>OY796893.1:34923823-35523823 GCA_963680785.1 Diplosoma virens | reverse complement strand
TCTTTGATTTTTTAACCGCTTCAACTAACCTGAGAATAATCTGTTAAAATGTTAGTTATGGAAAAGAGAACTAATTTACTTATTGCAATTTAGTAATAAATCACGAATTATTATTTTTTTTTTAATGCTTTGTCGAAACAACATAAAATATATCAGAGTTTCTCTTAGTTTTTTATTCATGTAACACCTAATCTTATCGTTTTAGCTCACAGAACACTTAGTCAAAAAATTCCTAATTGCAGATTCGTTTAGAACAGTGTTTCCCAACTTTTTTTTGGCCATGCCCCACCTCATCACTTTCTAATGTCCCCCATATGGCGATACATGGCTGTATCAGTCGAAAAATTTTTTGGGGTGCAATGTAGTTTTGCCCAAATTTTTTGACATTTTCCCAAATCATGATCTTGCAGCGTTGCAGCATTGGTAAAGACTAAAACAGGTTTTCACTTTCGTTTCGTGTCCAAATTTTTCGATTTTTGTCCAAAATGTAGGTGAAGACTAAAAAAATATTATGACCTACTGTACTTGCAGATCGTTACGTTAATTGCTCAGCGGAACACTTTAAGTGAACTCGCCGGGCACAAATGTTCAGCAGAACAAAGTTTAAGAAACGCTGCTTTGTGTTATTGTTTTCATACAACAATCAAAGTTTGTTTTTAAATTTCGTTGCATTAAGCTTTGCTAGGTGGTGTTTTTTGTTTTTTTTGATTCGGTAGCACATGATCAATGTGGAAATTTTTGCTACTTAGTCTCTTAATCAAACACGTAGTTAGTTTTTTTGTTTAAAGTTTGTTAATTATTCATGAAAGTTCGTTGCATAAGTAGCTTCTTCGAGCTTTTTAAATATTGATAAAGATAATCTACTCAATCAAATTATTTATTGATAAAATATCTCAAAATCTTGTTCTGAATTTTTTTGAATACCACTACACTAGTCCTGTAGAACTTGTTTTTTGTGCAAGACATGATAAACCCGTGTAATCCCTAACAATATCCTCATCATGACTTTTCTCAACTTTTCAAACAATTAACCTTTTCACTACGTTTATTTTTTACTAACTAAATCTTAACGGTTATTTTATAAGATTTCGCAACATTGAAATGTGCTTGTTCCTGATTTTTAAACTTTCATAAACTAACTTTTTTGTGATGTGTGTGTGTGTCATTGAGTTGGCTAGAAACAACCAAATTAAAATAGTTTTACAAATTTAAGAGTATTCGGTCAATTTTTTCACTTCTGTGATTAATTTATCAGTCAGTTATGCATTGAGATTTACCTCAGGTAGCGTGTTGTTGTAGCGTTCTTGGTCTTTTTATTGTCTTTTTTTCAGAGACAAATAAATTGGAATTGTCAATAAATTACAGTATGTAAAAAGTTTTTAATCAATTACTATCTATTTTAATCAATTGTTTTGCTTTGTACAGGTGTATAATAATCAATCTGTTTTTATCGATAAAAGTTAAGTTTTATTGTAAGAGTTGTGTACATACATACATTTATTCATTTATTCAGGCATACGCCCGTACCGCGTTTGCTATTTGTAAATTAACATTTTTATCTTGGCATTAGTTCACGTTTTAACAAAATATTTGGCGCCAATCAAAATTGTTGGTGACGAAAACTCATCACAATTAAATATATCAGACGTTTTGTAAACTGTACTCAATTATTTGAAATTCGCTACTAATTCACAAGCAATTAGTTGCCTACATAAATGACATGTGCTTGCGTTCGACCGTCGGGTTGTAAAGCCAGCTGTGTGAATTTTAACAAACAAGACATTTAAAAATGTTTCCTGTCTCCGACTCTTTGAAGGTACATTTATGACCCTGCATTATGTGCAACTCCAAGGAGTATTATGGCTGTTTGCAATTGGCTAGTAACACTATCACTCATCGCTGATATTGTTGACGTGCTGAACGTTTGGTCGTTCGCCACGTTAGATTTGTTGTGTGGAAGTAGGTGAAAACGTTTTTCATTTGGTTATGACACCTTTCAATCGGCGGCAATGTTTTGCTCGGCCACGCGACAAAAATAGATTTGAAAAAGCAATTTGACCAAAGGAAATGGCTGTTTTATATTTGTGGCTAGTGTCAAGAAACATGTTTGAATGGTTAAAATAACTTTTAACAACTTCTAAAATATGATTTTTTTAGGAATTGAAACTTTAAGCATCAGCTCAAATGATACATGGCAAGAAAACAAATATTCAACTCTTTCAAATAGTTCAGAAAAGGTAAGCAGCCCCATTATCAGTTACAATTGAAAGTATCCATTTGCACTTGATATTTGCCATGAATTAATTTGGTTCATAGCTGTAACTGTTGAGACTATTACGTAAAAGTTTGTTTTGCTTTAACAACCTGTCATTATATCAATATGTGGGTTACAAGTAAAGCTTGTTAACATTTACTAGTTATGTGTGTCAGCATTGATGAATTGATTAAGCGGCTATGTTAAATACTTTTTTTTACTTTAAAGTATCTGTTAGTGCAACAGCTAGCCAACAAAATAGTTATATCAAGGGCCTTTTCTTACCTATACAAATTTTTTTGACTTTTTTGGTTAATTTGTATTTATTTTTACTTAACGATTATGGTCTGTTAAAGATTTTCGTAAATAGTTGCAAAAACGCTAATTTACATAGCTTTTGAAAAAAATAATTGCATTTTTTGTCGACAGTGAGATAAAAAATCTCAGTTTCCACGATAAAGAACCTTACTAAAATGGGTTTTTCTGCGTAACAATAACTTATATAAAAACTTCAACATTCATTCAGAAAAATTATCTCATGCATCAGCAATCATAGATACATCACAGAAAGGTCTTAGTGTTCAATCCGACCTTTTTCTTGACCCCAAAACCAAAAAAGTCTTTATTATATGTTAATTGTTATTGATCGTGTTTCCGGCTTGCAACCCTCCCTTTCATTGCAAATTTCTGCATACGCCACTGTCAGCAATTGTAAATGTAATGTACGTGTTTTTTCGTTCTCATTTTCATGGGCTATTCATCCTTCAGGCTCGCAGGAAACCGTCGGAGGCGCTATATACTTCGGGCTCTTGGGCAACCGTCAAGTGATCTCAAGAAAATTTGCTATTTGGTTGTAATTTTTTAATTTTTATTCGAGATATAATTGAAATTAGAGCTGATTGCTAAGACCTTGAAGCAGAGGAAAGTGCCGTAAAGTGTCTTTTTCATGCGCACAACGGAATGACGCGAGTAGGTTTTGAACCTTAATTGGTTCGATCACGTTCGCTATCAATACAACGCTCTTAACCACTCGGCCACGCTGCTGGCTTTATAAAGGCCCGTTTCCACTACGAGCGTGGAAAAAAGCATTCTTTGTTTGTTTTATTGCTTTTTTTTTGCGCTCGCTTCAATTTTAACCGCTCGCTTCAATCGAAGAACAATAAAAGAGACAAAGAATGCTCTTTTCCACGCTCGTAGTGGAAACGGGCCTTAACGAATACGCATTTCGAGACACTTTTTTTTACTTTAATAAAACCTGCTTATTGCCGAATTTTAAATTGGTAAACAGCTTTACCATAAAGAACAACTCTTCTTAAACTGAAAGTTGCCCACCTCGGGTTGGAAGGCGCTGAAAGCCAATGTTGGTGAAATATTGTATAAAGGCCCGTTTCCACTACCAGCGTGGAAAAGAGCATTCTTTGTCTCTTTTATTGATCTTCGATTGAAGCGAGCGGTTAAAATTGAAGCGAGCGCAAAAAAAAAGCAATAAAACAAACAAAGAATGTTTTTTTCCACGCTCGTAGTGGAAACGGGCCTTAACGTAAACTTTTATTGCTGATTCAAAACTTATAAAGAGAAGGAGGGCTCAAAATGTTAAGATTGACGCTAAAGGGTGGTAGCCCTCAAATTTTTTATATATGCTGATATAAAGTGCTAAATGAAATATCAAAACTATTTATAGCTGCTCGAAAAACTTCGGTAATAACTAAGATATGTTTTTATGTGTGAAATTAAATGAAAATAAAATTTTTTAAAATTTTGATTTTATTCAAAAATTTGGCTTTATTTTGATTAATAAAACTCTGTAAAAAGACTCTTGAATTACCAAACTAACGTTGTGTAAGTTTAATGACGTAGTAACCCCCTGAGAAAAATTGACTTTAGGAGCCCTGGTTCTATTAAAAAGTTGTTTAATTTTACTTTTAAAACAAAACGGTTGTACAAGCTTTGTTAATTCCTGCCTTTACTATTCGTAACGATAAACCTTATTACCGTGCGAAAAGTTTTGAAGTTATTCTTACAGAGTAGCAAGTCAATTGTTAGTGTAAACATTCTTGACTAGTGGCAATGGAGTTTTCACTTCAGAAGGTTGAAATTGTTTTTATTTTAGAACACGGGTCATTCGACTGCTGCGAATGATGACAACTTGCCAAATTTTTCATTGGTAAGAGACAAACTTGGAGTGACAAAAATATGGTGAGTGTTGATAAGAAATTGTGTTTATCTTAACCCATATCCTCCTAGCGTCAGTTTAAATTGACGGCGCAAAAAGAATTAAGCATACTGATACTTGTAGGAATCTAGTTTTTAGATTAAACTGACAATAAGGAATCACTTGTTCCTCATTGTCAGTTTAATCTAAAAACTAGATTCCTATCAGTATGCTTAAAATTCTTCTTTTTGCGCCGTCAATTTAAACTAACGCTAGGAGGATATGGTTTGATTAACTCTGGTTTGTTTTTATTCTTTGCTGCCAAAATATTATCTCTGCTTTGTTAAAAAACAGTTTAAAATGCTTTTTGTATGGCCCTGCTGATATTTTATGGAGCGACTTTCCATATCCGAAATTGAACCTGGTTCTAAACTAGTAAATAATAGAAACTGCAAATTAACTACTGTTAGACATTTAGCTTCAAATGATAAAATTGAAACAAATTGAAAAAAAGTTTTTTTTTTTGCTTAAAATTATTTAAAAAATTTTTTTTGCTAAGACGAAACATTGATTGATTTTCGACATCAGTTGCAAGTGATGAATTCCGAGTTTAAACTCGAAAGTCGAAAGGTTCAAAATTTAAATTGTATGGACGTTTTGTCATTTGTTGATCACTAATAAATATATAGCAGTCTAATGAATGTACTGCATTAGTAATAAATATAAAGCAGCTAGTGCTGCAGTTACAAAAATTGAAAGAAGATTTCGTGTTTACCTGCAAAATGTATAATTGAACTTGTACCGACATTTTGCTTTTCACACCTTTAAAGATTCGTCCATAACCTATATATCGTTCTTTATATCGATAAATCTTTTAAATGTTTATAATTCATCTCATTTCTGTAGTTTCTCTGCATTTTAGCAAAATTTAAATGTCATTTTCCACCTTGTCGCATATCCGTTTGACGGGTTTGGTAAATACTGATGTGGTCATTTCTTATTTCTTCTACTATTTTAATGCCTTTCATTATCAAGCACCCAGCTCGAAAATGCTTATCCGTCAGTAGCATTTCAATGTTATTATTAATCACGTTAGAAACTACAGTTTACCGAGCAAAGGTACTTACTACGCTTTGCGTTGTAACGGTTTGAAATTGGCATGTACAGATTTATTGCTACCTTAGCTGTCCACTTGATTGTAATAAATAAGTTAGACTTTCACATGACAAAAAAAACAAACGGTCGTTTTTTATCCGCTTTGGTTTTTCTCACAAAATTTTTGTTGAAAAAATCATGAGTAAAAATTTGTTTTGGCAGTAATTTGCTGTAGCTTAGATAGATCATCAAATCCAGATAATGCTTTCAATCAATAAATAATGTGTAATACATTTTCAATATCATTTGCACTTAGTTCAACTGAAAACTATTAATATCTTTCAGCCAGTTTTCTTTCTATTTTTCTTCAGCGATCTTCACCGCAGCGATTTCCGCAAAGTACAAAGCCTTGCTGTCATAGAACTTGCCGCACTGTTCGACGTGCATAGCCTTGACCTGAAAAGAAGAAAAATGGGAAAGAACAAACTAAAAGGTCGGTTTGTATTTTGACGAAGACGAACCATTATTAAGTTTTTATATTTGATTGGAATGAGATACAATTCCGAAACGTCCTCAAAAAACTGTGTTTGGAAATATGTTGGCTTTACTTTTTATTCTATATTTTTACTTTCTTCAAGATTAATCTTGCGTGTAGCATTTTTATTAATACCAATTCTCGTTTGTTTTGTTTTTTATCGTGCTTTTGCCTTGAAAATGCATCTCGATTCTTGCTTCTACAATCAATTTTTGAATAAAAGTTGTATCAATAAAGTGAACAACCAGTTTTCGTTCACGTGACTAGGCCATATGGGTCGGACCTCACGAATCAATGTTGGTTTGCGGCCGCTATTTGTGGGTCCCAGCTGTGAGTTGCGGTTTCTGCTTATTACCTCACTTCCACTGATAGTTTGAAAGGTTGACCACGACATTAATATCAGTTTTGTTTTTACTAAGTTGCCGAGTTGAACAGCAAATTTACTTTTTAGAAGCAGCTGTCTTCGGCACCCCCCTTACTGTTCTGATCGAACAAGATCGAAAACGAACGAACAACAACGAACTTCGGGTTCCCATAGTTTTAAGCGAAATTGTTCACTTTCTCGAAAAGAACGCGCTGAATAATGAGGGGATCTTGAGAAAGTCTGGCTCAGCGTCCCGGATCAAAGCCTTAAAAAATGTGAGTAAAATAAATGATCCCCATCACTTTTATTTGTATGAATTCTTGTTTCATGGATAATAGTAGCGTAGTATGACCGCCGACGTAGTTAAAAATCAATTTCTCTGAGTAAAAATATTGGCTTTTCTGCCGCTTTTAATATTTTCTTAATCACTATTACCGATATGAACTCTGACTTTATTATTTCAGTCAAAACAATGTTTATCTTTTACCCTTAATTTTTTTTTGTATTGAAAGCATAGGCGCAAGCTTTTTAAACATAAAAGTTGGTTATAAAATGCACCACGCGCTGATTATATTTTTTGAAATCCTGATCGACCAATGAGAGCATATTCGAAATGTCTGTCAGTTGGTAAAAATTATTCTTGGGGCTGCTTGGCTACTTCATACAATTTTGCCTATCTTACTGGAAGTTTGTTCAAAACTTGATAGAGAGGTGTGCAAAGATAGGTTCAGTGAAAAATCTTAAAAAATCAATAAATTTTTTGAGTGTACTGGTTTAGTTACCATGCCTAGCCATCCACGCACATACACACACTACGACATTCATCTTTTTAGCCGCAATAAAATACCAACAGAACACCCATGATCTGCTAAGAATTCCTTGCAAATATCATGTAAAATTGGATTTTAGATTGAATCTATTAGAAAGTAAGAATACTTCTTCGAGACTAGCTTTGAAGAAGCGAAACAACAAAAACCTAGCTCCTAATAATTTATTAAAGACGTTCATTCCAAAACTTAACTGGAATAAAATTCCTTTTGCCAACAACAACATTGCTGATAAATTTTGATGCGAGTTGAGGGAAATAAACGCCACTTTTATGTCATACTTCAAAGATGCTACTTGCTGACGTTATTCTAGCTTACGTTTTACAATAGAAATTATTTCTCTGATGGTAAAACTTAGTTTATCCCTAGCCCAGTGCAGTTGATATTGCCAAAACTTGTTTTGATTTACGTGCAGTGATGGCTTTAATAGGGTGCCAATGGAGCGGCCGCACCGGGTTCCCCCTAAAATACAACAAAAAGTGCCCCCCCCATATAAGATATTGCTCTATTTCTTCATAGTAGCATCAGGACGTCGGTGGCATGTCTAAAATAAAGACTTTTTTTAATGGGATAACTTTGTTCTGAGACACTGTTTTGGAACAGTTAACAGCAACCTCCCCTAAATTAAAGACTTTCCTTTTTTTAGAGATCACTTTGTTTTGATATACTAAAAAGTGGCTCCCCTATGACAATCACATTTTTTTAGAGACTGCTTTGTCTTGGAACACTAAAATATTATCCCCTTACTTTTCTTGCACCGGGCCCCCTTTTTTGTAAGGCCATCACTGTTTACGCGCCTTTGAATTGATCCTAAATATATATAACGTTGCTGAAAAAGTTATCTTTGTTTACCACAGTTTTTATAAAGATCTTTATTGGTAGAAAAAAAGTTTTTAATCGATAAACGAATGATCAGTGCTGCTTCATAATTTTCTTATTTCAAAATTTATTTTAATTTGTTTGTCTGATATAGTAGCTATGAACTATCCACGAAGAAAACATTTTGAATCTTTTTCTGATCGTACAATCAGCAAAAGGTTTGAAATCTATTGTATCTTTATTTTAAACTAACAGTTTATAATTTATTACAAGAGAAACTCGTCATTTTTGATAACTTTATCTTGATTGTTTGTTGTTTTTCTTTAAGGAAATCGACACCAACATGGGTCCAAATAGTAACACTTCTTTCTTCGAGTCCCAGATGTGGAAGGACGCCCATCCAAACGACGTGGCCGCTCTCTTAAAGCAGTTTCTTCGGGAATTACCCGAGCCTCTCCTAACAGCCCGCTTCATCGATGCTTTTCAATCGTGCAGCTGTGAGTGAAATCCGTTGCGCTCGGTTTAACTCTGTTTAACTTTAGCCGACTGCTGCCCTTGTGTAAGTTGCTCTGTAAAATGCAATCAAATCAACCAAAGTGTTTCGTCCCGGTCCTTTGCTTTTGATCTGTCATTTTTGCTCCATTAAGGCAAACTTAAGAATGGTCATTTAACTTTTTTTTAAATATTATCGTACTCTTATGATTGAAGTAAATATTAGTGAACTGTGAACTATAAACTTTGCCACAATCTCGTATAGTTGTACTCATGAATTGATATCTGTTAAATTCCTGGATGTTGTATGTAATCAACCGCAAGCAAATTTCTTCATGCGATTCGGAACTGTAGCAGGTGAAATTATGGATTAAACCTGTAAATTACATGCGACCAGCATCGGTTTAGACCAGTGTTTTCTAAAGTTGTCAACATTGACCTTCAGTGGTCAATTGGACCTTTCAAGGGTTCAATAAATAGTCAAAGGGTCTAAAGGAGGTCACGGAATGGTCATTTGTCGATAAATAACTACTAAGGTCTCCCAGGCATTAAAACTTATCAATTTTTAAATCATTGTTGATCAGGCAAGACCCATCAGCACTTCTTGCGGATTAATGAGTTTTAAAATGGAGAACTTAGTGTTCTGCATTGACGGTTATGTTTCATCTCTCTAGTTCTAAGCTTATTTTCGGATCGTATATTATTTTTCGCGCATTTCAAGTAAAACCTCATCCGATTAATTTTGACGTTCTTGCATTAGTGACTCATAGGCTAGGCTACGTGGTCTACGGAAATTTTATAGTTGAATTAAGGGTCGACGCACCCTTTTTTATTTATTTTACCCGAAATAAACACAGAAATACTCCGAACATATATATATACCCAGTGTGGATCAGGCTTTAATTGTAGCCCTCCTCGTCGTAATGCTTTTCTTTAATCTTGTCAATTAAAATCCGATTTAAAGCGCTTTAATTTGTATTGTTTAAATTCATTTTGTGCTTTTAAGCCATTTTTGCATTCTAATTCACAAAGTTGTTCAAGATTTTTTTGGCCTCCATATAATAAATATAAGTGATTTAACGAAATAACGACATTGTGTGCATTCTTACTTGATTCCGCGCTTTTACAAAGACAGTATTTTACCAGTAAGAAGAAAGTGTTTTTTTAAAGTTAGTATTGTTTGTGCAGTATGAAATGTGACAGAAACATCTTGAGTTTTAGCGAAGTGACAAAGCGCGCTTCTCTAGTATAAAATGCGCAACTACTTCCACTAAAATTAGCATCAATACGTCAACAGATTTGAAGAAATTTTCGTTTCATCCTGCCGATGTGTTAAGCTTATTCCTCAATGCGTATTGCTAAGCATCGACAAATTGTCACTGCGCTAACCAAATTTGGTCCAAATATGTTTTTCAACAGATGTTTAATTTTTAAACTGGGTAAATTTGCCAATTTATCTTAATGCCTCATGAGCTATCGTATCAACAGCTGCTAAATGTGCTAACACTTTGACTTTAGAGCAGAAGAACTCGAGTTCAATCTTCAGTCGATCTGAGTGATTTCAACAGTGCCTTTAGAAATAGAATAGACCCTTCATGACAAATTCCTCAATGGGTCACAATGTTTTCAATCGCTGCTGGACGTTCGGCTGTCTGACCTTTGGCCAAATGGACAGTGGGCCGAATAGATTTTTGACTGAAAGACATGGGCCGAAATGTAGTAAAAGCATCTACTGTTTGTCACATTTGTTTAGCTCTGCTCTGGTACCATGGAGTCAATATGACCCCAGGCTTATTTGTTAAGCTAATATTCGAAACAGTGACATTATAAGCTTTACTCTACGCATTTTCTTTACAGGTTCTTGTTAACTGTTTCGATTCATGCAATCTTGTTTTCATTGTTGCTTTTGTTGTAAATTTCACGTTTTGTTTGGTGACGTATTGGGACATTCCATGTCAATTCACACCCTTTTCGGCATTTTTTTGCCGACCATCTCCGATTTTGCTGAAATATGGCATGTTTGTAGGTTTGAATGAGAAAATATCTCACACCAAATTTCAAGTTTCTAAATTAAATAGTTTTTGATATATGAAGGTTGAAAATTATACACAAAATCGCCGCTTGAACGCCCCTGATCGAGCAAAAGTGGCCCTCCTTGCTTTATTTTTTGTTCAATTTCAAATATGTTAATATCATTGGTAAGCTCTTTTTATCAGCTTTCCAATGATATTCATATCTCAAATGTATGTATATAAATAAAAAAGTTATCTTTTGTCGTGACCTTGACCTCGCATGACCCCAAAACCCCGACTCTAGACAAAAAAAATTTGTTCAATATTTTTGTTCCTCACATAGAGGACTATCAGCATGCCAAAAATCAAAGTGAAATCTCTAAGGGTTTTTAAGATATTTGCATTTTATTGAACAGGTGTGCCTAATGATGCAAATTTGTTGATATTTACGCAATTTTGTCGATATTTTCAAATAAATCATTTTCACAAGTTTTTTGTTAATTTTTTTCTAATTAAAAAATATTTTGAAAATGTATAGAGATATCCCACTTTGATTTTTGGCATGCTGATAGTCCTCTATGTGAGGAACAAAAATATTGAACAAATTTTTTTGTCTAGAGTCGGGTTTTTTGGGTCATGCGAGGTCAAGGTCACAAGGTCACGACAAAAGATAACTTTTTTATTTATATACATACATTTGAGATATGAATATCATTGGAAAGCTGCTGAAAAGAGCTTTCCAATGATATTAACATATTTGAAATCGAACAAAAAATAAAGCCAGAAGGGCCACTTTTGCTCGATCAGGGGCGTTCAAGCGGCGATTTTGTGTATAATTTTCAACCTTCATATATCAAAAACTATTTAATTTAGAAACTTAAAATTTGGTGTGAGATATTTTATCATCCAAAACTACAAACATGCCAAATTTCAGCAAAATAGGGGTGTGAGTTGACATGGAATGCCCTTATTGGCTCCATGGTATCATTTCGCAAATAACTCCACAAACATCTCTGGTTGTAAAACCAATCACTTGAACCTGCGTGATTGTATCGGGAGCCCCTTCGGTTGTTCAAAACATCACGCAGCATCGTCTATCAAAGCGCAAGCAAGATGGAAGGGCAAAAAGCAAAGATTTACCTGCAGCAGATGTCATAACTGCACCTGCGAACAACACAGCAAGATGGTCTGTAATCAATGCCAGGAGAAAAATATTCGTGTATTGTGCACTCTACTAGATTACTACATTGTTCAAACATAAACACTGTTTGATAAGAAATTGAGTTTTCTACTGGTGCCTTAAGTGTATTTTCAGTGATGTGGTTATATTAACCTCTAGGTACTGCTAATGTAATTTTTTTCATGATACCAGAGAAATGTTTACATATTACTGATTTCATATGCAGTATATTTTACAGTACATGATACAAAAATATACTGTTTTTTTTTTTTTTTTTTTTTTCTCAAAAGTCATTAATCAAAATATTTTAGAAAACCAACGTAAATGCATTTTGGATTACTATCACTGTTATGCATTTTGTTTTATTTTTAATTTATAGAATTCATTTTAATTATATTAGATGTATATTATACAGGGTGTCCATAAAGTAAGGCATGAACCTTTTGTCCTCTGCCCAAAATACTAGAACGCGAAAACTGTATTGCTGTTTATGATTAGACAGGTTAAGGTAAAGGCTTTCAAAAGATATATAGTTTATTCAATATAGCGTCCTTTGTTTTTAACTACTGCCTTCAATCTGGCTGTGAACGAGGCACAAGCGGCACGGAGTGTTTCCTGAGGGATGGCGTTCCACTCCTTTAACAGTTTGGCCTTAAGTGATGAGGCATGGAGCAGACTTTATTCTCCAAGATGGACTAGATGGAGTAGTCCAAGGGGTTCAAACCTGGGCTCCTTGCTGGCCAGTCTTCCTTGCTTATGAAGAAGGGGATTTTCTTCTGAATCCAGGATTGTGTGAACTTGGAGCCATGAGAGGGTGCAGGATTTTGTTGCAGGGTCCATGGTTTGCCTTGGAAGTGCTGATTGGCCCAAGGTAGCAGACAACCTTCCAAAATGTCCGCGACGTACCGCTGGGAGTTTACTTTGACTCCAGATGGGACAAAAAGGAGTGGGTATTTCTCAGGTTGCTGTGACAGCTGCCCAAACCATGGCAGACTGGGGATTTTGACGTCTGGTGACGATTCTTTCTTCAGTGGCGGACGAGGAGGCCCAAACTCTATCATTTTGCTGGTTTACCACCTGCTGAATGTCGAATTGCTTCTCGTCTGTGAAAACCAGGTTGGGCAGCGCGTGCCTTCATCAATGGATCGTCTCACAACACTTGGTGCATGGTGGATTTTCCCACACCAGCTGCTGCAGCCAATGTCCTGCAACTTCAACGAGGGTTGCGTTGCAGCTTTTCCCTCGTGTTTTTGATGAGTTGAGGGGTGCGAATACTTCGTTTTTTGCCTCGCCCTTTCCTGTCGAGAATGTTGCCGGTCTTCTTAAACTTTTTAACAATTTTCCAAACTTTTGAACGGTTCATTTTCACCCGTTTTGCAATTTCGACATTAGTTTTACCACTTGTGAAGTTTAATAACTACTGTATATAAGCAAAATTCTTGATAAAAATTGAATATACATGTATATTTCGATCTACAGCCATCGTAATACTAATTTTAGAAAATTTTTATATATCTGAAAAGAAAGTAGAGAGTATAAGCTTTAAAGTGGTGTACTGTTTTACGAGAAAAACCAAATGTATATGCACTTAATTTAATCGCGAAAGTTGGTTGCCTTAATTCATGGATACCCTGTATACACACATTGGGTCTAGGACAACTGGCGCAACCCAACTAGCCGCAGACGACTGGCCGCAACCTAACTGACCCAACTGACCGCAGCCTAACCCTGACCCAAATTTATGAATAAATATAAATGTGCCTACATATGCTCATCAATCCATATTTCAAACTTATTAAAAATAATTTTGATATTTTGAATATGCTAGTGGCAAGGTGGATGCGGCGAGTTGTCCTTCTCTATGATTCTATGGCCAGTTGGGCTGCTGCCAGTTGTTCCATTTCCATATTTACTGTACATGTAATATACAGTATAATAATAGAAATGGTAAGATTGTCAAAAGAGAACTCTATAAACACTCAGAGAAACAGATTACATTATACAAGTCAGGCAAGGAGTTTTTGTCAAATTTTAAAAAAGCGCCACATCCTGTTATATCTCTACGGCCAAAAAAAATCAATAAAAGGTTAATTTCGAAAATTACGGTATATAGATTTTTTCGGCAAAAATAATCTTCTTAATCAAATGAATTTTGTACAATAAGCTTAAGCTTAAGGGCTTGTTTTCACTACGAGCGTGGAATGGAGCATTCTTTGTTTGTTTTATTGATTTTTTGCTTCGCTTAGCGCTCGCTTTGATTTTAGCGCGGAAAGATCAATAAAAGAAAGAATGCTCCCTTCCACGTTCGTTGCGGAAACAAGCCATACTTACCATTCACACTTGTTTATTACATTTTCGGCTTCATGTCCGAAAGCCGTTCGCAACACTTGGTTATGTTGTGACAACCAAGCTGATACAACCATGCAAAAAAATGCTCAGATTCATAACCGTACCATCAGTTCAATGTTTGATTTGACTTGTCACTCAGGCTGCGTTCCTGTTTCAAATTTGTTCTGCCTGTTAGTGATCGTAAGCACACGCAACTTTTGCTTCGTTTACATTTGACCAATCACGAAGTTGCATTCAATTCCTTGCAAAGATAGAACCATAAAATTTTTTTATTTGGTCTTGTTATTTTTTTTGCGTACGCTGTTTCGATGAAAAAAAGCAAAGTTGAAATTGTCTTTTGGCAAAATTGCTTATTAAAAGGAAAATTTAGGCAATCGTTTTTTTTTTGTTGGAAAAGATTTGTAAAAAATCCAATTAATTATAGTGAATTCTTTACAATAAAAGCGAAAAAATTTAATCGTCCTATTATTTCTGTAATCTTATTAAAAAGTACTTCTTCCTGCAGACTCGGTGTCACAGGTCAAAGTTTGAAGTTTAAATGCATTGACTGGGAGCTAAATTAACTTTTGATTTGTGGGTATTCAGTTTGTGTTGACCCCACAAAAGATCTTTATAATTAAGTGATAGCCTAATCTTTAATGTGAGATCTTAAAATTTTTTTCTCCTCAGTCTGGAGAATAAACAAATGATATTATGAGATTATGGTGATGTAACTCACTGAGACCATTGTATTCGCTTGCAGTAATTTCCGACCGGAAGCAGCAACTGCAAGCTCTCAACCTCCTCGTCCTCCTCATCAGTGATGTTCATCGAGACTCGCTCAAGCTCTTCCTCAAGTTCCTCAACCTCGTGATAGCCAACGAGGAGCATAACAAAATGTCACTGAGCAATGTGGCGATGATTACCGCTCCTAATCTCTTCATCACTGGTAGAAAAAACAGCAAAGTGAGTTGATAAACTTATCGTGAACTCGAAATAAACATATGCCAATTTGTACCCTGAATACTGATGATGTTTATGTGTGCAGACTCCTCTGGAACTTGCTACTTTTCACGGGCCCTCGTGTGTTTTAAAAATGCGGCTGGTTAGACCGTCTCTTGTATGTTTCTTGAACAAAAAATTTTTAAATAGATATTCTCATTCAGCATTGACAAAACCGATGTCATTTTTTTCAAGAAACATTTAAAATATTATTATCACTCCAGTGGTTCCCCAACTTTTTTATTGTGACGTCTTAGGAAGAATTCCTCGACTTGCGACGCTGCAGTAATAAAAATTTGTTAAAGACACATGTGATCAAAGTTGCTTGTATTGATAAAAAATATTGTTAAAGGAATTTTTTTATTTTTTCGTCGTCACAGTAACGACCTTTATTTTTCCTGACTAAATTTTCATTAATTGCCACAAAGTTGGTGAAAAAAAGCCTTCGTTCGATGTCGAGTTTCTTTTATAAAGCCCGGTTCAAAAGTTCTTTTTCTTTGATATTCACATTAAACTCGTCCCTGTTTTAAATCGATTTTGTTTTTAAATCGATTTCCACCCTGGTCTTGTTTGATAATCAAGACCAGGATGGAAAATTCCGGTTTTTACTGTAATTATAATCATTCGTAGCTTGTTTCGCTGTACCTTGGTATTCGCCATTTATTGAAATCCAAACATGACACTGTCTGGATTTCAAACATGACACTGTCTGGCACCGTGGCCTTACCTGCAAGCTGCTGAGACTACTTCTGGATAAGCACATGGTCAGAATGATTATGGAGCTTGTCCGAAATCGAAGTTTCACCCTTACTACCGGTGACAGCAAGCAAAGCAGGCTACGCCGTCTTAAAAACGGCGTTCCTCAGGGATCGGTCTTGGCTCCCCTCCTATTTAACATCTATACGTACGATCTTCCTTCCATGATTTGCAGAAAGTTTACTTATGCTGATGATTTCCATTGTTGCACTCTTCTGGAAACTGGAAGGACTTGGAGGGGACTTTAAGCCAAGACATGTCCACACTGTCAGCGTATCTCCAGATTTGGAGGTTGAAGCTCAGTCACACTATAATGGTGACGGAAGCCTTTCACTTAAATAACCGAGAGGCCAAACGTGAGCTAAAGGTCTACAACAACGGTAGACTTTTACCATTCTGTCCAACCCCTATTTATCTTGGGGTAAAACTGGACAGATCGCTCACGTTTCGTCACCATTTAGTGGCAATGCGCAAAAAACTATCCTCGCGCGCCACACTGTTGAGGCGACTCGTGGGCTCGGGATGGGGTGCTGGTGCTAAAACACTACGCATAGCCACCTTGTCTCTAGTCTACTCAACAGCTGAGTACTGTGCGCCAGTCTGGTGTCGCAGTGCTCACACTCGCCTCATTGACAGTGTCTTGAACGATGCCTTACGCATAGTTACTGGATGCCTGCGTCCCACTCCAACGGACCACCTACCTGTACTTTCAGGCATCCAGCCAGCTGAGCTTCGCCGAATGGGAGCGACACACTCCTTGGCTTACCTTGAATCTCTGGACCCCAATCATATATTGCATAGTCTTTTAAGTGGGTCCTCAGATACTCGCCAAGTGAGACTAAGATCCAGACGCCCGTTTGTGCCAGATGCGTGGAATCTTTTGGACAACCTTGCCAGACTTGGCATCCGCGCTTCTGAATGGACAGATCACAAATGGAAAACGGAGTACTGTGAAAATGCTTCCAAACTCCGTGCTTTTGTGCCCCGGACCAGTGCCAGGCCTGTTGGGATGGGCTTTCCCCGAGCAGCTTGGGTTAAGCTCAACCGCCTTCGGACTGGTGTTGGGCGATTTCATTCGTCCATGCACAAATGGGGTCTTGCTCCTTCACCGAATTGCGAGTGTGGCGCCTCTGAGCAAACCCCAGACCATGTTCTAATAGCGTGCCTATACATCGGGCACCACATGGAGCACGAGGTCTGACGGTTTTGGATGACGAAACTCGATGCTAGCTTAATAACACCACTGCCAGCATCTGATTCAGGCAGTGAAGCAGTCGGGGGTAGTAAAAGGATAAACCCTCGGCTCAGTCCTGTTTGTGTCTGACCTGGAGTGGATACAACGACGACGACGACGACGACGAAATCCAAACATTGTTCCTTTTTCTAAATTAAATTTTTTTTCAACAAGTATCAAAAGTAAAGTTTGTGTAAATTTTGCACGGCGCCTATGCAAAGTTGGGTCCGCGCACAGTTCGAGAAGGCACTGTATTAGCCAATGAATAAACTCTATTGCTGGATCTGAAGGGCTGCGGCTCCCCACTTAATGACGACTGCAGCCATTTGTTGATTCAAAGCTAAACTTTTTTTTTTAGCGGCCGTGTCATTTTGAGACCACTTATCAGGACAAACTTTGTTCTCCCCGATTACTCTATCGGGGGCGTGGAAAACTTATGGCCCCCTGTGAGCGCCAGTTATGCTTTTTGTGAACCACATTGATAAACTTAGATATTAATACCGGAATTATTACAATAGAAGTATTTAGTTATTGTGTTTGTTATAAAGAATGTTGCGAACAAAAAGATATTGAACTAATCAAATCAAAGTGAATAACCCTTTAAGTCGTTGCGCTTGTTTTGGAAGGTAAGTCCCGTCCTGGTTTATTTGATAATAACAACGGTATTCAGAGAACTATTTTAACTCTGAATTGTTGGTAGTTTTTATAAAGATTTTTTTTAGATTTATTTCGGCTCATTTTAATCAGAAGAGGTCATTGAAGGAACACGTGATTGGCTTATACAGGAGCAACACCGGATAATGCGCTCTTTTTTTTCTTATCTTAACCAATCAGATACGCAGCCATTTTCGATGTTCGCGCTCTCATTATAAACCGCTTATTTCTTCCATTTCGCCATAGCCAGAGTTTTTCCGATAAGTGTCGGCCGCAAGAATTTTTAAAAAAACAATCTTTTCCGAGACTATCTTGTTTTCGCGCTTGTTCGTTCCCCGTTTGAGCTTGCTCTTCTTTGCAGAAAGACGCGTCTGCAATCCAAGATCTCAAGCACGCCGAAGGAACCTCGAACATCGTCCGAATGCTCATTAAATACCACAAGCTGCTGTGGACAGTCCCTGCTTTCATGCTCAGTCAGGTCGGTTGCGTTGATAGTCAACTTGCTGTTGTTTTCAAGCTCGCACAATCGCTTATTGTTACGTAACAATGCGCAGGTGCGTGTCATGAATGGAGCTCAGCATGTGAGTAAAAAGCATCACAGCACGTCCAAAGACAAGGTGTGTAAATCTTTACCTGTATTATCATATTTAGTTCATAAGCGCTTACCATTTCTCAAATACTTGGGTTAATTTTTAAGTTTGTCGTCGTCATGTTTTCGTGCATGCTGTAAGCATCGAACTATTTGGTTTCCTATTTAAGATCGAATTGTAAAAGTGTTTAATTTACGCTTTTGCAGCAGCAAGCAAGCATTCTGCTAATCTTTTGGCTTTTTACCGCGGTCCATTTAGACAGTATAAGTTCGTGTAACAATTTTTATGGCCCAATTGCAAAATTTAAAAAAATGAAGTCAACAGTGGTGAAAAAACCATTAACTGCTTTATAAATTGTAACCAAAAGAAGATATTAGTGTACTTCTTTGATAGAAACATGTTAAATAATTTCCGTGTTTGACATGTTAGTAACTTTGGTAAATATGAAGTGAACTGAAGACCAAAACAGGGATGCGTACTCGGACTCAGGACTCGTCAAGTCGGTGCAATATAGCTGGACTCGAACTCGGACTCGCCAAAAAGTAGCGAGTCCGAAGTCTGGATTTCATGCAGCTTCGACGATTTGAAGGTCTCACGGATTATTGTTATCAACACTTATTAAGAAAAAAAATTGCTAAACCTTGAATGAAAGATGAAAGAGAAGTTAAAATATAATTTTTATATTATTTCTCTTCATTTTTCTCAATTTTATAATTTTTTTTTATTCTTTTTTTATTTTTTTATTATAATAATAACAACTTTTTTAATCTGTTGCGCTCAAGGTCGTCATTTATTTTGTAATACTGATTGTTCAACGGAGGCTATTTCGTCAGGGGTGGGGGAAAATTTTAAACAGGTACCTTTAAAAAAAAAAAAAAGATTTTACAAAGTTGTTTTTACAGAGTTGCCATTTTGTATCGCGACCGTGTTTAACGCAAAGATCTAGTGATAACTAAAAAAAGTCATCACTTTTTAATCAATGTTCATTCTCATCCCAAATTTTTGATAAAGACTAAAAAAAAGACTATCACTTTCAATCGAGTCCATTATCTCTAATTTCGTCCTAAATTTAAGGTTAAGACGAAAACCAAAATAATATCATTCATCTTTAATCGATCTGATATTTTGGCCGAGTTTCTATGATTGTACCGGCAAATCTAACCGAATGTTTTTGTATCTCGGTACCTATACCCTCTCTTATTAGAAAAGTCGAGGCGGCAATTTAAAGAATTCAAAAGATAGGGGGAAATTGCCCCCACTGCCTCGCTGCTTCCGGCGCCCTGTTTGTTCAATACTTGTACTGAACAAAAATATTGTCAGTTGGATTTTTTTGCAACTTTTGTCAGTTCTTGACTGACTTTTTCCATTGAAGTCCAAGGGATAAGTTTTAAGTTTTGGACCGGGATCGGACTCGCATCCAAATTTCGACGAGTCCGAATTTTGGATGCGAGTCCGATCCCGGTCCAAAACTTAAAACTTATCCCTGGACCAAAACAATATCTATTCTAAAAAAGTAAACTAAAAACAAAAGAAACTTTCCTCACTTATGTTGTTGAACAGCTTTTACAAAGTCCAACAAAAAAGAAAATAGGTTTATAGGTAAAAAACAGTTGAAAAATCATCGCGCTAATTTGCTGTTTTTATCTAGTACAAGAAGTTCTTCCAAGGGGGTCGTAGTAAGGATTTTAAAAAAATCCATCAAACGTCAAGGCAACCTTTTGATGTAAGTAAATATTTTCTTTTTTTGATATTTTTGAGCCGCTGCCAATCGCATAAGCGTTTTACTTAAACAAGAATTTTGCAAGAATCGCAAATTTGCATAAACGGTCTCACCCATCGCACAACAACACGACCAGTGTACGATTCAAACTCGAACCACGTCGATCATCGCAATAATCAAAACGATGCTTCCGCGCGTTAATGTCCATCTTTCTCTTTTTTTCAGTACGAAACTCCCAAAGGTCTTATGCGCGTCCAAGCCCCCAACATGAAGCTGACCTCCATCGCCGTCCAGCTCGATGAGAAGCTCACGGCCAGTGACGTCATAACCAAGTACCACCGGCAGTTGGAAAGAATGCTCCCTAGCGCCCCCGGTGAAAGGTGAGCGGGACAGTTGTTTGGTTGGGAGGAAATATTTAGTCGTTGTGGAAGTCGCGGGAGATTCGGCGAACGAGATTTCGGCGCCCTTGTTTTGGCACCCATTGCATTCGGCGATGTGGAAAGTTCGGCACTCGATCTTTATTTATTTACTCATTTACTGAAGCAAGTGTTCTATTTTCAAAAATCGGACAGACTAAGTTAATTTGATAATCTCCCTTTTGCTTGTCGGGATAGAAAAAGCTGCGAGCTCCGAAAATCAACGCGCGATCGCGTGCTACCCGAGCTTTACAAAGGGCGGCTGCGTGTTCTTTGTGTTCACGCAATTTCTTTTTTTTTTTTTAATTCATCAACTTCTGCATGTTAAACACTTGTAAAAGATCCACAGATGTTATTGTTTAAACGACCTCATAACAGTTTGTTTGTCTATTATCGACTACACTTCGTTCAAGTAATGTTACGCTGTTCAATTGGAAATTGTCACATTAGTTCAAGTATGGTACTCTAGAGTACCCAATACATGACCTGCGATTCCTTATGTAGCACAAATAGAATAAAAGATGTTATTTAAAAAAGAAATCTTGGATCACCAAAGCGAAATTGTAAAAATTAACATTTGTTAAGCAAGTGATTAGTCGTACAAAATTTAAAGATAGCTAACAAAAAACTCATCTCTAAGCTTTCCTTCCGACACTCGTCAGGAGATAAACATCGGAATGAAGGAAGAAAAATTCATTTGATTTTGAAATGAACTGCACGAAGATGATTGGTGAAATGAGAGAAGCGTCACAACACGTGATCAACGCAAGAGTAACAAACTCTTTCTGGCGGCATAAATTTGGCTTGCATGATTTGTAAACGGCTTCTAAAGCAGATAAATGAAAAGACAAACGACCAAATAAAAGAATTGTAAATTTTTCATCACTGTAATTTTTGGCGCAAATAGGGTTATCTAAAAGGTGTTGGCCAATCGCAGAGTCACTAAACATAACTGGGGTTGAAGAACGTCACTAAACATAACTGGGGTTGAAGAACGTCACTAAACATAACTGGGGTTGAAGAACGTCACTAAACATAACTGGGGTTGAAGAACGTCACTAAACATAACTGGGGTTGAAGAACGTCACTAAACATAACTGGGGTTGAAGAACGTCACTAAACATAACTGGGGTTGAAGAACGTCACTAAACATAACTGGGGTTGAAGAACGTCACTAAACATAACTGGGGTTGAAGAACGTCACTAAACATAACTGGGGTTGAAGAACGTCACTAAACATAACTGGGGTTGAAGAACGTCACTAAACATAACTGGGGTTGAAGAACGTCACTAAACATAACTGGGGTTGAAGAACGTCACTAAACATAACTGGGGTTGAAGAACGTCACTAAACATAACTGGGGTTGAAGAACGTCACTAAACATAACTGGGGTTGAAGAACGTCACTAAACAAAAAGTTGGCCAATGAGTTGAAAAACCCCAGTTATGTTCAGTTACTCTGCGATTGGTCAACACCTTTTAGATAACCCTATTTGCGCCAAAAATTACAGTGATGAAAAATTTACAATTCTTTCATTTCGTCGTTTGTCTTTTCATTTATCTGCTTTAGAAGCCAAATTTATTCCGCCAAAAAAAGTTTGTTTACAACTTGAAACTCTTGCGTTGATCACGTGTTGTGACGCTTCTCTCATTTCACCAATCATCTTCGTGCAGTTTCATTTCAAAATCAAATGAATTTTTCTTCCTTCATTCCGATGTTTATCTCCTGACGAGTGTCGGAAGGAAAGCTTCGAGATTAGTTTTTTGTTAGCTAACATTTATTAAAAATTTAAAACATTGTATATCAAAATTTTCTTTTTAAAATACTACTGAAGCTACTCTATGTTCCCAGATACCCCTCCACAAGCGTGACTGCTATCGACGTGCTTGAGAGCTCAACAAACAAAGGGTCATTATTGGGTTAGCTTTGTATCTCCGATCGTAGAAGATATCTGTACAGCAATCGTTTAGTAAATTAGTAATTAAATAAAGATCGAGCGGCCAAATCTTGCCCCGACATCTCGCGAGCCTTCGTTTTGGTGGATTTACCCTAACCGTTTTCAGAAATAAGGGTTCGTAACATGGCGAAGGCCCAACAAACAAGTGTCACTCCAGAAATGAGACCCAAAGGTCCGGAACATTAGGATAACACCCGGAGACAGTTTATTGTACGTAGATAATTTGTAGCTGAGCAATCACACCCGCTTTGAGAGATATTTTGCAGTTCAAATTCATCTTCCTGGACAAGGGTTTCTCGGCTTTAACAATCCTGTGACGATGCAGTAAAGAAGGTTATTCCTTAGTTACAGCGTCGATTAGAAAAGAAAACTCCTTAAATAATGTAACTGATATGGCGAGACCAGATTCGGTGCAGCTTTATTTACTTACTGCTATAGGGTGATAAAGTGGGTGGGTGATGAGGGTGGAGTGGTCACGTGAGGCACAAGCCTCGATGAAAGAGACCATTGAATTGTTGCTTTTGTTTTTATTCACGTTTGGTAGGCACTGAATAAGGTTAGGTTCCGTTAAGAATGTTGAAAGATAACTATATCGAGCTTTGCTATTTGAGAAACAAATAAGCGGTGTCATGGTGGTGGGAGGGTTTACCCGGCCCATTTCCAGCGATGGGGCGCTGGTCAACTCCGGAGAATTGGGCTACGCGCCAAGGATGGCACCAAACGTTTGGGAATGCCCAAAGATGGATAGATATTAGGGTGTTTCATTTTTTCACCACTTTTGAATTTCAAAATGCCTGGGGTCCCTCCCGGTGGTAATTTCGGTAAAAAGTTTACACCCCAAATTTTTTAAAATTATAACGTCATCTTGAGGTGGTCCACGACGTTTGAAATTTCGAGGGCCCGATTTTTCGCGATTTGCCCGTATCTCCCGAACCGCTTATTGTAGGTCGACAAAGTTGGTGTCAAAATGCGCAGAATAGTCGGTTTCCTACATCTGATCTAGAGAAAACTTGTCTATCTCCTTCAGAAAAAAAGTTATTTCAAAAAAACTAAATTTTGTCATTCTAAAGCAAAATTTTGAATGATATATGTGCTGTTCTTCTGCGTTATGTTTGAGCTCGTCGTAAAAAAAGTATATTTTTCTACTGGCTATCAAAGCATATTGTCTACTACATCTAACTTGCCTGAATAGCATAAATTTACAATTTACACACACAAAACAACCAGCACAACTTGCAAGCTTTTATTGTTACTCAAAATTCACTAATTTCCATATTACACAAATGACCACGCAAACACAAATCAAAATGGGTAAGTTGAGTTGGCTTATCTCGGATTTTTTTGTTGATCAGTTCTTTCAATCTTCCAATTCTTTCGGTCCAGCAATTGTGGTTATTAATCGACTTCAAAAAAGATGGTTGAACACGAGTCATTGATATACTGTACATAGGGCTTTTTTACTCCTGTTTGTGAAAAAATGCTTTAAACGATTTCTTCGGTCTTGAAGGAGTGATCGCACATCTACTTCTTCAGGCAAAGACTTTTAACTTTTAACTGCTTCAGCAGTGTATGGTGCAACTTAGGCATGCACACTTAAAGCAACATTTTTCCAAGAAAGGCATTGCGACGCATGAGCCAAGAAATATTTCATAACAACATCAGTGATATTTGGGTCGATTTCAACAAAACAACTAAGCAGATCGCGGTGAAATATGGAAAGAAAAAGACCTTCTGGAACTTTGGGGTTTAAATGTATCATCAGAAATGATGGTTCATAAACATAGATGTATGAAACTAACTTCTGAAGCTTGTTTTTCTGAGTATCAATGAAAATTTTTGAATTAAAAATAAGCGTTCGTATATAACCATTTGCAATAGTAATCCATCGATGCAATTTGTTCTTGGTTATAAAAAAAGCAGGTTCTTTGAATTTTGTAGCATATCGGTGATGATATAGCATGCCAAGACCAGCATGCATAGTTAATCATTCCTAAAACTGTGGTCTTCTACTTTATTGCTTTTTTGTTAAGAAAACCACTCGATCTTGGCTTTCAAGAGCACAGCAGCAATTCTGGTTACCGGAACGTCCAACTAATCCTTGGTATTAACGTTTCATTACTTGGCTTGTCTACGCTGATATTCTGTTCAACAAAGTTCCATCTTGCATTGCTCCAGGACCTTTTCTTTTGCCATCAACATTGGAGATTACATGGGCAAAGTAAATTTTATTTTTGTGGAACAAGCATTCCAGAGTATGGATATCATGACCAATTAGCTACCTCGCAGCTGCACACTAACTTTTTGTTGTTAATCAAGGGGTTTTCGGGGATTGAGCACTTGCATGTATCAAATAACCTATATAACCACTCCTCGTTCACTTTATTACCTCCATGCTTCATTTTTTTTCTTAAAGCGTTATATCTATCTATTAAATCTTTCAACTTTGCTTCTACCCTTTATTTGCTACGCACAGGAAGACTAGCTTTTGTCCATATACTTAACACGTCTAATAACAGTCGATCTTTCATATCTTTGTAATAGGGTAGTTTGTTAAAATACTTAGGATTAGTTACAGTTAACTGATTTCTTAAGTAAAAGTAATTTCCAACTACATTGGAATTAGGGAGCATGTTTTTCTCAAACTCTGAAGGTTTGCATCGACTTGGTAATAGGGTTACTACTTCTCAAAGCCATGGCTAAACAACTGAAACAGGTTCTTTTTTTTTGGACAAATTTATAAAATAACCTCAGTTTAAGACAGCTTGTAGGCTTTGCTATGCAATAAAAGTGGAAAAAACAGAAAAATTTTCCACTGGAATGTTCCAGCACGATGAAAATAGGTGCAAATTTAGTTTTTTTGAAATAATTTTTTTTCTGAAGGAGATAGACAAAAGTTTTCTCTACATCAGATATAGGAAACCGACTATTCTGCGCATTTTGACACCAACTTTGTCGATCTACAATAAGCGGTTGGGGAGATACGGCCAAATCGTGAAAAATCGGGCCCTCGAAATTTCAAACGTCGTGGACCACCTCAAGATGACGTCATAATTTTAAAAAATTTGGGGTGTAAACTTTTTACCCAAAATACCACCGGTAGGGACCCCTCTAATAGATATAAATTCAAGATCAGATGGAAGAGCACGAGATGGAAGATGTCCTGTGATTTGGAACCACAATTGCTGCACGAAGAAGTCTTGCCCCAACCAAGTTTGATGAAGCGAGAAGGTGTGCGGTGTTGTAGTGAGTGTCTCTATGACAGATCGGCTGTCATAGAATTGAGTCATAAAGTCGCATTTATTGGACAGATAATTGTTGGAGGTACAATTTAAAGGGATGTTGAATGGCGTAGTTTTCTGTTAAAATCGATGACCAAGAAACCAGGAAAAAAAGAAAGAGATGACAATGAGACATTGTGAACAATTGACATCAATTCGTGCTCCAGCTCCGGCACAAGCCATCAGTTCATACATTTAGTCAGTTTGGAGTAGGATGGACCGATGAGAAGAGTGTATTAAATGCGGACTCGGGAAGAGTCAATGCAGGAACAAGATGCTTAGAAAGTGAAAATGTGGCGGCAGAAACCGGAGAAGCTTCGAAGAATCTTGTAGTTTGAGGGTGAAGTTGTGGGTTCTGGATGAGGGTGAGGTTGTGGGTTCTGGATGACGATCCCGGTTTACGAATCGATTCGAAAATCGGGCTAGGCAAGTGCGGCCGTTGGAAAGAGGCGCACATAGATTATGTTTAACATTCAACCACTTAAGCAGTCATCCTCTTGCTTTGCGCTTCAAATTCCACCAACGATGGCCAATATGTGTTTCGCCATATTTTACAGTTACATATAGTAAGATGAAAGCGCAGTAAGCTCTGCATTACGTCATAATGGCGACGGCATCACGAGCCCGTCGTCATTGTACGACGTCCGCGTGCAGCTTGATTCGTCGAGCGCTTGTTTCATTGCAAGGTGTGCTGGAGTGGACGGGTTAGGGTAATGGCGATGACATTTGACCCTCACGTGATAAAATCATCAAAGCCGAGACATTGGGACAAGGCCTAGTGGGTCGTGCTTTTTTGGTCAAAAGCTTTCGCCTTCTCATTGTACTTTGTTTATAGGTTGGAGATCAACGACCGCAACTACGCCCTGTACGAAGTGGGGGGTAACATCCACGAGCGGTGCCTCGACCCTTCCACCGTTATTTGTGCCGTCTTGGAAAAGAACCCTGAAACTACCTGGTGTATTAAAGCGCGGCGAACGTGAGCGACCTCCCGAGCAAAATGTCGTCATTGCGCCGTGCTTCGATCAAACTCGGTTCGAACACAAAGAAGTTTGCATGATATTGTCCGCGTGTTTTTGAACTTTTCCGTGTCTATTTGTTGTTTTAAACATTTCCCGAACAATTTTTTGGATCAAAACTATTTCTTTGTTTTTTTTTTTATACACGATTTTCTCGTTAGATTTTTTTAACCATCGAACAAAATATGACCGGTATCTAGCTTCACCATAAAACCTCGTTAAAACTACCTACTCCAGGTTCTTGCGTATTTTTGATGTATAGTTGAACGTTTGTCTGTTTGCAGTAATTCACAAAGGCGTACAGCAGCCTGCATGTGCTTATTTGAAACTTGCTTCTCTTGATTTGCAATTAGTTGTTGACTAAAGCGTTTTAGTTTGATAATCCTGGCTATTTTCACAGTGTTCGTTGGTTAATTTTCTTTTCACTTATTCGCTACCGATCAAGTTCTCTTGTTTTTTAGTGTATAATTTTTGTCTTATTAAATAATCCAAGTGCAATAAATGGTTAGTATTCTTCAATTGAACGAATAGTTTAATTTTTTTTTGCAATTAAGTTCAGCTTTTTCCAAATGAAATTTTTTTGTAACAACACGAAATATTTTCGCAAAAATTACTCGAAATATTTTTTTAAAACTACATGTCGTCAGTTCAATATTGAAATTAACTTCTTATTACTAACCATCCATTATTGGATTTCTTACAAGACTGTGATGAGGGGTTTTTATCATTGTTCATAATTGCAGCAGATAGTTTAGAATGCGCATATGTTTGTGAAATGGTAAGATACCCGCAAAACGACTTAGAAGCGATCAAGTCCAATTCGAAGAAAAACCGATTATAGTGAGAGTAAAAAAGAAAGAAAATTAGTTGCTCTAAGAGATAAAAAGAGAAAAACGCCGCGCAAATTGTACTCGCGGGCCCAAATTCTTTTTAATTTTTTTAACTAAGATGCTTAAAAAGAACTTAGTTTCTTTTGAACCAACTACTTTCTCTCTAAGATTAACTCTATTTCTCCCTAAAACAAACTCTCACTTCAATCCGTTTTTCTTCGAATTAGACTCGATCTTTAGAAGCTGTCGTTTATCAAAAAGTGTTTTTACAAAACAGTACCTTTGTTTTCTTTATTTCCAACTCATATATTTTCTATGTTTTCAGAAACAAATTATAGTTTTCAATCGTTTACCAGTTGTTATTTTGTTTTGCTGATGATGTTTTGTGAGAAATTAGCGGTGTATATTATGATAACAGTTGTCATGTGACTATTCAAAACTCGTTTTTGAGCTTAAGTAGTTTTTCGTTTGTGCTTTGTTTGCTCCTGAGCGACATCTTGCGTATTTGTGAGCTGTTGATATTGAAGTTTTTTCGCTTTTTCATTCTGGCTCGCTCACGCAAGGTTAATCAATTTTTTGTTTGCCAAATTTCAATTACCCTTAAAGCGCGCCGCGTGTGGTCAAACACATGGAATTGATGAGTACATTATACGTCATACAATGGTGGGTGATCGTAAGTGTTTGCCAATTATTATTTTGTCCTGCTTTTCATTATTAGCAAACATTTATGACAGTATTTTTTTTAAATATTGTATCTTTTCTTATTAGTCTCCTAAATCACATCCAAGTGTACAATCGGACACTACACAAACTCTCAGCTTCCCAACTGAAACTGATCTTACCATAGCATGAGTTCTGCGTTTATCCAACGCTTTTCTTCGATAAGCAATAAAAAAAATTTATTCGAAAATGCTCTTGCATGGCTTTTCTCTTATAATAAGCAACACTTAACCTTTCACATGTTTGCCCAAAGTAACAAAATTCCAATTGGTCGAAGCTATTTTTATATTAAGCTACATTCATTACCTGTAACCTCACTTGAATTTTAGTTTTTTGTTTTAAAATTGTATCATATTCCGCTCTGCAAGTCAATTGTTTACAGCTTTTCGTCGTACTAATATAGATAAGCTTTTCATCGTACGGTTATGGTTTTTGTCTGTAGCAGAATCGCTTGAGAAAATTTTTTTCTGTTCGATTTATAACTTGGCTATTTTTGTAAGCTTGTATTGAAGCATTTGTATTTTTTTCTTGAACTCCAGTTGGATTAAATTAAAAAGTACAAAAAATTTAAGTGAGTTTGTTGTAAATTTAATCTTTCAACAAGTCGTCAGGTAGATGGCGCAGTTGAGCGGGTAAGAGCGTCGTTTTAAGAGCAGTCTCGGTTCAAAACCTACTCGTTTCATTCTCTTGTGTCTTCGGGAAAGACACTTTACGGAACTTTTCTCTGCTCAGTGATCTTAGCAAGCAGCTCCAAATTTCTATTTCTAAATAAAAACTAAAAAACAAGACTGCAATATCTTGGTAATTTAAAAAGCAGATTGTGGTAATCACTTGACGACTTCCAACATTCTCCTGCGAGTCAGGAGAATAAAAAATAAGATTCCGTCCTTCAAACTTACTTTCAGCGTATCCTTGGCTCGTGCTTTGCGACAAGTTTCTCTCTGCTTTTCACCTTCGGAAGGATAGGCTGAAAACCTGACCGATTCAGACCTGCTGTAATTCTTAAAATTAATAAAATATTCTTAGTTCGTGTTGATGTTTTAACAGCAGGCCTTGATTTGAAATTGCAATTATAGTTTTTTCAATAAAGACAACCTGTAAAGACCCAAAAATGTCTTCCCCTTACGCTTGGCGGAAAATTTGGCTTATGACTTTTTTTCACTTGGCTTCCCGTAAAGATAACTACTTAACATAGACGATTCCATCCAAGAGTGTTATTTGATTTATCGAAGGGAGTACCAGTAATAAAAAATTTCAAAGTGAACAAAGAAAGGAAGGAAAGTTTTAAAATGAACCCAGAAGGGAATGCATTCAAAAGCTTGGAACTATACGCACTGTTCTAAAAGTAGAGTTGAATTATTACTTTATTTTAAAACCGTAGCTTTGCGCAGGCCAAACCCTTTCTACCTGTGTTTTTTTTATTAGTTTACTTGTATCAGATTAAAAAAACTTTGTCCTATGATTAGAAGCAATAGCCTTTTTTAGTCCAAACTTAACTTTTAAAATAAAAAAAATCCTAAGAAAAATCTTCGAGATGATAAGGTCGGCATCCGCCTCTATTGCGCGGATTGGCGGATGAATCCTTTAAATCATTTTGTTTTTTGTAACGGAAGTAAGCGTCTGAATCAAGTCTAAATCTAGCTTTCGTGTGGTCATCAGACAATTGAATTTTTAAATGCAATTGTGATGAAATGCAGACTTGCAGTTTTTCATAAATTGAACATTCGATTAGGCACACAATAATTTTAGGAAGATCATTAAAGATTAAGCATAAGCTCTCAGTTTTTTTTTAAACCTGAAAATGCTTTCCGTTTTTCATGCTTTGGCGCTCGTGTTTTCCTAATTCTTATTTAAAAAAAGGAGGGAGTTGGAGTTTTTATAGTTAATGTAAGCTACGACTAAAAAGTGGAAATATGGTTATACTCATAGCAAATGTAGAAGTTACGTTTTAATGTCAATCACAAACCAACTCTCCTCCCTCAAAATCCCTCGCGGGTCTGCTGTAAAGTCACGTGATCTGGAATGATTGTACTGATTTATCGTGTGGCATTTACTCTTGCTCGTAACATATGTAGTTCTTTCTTTTACAAGCCTTCTACTGTGTTTATGCTATACCACGGTTGAGATAAGTTGTTTAATCTTTCCTAATATTTGTCTATGAAATCTAAAATTGTTGTTCAAGAAAAGTTCTCGATAAAATTCTAGGATAAAATAAACAATTCTGTGCTAAGTTGAATAAAAAACACATTAAATTCTTGTTGACACTTAGAATCTACACAGAGGCTTAAAGAGAAATTTCTCTCTGACCATGTTGTCAAAAAAAGCTTGTCTAATCTGCTACAAACAAAACCTTATCGGTAGTTTAAAGAAAAGATAATTTTTAATCGAGCTGATAAGGATAATTTGAAGTAGACAATCGATGTTCAATATATTAACGAAAAAAATAATGTGAACTAAAACTTGGAAATACGAATTTAAATTGGTGTGATGAAACATCACAAAACAGCTCTTCTAATTTCAGCTCAGACATTCACCACAAATAACAATGTAGATTAAGTATGTAGGTAGTGCACAATTGATTATGTAAGCCCCACATAACCCGTTTATATTAAGCTATTAAATAACGTTTATATTAAGCTATTAAGTAACCTAGTAATTAGGAAAACCCGGCAAAATGTTTTGTTTGAAATGGATAAAAAAATCTACTAATTGAATAATTGAATGGTTTTATTTTTTACCGACTTCTTTCATTTTTTAAATAATTAGAATTAATATTTTTTTGAAATAAAAATTGGAGAGGATTTGCAAATTGCAAATAAATTTTTTTTTATAGCTGACAAATAGGCTACTGTGTATTGTAAAGTAACGCTTTTAAACCAATGAAAATAATAGAACTTATTTATGTTTATTAGTAAATGAATAAACAACTTTTTCTGTGCTACGCGAAAACAAAACGGGGACACACTATATTCATAAACAATTTGTCCAATTTACAAAGTCTTTAATGTTCAATTTACTTTTTCATCTAAACCGGAACGTAAGGCAAGCCGATAATAATTTAATTATCTCTTCTCAATATGCCCAACGGTTTTCCAGAGATTTCGAATATCAAATAAAAATCACTTTTTTGTTTTCTTATCGCGTTATTTAATTAAGCATTCAGTTTCAAAGTCAACAAGTCTTGTTTGCTTCAACTGATCCTATTCTCCCAACATTTGTGATTTTCTCAGACTGTCGTCTGGTGAGTCGAACATGGCGAGCTAGCAGCGTATGTTTCAGGAAAAGAATGTCTTTTTAAAACAGCCTTGATAAGAGCTTGAGATAGTTACAATTAAGTGAACTTTTGTGATTAACGGCTTCAAAAGGTTTGTTTAAAATGTTGTCTATATTTTATAACCTTAGTTTGCCTAAGAAAAACGTCGACTTTTTTCGAATAAAATATAATTACCAATAATTGAAATATAAATAGAGAACAAATTAGATTTAGTGGTGGGCGGTGAGCTTTTTTAAGGTGTGCGCATAAACTGAAACACAGCCGTGAGAGCTGGGCCGTAATAGCCCCCAAGACTAAACAAAAAATTGGGCAAAATCAAATTTTTTCGGGCATCGACAACAAACTTTTTCGGAAGAATATGCAGTAGCCTAGTTACCAAATTTAGAACAATTCGAATTATTAAGCAAATACAATTAAGATTTGATGTGAAGACCTTTTTGTTTTTATTTATATAATCTTTTTTTTAGTCTTCACTAGTTTTTTCAGAAGAAAATGTGTGGCATTTTTTCATCTTTGTAAAATACTACAAGATCATGACTTTGACAATCTTCGATAAAATTTGGGCAAAATTGTATTATCCCATTTTTTTTTTTTTTTTTTTTTGGTTGATACGGTTACGAACAAGCATCTAATAACATCGTGGTAAATTCAAACCAAAACCAAAAAATAGATTCTTTTTGTGACATGGCAGTAATAAAAATAAGTTATTTCTTAATTTGGGCTTGAATTTTCCACAATTTTATATATTTCAGTTTAAAGCGCACACCTTTAAAATGCTCATCTTCCAAATCTGGCTACATTATTGGTTGAGCGTTGTCTATTGTTAAATTTTTTAAACGAACATGAATATCTACTTCTTTAAAGGGAAGAACATCGACAAATGTGGATCATTCTTGAATAATTTTGTTGAAATGAAAAGAATTTAGAAGCATGCTCAGATGTAAATGTGAGAGAGCAACAGTAACGTCACAACGAAAATGATGTCATTGCTGAATGGACGATAATACATCAATTTTCTTTGGTGATTTAGCTCTGACTATTGTTGTAAGATGAAAAAAAGCCCTAAAATGCATTAAAAGCTATCCTCAAAAGTAAAAATAAAAGAAACAGAAATAAAATTATTTTAAAAACAAAAAGCGGTAACAGTTAATAAGTAAATGTGAAAATGGCTCAAGCAATAAACTTTGTTTTCATTACCCATCGTTCACTCTCGCTTTATCAAAAGTAATAGAATTCAAATTCGTCTGAAAAAACTAGTGAAGACTAAAAAAAATAATAAAAGTTATACAAATAAAAATAAAAAAGTTTTTACATCAAAGAATTGAAATATTTTAGCGTTTTTACTGATGTTTTGCTTTTGGTATGACTCCTAACATCATAGCGTTGAAATGAAGAAGAAAACGTTTTTATCGGTTCATTATTTTGAAAACTCTCTTCACTATCAGTTTGCACTCACAGGAGAATACGCTGAGCGTCCCTCTGTTTGTTTACTAAATTTCCGATGGCCTGCGCTCATAGATTCAATAAACAAAATGTATGTCTTATGTATGAACCAGACAAAAATGGTTTAGGCCACGCTTGACAAACACCTGCACAGGAACGTTAAAAAAAGATGAGCAGGGGCTTAAAGCGTAGAAGTTTTTTAACCCCTAGAAATTTTTCGGGCTCTCCTTCAGCCTACTTAAAAAATTATACGTTGCTTCGATCACCTTAATAAATATGAATAATAGCAGATAAATTTTTTTGTTTTTAATTTGCAATCAGTTTTATTAAAACTACAAAATTATTTAATTAAATCTACCTTTGTTTATTTAAAATATTGTGAACAGACCCGAATGGGGGGAAGCGCGACTTTTTTGTCGGAGCCGATTACTTTAAAAGGGCCAACTTTGGCAAAAGGCTTTTTTGTTTCTTTTAAATTCCATAAATCTTTGTCTTTTTCGATCTACGCTCATTTTTGCCTCTGCGTTTGAAAAGGAAAAAAGAGAAGCCATGGAGTAATCATGCAGTCTACTTAAAAATTTTCAGCAAGTTCGATTTAAATTATTCAGTCTACACATAGAAACTTCAACAAATTTATAGGAATCTTAGAACTGGCTCATGATAAATGTAAAGAGGTCCTTGCTTTCTTGCCCCTGAGGGCGACACTGCAGGTCGTTGTATTGTTTGTAAGTTATTGAGAAGAGGATAACTTTATTATCTGCAGAAGATTATTCTTTTATTAACTGAGATCATTTCACAAAAATGTCATTGGTCTTGTGGTGAATTGAAACAACACTATAACATTACAGAAAATTAATAAGAAGGCATGATTGGGTGATTTTTTTAGTTAAAACTGCAAAAGTTCGTTCTAAACAAACTGATTGACTCAAAAATTAGTCTAAAAAAAACCAACAACCACACTAATACAGCAAAATAGTTTTAATTAGAAAAATTATTTGGTACTTTCCTGTTATCGCCCCACCATCAGCAAATAGTAAACGAAAACCCAAGACTTTTGGGATCTCTTCAAGAAATCACCGTAAGCGTTTTTTTCGATGAAATTAACCCGAAATACCCTTTTTAGCACCCGGGTGAAATAGAGAAGAATTCACGAGAAATGTATTAGAAATAATAGGAAGGAAAAATTCTAAGTTATTATAGGTAAGTTGTGCTAACGTTTTGTTAAAACAACCGGCGTTGATTTTGAGTGAACAACTTTTCTCCTTTCAAGATTTTTGGAAGTGTCGATTTTGTCACTAAACTAAGAGTAATTGACAAGCAAATGTCGAAGTGGTTCCAGTACCATGACGTTGCATTTTTATTGATGACTAGTAATTACTTGCTGGAAAGTTTTAATTGCGGTTAACTTCTTTTTATCTGTTTTTAACCAACCTTTTCGCCCAGGATGTTGCGTGAAACGAAACGAGGAAAATTTATGTTTTTAACCTTAATCTATTCATTCATTCCTAAGAAAGTTAAAATTTTTTACATCGTACGAAAAAAACAATGTAGGCCTGACCGCAATTAAACTTATGTTTAGTCTTGACATTAAAACTGTATAATCAACGTTATTTAGATCGCTTTGACCGGTTTTCATCGTTGCAGCCAGACGGTGAAAGAAATTTTTATGGTTTTATCAATAAAGAACTGCTATCTACCGTCAAGTGTATTTGTCAACCTGTTTTTTTCGGTGACATGACGTTTGATTCAACATCAGCCTTGATAAAGCGCTTCACCCTGCTAATTATTAACCAGAACATTTTTTCTCCGACGAGCCCTTTTGAAATTTAATTTTATAGGTTAGTACAGCGCAAAAACTGGTTCTCGCTTTACAGTATTTGCCCAGATGGCTCGTTGTATAAGCAGCAAGATACTCTGAAAAAATCAGTAAAACAATTTTTTACTCAGTTTTTTTAGTTTTTTTGGACAAAAAAAAAAATGAATGAGGATTGCTAAAAGTAAAAGTAGCTCGTGAAAAAATCTTGCAGCAACAAAACGATAAACTTTGAATTTAAATTATCCGCAGTTTTACGCCGCATGAATTTTGTTTTGAAAAAAATATACAAAAAAATACATAAAACATATTTCGTGTAAAATACAGTAAAAGGTACAATATTTAAAATTATTGATTTTGAAATAAATTGTCGTTGACAAGTAGATTAGCGTAAGTCTAAGTATTACTTTATCATCATTCTAATCGAATTGCCATTTTTATTTAAAAGCCTTTTTTTGAAAATAAATTTGATGCATAAGCAGCAAAGACGTAGTGTGTGTTTTTGATGCGCATGAATGCATTTACATGAATGCATTTACATGAATGCATTTACATGAATGCATTTACTTGGTTTAAAAAATCAGCTGATGTATTTAGAATAACCTAAAATAGATTTATAGTGAAAGTTATAATGGAAAAACTGTTCAACGTCGGAAGCTACAAAGGCTTAGAGACGCGTGCCCTTACGGGCTATCACGTGGGTGAAAATGGGTGGTTTCCCCCGCATCCGGATTGTCCCAATCACAAAGCGAGGACCCCGGTTGGTTTTTCTTTTTCCGATCAGGATCCTACGAAGCAAGTATCCTGTGCCGATTGCTTTCTCCATTCGACAATCTTGCAATCAATGAACGTGACCTGCCCGCACCTACACGCCTGCTCCGACTGCACTAGTTGTTACTCCCACAATAGTAATCAGCAGGAAGGGTCTCCTCCACTTTTTTCCTGCCAAACTCCTCCGCAAACTGGAATATCTTCTCCATTAATTCATCAAGATCCTTCAAATACGGAATATACTTATCATGAACAAACGCAGTATCATCTCAATCCGAAAGACTCGGTTGTATTGCGAAGAAATATAAACGATGAGGAAGAGCAAATGAAGTATCGTATCAACTATCCTGAATTGCATTTAAACCATTCTCATGTTCAGCTTCCTCCGCGTCTTCCATCCTCCCATTTGCATGTTTCTTCCCCCCAGCAAACCTTCCTCCAAGAACTGCATACTCCCGAGCGAGCGTCTCCGAGCAATAACGCGGGGATTTCCCTTATTACACCATCCTTTAAGATTTCGTCCAAACCACCTAAACAAGAGGCAAGTCCTGCATAGGACATTTAAAACGACGTAAATTTTATTCCTGGTTAACATTAAATTTTTAAAAAAATGTAGACTTTGCTGCTGCGCAATCATGTTAATCAATTTTTCATGAAATATGGCGATAAAACTTCTTTAATCTAAGGCTTGTTAGAAAGCAAAACCGGGCTATCAACGTTTGTTAAGGATTAGCTACTTTTACGATAGTCGATTCGTCTTAATTAAGCTTTTTATTTTCGTAGAACCGGAAGCGTGGGGCGAACGATGTCTGTGACGTTTGTGGGGACAGGGCCTCAGGTTACCACTACAACGCTCTGACATGCGAAGGATGTAAAGGTTTCTTCCGACGGACCATTCAAAGAAAAGAACCCTTATTTCGGTAAGGTAGTTTCTTGTTCTGGTAAGGTAGTTCCTACGTGGCGAACATATTTTTATAAACTATTTTGCTGCAAGGTGTCATCGTACCCCTCAAAATTTCGTTTACACACCATTGCAATGCTAGGAAATCAGGTAAGCGTATTGACCGAAAGACAAGTGATCAAAAGTACACGAATTCAAGGCTCAAGTTATTTGTACCAAACCTTGCGTGGCTGAAGAGACGGAACCACTTTGAAAGCGGGAGTGAGGGGGATACTTGTAAAAAGCGTGCAACACAAAAAAAAATCGTGTTGAGCATTATTGAATTGAATAACAAACCAAAGCATTAATTCCTATATGGCACTGCTATCGTTCCTTGTTGTCCCGAGTTTCAGAGAGTAGAAATATCCATCGAGACAGGACAGTAAACATATTTCCATTTGAGTACTAATTAAGTTCTTTGGTTACTGAAAGAGTAATTTGCTTTTTTTCTCTAAGAACGATCAGTTGACTAGCTGTAAACTGCAATATGTTTCGAATTATGACGTTTTTTGTTTTAATCGTTCTGTTCTGCTGTAAGATATTTTGTCTACGTCGTAAAAGCTGTTGTGTTAGATTGAAAGAGTGACTGAAAGAGAAATAGGTTTTTTGTAATAAGAATTTGTTTTTATCATTATATTTATCCTTCTGTCAATATCGAAGACGTAAACTCAAAGTAAGCATCAAGGCATAACCTGACCTGCTTTCGAAGACGCCAAGATGTTGCTTTCGGTGTAAAAGTTTCTTATTTGGTTTTCATTATTGTATAGTAATAAAAATGTAATTTAGAGCCGCTTGCTAAAAGCGCCAAGCATTGAAAAGTGCTTTTCCCAAGGACCCAAAAGAAGAGGGGAAGAATTGAACTAAAACCAAATCAATCATCGCCACGGTTGCCATCACGACAGTGCTCTTATTCACTCAACCACGCTTCGAACTTGCTATTTTCTTACTTTTTGTGCAGTTGTAAATTCGGCGGAAACTGCGAAATGGACACCTACACCCGCCGGAAGTGTCCGGAGTGCCGGCTGAAGAAATGCAAGGCAGTGGGAATGCTGGAGGAGTGTAAGTAAAAGGAACGGGGCGGGTTCAAGGAGCAACGGTTCCGCTTCTTCCGTGGCTTTATTTCCTCCCCTTACTTTCAGGTTTGCTGACTGAGATTCAATGCCAGTCGAAGCGGAACAGAAAACGGCGATTAAAACAGCTTCATTCATCGGGTGTTTCTTCAAAAACGGACAATTTTGTTCAAGGGGAAAGACCCAAATCAAACAATTCCGCTTTCAAAAAACAATCCTATCCGGATCCGGTACGTGCTATTTCCTTTTACTGTTTCGTGTGGCCTGGGAAAATTTTATCATCCAGACAAGTAATAGAATCTCCTGTTAATTGTTCAATTTATTTTAATGAAATAGACAATCGGCGTCGAGATGTCCAACGAAGAAAAGAAGTTGGTTTGTTGCGTCACAAATGCTTTTGCCGAATACGCTATGAATCCTGAACTGGAAAAAAAATGGGTTGGTGTGAGAAAGGATATTTTCAGTTTGTTTGCAATTTCTTTTTACGTTTTGATGTCGGTTCAGACTGAAAGCAGTTGCAGAAAAAGTAAAGCGTGTGGTGGGAAGCGGTAAATTTATTGTGCTCAGAAGAATAAAACTGAAGCTGAAACTTTTCAACTTTTAGTTTGATTAAGACTAAAAGCGATGACTGAAAAAGCAAGCGGAGAGCGGAATTTTCGGATACGCTTTTAAAATTTTATTTATTTTTTTATCTCTATATTTATCCTCCTGACTCGCAGGAAAGCGACAGAGGCGCTATACATAGGGTGAGCAATTACCCCGACCTTCTTCCGGAGATGCCAAGATATTGCTGTCCGTTAGTAATTTAATAGAGATATGACTGTAATTTAGAACTGCTTGCCAATACCACCAAGCAGTGGAAAGTGCCGTAAAGTGTCTTTCCCAAGGACACAACAGAATGGCGCAAGTGGGTTTTGAACCGAGACCATGTTGATCATCAGTCCGGTGCTTTAACCACTCGACCACGCTGCCGACAATTTTGTTCAAGGGTAAGCTTAAGCTTTCCGCTTGGTTTTTCCGCGTCCGCTTTTAATCTGCGCCTACCTTTAACGTTTTGCTTTGAGCTTCAAAACATTTCTTTGCTCTTTTCGCAGAACCAAGTTTCTGTAATAAAACAAATTTGCTTAAAAGTGCGTAAAAATCTGTGTTTTGCTGAGAATTGATTCATCCTTAATTGTTTGTTTATTGCTGCCTTGATGATACAAGCTCTATTCGGTCAGCTTTTATTCCCCACCAAACCTTCACAAGTTATATCAAAAAAACTTTTTCTATCTGCGTTAACAGTTTTTTCCTTTTTAGCCCCATAAATTTTTTTTAATATTAAAAACATTTCTTAACATTATAGATAAAAATTGATTTGAATGGAAGGTGACGTGAAAATAGTATCCGATTTTAAGGTTTTTTGATTTCAGATGTATAAGCCTACAGCCCATAAGCATTATGGACCGCCTAAAACCTTTTTACAGACCTTTCATGGTTTATAGATTGTTTTTCAAAATTTGTAAGCAAATAGCAATTCTTGTCGGTGATGATCAAGTGTAAAGTAAACAAAATTTTATACATCAATTTGAGATTAAACGTTGCGTGTATTTTGAGAGATTATTGTACGAAGTTAAGCTATCTATTTGAAAATAATTGTGCTTTGCAGAGTTCTTACTTCAACGGCTCTAATACAAATGTGTCCACAAACTTGAGTGAGCTGGCCACTTCTCATGTAAAGTTACTTGTGGAGTTTACAAAGAAATTACCTGGTGAGTCAACTTTGATTTGACTTAATAATTCGATATTTTGTACAGCCAAATTTTATCTTTATCGTAGTACTTAGCAACTTGTGAGCAACACTGACATATAACTTTAGTAAAAACAAAATAAGAATTTTCCTCAGCCTTTATTTTTCCAAATGCTTCAGAAATACACATAGCCGTACCTGAAGGGGAACCCCCAAATTTCAAAAATATGGGCAAAATCAGAATTTTTCGTGCAGCGAAAAGGAAATATTTGGGCAAAACCAGAATTTTTTGGAGATTGACAGAAAATTTGAGCAAAATCGGGAATTTTAGGGCAGTAACAAGAAATTGCTTGGCGAAAAAAACTTTTTTGTGCATCAAAAATCGACACTAGTTGTAAAAAAATTTTACAAATTTAGGTAAAAACTTTTTTTTGGTCTACGTCCTAAATTTTTGACAGATTTTGAAAAAACTTGTAACTAATCGATTTTTTGAAGAAATTCTTAAAAATTATAAAGCAAAAAAGTAGCAAGATGTAGGAGTGTCAACATGGCATTACATCAATTAATCGTTTATTCCTGTGTTTTCGGTAACTTCCGATTTTTATGATATTTTCAAAATAATTGTTTTAAAATTTTTTATATGCGCTGTTATTACCTGCACCTGTAGAATGCAAATACTATTTTAAATCTCTGTTTAATTTTTCAAAGTCAGTATTAAACAAATTTAAATTAAAATTGTGATCATTTGATTATTTGCTCATACCAGTGATATGGTTGCGAAATAAGAGTGTTTATTAATCAATAGTAAACGAAACGAAAGCAATGTCAACACGAAGTACTCAACAAGATGACAAACATAAATTCATTAAAAAGCTTGCTGTTCGTTCTCTGTTTGTCTTCGGTTACCGAAAATAATCATTTTCTTATTCATGAGTCAGAACAAACCCTAAGCAGACTTGATATTGATAATATTAAAGTTACATCTACTTACAAGCTTTTCTCCTCTGTAATTTATTTGCTTTAAATTGAGACGGCTCAGTTGTAAAGCAGGGTTCGGCAAACTTTTCATGTTAGGGGCAATTTTTTTAATTTAGAGAGACAGGCCAGATGAGCGTTTAAAACGCATAATATTTCATTAATTTTTATTTTTATTTTTTTATTTTTATCTCTATATTTATCCTCCTGACTCGCAGAAAAGTGACGGGGGCGCTATACATAGGGCAAGGAATTACCCCGACCTGCTTCCGGAGATGCCAAGATATTGCTGTCCGCTAGTAATTTAGTAGATATCATATTGTAATTTAGAACTGCTTGCCAATACCACCAAGCAGTGGAAAGTGCCGTAAAGTGTCTTTCCCAAGGACACAACAGAATGGCGCAAGTGGGTTTTGAACCGAGACCATGTTGATCATCAGTCCGGTGCTTTAACCACTCGACCACGCTGCCGACTTAAGTCTCTGAAATGTATTTTATCACCACGCTATTAAACGCTGTTGCAATTAAAACAATTGTTTTGTCCGTAAATACACCAAAATACTTTCTATATTACTCAATTTCTTTTATAGTGCTGGGCATAGGCTTATAATCTTTGAAAAGCTCTGGCTGCAAAGCTAAAGCTGTATAACTACCTTTTTTGTATGACTATATTGAAAAGTCTGCTACTTTATGTTTTTAGCGGAACTTTTGCAGGTAAACAACACGGTTTCATCTACGTAAAATTAGTTCTTGAAATGTCTTTTGCAGCAGGACGAAACAAATCACTCAGTGTGTTTCAGTACTACAGCGTTTCCTTTGTTTCGAAAACACTAATTGTAGTTTAGATTTAATTTTAAAATTCAATAAAAAATTATATATCTTTGAACAAGAATTGGTCGACACAGCACTGACGGGGCCCATGGCCGAAACAGTGACACTCTCTGCTGTTATAGACGTTATCAGGTCGTTTTAAGGTTAATATCACAGCGACCACTGGCTATCCACTATAGATCCTAACAGTTTGCTTTGGCTGTAGTGAGCTGGCATATCCGCCTTCTATTTCAACGAAAAATTTTCTGTTGCATTGATTACGACTCTTTTCGCTTTCTTTATGAATTAACTGAACTCGTAGCTTTGGCTAAACGTTTTTAGATATTGAACATTATCGAGTTATGGGACAGATGGCACTAGAGAGTACCACCTGTGGCATTGTGCATCACGCACGCCGAACCCGAGCTCACTGCCCGACCATGGTTTCGAGTTTTAAACTCTCATCAGGGACGGTCTGCTTACTCGGGTTTAGTTGCAGAGCTGGTCATATAAGAAAAATCTTATATTGAACATTATTTTTCTCTATTGAAGAAATTTTAAACATCAGTCAAACGAGAAAATTCTCAAATAGCCGAAAATAAAAGCAGAAACAACTCTTACGAAATCTCACAAGTTTTTTTTTTAATATTTGACCCAGGGTCTTTTTAACCTTTGCGGGCACTTTCATTTTGCTTCTCAAAATCTTAAAAGTACAATAACGTCAATAAAAACTAGCCCCTAATATCTTGAAAAATCTCGAATTAAATATGTTCTTAAAAGCTTATAGCAAATTTATATAAGGAACACGACTTTATTTTAAAACAAATGATTAATTGAGCAAATGGAGACCAAAACAAGAAGCTTAAAAATCCATAAAAGAACAACCCATGTGTAAGCCTAAAGGCCCGTTTCCACTACGAGCGTGAAAAAGAGCATTCTTTGTTTCTTTTATTGATCTTCGATTGAAGCGAGCGGTTAAAATTGAAGCGAGCGCAAAAAAAATCAATAAAACAAACAAAGAATGCTCTTTTCCACTACGAGCGTGAAAAAGAGCATTCTTTGTTTCTTTTATTGATCTTCGATTGAAGCGAGCGGTTAAAATTGAAGCGAGCGCAAAAAAAATCAATAAAACAAACAAAGAATGCTCTTTTCCACTACGACCGTGAAATGGAGCATTCTTTGTTTCTTTTATTGATCTTTCCGCGCTTAAAATCAAAGCGGGACCTAAGCAAAACAAAAAATCAATAAAACCAACAAAGATTCCTTCCACGCTCCATTCCACGCTCTAGGTGGAAACAAACCCTAAGCCTATCATTGAAGCAACATTAATTGTCAAGGGGTATCAGTAAAATTTGCTAAGGTACTGTCACAAAAATTAGTACAGTACTAGTAATTAATGAAAACTAACTGTAGGGTAAACAACAAGTTTTTATATTGAGTTAAAACTTCTGGTTATAGCTCTTTATTGAATTAGCAATTTTAAGCTAAATGATTGGTTTGATTCAGTGTGCGACAGGTGAGGATCGTCGTATCAATTTTGCCCTCCAATTCTTTGTTTAAAATGTACAAAATGTGACAAAAAAGAAATCGGAATGTATCAACCACGCTCTTGGCACAATGCCAATCGGTAAGCCACTTACCGTAAAACTCAACTTCTTAGCTTTATTGTGTTGCAATTTCTTTAACGTAAGTCATTCCGTTTTTGTGTTTCAGGCTTCTATGTAACATAGTGTTGGTAGGCTTTGTCACAATTTTGTTACTTTGTATCGCGCGCCTTTTTGGGTCTGGATGATTCTGCAGTCTTCCACTGCATGCTTTGCCTCTTTGTTTCAGGATCGTATTGGAAAACCCAAGTTTCATCTTCTGTGATGAACTGCCTAAGAATATCCGATTCGTTTTTAATTTTCTCCAATACATCTTCACAAAATTTGACTCGGTTCTGCTTTTAGTCTTCCGACAAAATCTTGGGCACCATTTTGGCATACACCTTTTGCATGTCCAGATCATGCAGCAAGATAGTTCGCACTGATTCTCTGTTTAGGCTCAGTTCATCTGATATCATTCGTATTGTCAACCTGTGATCACTTCGCACCAGCTGCTTCACTCTAGTGATGTTTTCATCTGTCCTCGTTGTGGAAGTTCGTCCTGTCTTGGGATCATCATCCTTCACTTATAGCCATATAAGTAAAGGATGATCATCCCAAGATGATGCTAAGGCGACTCGTGAGCTCGGGATGGGGTGCTGGTGCTAAAACACTACGCATAGCCACCTTGTCTCTAGTCTACTCAGCAGCTGAGTACTGTGCACCAGTCTGGTGTCGCAGTGCTCACACTCGCCTCATTGACAGTGTCTTGAACGACGCCTTGCGCATAGTTTCTGGATGCCTGCGTCCCGCTTCAACGGACCATCTACCTGTACTCTCAGACATCCAGCCAGCTGAGCTTCGCCGACTGGGAGCGACACTCTCCTTGGCTTACCGTGGATCTCTGGAACCCGATCATATCTTGTATGGTCTTTTAAGTGGGTCCTCAGATACTCGCCAAGTGAGACTAAGATCCAGACGCCCGTTTGTGCCAGCTGCGCGGAATCTTTTGTACAACCTTACCAGACTTGGCATCCGCGCCTCTGAATGGACAAATCACAAATGGAAAACGGAGTACTGTAAAAATGCTTCCAGGCTCCGTGCTTTTGTGGCCGAGACCGGTCCAGGCCTGTTGGGATGGGCTTACCCCGAGCAGCTTGGGTTAAGCTCAACCGCCTGCGGACTGGTGTTGGGCGATTCCATTCGTCCATGCACAAATGGGGTCTCGCTCCTTCACCGAATTGCGAGTGTGGCGCCTCTGAGCAAACCGCAGACCATGTTCTAACAGCGTGCCCTATACATCGGGCACCACATGGAGCACGAGGTCTGACGGTTTTGGATGACGAAGCTCGATGCTGGCTTAATGACATCACTGCCAGCATCTGATCCAAACAGTGCAACAGTCTGGGGTAGTAAAAGGATAAACCCTCGGCCCCAGTCCTGTTTGTGTCTGGCCTGGAGTGGATGCCCTTCAAACGACGACGACGACGATCCTTCACTTCCTCGCGGCCTTTCTCAAACGTTTGTGCCATTCGAAGATTTGCGCCCTCGGCATCACATCTTCACCATAAACCTCTTTAAAAAGTTTAAAACATTCAGTTGGGGTCTTCCTCAGTTTCACCAAAAACTTCAAGTTGATTCGTTGTTCCATTCTTGAGCTACTAACAGTTTCGTAACAACCAACAGCACGGAGTACAGACAAACGCAACACAAAGTAACAAAATTGTGACAAAGTCTCCCAACATTAGTTTACATAAAAGCCTGAAACACAAAAACGGAATGACTTACGTTAAAGAAATTACAACAGAATAGAACTAAAAAGTTGTGTTTCACGGTGAGTAAGTGGCTTGCCGATTAACATTGTGCCAAAAGCGTGGTTGATTCAGTCCGGTTTCTTTTTTGTCATACCTCGTATTTGCATTTATCAAAATTAACAATTCATTATAACCCAGAATTTATTCGAGAACCTGATAAGTCTAATCTAGACTTTTTCTATCCTGATTTAAATCGTATCCAGTCTGATCTTTTCTCCTTTCCGTTTCTGTTCCAATTCAAAGAGTAAAGTGTTGCTCATTGTCGTGAGTTTACGAAGAAAACCAAACAGGTGGTTTTTATTCACTTAAAAATCTGAAACGAAAAACGAATAAAAATAACACACAATTAAACAAGAAATCAGGTTAACTAAAACGCAGCAAGCTTCTTCCAAGCAAGACTGATAATGAACTGAAAATAAAACGACAAACAGAAGACTTCAATTAATTAGCGCGCGCTGCAGGGCGCGCGGTTTTCACAACGATCAATTAAGAATTTCATCACAATCTTCCCACCTAAAATTTGAAATCGATCAAACAAGCAAAATATGATAAACACGACAATACGATAAAAACAATAAACGAAATTTTGTTAGGTGTCGTAAATATTATTTCCGAACCGGTCTGGTGCCTTTCTGATTCTTGAAGATCGTCTTAGCGAGACATCTTCAGAAACAGGCAAAATGGAAGGTGTAATTTTCGGCACAGATAATTCGGCAGATGGGTTTAGCGTGGTTTGCGCAGGAAGCGAAGGAGTTTTGGTTTTGGAGACGTCAGAAACGGGTAACTTTTCAATTGGAAATGATTCGGTTGGGTTGCTAATGTTTTCACTATCTTCTGATGTCTGAATTGAATTTGACGGACAAGGAGCCAGGTCTGAAACAGAAACTGTCACTTCATTTCCACTTCTCAGTCGAACGTTTGCAAAACTCGGGTTAGCATCAAGAAGCTCAACTTCATCAACCAAAGGATCGTGTTTATTCCTGACAAAGCGCCGAAGCAACACCGGTCCTGGTTGTATTAACCAGTTTGGAAGGGTGCGACCAATCATGCTGCGTCTATCGAATCCCAGAAAACGTTCGTGCGGTGTAGCGTTTGTTGCCGTGCAAAGTAAGGATCGAACCGAGTGCAAGGCTTCAGGAAGTACTGCTTCCCATGTAGATTCCGGTTGTTGATAAGTTCGAAGTAACAAGCGTACTGTCTTCCATACAGTCTGATTTATTCTCTCGCATTGCGAGTTGCCGGTTGGGTGATAGGGGGCGCTTTTACTCAAAGCAATTCCTCTTTCAGTCAGAAATCTCTTGAATTCTTTAGATAAGAAGGAAGCACCTCTGTCACTGTGGACGTAGAGCGGTTGACCAAACAAACAAAACAAGGTGCTCAAGCACTTAATTACAGTTTCCGTTTTCATATCGTTACAGGGGAAAGCAAACGGAAATCGGCTAAACTCATCGACGACAAAAAGCACTAAGGTCTCTTACTTTGCATAGGGCCTTTGAAATCTATGCTGATTCTTTCCCATGGACGCATTGACTTTATCAAATTCTCGGTTGGTTTGCCGAAAAATCGAGGTTTTAGTTCGGCGCAAACCCGACAGTTAGCACATATTCTCTTAACGTCTTCAACTGAGAAGGGAAGGTTCTTCGATCGGATAAAATGCGAAAGACGAGTGACACCGGGGTGCCCTAATCGATTGTGAATATCACGAAGATTAAGAGGATGGGGCGACATAGAGCACAATCTTGAAAGAGCATCGGCTGCAAGGTTTTGAGCCCCAGGTCGATGCTTTATTTCGTAGTTAAAATTTCCTAGTTCAGAGCGCCAAAGCTGAATCTTATTGTTTTTTATTTTTCCTAGTTTGGTAGGGTTGAACATATAAGAGACCGCTTGTTGATCAGTCAATAGGGTAAAACGTTTCCCGTATAGAAAGTGGCTCCATTTCCTCACAGCATCAATTATAGCGACTGCTTCTTTTTCTACTGTAGAGTACCGAAACTCTGTCGGTGTAAATGTTCGCGAATGGAAAGCTACAGGTTGTCCTCCTTGATTGAGCGTCGCGCTTAACGTATGGTTCGAGGCATCACATTCGACAACGAATGGTACTCCTTCTTTGATGCAAGTTAAAACAAGCTGAGCAAAGTTCTTTTCGAAGCAAGTGAAACGCATTCAGAGATTTTTCGGACAGGGGAAAGCTAGACGAGAGATTAGCTTGGATTAAAGGTCGAATTTTATGTGAAAAATTGTGCACCCATTTGGCATAGTACGAAAACATGCCGATTACTCTTCGTAATTCGCTTTTACTGTTAGGGCATTTCATTTCAAGCAAAGGTCGCAAACGTTCTGGGTCAGGTTGTATGACATTATGCGAGACTCTATAGCCCAACAAATCAATTTTAGTACGGCAATAAGTACACTTCGAATCGTTAAAAGTCAAACCTTCGGATTTCGCAGCATTAAGTAACGCGTTTAATTTAATATCATGATCATTCTTATTTACACCAGAAACAGTTATGTTGTCAAGATAGGCAAACGTACCGCTAAGTTTATATTTTTCGATAAGTTCGTCGACAAGTCGTTGAAAAAACGATACACCATTAGTTACGCCAAAAGGTAGTCTAGTATATTGATACAACTATCCGCAAGCTTCAAAGGCGGTGTACGGGCGATCTTCCGGAGGTAACGGTATTTGGTAGTACGCTGATTTTAAATCTAGGGTGCTGTAAACAGAACCCTTTGCTATTTGAGCGATTATTTCATCTATTTTTGGTAGAGGGTAGGCGTCGAGTAAAGTGTATCGGTTTATGGTCTGCGAGTAGTCCACAACCATTCTTCGCTTATGGCGCTCGCCTTTCGTAACTAAAACTTGAGCTCTCCAAGGTGAAAGTGAGGGTTCAATAATTCCTTCTTTTAAGTGGTGAGCTTCGGCAGACATGCCTAAAATGACCAACTTTTCCGCATTTAAAACAAGTTTGGTCTTTCGCAGGGCAAAATCTTCTTCCTTTAGGGTGAGACTCTTCTCCGCAGAAATAACATTTTTGTCGAATAGACTTGAGACTTCGAGAAGTAGAAGCACAGAATACTTTAGTTTCCTCGTTGTCGACAGGGTTGCTGTCAAAGAAACTATGAGATTGTCGTTGAGCTCGGTCCAATACCTCGGCTTTGGTAAGAGCTTCTTGAAAATCTAGTTCTTCTTCTTCTTCCAATAATCTTTGTCTAATAGAAGGATTAGACAGCCCTCCTATAAAGGCGTCTCGCATCATTTTGTCACGGTGTTGTTCGGCTGTAACTGCTTGAAAATTGCAATCTTTTGAACGTTCTTTAAGTGTTCTAGCAAATTCAGCGAGAGATTCATTGTTTTTTTGCTTAGTTATCATTAAGAGATGACGGGCAAATATTTCATTTTTCGGCTTAAGGTAAATTCGATCTAGCACTTGTTTTGCATCTTCGTAAGTGGTACTGTCTTCAATGTATAAGTAAATTCGATGTGAAACATAGTTAAATAACAGGGATAATTTATTAACCTGCGGCTCATTGTCACCATTCCTTCTCGTCGCTTCGGCTGAAGTTAGAAAACATTGGAAAGTTTTGAGCCAGTGTTTGTATATTTGCTCAGCTTCAGGTTCATTCGGCTCGGTTTCTAGAATTCTTGGTTTAAGCAATTTATCCATTTTTAAGTGAATAAAATTGTCGTGAGTTTACAAAGAAAACCAAACAGGTGGTTTTTATTCACTTAAAAATCTGAAACGAAAAACGAATAAAAATAACACACAATTAAACAAGAAATCAGGTTAACTAAAACGCAGCAAGCTTCTTCCAAGCAAGACTGATAATGAACTGAAAATAAAACGACAAACAGAAGACTTCAATTAATTAGCGCGCTGCAGGGCGCGCGGTTTTCACAACGATCAATTAAGAATTTCATCACACTCATTAAATTAAATTTGTTTTTTAATTTTATTTTCGAATTTAGCGAGAAGGCATCTTGTAAAATTTATATTTCATGACAAAATCCAGTATCACATTTTTTTACAGCTTGCAAATGTATTTGTTTCCAGGATTTACGAGAATAAAAGCGGAAGACCAGATAGACTTGATAAAAGGAAGCGTCGTCGAGATGATGTTGCTAAGAAACGCTCACAGCTATAATAGAAGAAGAAGAGATGTGGACCTATCGTTGGTTGCTAAGGATACAGGTATTGTGATCTCATTATGGCATGGATTGACTGTTCCAAAATTTAATTGACTTATTAATTTCCCGACGTTTATTGCTTGGTGACGAGAAAACATTTAAAAAAAAAGAAAATTAAATTTATTCAATTTTACCCGAGTTTGTTTTAATATTTTTCAGCAGACTTTTTTGTTTTAGTCTGGGTAAAATAGCCAATTCATCCTCTTTTTCGTAAAACTGCTATTCGGTCAGCAGCTGTTAAATATGATAACCTTCTGGCTTTCAAGCAGAATTTCGCGGACTCGATACTCAGTAGACCTTCATTGTTTTTGTTGTACCCTTGAAATAAGCGCTTCAGGAGGAATCCTTAAATTGCGTCACCATGCTTACGCACAATGGGGACTCCGTTGGTATAGAAAGCAACGAATGGGTTAATATCATCCAGAAACACGGAAAATTTTTTCGTTTTTTCTTTAAAATTTTGCTAAGTTTGTTGCAGAAGACAGGTGGTATTTTAAATAAACTTTTATTTTTGTAGGAATCCATGAAGAACAGTTTCGTAATCTTTTGAATTTTTTTGAAAAAGCTGGGAAATTGAACATGGATAACACTGAGTATGGCTTGCTCTGCTCCATTATATTATTTGATTGCGGTGAGAATTAATCGTTTTTACGATTGCTTACTTTTTTTTGTATTGAACTTTTCAGTTATTCTGTCGGTTTATGTGCTTGTTTATTGATGTGAGTTAGTTTATGGTTGAAGTTAGAAGCTTAATCTTTTACTAATTATTTTTTCTCCTGCCGTAGAAAAGGCCACAAAAATCGTAATTCTAGTTCTGCCTACTGTTCAAACATTTGACCATTCTATAAATAGTCAGTCACTAGTGAAAGTTTTGACTGTCAATGCAGTACTTATGCTTGTAGTAAGTTTGCGTAAGATTTACTACAGTACAATGAAGCACCTGAAATGACAAACATTTTATAAATATAATCACTTTCAGTAAGGCCATGTTTTTTGAATTGATTTTTGCTTCAATAACGTGGAAAACATATGTCCAGCTTTGTTTGATTTGCTTTTTTTATCTGTGTAGTGCTGGTTAAGATTTTTATTTTCATTTTTTGAAAACAGGACCTGAAACGTTTTAAAAACTGTAGACCATAATTTTTTTACAATTAATAACTTTACCTAGCCAAAAGACGCATTATCTTTACCTGGAAAAGGTTGTGGTTGCTTATCTTTACCAAGAAGAGTTTGGGGTTGTTTATCTTTACATGGCTCTTTTAGGGTTGCTTCAGCTCCAAATTTTATTTCGAGCTGTTGCACTCATAGTCGTATTCTTTTGACCTTTACCAAAAAATTCTTGGACTTGTAATTCAATCATCTTTATTTCGTTTTGCATAGGTGATAAACTACGGATGAGAAAAAAGGAAAGCAAATTCTTTAGATAAAGAGTTTTTTTATTGACAGTTTTTGTTTCACGAAAAGTAAAGTGTACAGACCTCCAATTACCGCATATGCTTAGCTAGTTCAAATGTCTTCTTGACTCTTTGTCACTTGTAAATCAATTTAAAGCTATTTGAACTTCTCTGTCCGTTACAATGAAATTCTATGTAATTAAAAAACATCAGGTTTTCTGTAAAAACTAAGTTTCTCAATCTTAATCGAACGGGCCTTTCGATCCAGCCGCGTCGCACGTTGTAACAAAACCAGGTAATAAACGCTGTAGTTGAGATTCTAGTCAAATCGTTTGCAGTCAGCAATTTAAATCGTTTGCGAAAAGCAGACGGCTGTAATCATCAGTTTGCTTGCGGTTATCAACCTTTGTTTAAAATAGCCTCTTGCTCAAAATCAAATTGCTTTTAAAAGGGTTTTTATTGCTCACTATCTTAAATGAACACAAACTTCTTGTTGACGTTGAATCAAAATGACTGTAGTTTCGCGACCTAAGCACAAATCACACCGGCCATTTTAGCAATTTGTCGGTGTTTCCTCTCGAAGTTATACGAATAATTTCTTCCAAAAATAAAGCTAATCATACTTTGAACGACGTCGTTCTTGAATTACGATAGAAATAGAACAAAATGAAGTAAAACCAAGAGAACAATGCTCGTACAAGTAAATAACAAGAGCTTAATTGTTACAGACCACGCCACCAGCAACGACAGACCCAGGATCGATAGATACAGGGATATGTATTTGACCGTCATAAAGACTTATTGTGAGGCCCGCATGCCACAGAGGACACAAGCTGTTGCCAAAATCCTAAACCTCATCACCGAATTAAGAACGTTGTACTCCACGCACACCAAAATGGTATCGAACTTTAGGAAAAGGGGGAAATTGACCCCGTTGCTGTGCGAGATATGGGACCTCAAATGAGGCTTTTCCATTGAAGAATTTTTGCGAGAATGGCTTTGAATTTTTTTTAAAATGAAGCTGTACATTTTTTAAAATTAACTTGATGTATTTGTAGTACATAGATTTAGGTTTTTGTTTTATTTATTAATTATTAATACGCATGAACTTTGACCTTCTTAAGCAGTGACTTTGGCGCCATTTAAAAGTATACAAAAGAGGAAAATCTAAAAAAAATGTTTTAGCGAAAAAATTTGGAATTGTGGTCTTTTTATTTAAAAAATATCTTGTAATTTTTGTAATAGATTGCACTCTGGTTATATTGTTGTTTTCATCACTGTGTTATGTTTCAAATATTGCCGTTTTGGCTCTATGCCAAAATTATTCTTATTCATACTTGGAATTGCATTGGTTAAAATTGTTCGAAAAAATTAAGCAATTTTTAGTTTTGTTGCCTTTTCACCTTTTTGTTAGAAAAACTAAAAGCGATATATTCGACAGAGAGTTTGTTTCAAAAGAATCTTACGTTCAATCTTTCGAAATCAGAAAGTTTATTATTAAAGTCTGCAAAACTTCAATTGCGGAAAGTAAACAAAAGCTTGGTCTACACAAGTTTTATTACTTGAACAGTCACGCAAGAAAAACCGCTCAGAAAATCATAGTAAAGGTTAGTTCAAACTGAAAGCAAACGCAGAAAAAGCAAGCGAAAACGGCAAGTTTTAGAAGTTTTTCTGAATCTGCTTTTAGTGGGAACCAAGATAAAAAGTTGAAATATTTCAACTTCAATCTTTTTCCGCAAAGCACGAAAACGTTTGTGCTTTGGCCATTTTTATAAGCTTTCTGCCATATGCTTTTACGTTTTTCGCATACGCTTTCAGTTTGAACTGACCATCATTCAAAAAAACAGCCGAAAAAACAAATACCTACCAGTTTGAACTAGTCACAACGGGCCAAAAACTTTCGCTCTTTTTTAAAATATAATCCATTTGATCAAATTTGACATTAGCCTTATTTCTATCATTATATTTTAAAAATCAGTGAAAAAAACAACCAAAGAGGAGTTTTTGGCAAGTTTAGATTATTTCTTCTGATTTAGAAAAAAATGTAAAATTAATTTAAAACTCATTCAACTTGTGTTTGTTAAATTTTTTCAAGCAAAATTATAACTTAATTCACAGGTTTTCGGGCTACAAAAATTGCTTAACTTCAAAAAAATAAATTCTAAACAGCTGTGTTTTCGTAAAAAAGCAAAACACAATAGCACAATATTAGTTTGTTCGAATTTATTTCCCTCAAAACAGAGAGCGCTGTCATATCTTTACGAAATCAATAACTAGCCAAGTAAAGATAGTTGAAACTCAATAAATAGCGCCATCGCCTACCTGACTTAGGCCATGCTGGGACGAAGGTAACAAAGATAATTCTGCAGACAATTTTCGCTTTATCGAAAAGGGTTAAAATGCTGATTCCCGGCAAGCGCCGACTTTGCTAAATTGCCGGCAAAGTCGATGCTTCTCCAGATAATCATTTTAATAAAATAAAGACGCAATAGAAAAAGTTACAGAAAAGTGTCGGACGTCACGGTTGATGACGTCACTTGAGAAAAGCGCGTATGAAGTCATTGTAAGGAATCCGACCGACCATCTTCGGATCGTAGAAAGAGAGGAGATTGAAAAAATCCTCTTCGTTCAGATTGATTGTGTATTGGCGCAGGACCTGAAAAGTGATTGTGACGTCATAAGAGCAGTTGTAAATTCTTTGCTTCCAATAGCCGTCGAGATATGTCTATAGTCTGAGTTCGACAAGACAGGGTAAAACTATTTTAAGTTGTTATAATTTCAAAAAGTCCCTTGGTGCCGTCCAGCTTGTCGACTTCACAAATGCAATAAAACTAAAAAATTATCAAATCAATAATCAAAAGCATTTCGGGAACAAATGTTTTTAGATTTTTTAAATCTAATATGTTTGAATAAATATCCAATTGGAGGGAATAAAAAATAAAGTAACAGTTATTTTACTTAAAAAAAAAACTAAAAACCCTTTTTGCAATCAACGTTTTTTAACAAACGAAATAGCCCAGCAGAACACACGCTCAAAGCGAAAAAGTAGCTCTTTGATGGAGCCGTAAGTAGAGATCTTTACGTAAAGACGTCACAGATACCTGTCGAAAGCAAGCGGCCGAAACGTAACCGTCGAATTTCGGGTCGTATCGCTTGAAGGTCCTCCTCATTTCCTTCCATTGTCGTTTGATTTTTTCTTTCATAGAAACCATCATCTCGACAAAACCAACGCTTTCGCTCCCAGTATCGATCTGCAAGATATCGATCGTGTCACGGCGGGTGCGTTTTAGTGTTTACGATCGCGTCATCAACACGAGAACACTTTATAACCTTTGCAAAACCCATAATCAGAAAATGAAGTCGGGAAAACCAAATGGAAAAACAAAGGGGACAGTCATGTTATACACAGTCTATTTGTAATTAATAAATGTTTTTGGGAAGAGATTCATTGCAGAAGCTTGGAGTGGAATTTGGATTTGGATATTCATAGGCTACGCCTAAAACAAAAAATTTACTTAGAATTCGATTACCGGAGTCTTTCCCAGTGGTATCGTCTTCCGCTTCAAAATATCCTCTTCACTCGGTTTTATGTTTAAAATAAAATTTCTCAAAAACTCCTGGTAGGAGAAAAGTCCGCTTTTTCCTCCAATATCATATTTCATCATTAGGCAACGGGCTTCTTCCAAGGACAAAATGACCCCAAGACGGTCCAAAATGCCTAAAATAATAAATATTTTCAAAGACTCTATATTTGTTCGAAAAAATGACACAAATTAGCTGGTTTGTGAAATGTTATGTAGTTTTGAAAAACATAATTTTTTTAAATACCGCTGTTTTATCAACGAATAGAAAACAACATTGTCTCACGTTACTCTGAAAAGATATCAAGAAAACTTTGCTTTCTATGAGTTGGCGCGCCTGACTGAAATAGTAATTGACTGTTGATTTATCTTTAATTGTTCCAGAAACAAAATTAAAATTAAATTTAAAACAGCTTGATAACGACAATAACAGCAGACAAAGTCACAGTGTCTCGATTTTACTTTATTTGTGTCTTAGATCTTTATTTTCCACTACCAATGATAAATTGCTACAGAAAAATCCAAACGACCTATAAAGTCATCCGGTAAAACGTATCCCGTCTTCTCCGTATCCAGTTTCCGGCATTGCTTTTGAATATCCTTCCAGCGACGGAAAACCAACATTTTGAGTTTCGATTCAACGGATTCGGCATTGACCAGAGGAGATTTTATCCGCAAAGGGCTCCTGTAACCGGACGCTCGGGAGAGATGGGAATCCGTAGTCGCCTTTGAAGAGAAAATAACTTGATTTTAATACAAATGATAAATCTTAAATGTTAGAGACACTTCAGCACTTTTATATGTATTTGAATTTAAATAATCCTTATCTTTACTCCGAAATTTAGCAATGCATGTGATAAATCTTCGTTTCGCTTTTTTTCAGTCATTTTGAGTCTGCCCCTATTCAAAACATGAGGAAATTTTACTCGTATCTCTTCGTCATTATGCCTACCGGTCTTCTGGAGAGGTTTTTTATAGTTTCCTCTGCGTTTTCCAACGAGCTTCGACGATTGACTACCTCTCCAGTCTGAAATAAAGATTCAAAGTTAAAAAAGAATGATTTTAACTTAAATAAATTCAAACATTTGACTTTCTAGCTTCAAAACCTCTTTTATCAAAAGAATAATATAACCAAATAACTGATTTTTAACAACCTAAATTTAGATACTATACATAAAAACACTTCAAAAATATTTTGAGCAGGGTGGTATGTCAAATATAGGTTTGAATACAAACATTGACATTTAAACTATGACTTGCATCTTTAAAGCGTAGCCTACTGTACATTACATTGTACCGAAATCGTGTGTTTAATACAATCTAGTAGAATCAACGTTGAAATCATTTGTTTTTTTAGCTTTTTAAATGTAACTATAAAAACAAATTCAATTTTTCTTCACAAACATATTGTAGAAGTTTAGGACCAAATATATCTCAATCCTATAAGTCGTGACGCAGGATCAGGCCAACCCATTGGTCCTTAACTTTTTCGCGACTGCGACGCAGTTGGGGACTTTTCTAAAATTCACGGCACACTTGAACCAGAGTGCAGATTCTCATTTTAGTCCCTAAAATATAATGTTTTCAAAAAAAAAGGTTTTCACTTCGAATCGGTCTCGAATTTCCTAATTTTCGTCTGCAAAAAGTTGTGTTCTCTAAAAAAAGTTTTCGCTTTGAATCTGTCTCAAATTTCCTGATTTTTGTCTGCAAAAATTAGTGTCATAAAAAAAAATTCTTCACTGTAAATCAGTCTCGAATTTTCTGAGTTTTCGTCCGTAAAAAGTAGTGATCTCTAAAGGTCGCGAAACAACGGACCAATGTTTTTTAAAAAGTTTCCTGGCTCACTTGAAAATCGAAAATGTGTGTCGCGACAGACAGGCTGCGAAACACTGGTCTAACCAGTTACATACTTTTAGAAAATCGCAAATGTTTTTCAAAGAACATATCAAAGATGGAACAATACAAAAAATAAATACACAATCGTTCAATCAAAAAACAGTCATCACCGACTGTTTATCGGTTTTAGCAATTTGTGTATTTAATGAAAACAATGTAACTCCATTGAAACTGTAAAAAGCAGAAGAGCCTGACCAAGATTTGTCCTGATGAGTCCTAAATAGGACGAAGCTGACTTGTCGACACTTTCTCGTTGACTGACTAGAGCAGTGTTTCTGAAACGGCGGCCACTTGGCTCCCCAAGAAGGAATTTGAAATCTCAAAAAAAATTACTAAAGGAGGAATTGCGAAAGAATTTGAAAAGTTGACCCAAAAAAATCGGTGCGTCTTTTGTAATTATAGTCGTATGAGTACTTCCTAAAGACGAAATTCAAGAAAATCGGGACAGATTCAAATGAAAGAGTTTTTTAGAGATCACTACTTTTTGGGAACAAAAATTAAGAAATCCGAGACAGATTCAAAGTGATGATGTTATTTTTTGGGGAGAAATAATGATGGTACTTAAGTCTTAAAAAAGACGAATGCGGCAAAAACTTTGAGAAGCGCTAGGCTAGACCATTATTACATAATGGGTATTGACCAATTTGAAACAGTGGTTTTCATAATATTTCAAAGTTGCCACGTAAGCATTATATCATGCAATATAATCAAAGAAAAAATAGTTTTTTTTTTAATATCAAACCTTTCCATATGAAGCCGCCCCTTCAATCTTGGGAAGAGTTTCCAAATTGCCGTACTTTTTTAAAAACTCCTTGTACTCCAAGTTGTTAAAATCGTTTACAGGCATCCGGTTCCAAAGTTGATTAAACTGTAAGCGGTGAAAATTTCATTAACCTTTCGTCAATTTCAAGCTATTGAAAAAGCTTCTATAAAAAAACAATGTCTCAATATGCTGAATTCATTTAATACGAGATTTTACTACGCAGTTCATGCATATTTTGTTGTATCAATAATAATAATGTTTTTTGGTATTTGTGTAATTTACACTCAACGTCGTATCAAAGCAAACAAATCATAAACTCAGAAACATTCAATAAACAACTAGCAGTAACTAAACCTTGCAGCGTTTATTAAACAATAAAAAAACTAACTGACGGGTCACGGTTTAGGGAAATTAAAAGAACAATTGATTGTTTTACAGTTGTTACAATTTGTAATATAAAAATTTATTTATTAATTACTTTAGGTTTTCTGCGTAGCAAAAAAGCTCGAAATGTCGTTTTAAGTACTCTGTCAACCGAAACATCTGGCTTCAACTCATGCTTTTGAATAACTTTTTATAAATCAAACAGAGCATTAGCAATAAAATTCTGCCGATAATCTAAAGCAGTGGTTTTTAATACAAGGGTCGTTGATTATTTTTTTGGGGTCGCGGAAGCGTCTGATAAACAGAATTTTTAATTAAAGTGAAGATTTTTTGGGGGAGAAAGCTAATACAAGAAACCAGAGACGGATTCCAAGAGAATATCTTTTTATTTTTTAGAGATCACCAGAATTATGCAGCGAAAATTAATTTTGCTCACCGAAGGGATTTGTTAAGTACGAATGAAAAAATTATGAATGAAAAAATTTGAAAACCACTGATCAAAAGCAATGAGCAAATTTAAACATACAAAAAAACGGCATTAAAGCTATGTTAACCACAGGCATTTTTAAACATGCCGTTCTCTGATAATAAACACAAACTTTTAAAAACAACAATCGGCATTAGAATTTACTTTTCACCAAGTAAGTCAAGACGATTTGTTTATTTGAATGGGTTAGGGTTAAAAAGTAACCCAACAGAAAACACATTGAGCTGAAATTTGTGAGATTTTTACAACATCATCGAATTCCCACCTGTTCATTTGTTAATCTCATTATATGTTCATGAATTATGTCCCTAAAGTCATCCTTTGAAACGACAAAGATCTTGGCATAGTCGGTGTCAGCGAAGGCGCTGGCTATGGTGTTGTAGCGCCCACTAACAACTTCACGCAACCGCTCTTCAACTTCATCAATACTGAGCTGATGAACCTCTGTGGGAGGAACGGCCTTGCCGACGTAATCCGTCCATTCTTTTAACCTCTAAATAAACAAAAACATTTGAGTAGCGTTTCATCCAAACTTTTGCTATTTAGATTTTTATTTTTTTTGGTAATGGTGCTTGTTAAGTGGGCTTAATCGGTTTGCTTCTACTTGCTGACATGCGTTACTGATTATCATCAAAAACTGAAAATTTTCTCTGTGATTTTAAACTGAAATTAAAATTTTATCTTAAATTTTATCAAAAGATACAAAGTTTTATGGCAAATTTTATTTACAACAAAATCAAAATTTCTTGGAGTTTATCCAAATTTTGATCTAAGTTAAAAAATTTTCAAAAAGGACAATCAGAAAGTAGTAAATATTTATAATTCCCACTAAATTTTCTGGCAAAAACTAATCACAAATTGATTTTTTAGTAAACAAATTGCTTAATTTATCGCTTAATTTTTATTCAGTGTTAGCCAAGAAAATTCCTAATTAGACTTAGGCCAACTAATAAAACCAATTTGAATTAGTAAAGGTAATGAATAAATTTTAAAATATTATTTTAACTGGGTTTTGGTTTACAATAAACTTTCTATTTAAAAAGGGACCTGCCAAGTATGGATAAAAAATATTATAGAAAGCGATTTATACAAAAAATCTTAGTTCTTTACCTGTTTAAAAAAGAGAAGAAATAAAAACAGTTCGATTTGTAGCGATTAACAGCACAGCTTTCAAATTTTCACACGAAATCTACCTTTAGTAATTTTTAAATTCATATATCTCACAAGTTATTTTTAAACATTTCGGTCTTCACATCCGGTCATTCCAAACGCTATAATCACCGGATATTACCCCCCCCTTTTTTTACACAGCGATGTTACTTTGCCAGCAAATGTAATAACGTATTGACGCTCTCCGGTAAATGTCAGTCAGATAAAGTCAGATAAAGTTATAAACAGATAAGCGATTGGTAGTATAGTAAAGATTTGACTTCTAATCATTCTTTTGTTTTATTTCATTTTTTATTTTGAATGAGTGAAGAATTGTGAATGAAATCGTGTTAGTTGCAATCGTTTTGAATAGAACCTGAGTAGTTGATGTCCATCACAACGTTCCTAACCACGATAGTATATTTATAAAACGCTTTCTTTCAAAATTGCACAAGTCAATATAAATCTTATCACAAACTCACCGTGTCGCGGATTGAAGAGAAATCATGCAAGAACATGATCCAATTCACCATCTTTTTTGGATCGTTCTTCCACGTCGTTATCTTGCATTTGGTTAGGACCGCTCTAAATTGTTTGTCGGTCAACCGGAAGCAAAAGTTGTCCAAAAGCCTGCGCAGATTCTCTACGCTGACCAGGCCGGACTGCGCTCGGTCGAACGCTCGAAACGCCTTTGAATAAAGGTTTGGTTTGAATAAATTCATAAAATATTCTTGAATGATGATTTCGTTTGAATAATCCAGAGAAAGACGGGTGTACTCAAGATTAGCAAAAAATCGAATAGATGCTGTTGATCGAAATCACTTTGGTTAACTTAATCACTTTGTTTGCCGTGTAGCTTAAAAAATACCCATAATGAATTTTATTATTTTAACACACAACTAAAAAAAAAAATAACAAAAACTATAAGCTGAATTATACAAAAAACACAAGCAATCCTTACTGAGTTTAAACTGTCGTAGTTCGTTGTCACTCTCTCTCTCAGCTTAGCCAAAGCTTTTTCTACCGGTAAGTGATCATAACTTTGCCACAAAACTTGCTGCTTCCGGGAATTTTCTGTTCCGTTAGATCGTTTTCCGTACCGGGAAGCTCTTCCGTCGTCGATGGCGTGCAAGAAGTCAAAGTACGAAAGCTTGTTTTTGCTGACGTTAACGTGAAGTCTTTTCAATAGTCCCAAAAACTAACGAAAACGATGAAATCCAATTAAATTGGATCAAAAATATTTGAATAATTTAAAGTTGAATTAAATTTATTTGATTAAAAAACAAATGAAAGCTAAAAAAATTTTAAAACAAAATGAAAGGACAATCTTGAACAATAATCTACAAAAACTATCAAAATAAAAAAAACTAGCTACTATGATTTTAAAGTAGGAAGTTCAATTTTGTTGTAGCTGAATCAAGCGCAGAAGTAAAATCTACAAAAATCAGCAATTCAACAGCAAGAACTCAAACAAAATTTGACCTGCTCCTCATCCAGAAAATAATTCAGTTCCAGTAGGATCCGTTGCAAATCCGACAACGTGATATATCCGTCTTTATTCCGGTCCAGACGACGGAACGCTTTGTCAAAATCGGCATAATATTCCCGGAACCGATCCCTAAAGTAAAAGGCTAAAATTTATTTCCAGAAAAACCACAAAAATCAAAAAGTTACTGAAAAGTAATTATAAGAATCATTGAAACAGAAACATTTGTACAAATTAAGAAATCAGAGACAAAAAATTCTCACAAAAATAAATAACTGAAAAAATAATAATGTAATAAATGAATTTGATCTATCCAATTTCCTTAAATTGTTTTATTTATAGATTTTGAAGTTAAGTTTAGCTTATTGAAAAGTTATTCAATTTAAAGGATGTTACTTTAATTCTCTTTCCACTTTTTCAGGAGTTAAATGCTGGGAGTACAACGCCTGGTTATGGGCAATTTCTTCATGTTTTGCTTGCTGGTAATCAAGATGATTTTGAACATGGTCGAAATTGTCTTCAATTATTTTCCTGCTGGTCCCTTGTAGCCCTGAATAAATTTAAAAGCTGTAATGTCAACGAAGATTGTGTAAAAACATTCCACAAATGAAGTAATAGCCCATGAAAGAAATTGAAGTAAATTTTAATATTAGTAGGATAATTAGAAAGTCATGACAAAACAAGCATTGGTCAATTAATTTGCACTGGTTTTATAACCACTATCTTCTAATTCAGGGTTTCTTAAATTGTGTGCCGCGGCACACTGCTGTGCCGTGAGAGATTTCTAAGTGTGCCGCTAAACTTTTTAAAAAAACATTAATCCATGTTCTGCAACAGCAACGTAAGCACACTCTGCTAACAGAAGAAAAGTATGATCTTTTATGGGCAGCGACCAAAAAGCTTGAAAATTTTAAATGTAATTCTGATTATGTAAAGTTTTCGTGGTCAGTTGTCTTCCAGGCTCGTTTCATACACCAGGCATGTCAAACTCACGGCCCGCATAGTCTTTCGAAGAATTTTTTATTCAGATGCTCAATGCGAAATCAAATTAATAATAAATTTAGAACTAAATTTAAATAATTAAAATGACACGATTTTTAAGCAAGAGCTTGATTGTCTGGCCGAAATCAACCAATGAATTAACTAAAAACCTTTTTTTTAGTTATCACCTTGATTTCAACGTAAAATTTATCAAAAGAATAACCGGGATCTGCCAAACAATTCAAGTGAAGACTTTTTTTATTGGTCTTTACTTTCTTTTGTAACCAGATTCCGGCCCGGGTAAATTTTCAGGCTAAAATTTCACCGATGTGGCCCACATACGAGTTTGACGTTTCTGTCGTACACGATATGCGGAACTTAAATACTTCATATGAACACAAACCGTCCAAAATCTAGTAATAAATAATAATAAAGAAATCTTCACTTTATTTACAGAAAGTTACACAAAAATTCGAGGCTTTTATGTAATACGCTATAATGCCTCAGGTGAAGGAAAACGTTGAAAACTTAATGAAGACCAAAAAAAATCTGATCCAAGTGTGCCGCAAAATTTCGAAAGATTACAAAGTTTGCCGCGGGCGCGAAAAGTTTGAGAACCACTCTTTTAATCAGTAATTACAAAAACGTTCCCTAATTTTTGGAAAGTTTTAATTAGCTTGATCCAACTTTGTATTTTTAGCTTGATCGTATTTTTAGAAAAGTCATTTCATTTCAAAACTTACCAAAATTAAGTCATTTCAAAACTTACCAAATGGTGGTTTTTGTAGTAGGGCCTACCAGGTATGCAATGTACACATTTCGTGGCAACAATAACAATCGTTTGCTTTAGTTAACGGTTAAACTAAACTTTAACCAGTTCTTAAGCTGTGTATTGCTTTGATTTAACAAAAGGATCGTATTATAGTTTTATTTTAAAACTCATTAAAAATTTTAGTATAAAAGCGGTTTTAGTTACAATTTCATGTATTTAATCCTTATTTAGTCTACTAGAGTATTAAAGAAAACTACTTGTTTCTCTTGAAAATAATCGAATTTTTGCGAATTGAAATTTTACTCAAAGCTTTATTTCAAAAATCTATTTTCTTTTATTTTACACATAGCATTTATACTATCGGTATTATTCCGAACAAAGAACCTAAATTATCTCCAGGAACTAAAGTTCTTCCCAGCTTTTGGAGGAATTCAGCTTGCGTGATGAATCCTTTTCCTTCGTTATCATACCTCTTCCATAAATACTGAAATTGATCATGAGATAAAGGCAAAGTATATCTAAAACAAAAAAACACAAGTGAGAACTCAACACAAATCAAAGCAACAAAATCAAATTGCAATCGCAATAAAAACTTACCTGAACAAGAGCGCCCTCAAGTCTCTTCTTGTAATCATTCCGTTTCCGTCGGCGTCGAAATTCCGGAATGTCCTCACCATATCGGACCAGGCTTGCTCCGCTTTGAGACACAGGCACTCATGGACCATATCCGCGGTCATTTCAATAGGTTTGCGGACCGCGTTAAATCTGTTTTAAACCAAATGACAAGATTCACCCTCGAAAACAACCCTCTCGATCGTATTTACGGAGGTTGCGTGAAACGTCATCAGCAAAACGTAACGCACCGACGCAAAATCAACAAATCTCCACCCTTTCCCATAACAATCCACATTATACCCAATCGTTTAAACACAAAAAGATTAAAAATCATTCAAAAAATTGTCAGTTGTCGGACAAAAGCAAAAAACTCCAAGAAAAAAATTGGCGAGAGTGGGCGAGAGTGTAGCCGGGAACGTTTTCGAATCAGCGGGCAAATAAACTTGAGAAAAATGCGGCAGGTTGTTGTGTAAGACGTTATTATGTTGTGCTAAGAAAAACTTTTTAAGTATATTTTTAAAAGTTTAGTTTCAAATTAAATCGTAAATGAAAGCTGTTAAATTAAAAAAGATATATATAATATTTGAACAGAAAAACTTTGCATGATTACAATGTAAAAACTAAAGAAATAAAATTATACGAATAAAGGTAAACTATTGCAAAGGCAAAAAAAGTAACAAATTTACCATTGGTACAGTAAAGGTTTTAGTTGCTTGAATAAATTAATTGATTGGACAAAAAACTGATAATATGAAGCAAAAAACGGCTGAACAAAATAAAAATTTGAAATCAAAATAGATGCAAATGGTGGCAGAAGAATGGCAAAGCTTAAAATCAGTGACTTTCAAACTTATTTAGCAAGAGCGCCTTTTTGCTTTTTTGAAATAATGGCGGAACTCCATTAATTTTTAAAAGAAAGAAAATGCAGAAAATGTGGACAAAACTTAAAGAAATAAAATGTCACCAAACTTGGAAATATTTCCAATAATCACCTTAGTAAGTCGCTAAATTTTTCGGCAATATTGTAACTACAGGATTTTAGGCGAAGCCCCGAAAAATTGCTGACGGAACTCAGTTTGAGAAGCATGTCTTTAGATTATCAAAAGTTTTAATCAATAGCTTTTCAAAATTGATCAGATTTGCTGCATAAATCAACGAAACAACGCCAGAAAGATTTTTAAGTGGAGACGTATACTAAACCTGTGTTGAGAGTTGAGCCATGGATGTCCTTCAGGCTTATCAACCACTTCAAATTTTTGCATAAATTCGAAATAAGAAAGCAAAGATTTCCGGTGAAGACCAAGCATGCTGAGTAGCTCCAAAAATGTTTCGTCTGAAAAAGTTTTTTTTTTTATATATTTTAGTAATAAACCGTACGGTTAGAATTTTTCAGCTTAAAATTTTTTTGTTGTTTTATAAAGTTATGGTTCCAAAGATTCGTTATTTGATCTTTGATATGACATATTTAAAAATGCTCTGACACAATGTGATTTTTTAAATTTCACTGTATACAGCGGTCTACAACAACATTGTTATTATTTAAAAAAATATTTTTAAAAATATTTGTATACTATATTTCATGATAATCACTCTTTTACAAAGACTAAGTTTGTGAGTTACAAAGTTTTACATACACGAAACAGATCTTAATGGACTTAAATATATCAATGATTAAAACAAAATGCTTTGAAGATTAACTAACCTGTTATGATAAACATGAAAGAATCCAGTAATCTCCTAAATTCGTACATGGTGATTATCCCATCATGATCATCATCCACACGGAAGAAAGCACTCCTTACGCTCTGCAAAAGCAAAAGCTCAGCTCATTTTTCCACGCAAATCCTCTTCAATCTTTACTTTCCGAAACTTTTTTATGGTTCTGTACTGTTTGAAAATAATCAATCCTTTGTTCTTTGCACGGTCGCTTTGGTTTGGTCGTTACTTTCTGTTTTAAGTTGAGTCGCCAGCATAAATTAGCAGCGTGACAATTTAAGAATTTGTCCTGAAGTGCTTTCCTTATATGAGCACAGCGAAAATCACTCGGATGAGCAGAGCATTGAGCTTGCGTCCTTCCGCTGGCAAGCCAGATTCTTAGTAACCTAAGTTATCCTACGACTGTATTTATCAGTTCAATGTTAATTTTTATAGAATTTGGAGTAGCGCGATGGTGAGATGATGTTGTATCAACGTTGCAACAACAATAAGATAACGCTGCCAAAATTAAATTGATGCAGAATTTAGAAATATTGCTTAAAAAATGATAAACTTTAATGTTTTGACACGCAACTCTTACAAAGCACCTTTTTCGAGCCAAGACTATTATCAAATAGCAATAAAACTACCCTCCGACCACTGAGTTGACAGTTACACCATTTTGCATAACTAAAAAATTAATTAAAATAAGTCAGATTTGCAAGAATTCTGGCACTTATGCTGAGCTTAAACATTAACAAGTTCAATTCTATTCTGTACCACTTGTTTTATTTATTTTTTCTTTAAATACAAACGCGTAACATTCATAAGAATATTTACTTAAAAAACAGCTTGTGAGTTCAAGACTTAAACTTGTGGCGCAAAAAAAACTTAAAATTTGTCCGAGTAGGCAGGAGCATATATATGATATGATGAATGGTCTCAGATTATGCTACATGTCACATGGCAAGCACTAATTCGAACTAAAAACCGCATGAGAAACACTTATCTAATACTCTATACTTCCATTAAAAATCTTATGAGAATAAAGAAGATCTAATATGGAGCTTTGAATAAAATCGATTTATTTTTTTCATGCAAGCAAACTACATACCTAGTTTCATTACAAGTTTTCTTTTATAAAATATTTAAAACTCAAAAATTAAATAAATGCAACAAATCATAATGGAATCAAAATAAACTCACGCTGTAGTTCTGTCTCATTCTCTCAATGATTTGTTGATAGCACTCTATGGCAGACATGTACTTCACGTTTGTCTTATTCACCACATGATTTCCGGCTCTTTCAAGAGTCTACAAACGAACAACCAGGAACGATCTTAAAAAGCGATCAGGGCTTGCTCCGTAAAAAAATCGATACTTTATGCAATTAACTTCTGTTTTCAAAAAAATTTTTGAAGTAAGTAAAAGAAAATTTTTTGAAACAATATTTAAGTTCAGCTCACGAAAACGGGATTTTATCGACCAAATATTAAAAAGGGGTAATTATAATCAAGCAAAATCCTTTTTGAAATTATCTTTGTTATTAAAAGATGGGCAAGAAAATTAGTTATGATAAGATAATGATGCAATAGAGAAAAGCAAATAAGCCGAAACTTTTTAAAAAGTTGCAGATATCACAACTTTTTTTTGTAAACTAAAAAAACACTAAAAAATAATAAATCTAAGTCGTTTTTATTGAAGCCTTGCATTTTTGACCAAAAAAATAAATCATTGACTTGAGATAAGTAGATAAGTTAGAATTTAATGATCTAGCCACCTGGCCCATTCCATTATCTCTAGGGTCTTCAAACGAGGCGATAAAGTCACTGTAAGTGAGACCATTCTTGTCACAGTTCACTAACTTAAGAAATTCTTGAAATTGGGATTCTTGCATAACGAAGCCCATTTCTTCCAACATCTGTGTACAGTGAAATGTCATCCAAGTAAGTTGTGAAACAATTTAAGTGTTGACTTTTGCAACATTTTCTAAGACTGGTAGATTTTTTAATTGCACTCTCACCATTTTTAAATCTTTTTTGGTTACTCTTCCCTTGCCAGATTTGGAATATTTAAGAAAAGTTTTTCGAATTGCTGTGTCATGCTGAGTCATTCTCTGTTTTAGCTTGTTTATAACGTCCCTTGCAGTAAGGATAAAGGTATGATTTGATGACGTTTTCGTGATGTCATTCATTCTAAAGAATTGCATGAATAAAAATGTTGAAAGATCACCACTACAAATAGATTTAATTTTGACATTGCACAAAAAAAATTGTCAAATTCCAAAGACATCAAACTTATCCTTATTTATAGCCAACTGACCTTAGATGATGGTCCTCCTGCCTTTGCATCTCGGTGGCATTGCTCTCATCGTGAATCCTTGTACTGGTTCCTTTAAGATCTCCAGGTTTCACATCAATTCCGAGATTATCCAAGAATTGCTGAAATCCAATCCGATTTTTTTCGACTTCTATGCATGCCCCCCATAGCCTATAACAAAAACCAAATTACTGTATAATTACAAAGTATTTAATATAGTTTAACTGTTAAACAGCTGATAAGTCATTTTTCCACAGCCATTTGAAGCAGATAGGTATAATCGTTCATACAACCTTCTTTTCTTTTTCTTATGGTCCTTACTGACTTGGTTGAAAAAAATATGAAGTTACTGTAATAGTTTCATTTTCCCAAAAACCTCAATTATATTCATTTACATTATAAATAAGCTTTTTAAAATCAAGTTTACTTGTTGAAGTGGCTGTCCGAAACAGGCAGAGCGTATCTGTCAATCAAACGTCGAAGATTATTTCTCGAAATGGTTCCGTTTCCCACTCTATCTAAAGCTTTATATTCATCCGCTACCTGTGTCGAAACAGAAGTTTAACGTTCGATAATGAAAAGTTAGACTGATGAAAAATAGCGGAACGGCACAGTTAATATATCCGTCGTAATAACTGTATTCATAAAAGAGATCAGGTAATAATAAGTCTATTTGTTTGGTGAATTTTCAAGCAACTTTAACACATTTCTTGCTAAATGTAGCTCCTACTAACACCTACTAAATGTAGCGCGCACCTCACTTCAATTTGCTGCGATGCCTACCACGTGGTTTGCAATTAGCACCAAGTGATAAACAGCACTGCTGCAAGAAATGTGGAAATGCAATACAGATAATAATCCTAATAGCATATTGTTGTTTTAAACAATAAAAGATGAAAGAACTTTCTGGAATAAAAAATAATGTAATCTATGATCAGTAGCTCAATAACGACCTGGCGGTAATTCTCGGACAACTTCTCTCTGAGAATGTCTTCAACTGTGTTCCATGCCAAGATGGCGGGAGGCTGGTTATGGTTGACTTTGTGATTGGAGTCGAGCCATTTGTGTGCGTTCACCGATTCTTTCGGTTCAAACAAGTCGAGAAATCTGAGAATTGTATGTTTAAAGTAATTTGTACTTTAAGTCATTTAACCACGAGTAGCTTACGATAAAAAAACTGATAAAGTGAATTTTATTCCCGATTTTTAGAAATCTTCATGCTAAAATTCGTTAAATTCCAGAAAGCTTTTAAGTCTAGCTTACCGGTCATATTTTATCGCAATATCAGCTGTGTCGTTACGATTGGTTCAAGTTTTGTGTTAAAGTGAAAAAAGTATCTCTACTGCAATTAAGAAACGTTCAACACACGTGTGATAGTTGATAAATCCAGTGTGCTGTGGATCCAACTCCGCAAAAAGTTCCTTTACATTCTCTTCATTCAGTTTCATTCCAAATTTCTGAATTATCCGCAGCAATTCCCGGCGCCTTATTATTCCCTTGCGATCCTAAAAATCAACAAAAGTTTGGTCGAAAGTTGAAGTTCCATTGTTTAATTATTCGATAACAATGACTAGAATAAAACAACAAAACGATGCTGACAACGAACCAAAGTTTTGCGACAACGCGTAAGCGTCTAGTTTGAATATCTTTCGATACGAAAAAACGGAAAGTTAAGATGAAGATCAGGAGAGCGAGTAATATGACAAAAAGACCTTAAAAACACCAACGAAGCAAATTTGCATTATATAAGCCACTCAATCAAACTCACTTCGTCCAGCGCCAGAAAAGCATCTTTTATAGAAGTAAAGTTATTCAGAATATGCTTTTTCAGTTTGTTCAGGACTGTAGAGGCAGCGGCATCTTGGAATCCAACCCTCATAGGGTTGACCTGAAATAGAAGAAAGTTATAATAGAAGCATTAAATATTGATGAAAAAAACACGAACCAACTTTCATAACAAGTACTAAGCATTCTCAAAAGAGATCACAATGTAACCGATCAAATGTAATTTCAACGAGTTTAAAAAGAACAATGACTTCATGATTTAAAGCAACTTTCACCATTGTCTTAAGATCGCAACCAGTTTAACAATTTTTAATCAAAAATCAACTGCATAGTGTTTTACTTTATGGTTTTGTCCAATAGGAAGAGTCTGTCCATTTCCCACCGATTGTGGGTCTTGGAACTTGGACAAAAATTGCTCCCAGGAAACTTTTCCTGTTCCTCGAATAGCAAATCTGGCAACAAAATCGTTCATTATTTGATTCTTGATACATTTTCAGTGTTGTTACTTTCTAAAATTACAAGCTATTTCTTTCAAAACGATTTTTATAAACATTCTATGGAAGCGAGCAAAATAAATATACCAGATGATAGTTTGGTTTTAGGCAAGAATTTTATTAACTTTTCATTTAGCTCATAATTGTACAACGTTTGGCGGTTTTTAAAGGTTTCAACTGTCCAAAAAGCTATTCTAAGTATTACGTACTTGTACATAAGTTGTTGAAACGTGTCGCCGCTCGTGGGCAACACAAAATTATCGGTGACCGCTTTGAGATCTTCAATTGTTATAAACCCATCGGAAGAGTAATCAAAAGCTCTCATCGCCCGCTCAATGTTCGCATAGTTACTACGCATCTATGACGTAATAAACGCAATTGTTCCGCATACTTACTACTTTTTAAAATTTCATTCACGATTACTTGGCAACCAGTTACTAATGCATATTAAGAGTGGATTGGAGAGAGAGTAAAAAGAAACAAAACTAGTTGCTCTGAGAGATAAGAGAAAAAACGTCGTGCAAATTGTTTTTGCTGGCCCAGTGGGCCCACATTTTTTGCAATTTTTAAAAATTTGTCAAGATGCTCAAGAAGAATTTAGTTTCTTTTGAACCAACTACTTTCTTTCAAAAACTAACCCTGTATCTCCCTAAAACTAACTCTCATTCCAATCGGTTTTTCTTCGAATTAGACACGACCACACGAGTATTAAGAAACTAAATGATTCTGTATTAAGAGCATCAATTAAACGATGAAAGTAATTAAAATTTTCTTCAAAAACAATAAAGGTAAATGGTTGAAGAAACAAATTCTTAAGTTTAAATTTAAACTTAAAATGTTTTATTTCTATTTTAAATATTATTTTCAAACTTTCCAAAATTTTCTGTTCTTACATCTGTACCGATACGCACTATATGATTAACATGGGTTCGATTTTCATAGATTCGATTTTCATAGATTCATATGATTAACATAGCTTTCCAAATATGCGAATCGCAAACTTATTCATAGAGATTTTTTTTATACATATATTATTTTATTTTTGATTTTTATTTTATCTCTATATTTATCCTCTTAACTCAAAGGAAAGTGTCGGAGGCGCAATACATAGGGCAAACAATTACCCCGACATGCTTCCGGAGATGCCAAGATATTGCTGTCCGCTTGCACAACAGAATGGCGCGAGTAGGTTTTGAACCGAGGCCGTGTCAATCACAATCCCAGCGCTCGAACCACTCGACCACGCTTCATCAAAGACCTTGTTTTGCTTTTAAAGCAGCTACCTTATAACGAAATTCATTTTCCACTTGATCGAGCGTCAACTCCGCAGCTTTCTTATTTTTTCTTCTATTTTTATCTTGATTTCGTTTCAACACAAGATCAGTAATTTCTTTTTCTCTTTCCAGCTTCTTTTTTCTAGCATCCCATGGTGCTGTAAGCAAAAGACATGAAAAGCTTAAAATTCTCTTCGATTTTAATCGAAATTACGTAAACATGTTGGCTTGCTACTTGTAGATCAAAAGGCTTGGTTGTTTATGTTCTTCAATCTGATTTTGGAGTACGTTTATATGCTTTTGATCCAAAACAATTAATGCAACAATCAAAGCTTTAGATCGAGGCATTTATTTGTTTTTTAACGTCATTTTTTAAAAAATCATTATTTTGTTGCTTTCTTAATTTAACTTTTTTTTAAATAGCAACATAACTGCTTTAAGCGATGACGCAACGGTGCTTTACGGTCTCTCGCTCGTTTGCAATCACTTATTTATCAAATTTGTGTCCGAAGTCCTTTGTATTATTGCGTAGATTTCATTTTTCTTCATGTAAATGTTTAAGAGAAAACGAAATTAAATCCTAAAATTGCGGACTTCAGAATCAATTTATTTGTTGCCAAGTTTCATCGTTTAACTGAGGTAAATTCTTACATTGATGTAAAGCGCGATTTTGTAAGGCGATCAAAATCTTTCGTACCGTTGTCTTTTCTTTCATCGGGAGAATACCGGGAGAGAAGCTGACGTTGCTCTGCGGCCGCGTTGACGCCGATTCGACGAAGAAAGTCGCGATAATCGATCGTGCCGATGTGCTGGAAATCGTAGCGAGACCACAGCCTGCAAAACACAAATTTGTCCCCTTTTTTCTTGCAATCATCGGGGTTCTGAAGTTAGGAGTGGGGATTTACTCAACTATTTTACCAAAATTCTTCGCAGCAGTTCAGTGTCCTTCCACTAATTGAGCGACTTTTGGGAGGTTTTTAAAAATATTGTTGTTTTAAGAATCACCGAAACATTTGCTTGCATATAATTTGGATTTTAATTTTATAAAATTCAAATTAAAAACTTACATACAATTATAAGCATAACAAAAAAGTTGTACAATTTAACTTTGACTACTTTAGATTCAGCATATCTTATATAAAGATGGCATCATAAAATCAATTTGTTATAAAGAATTGAAATTGACCGAGTGGAGATTTAAACTCATATCATTCTACTCTGAAATAAACGCATAAAATAGTACGTCAAGCAAACGGTGAATTGGTTTCACTCCACACAAATTCAACAAGCGAGTCGTTCCAGTAACGTCAGGCGCCGTTCTTGACACTTCAAGTACTTGACTTAATCAAAAACTCTTTGAGCATTTTGTTTCAAATTATTGACCCACTTGTCAAACTGTGGCTCCGTCATTTTGAGGCAGTAATTTTCCAGCACTCTCTTCATTTCATGCCTCTGTATCTGCCCGTCCCTGTTGTAGTCAAACAGTTGAAACCCCCGAATCACGTTTCGAAGATTCCCCGCTATTTTCTTTTGTAGATGACGTTCAATCGTGTCTATGCCTTTTAACATAGACAAAATTCAAACTTTCCACATGCAATGATATCGTCGTTTGATTAATTCATTTACTTTCAAAGATGAAATTTGGCAAAGAAGTTTCTTCTCAAGATCGTCATTAAAAAAAATTACAATTTTCCAAATGAAAGTAATTCTCTATTTTACAATTTCAAGCGGTTTAAGCCAGCGTTGAACCAAAAATCTAACAATTACAAATGAATACAAACGCTTTGAAAATAACTTTTCAATTCATTTACAATAACAAAACTCAATTATTTCTGAAGTAAATCGAAACCTGATCCCAGAACACCCAAACCCACTTTGTTCTTTTGAAGCGTCCGCCACCACAAACTTTCGAGTTTTTGCTTTCGCGGCTGTGACGTCACCGGCGTCATACTTTGGTTGAACATCAATCCCAGGTGCGGGGTTTGATGCCGAGCGAGAAAGGTTTTCTGGGGAGGAAACTTTGACAAAAACATCCAAAAATTTGGAGTACGGAATAGTGCCGTTTTTGTTGATAGGAATCTGAACAAAATCAAATATCATTCTCATCAATTAAAAATTCTACAAGACACAATGACTTGCGTACAGTAGAGCAACCAAAATTTGGAAGATAAATTCGACAAGGCCAGGTTCTGTACCATGTATAGTCGGACTATCAGCTGTGAATGAAAATTTAAACTTTATCTACTCAATAACCAGGAATTGGGTTACTTACTGAGTCTTCTGTCCTGATATAATATTGCAGTGTTAATACCCTCTTATGACAACAAAGGCAGTAAAATTATTGTAATGTCGCTTTTACTTTTTTCCAAAATGATTAAGGTTTTGAGTTATATGAATCGATCACATATTCCAATACAACTTCTTATAATATTAGCAATGTCTATTATTACCATTTTATAACTCATATTTTGCTTATTTAAAGTAGCTAACCTTGGACAATACGTTATTGAATTGTTCTGTCGTTAAGGGCAAGCAATAATTGTCCAAAACTCTCCGAAATTCCCCTTTTGTGACGTTGGTGCTTTTTTCCGCATCGTAAACTTTAAAAGCTTGACGAATTTCTTGATAATTCTTGGTCACTTTCTGGGGGGAAACAGCTTGGTTTAAATCATGCATTAGACAACAACATGTAAAAGTGTTTATTTTATTTAATCAATTATGAACCGACTTGTAAGAACATTGACGAGGTAAAGCGCGGGGTTCTGTTCGAATTTTAATGCTGAAGTATAAAATAGATAGGGCTTGTATTAACAATAGTTAAGGAAGGAAAAAAATTGCTTTAATCAAAGTTAAAATAAAAACAACATGTAGGTTTTACTATAAATCTCATGAACATTCGGTAACAACAACAATAGTGTCGCAGCGGACCGGCACGCCATTGACCAATCAGAAGAAGTACTGAGAAAATCACAGCAACTCAGACTTCTTTTACTTGTCTTATGATGCTTTCAACTTCAATCGATGTGAGAGAAGGCTTGGCAACCAGTAGCATTGACTCCGCGGGGGAAGCAGGAGGAGAACTTGAACCGAAAAATTTTTTGGTCGGAGTTTGATTTCCGCGAATTAAACGACTATTTTTTCCTAAAAGAAAATTATTTTTTTTACTTTGATTATTCGTCTAATTATCTTGGTGTACAAAACAAGGTAATAATATCCGACTTAATATCGCGTATTTTCAACTTCTGACTGGGAGGCAAGAGGATCAAAAAAACTATATTTACAGTATGTTTCAATTTAAACTTTGTTACTGACATGAACACGGTTAAGAGTCAGGGTACAAAGAGAACCAGTTTGTTACAAAAAATAAAAAAGAGATAGTGTGGGTCAAGAAAAAAATTAAGAAATTTTAAAACAAACACATCTTTTTTTCTTTACTTTTACAACAATGTTGAGGGTGTGGTTTTGCAGCTGGTTTATCATCAATTTACTTGAAAGATAATCTTATTTTAACATGTCTGCAGGCAAAAAAATTGAGAATAAACTTGTTTTGTGGGCTCAACCCAGTCTTCTATGTTTCTCAGTGTTTCTGTAAAACATATTTTTCTTTGCGCTGCCACAGATTGATCCAGATCCTACAATTTTAATTGCAGTCTAGGAATGAGTCTTCAATTCTTTCAGTCTAATTCTATTTTTTTAGAATATCCATCTACCTCTTTCAGCATACTGTCTAAAAAACTGCAAAAGTCTGTTTTATCTTAAATTGACTTTTATTAGGCCTCATTGATGCTAAAGAATTTAGATGCACAATTAAGTAGTCTGTCCTTAAATGGACCTGGAAAAAGAAAACCGAGAAAATCAATTTTAAGAGTAACTTTTGAAAGATCATAAAGCATGGTAGTCGAATGGTTAGAGTGCCGCGATTGTGATCGACATGATCTCGGTTTGAGACCTACTTGCGCGTCGGTTGTCCTTGGGAAAGACATTTTACGGCTCTTTTTCTGCTTGGTGATCTAAATTTCAGTCGTGTCTTTGCAAAAAACCAAAATAAAAAGTTTCAATTGGACAGTAATATCTTGGCTCTCCGGAAGCAGGTCAGGGTAATTGCTTGCCCTACGTATAGCGCCTCCGACGCTTTTCTACGAGTCAGGAGGATTAATATAGCGATGAAATGTAATGGAATTTTTGAATAAACTAAATGTTTAATTATTAAGACTATTATATCGGTATTTGGATCTCGCAACTAATTTTATATAGCCCTTCAGCAGTTGAATAATTTGTATACGACATAAATAAATGATTTTTATGCTTTAGAAATAATATAAATAGATTTTTCTTAAATTAGAAACGACCTTACCTGTGTTTAGAACGGGCCTAGGAGAAAAAGTTATTCCTTTAGAACTCGGTCTCATTTCGTCCCCGAAACCGCTGTTGGAATTTAAAAGGTTTAAATGCGTTTGTGCTGACGGCATTGCAAGTCTGTAAATATTTTTTGCATTAATTTTAGCAAAAGCATATCTTAACCCTCACATAACACATAATAAATATAGGGGCATATTATAACAAAATAAATAGGGTTGTAACATTTAAGGTTGCCTATATTCTTTCCGATACAAGAATATCACAAATCTAACAAATTTTTTTATTTAAAAATTTTTAAGATGTGTAATTTGTAACATTACTAATCTTGTGTCTTACCTTTACAGAAAATGATTCGAAAATTAATATAACTTTCCGAAGTTTTAAACTGATAAAAGATATTACGAATCAATTAACTATTCCATTTCATACCCTGAAATATAATCTGTCTATTATAACGTTATAATAGTATTTGTTAGCGTATCTTTTAAGGAATGCTTAGTATAAAAATAATTGCTCATAGATTGAACATCTATTAAAAATTAAAAAAGAAAACGATATTGGCAAAAAACCGATATCAATTTTTAATGCATAAAATCTTCGTTCAATGTTTATTACAAGTGCTTATCATGATAGCCTCAATAGTTATTAATCTTACTATAAAATTTTTAGCCAAACCACAACAAAATTCTCTAAAAGTTTTGAACATCATCAAAATTGAAACCAAAATCACTTTTTTAGTCATCATTTTGTTTTGCGCACTTTGATTGGCATCGCTCAGCTCACCTCCAACATAAAAATCAAAAAATTGCGTCTGCTCCTGACATTTTTTTAAAAATTAAGGCTTTTAAATCATATTCGTGTTACCATAATTAATTGGAGAATTATGTCTCATAATATTCTGAAAAATCAAGAGTCTCTATCAGTATGCTGAAAATTAAATCACATTTCTGGTTGCCTGGAAATTGGGTGGATAGTAAAGAACCCACCATTACTTTTCAATCACTAAAAAATTAAGTAGAAAAAAGTCAAATAGATTTTTATCGTATTTTAATAAGGCTAAAAAAATTTTTTTATCTTTGAGCCAGCAAAGCATTTTTCATTCACAAATATAATCAGTAGGCTATAATTACAAACATGAGTTTCAAAGCGTGTGCGTCTCGCACGCTTCTCAATTAACCTTTTTCCAAATTCAATTATTCAAGAATTAAAACCCCAAAACTGATTGACTATCTTTTTTGCTAATGACTGTACGAACATAATGTTGAAATTAGAATAATCAAAAATAGTTTTTTCCTTATTGTACTACTGACGTAATTTTGCTGATATTTAATTGTCCTAAGCCATTTAACAAACAAACAATGTTCTTGTATAACATTAAATGCTTTTTGCTACTGCTTAATGGCTTTTGTCAAAGACATCTTGTTCTTTTATGGAAACTCAATCGGAAAGTACAACTAAACAATAAAAACCCACGCGCCATATCGCTAGTGGCAACCATGTTACGCTTTGTAAATTTTATGGTTGATTAATGAAGCAAAACGTTAAAGCCGCTTCTATTTTTGCTCATAAATTTTATAATGACCAAGTCAAATAAATGATCCAACAAAATAATTGAGCTACAATCTGTTTTATTGCACAAACTTGATTTCGTACGTTTTTTCAAGATCTACCGAAGTGTCAGCATGAACTTTTATCAATGAATTATCAAAATTTCAATTTTGATAACACCTTAACACTTTATAATTTTATTTTTTTGTAATCTACGATCTAACTTTAATAACTTACGACTATTGTAGTTTTTATTGCAGCAAATTCCTAATCACTCTAACTCTACCTTCAAAAAAAATTTCAAGAGTCCGCAGTCATTGCTTTTTTGGGTAAAACATACAGGCCTAAGTTTGAAGTTTCATCCAACTTTATAAAACTATAATTTGAAAATCTGTAGTGCTTATTAACATAACAGGCCTATTTATCGACCTTTTTGTAGGACAACGTCAGCGACGTGTTTTAAGTGGAAGTTTGAAAAAAATTTTCGTGAGACGGTAAATGTGATTGAACAGTCTCTCTATTTTTTATTGCATATTTCGGTAAATCAGGAAAGCTCAAATTTTTCACGAAAAACACTTTAAATACAGGCAGTGGCGTACCCACGATTTTTGAAAGGGGGAGTGCATACAACAACAATCAAGTATGCTTAGTGAAAAAATTTTTTCAAGTGGTAGATAATAAAAAAAGTTCTTCAGTTTGAATTAGGGTCCGATTTCATCATTTTGGTCTCTGAAAAGAACAAAATATTGGGGGTCTGCACATGGGATCTGTCTTTGACTTCTACCGAAATGGGCGGGACAAAGCCCAAAAACAGTATTGATCTCCGAGGAAGGGAGCCAAGGTACTAAAAGTAGTGTCCCATCAAAATCTGGACGTATGGTAAGCCTACGTATTAGTAATCTCCAAGGTGGCATGGCACAATGCCCCTCTAAATACTCTACTGATTACCGGTAACGAAGAAACTTGTGTTGAAAACTGTCGAATTGTTTTGAGCAGGTGATTAGCTTTCGGAAATGACTCGATGTTACAAGTAGGTGAAACGATTTTTTAAAATTATTTTTACCTACTTTTTGCAGTTGTGACCAGAATTTGTAACTGCTGGAAAGCAGATTTGTGGTGGAAAGTTTGATGAGATTTGACTTTGAAAGTTAAATTAGAGACCGCTTATAGGGGGCCGGCTAAGTATGTAATTACAAAGTACTAGTAGAAAATTAAATGGGCCAAGAAAGGCTTTGAAATCTGAATCCTCTTAACATTGAATCCAAAACTTTAATGTATGTGGGATCAACGACATGACGTTGGTGGAATTTATGCCTCCATCTCCAAGGAATTCTTCGCAAAAAAATATAAAAATAATACGTTCAAAGTTTGGCTATGGAATAATATGTACAAAAAATATTTGTAGCCATACTGGGGGGGCGGCACTGAAAATTGCCCTAGGGCGCCACATACGCCTAAGCAAGCTCTGAAAATAAGGATTGCTGCTATCCAAAGATAATTGTCTTATGTAGCCTATAATAAATAAGCATCACTATGTGACTTAGCTGAATTTCGTGCAGTTTTCTGGTCTTACTTAGATAAATAGATAAGTTAACGGTATTTTCTATAAAAAGTTTTGACGAATACCTAAAAATATTAATAAGTCTTGGCTTAAAGTGGAAAATGTAAAAAAATTTTAGTTTCAACCAGGGCTGGAGGCCGAGAGTCGGAGCTACAGGGAGTTGAAGCCAATTGGTGAAAGAAACTAGATATTTATTAATATTTTTATTACAGTAGAATTATGGTACGTTTACTCAGTCAAAATTTTAAATACATTTACAGCAAACTGATAATTTCTTGACCATAGAATCAAGCTTACCGGTAATCAAAACATTTAAATATTTAAAAACTATATATTTAAGGAATAGCGTTACATGCCAGAGAGAAGCTAGAGCTGGAGCTATGAATTTTATTGCTAGCTTTGCAGCATTTTGGGTTTCAACCCAAAATTTTTTAATCGATTCTACTCCCAATTCAAGCACAAAACTCCATTAAGTTACGGTTGTTCAATTTCATACTTAAATCTTGAAGCTACTTGCAAGACAAGGAGATAATCTTTCAAGAAATTTATTGACAGCAGCACGTTTAGGCTTTTACACCAAAGACGATTTCGAATTATTTTTTACAAAGCCTTTATATCATTACACTGGCACCGATCAAATCGTTTATATAAAAAGTCAAAACAATTACAGTGTAAATCTGTACAAAAAAAGCGAAAAGGATTTCATTAGTAAAAGACTTCACAAAGCAGGCAACACAACAATAAACTAGACACAAGACGAAGAACATGCACAGGTAAAATCATTACAAACAATTGTGTATCGAAACTAAAAAAGCATGAAGATGGTTCTGCAAGTTGTTCTTATTTTAAGGAGATTGTCGACGTACCGAGTTTGGTATTTTTTCACTTATTTTTAGTCAATTTGCAACATTCTAAAAAAGCTGAAAAAGCTTCGTTTGAATCAAAACAAATATGATGTTGCGCAGGAAACGACAACGCAGAAACATGATAACAAGCTTGCGTTCGAGTCAGGCAGGGCAGCGACCAGAGGGGAACGGCCCCCAGACAAGCGGACCACGGATGAAACCACGGTGTAGCGACCTTTCAAGATAAAACACTGGTTGCTAAGCAATACTGACGCTTGTCTGGCGCCCCCTCGTGGCCAGCCGAGGTTACAATCCTGGCAGTGCAACGCTAAGTTGAAAAGCGGTTCCCTATACAGTTCTGACAGGAGACAAGTCTGGGCCCGTTTTAGGAGCCCAAATGACGCGCATCCAACGTAGAGCTGAACTAGGGCCAGGCAGTGGACCGCAATTATGAGCCAGCAAACAAACGCCACCGATTCAAACTTCGCTAAAAAACAGAACAAAAAATATTTGACTCGAGTCTAAACATCAATTCAATTATAAAGAGGTTTCGACGCAATCAAAGGATAATTATAAAGAGCACTTGACGGGAAGAAATTTTTCTTCTCTAAATTCACACATCGACACAATACTGCTATTGTCGGCAAGAAACACTATTAAGGTTAGCCACCTTTTGCACGCAAACACTCACTACATCTCATCATTGATATTGAAGCTAACGTCATCAAACTTGAATCGTAAAGCGGAAAGATTAGGCGAACAAGTCATAAGGAACCACTGAAACTGTTCAAAGCAACATTTCGAAGGCAAGGCAATGAAATTAAAAATTTAAAACCTTGCAAATAACAGAACCATTGGTCGATGATGACTGGTATCGTGGAAGCACAAACAAATTTCACGAAACATTATTGCAACGAGTCGAATACGCGTCACGCAAAGTACATATTTCTAACAGTGTCTTGGTGGACCATGATCGCTTTCGACATGGCTTCGTAGTACTTCCTCTGTTCCTCGGCTTCATTGGCGGTGTCGCCTTCGTTGCTGAAACACAAAACGTGACAACAACCGCGGTATAATGAACTAATGAGCCGCAGCCAATGCACAGCAAAAATTCAAGAACGCTTTGCTGTTACGCGACGTCACAAAGCGCACAGTTTACGTGGCGTGACGTCATAATTACACTAATTAAAAGTCTTGGAGCAGTCTGTGCGGAATATCGAAAAGCAACAGCGCGCCAACGCAAGAAGCGTTCTATTCGACAAAGCGGACGAATGCATAACAATGACTGCGGCGGTCTCTGAGAGATAAGTTACCTCGATTCTGCAGCTTTGTTCCCGTCCTTGGGGGGCGCTTTCTTAGTTTTTGGGGCTCCGCTTGGTTGATCAGGTTTCTCATCCTTACCTTTGAGGAGAGAGCCATCACCAAGAACACTGGTGAAGTATAAAGCGGGAACGCACGTGAGGACGAGCAAATCAAATTATCGATTTAAAACAAACACGTGACCCACCTGTCATAGTCTTGATCGACCAGATGATACCTCGCGCGGAACGCCACCAAGTGGGCGTAGTAAGCAGGAGCCGGAATGGAGACGGAACGGGTGCAACGGACGTAGGTGTGGCAGAGCTGGTAGGTGAGCATTTGCAGGTCATTGGCATCAATGTCGTTATCGTCCCACAGCACGTGGTAGTGGGACGGTCGCGACGTACCCTGTGATGATTTCTAATAGCGATTGAGTGGCTCGATTCGCGATGAGACGAATTGAAAAAGAACATGGAGCGAAGTTCTGCTTGATGTTCAAATAGTTGTCAATAAAGCGCTCGAGGCTGTAGCAATGCCGAGGAATTGGACCGAAACCGAAGAATTAAAGTTAAACTAGTCCTACTCACCAAAAAAAAAAGCTAAAAAAACCTTAGATCAAATCACTAGCGAATTTGCTGATCGCCAACACTTGACTATTGACTGATTTGGTTTGAACATGGCAATAAACTTGCTGCATCGGCTGGCTGCCCTATGTCAATACCTTGGATACCTGAATGCCGGCATGGCTGCACAAGTAGAAGTCGAACTCGGTAGGGTGGCAGATTCCGACGTCGACGGTGGTCCCCGCGGGAATGTTGTGGCTCCTCCCACTTTGATCTTCGGATTTTTTGCAAAATAACCTGGTGTGGTGTCGCTTCTGCACGGCGATGAAGGTGATCCCGGGTTGGTATCCTACCTCGAGCAGCGTGCAAGCCTTCCTGATCGCTCGGAGTTCGGTTGAGAGTACCTACATCGGAGAACACGATACACGACTGAGCGACGCTGAAATTTTAATCGCGCAGCACCAATATGCTCCCGACGAATTCTTCGTCACAACGTGAAAGAATTGAAACTAGCAGCTACAAAAACATCCCGAACTCGTGCGAATTGACGTTGATCCTGGGTTCAAATCTCACCTGCTGAAACTGGCCCTCAGACACGCCATCCCTGTACATGACGATGCGTACTGGCTTGAACCGGGTGGCGCGGTAGAACTCGATCATTAGGTCGCGAACCATCTCGGCGAGATCGAGGATAATCTCTTCTCGATGGGGCTGTACCCGCACGGAGGCGCAATAACGAGATGGGTGGGCATCCAAACTCCCCACAACCTGCAAGTGACTCGCGCATTAAAAATTTAAGGATCCTCTCGGCGTATTGTTGATATTTGCGTTTAGCAGGGTTTCTCAATCCGGGCTACCGGCAGAGGTCTCATTCGGGAAGCTCACGTTGCCGCCCTTAAAAGTCAATCAGCGCAGACGTGAAAGCAACTAACGTTACGGCTAAAGTTGCTGCGAAACGCATTGAACAGCATCACAACAGTTCCAGAGAAGTGCAATAATTAATTGTTTTGTTGTAATTATGAGCTGTTAAAAATTAAAGTTTTTACTTTATTATAAGTAATACATGCAATTGTGGTGGATGTTGCAACAGAGAACGCAAGAGAAGGCTTAATGAAAGAGGTTTTATACGCAGATGACTTGGTACTGATGAGTGAAACGATGGAAAGGTTTTTAAAATGGACAAGTGCATTGGAAGGCAAGGGACTGAAAGGAAATTTTGAAAAGACGAAGGTTATGGTGTGTGTGTGTTCAGGCTGAAGTCATACGGAGTAGAATAGACCCATGTGGAATACGCGGCAAAGGGATGACGGTAAACTCGATGTTATGTACAAAATGTGACCAAAGGATTCATGAAAGGTGTTCGAAGTTGAAGTAACTCCAAATTGTTTATTTGTAGATTGTTTATTGTTTATTTGTAGTAAATGCGATAATTGCGAGCGTTTGTTTATTTGTAGTAAATGCGATAAAGCGACAAATGGTACGGGAAGTGCAACAGGAGGTAATGTGTGATGAAGTGGAAATTGTAAAGGGATTTTGCTACCTTGGCGATAGGTTGAATGCCAGTGGAGGATGTAAAGTTGCAGTAACTGCAAGAACAAGAGTGGGATGGAAGAAATTCAGAGAGTGTGGAGAGATACTACTGTCCGGAAAAAGATTCTCTTTGTGGATGAAATGAAAGATATTTAAAAACTATGTGAGATCAGCTATGTTATATGGAAGCGAAACGTGGCGTTTGAAAAAAAATAAAGTAGCTATTTTGAGAAGAGCAGAAAGATCTATGGTGAGGGCGATGTGTGATGTAAAGTTGGTGGATAAGAGGAATACAGTGGAGTTGATGGACATGTTGGGATTGAAGGAAGCAGCAGATAAGTTGGGAAGAGCGATTAGTGTGAGGTGGTATGGTCATGTTTTGAGACTACCTAAGGAAGATGTTTTGATGAAGGCGATGGTACATGAAGTGGATAGAAAACATAAACAGGGCCGACCAAGGATGAAACGGAGGGAACAAGTTGAAGGAAACATGAGAAGGATTGGTTTAAGGAAAGATGATGCGGCAGATCGGTGTAGGTTGAGAGAAGGTGTAGGAAGAATTGCGGAATAGTAAGATGCATCCGGCCACCTCCATTCACTGGAAATATTTAAACCGGATTAAAATTGGATTGTAATATAAGCAGGTTTTGAACATATAGAGTCCAACAAAGGCTATATTCACAGTTGACAAGTTTTACTTGCAGACTGGGGCCGTGCCAAAAACGAAGACTTGAGGGCAATCGGGGCAAACTAAAATTAGACCCTAAAACCAAGTGAAAAGACCCCCGTTCGCTTTTTTCAGATTCAGGCAGTAACATTCTTTTTATTAACAAGTTTTTGGGTCTTCATCTGTTTTTTTGCTGTGGTTCTAATCTTTGCCAAGGCCTTTCTTTCATGCTCACGACGGTAGGACATAGAAAATATACTTATATGTCAGAAAAAACGTATGTCCGATATTGCCCGCGTGGAAAAGGGCTTATTGCTGCCACTATTTTTAAAATGATCCAACTTTTTCGTGGGATTGAACCTAGGGACGTCTTTATTCAAAACCAAACTTTTATTTTTGCCTCTAAAGTCACCCGGAGTTTAATGAGGTTGTGAACGTGGCGGCAAGTCTTGACAAACCCCGCTGCAACCGCTTGTGACGTAACACAGAAACGCTGTCACATACTAGTCAAAATTTCAACTCGGAAAATAAAGTTATGAAGTTTGACTGTTTTTTTTTTTTTTAAAAAGAAACAGGAGAGTCTCGAATATTATACCAAAAGTATGGAGGTCTCTGTAAAAGACCCTTCAAATAACACAAGAGGTGGAAGAGAAGGCGAACAACGACAAATTAAAATAGCCCGCAATAGTCCGTCACACAAACAACATGTAATGAAACTAACTGCAGCAATCGACGGCTTTTTCAAATCGCCAGCGGGGGGGTGAGTGACGTCAGCTCCGAAGAAAATGATTGGTTCCTTGAAAATCCGCGGTCTGAATCAAAACAAAAATTTCGAGTTTATTTCAAGTATTACATAAGTTTGATGCGGTTTCTTCAGTCATCCTTATACCGAACTCTTATGTAACTTTCCCACCATAACGCATGATTAATAACAGCAATACGTAATGCTAATTGTGATATAACGAAAAAAATTGTGTAAAGGTCAATAACCTTCAGTAAACTGATAAAATAAGATGTTTCAATTAAAAAGCAAGCAATGCGAGAAGAGCATTCACCGTATAGACGGCACAAGGATGTTGTTGATTCCGCCTAACTTGACATTTATCTTTAAGCACAGATTGGAGAGGGTCTGGGGAGATGTTTTGACGACGTTCTTTGATTGCACACACTGGGTGGCGATGCCGACCATGGTATCCCCCACTCGCTTCACTTCGGCTGCATGAAAATATTAAAGCCAAATAAATTGCAACAAACATTCAACAGCAATAAAACGCAACGAACGTATAGCAGCAATAAATTGCACGACCAGCGAAGTGATGTCACTGATTGAAATATCACAAGCTAATAGTAAAATCTTTCAAAATCGCAGCCAAGCAATGAATTTCGTAATTAGCAATTAAAAAATTCTCGAAAACACTAAGAACAACATATGCACAATCGCTCGCAGCACACCTTGTGACGAGTTAGCTATTGATCACTTTATTAAAATCGACCTCTATGCAGGATTATTAGGTCGTTAAAAGCATGAATAAACGTTTGTAATTTTAATTATCAATTGGTGTTCTTCTGCTTTGAAAAGAACAAAAGAAGGTTGGTTAAATAGGAATACGAAACAGAACAAATAAATGGAAAGTCAAATCTGACTCAAACGCAACAGGCCAACCTGCAAATTGCAAGCAATTACCAGTTTTAACTCGACGCTCTTTTACAGGCAGTCAAAACCACGTGTTTCTGCAAGCGTCGATGACGTCACCAATCGTCTTGGAACAAAAGAAATTGACAGTTAGTCAAAATGATGTCACAAAGAAAATTTCGTCACGTGCTTGTGGTCGCGTTGGCGAAAAGCTCATCGCAGAAGCGATGGCGGCGAATTTCTAGAGGCGATTAGAAACGTGGCAAAAACGAAGCAGGAAACAAAATGGAACCGCAACCGCCGCCGCGACACGAACAACAACTTAACGGATTTATCACCGTAAACAGGAGTCTTCCCGGGTAATATCACGACGATCAGTTGAAGAGCTTTGTATTCTTGTTTTAAATACCTGAAAAAATACGCATCGGTGATATACTAGTAAAAAACTTGAAGTTGATCATTGAATCTGCTTGACCTGCTGCTGATAAAAGATTATTGAAAACTCATAAAACTTGAATGAAATCAAAAACAAGCAACCTCCAATAACGTTTTTTTCTTGACAGCACGTTGTGACAAGAAGTGCTTAATCAATCAACTAGAAAAAGCAGCGTACAAAACTGGCACAGCTCAGAGCCAACAAATTACCACTCTTGCAAAGTTACCTACATACAATGAACCCCGAAACTTGCATGCCACAATGCCCACTATGCTTGTCACACACAAATGATACTAATTACCTCTTTAACTGTAGTGAAGTACCAACACAACACGATTGGCTTCTTTGAAGGGTTAAGAGATGGCTACGATATTCTTGGAAGAGGGGAAACAACAACAACAACAACTAGAAAGAACATGTCAAAACTCACCGAAACAAGCTTTGCACGTGGTCAGTAGTTTGTGCGTATCTACAGAACACTGGACCGCTGCGGATCGGCATTCCCGCGTCTTCGGAAATCCGCTGCAAGCTGCGGATGAAAGCACGAAGGCTTTGCTCCTGTAAAATATCATCAGAAATGAAGATGACAACACTGCAGAGAGTGCACGCAGTAGCCAAACAAAACGGCAAGTGCAGAGGCAAGCGCGTTTTGACAAAAATTAGAATCGTTTATTGAGATCAAGGCATTGACGAACGATGCAACAAAGCAAACAAGTTAGAATGTTCAAAATTCTTCCGCTTATACAGACTTTACTGCTGTTACTACAGACTCACAGAACACATCCGCAGGTTCGCAAAGCAAGTGATGGCCCAAACATCGACCGTGACCCCAGAGTGAAACCTCCTCCCCCGCATGTCCCAGACTCCCTCGTTAGGTGTCGCTTCCGCTTTGCTCTCCTGAATTTATGACGTGAAAAAACACGAAAAAATTTTGAACAAGGTGTGAAAAATCCAAATTGATTATTGATTTTTTCAAAAAGCTGATTAACGCGTGAAGTCTCCACGTGGTGGCACCAAAAAGTATCTTTCTTACCCCTCCACCATACTGAATTTTGGGTGGTGGCAACACTCTCCCTTGCACTTCAGTCATTTCGTCGATTACCTGTCGTACAAATTTTATTACTACTCTATCAATGGTAATAAACTAATCAAACCAGCAAAGCAACAAAATCAAAATACGCACTTCTATTCCAAATTCCCTCATGTAAGGATCTTTATTGAAGCGCGCCCTCTTTGCAAGCTTCGAAATCTCCCCTTTCCGATCCGGGGCTGATTTGGCCGTGGCCTGATTAATAGGGAAATTTATATCGCGTTGAATTGAAACGCAACAGCGACAAGACATGACAGTAATTTAGGCTCGTACCTTGATCATATGTGAAGTCTGGCTATCGGTCAGTTTTTTAATGCACCGTTGACCAGGGACAATTCTGCAGACTTCCAAGGGGAGGTAAGTATGTTTTTGTTCCTGTCCCACTTGCAAACAAGGCAAATAGGGAAAACTACAAACAACTTGATTAAGTCCAACATAATTAACAATGAAAACGTACAAAGTTGATCCCAGGAAGTAGCGCCGATAAGTTGAGTAAATTGCGAATTAGTTTTACGAGAACATAACAGTTCACTATATTAAAATTTTTTTCTTCTAAACAAAAAGTTCTTTTTGCATTCTAAAAAATCCTTTATAAGGACAAGTATTTCAAACAAAAGTTGTAAAACAACAATTTAAATTCATCCAATGCTGGTTTCATCTACAGTTGCTCATAAAACCAACGCAATATCAGATCCAAACCCGCTAAACGAAACTTAGAAAAAATATTAAAATTGCAAAAAAAGCGACTAAATGATTGGAGGCATTATCATGAGTGACATCTGAAGATAAATGCGATGATTGAATCAAAAACTTAACGAATCAGTGGGCAAAAACAATTAGCTTCTGAACCGAAAGGTTTTTGAATCGAAAACTCAATCAAAACGTTTCGAAAACGGAAAGATAATTATTTTCTTAGTAGTCGAAAAGTTGCTATATCAATGAAGGGTCAGAAAAACAAAATAAAGTGCGCATTCGCAGAAGTAATTAACATTTAACCTCATGTTAAATCTATGCAAAGAGCTACCACACTGCCAGCACTTTCTTTTAAAAGCGCGACGCTTTCGCGATTAATGACTCGAAAATCGAGAAAGCACGAGGCGCGCAAAGTCACGTGAGCAAAGGGCCCAATCAGAACTCTTTCTTACAACAAGGTCGTGTTGTACTTATCCCGGAAGTAGTTCGCGACCACGCATTCCACTGTCTGGCCGTTGGGCAGTTGCATCGGAAAGGTCTGGGAGGAGGCAGATCGACGAGTCACGCTGCAAACGCGATATTTTCGCCGCATCTGACCGCAGTGTGTGACTTCAATCTGAAAGTTTGAACACGTTTTTGATAACACAAAAGTGAATGAATGCAAGAGGTCGGCGTGGCGGTTGGTGTTCCGTGCACATCTGCGCAATCGAGTTTAGTTACATTCGAGAGAAATTAAAACCAGGCGAAATTCAAGCTTTTGTACACGACTTCAACTTAAGTTCAACTAGAATTTATGTAACAAAATTCTAGCAAACCAGTAATGATTATATTAGCTAAAATACCACCGTTTCCTTCAAGAATTTCTAAGAATAATTAAATCACAAAAAATTTGCATTTAACCATGAATATTTTGTTTGAGATTTTGACAGCAATTTTTTTTTATTGCAACAATTTCTCTTCCAAAAATTCGATGAAAAAGCTTAGAACTTGTATCGTGATTACACAATGTAACAGAGTTTATTTTAAAGCGTAAAAGCTAAGGTTTTTAAGCATCGCAATAAAAGCAACTATAAAATGAACCTTTAGTCCTTTGATTTCTTTGAGAAATTTTACTCGCTGCGAGTCAGAAATGCCACGCTGCAGCGAAGTTTTGTCGCTTATATCCAGCACTTCACAAAGAAAATCGACGCAGGAAATGGCCCGATAAAATGCAGTTGCAGACACTGAAAGCAGTTGAAATCTTTTTTAGTTACACAATTGAAGGTGAATTGTGCTTGCTAATAGGTCAGAATCCGGGTCCGGTACAAAGGCAAATCTTGAGTGTATTTTAAATATTATTTGTCGCAAAAAAACAGTCATAACTTGTAATGAATAAATTTTAAATATACACACAAGACGTAAATCTTTTATGTATAGTAATTATGACGGGACAATGTTAACGTAAATGTTCAAAAGGATTCTCACTTACCATCGATGTTTAACATCATTTTCCACTGTGACGGGCGGAGAGATTGATGAAAACCAAACCATACCTCTCTACCGCCTCCAAGTGAAGTCGTCCTGTCACTACTTCTAGGTTGAGAAAAAAATGATCGCCCGACTGGGGTATAGCTAAAAACAATTAAGGTGACCTTAACAAAGCTTCAACTATTCTTCACTCATTAAAGTTAAATAAAAGCTAATGAAAAACACAGCACAGAAGCACTTTGATTAAATGTCTTGAACAAATCAACAAAGCAGTTACCACATTGATGGCAAGTGCCTCATCACAACATCGAGGGCTTGAACACTTTGAAATGGAACTCCAAGCATTTTCCCTTCTAAAGCAAGTTTTAAGGAGTGCATAGGTATTTTTGCAACCCATTTGATGGCAACTTTAAATTTCCGATCATGTCCTTCACCAGGAAGGACAACATCAATTTGAACCTAAATTGCATGAAATAAGAATACTATCTACACAAACTTGTACAAACTTAGGCAAACAACTAAATAACTTGTTGGCTATATAAAACTTTTAAACTGAGATATATTACCTGCTGGCGATCAATTGGCAACGGATTAGATGTGTACATATTTCTGCGACCATCAAACACTGGTTTCCCACTTTGAAAGATGTGTCCTCTATAGGTTTCAACCATAGTTTTAAAAATTTCTCTAAACACCACAAATTAAAACTTATTAAGTAAAAAGTTTGCAATTTGAAAATCGTTTGTGAACAAAGCACAAATATGAAGTAAATAATACTAAAATAACAACAATCAATTTTTGTAAATACAATAGTTTATTTTTTAAATGATCAAGAAAAAACTGATCTAATACACAAATAAAATCATTTTAGCAATATTAAACAGCTAAAATAATTTACAGATTGCAAATTTAAACACAAGCTTTCAAGAGTAAACAGAAATTTTATTACCGATTCACTCTTCGAGGGCATTTTTCAGGTTTAATTTCAACATCATAGTGGTTGATTTCCTTGTTTGGAATTTTAACATGGAAGTAATTTGCTTTCAATATAATAAAGTTTCCTACCGTGCCAAAATTTGGCCGAATTGGTGGTTGAAAATGAATATCATGAGGGGAATTAGCCAGAGGACAACGTGGAGGATAAACTAAAATAATAATTTCAGATCAATAGACGTTATCACATATTTAACATTTTTTAACTTTAGTTTTTAATAACTGCAAATGATAACCAGAAATTTACAGATTTATTATGTTATAATGTAACAAAATGTCAAGTCTATACTCTTCATATCGTAAAGCAGGGTGACTTTGACTATGCAAAAATAACTTTGATTATTTTTGATACAGCTTGAGAAAAAAAATTGGGTATTAGAATAAAGTGAGATTTGGATATTTTAATAATTGCTTTGTTTTTAGGCAGATTTTTAGATAAATTTTCACCATTTATTGGATTAAAGCTTAATCAGATACTAGACCTTAACATGCATATCATGGTTATAAAATCCATGCATCTTTAATTTTAAAAAATGATGTTCAGCATCCCCATCTTTTTAACATTTTTCAACATTTTTTAATAAAAACTAAATATTTAACAACAAAACTAAGAATGAACATTGCATTGCATGGAAACATTTTCATATTGCACCCATACACAATCAACCTGTGCCAACAATTTTTTATTTACTGATGTCTCCCAGACAATTCTCAACTAAGACCATAACAAAAAAAATAAAAACTGTTACAATAATAATAAAAATAATAGCTGAAATTAAAACTATCAATCATTAAATAATCTTCATTTTGATAAAAAAAATGCTTTGTGGCCTCATACAACTTTTTGAAGCCATAAAATAAATCAACTTAATTCTTCAAATAAAATATTTTTGTTCAAATGATTAATTGATGTGAGTGATCAAAGTCACCCCAAACCCCGGTTGACTTTGATCAGATATTAAATGGTGCTTTGCTCTTAACACATAATGACAGACCAAAATAAGCAATGTTGTATTTAAGAAGTTGAGATTCTAAGTGTTTCAGTTAATTTGTTTTAGAAAGTATATTTTTTGAGATGTGGTTTGCAGAAATCAAGATAGGTTTAGAATGATAAAGTCACCCCATAAGTTTTTCCACTTAAAATAATACAGGGTGAAGAAAATAAAATTATGGGCTTTGATCAAGCCTTAAGAAGTGTTGTAAGCTTTTATCAAATTATTTTGCCAACAAATTTGGGGTCTCGTTCACCCTTTGTCGTTACTAACCTCGCAACCTTTGGGGATTCCCCAAAATTTAAAAGTTTATAAAGTAAACACAGCGAATAGTGAACAAAAACCAATTATTTTATCTAATTGAGTTGTTTGCGGCAATAATTTTTCGGAAAAGTATAAATAAACCTCTTGTTCCCAAATAAAACAATAAAAAAATTATGAAAAAGTATACCTTGATTATTTGGAGTTATAACTGGTGGAGGAGAATTGGAATTGATATTTAATTGAGAACTAAACCCATTAACATGATTGGGAATCCTATTGCTAACTTCGCCAGAATTGACTGGTACAGACTGTGCATGGCCGTTTGCAAGTGCATAGTTAAACTGGCTCGAATCTTTGTTGTTTTCCTTCATAAACAAGTTATATTACAATAAACAAAAAATGTTAAAAACAAAACTCTAAAAAAATTAGTCACTCAATTAAATTATTATAAAAATAATAGAGAAATTAATATATAAGTAGAGAATATTAACAAACATGCCATTAACAGAAGATCAAAGATTTCCAAAAAGATCCAAGTTGGGTGATTTCTGTCGCGCAACAAAACAAAAACTTCGTCTTGTGACAACAAGCATTTTGACCTATTTTATGACGTAATTTTTGTAACTACTCAATCGTATCCTTTACATTTTCGGATCTTTGCAAGAGCATAAATATAGGATATTAGAACATACCTTAAATATAGGAACAATAACCGGAAGGGGGAGTGACCTGGCAGACATAATGGAGCGAAAGAATGTAGCTATACTGTGCCTACAGTGGAAAGTGGAAAGGGAGTAAGGAAGAACAGTGGAGGTGGCTGCAAACTATTCTACATTGGAGCTGATGCAAGAAGAAATGAGATAAGAATAGTGGTGAGGAAGAAGCTGGTTGAAATTGTCTTGGACGTGAAGAGGGTGTCACAAAGACTAATGTCCATGAAACTGGAAGTAAAAGAGACCATAATAAACATAGTAAGCTCGTATGCCCCACAGATTAACAACAGCATGGAGGAGAAAAAGGGTTTTTGGCAAGACTTGGATGGGTTAATAAAAAGTGTATCAAAAGAGGAGAGAATATTTTTAGGTGCGGACCTTCATGGACATGTGGGCGAAGGAAACATAGGGGATGAGGAAGTAATGGGGAGGTACGGTGCTCGAACAACCTGACAAACACACCCCGCGGTGTGGTTGGGAAGAAATAAGGAAGAATTGATGGTTGTGGATTTTGCGAAGAGGATGGATTTGGCGGAACATATGGTGACGTATAAAAGTGGCTGAAAAAGTACCCAAGTAGATTATGTGATGTGAAGAAGGAGGAACCTGAAGGAAATGTGCGATTGTAAGATAATGGTGAATGAGTGCTTCGCATAGCAGCACCTTACGGTTTTAGCTATGCAAATGGCTCTCGTGCTGAAAAAAAGGCAGAGAAAGTAAAGCTAAAGATAAGACAGTGGAAACTGAAGAAGACAAGCTGTCAAGAAAAGTTTAGACAAGAGCACCAGGATTTTGGGAGGCAAGGATGGTGCTACGGATTCCGATATGTGCTTGCGCTTTCGGTGGTCACATGACTCTGCGTTCGCGTTTGTTGGTCAATGGTCATGTGAATCGCCTTTTTTTGTTGTCGCTACCACGTCGTCCATCCTTCGTTGTTTTCTTTCATTTTTCGTATCGTAGTTGTTATCGATGGCGCAGATGCGGAAAGTTTAAAAACTTTAATAGAGATTCTTTTATTATATCTGACCACGTGTGAAGTAAGTAAGAACAGAAAGATAATTAGGAGACTCTATCTGGTTTAAAGCACTGCGCCAAAATAACTACAGATGGGTTACCTGATGAATGGAACAAAACAGAAGAAATGCTAAGAAAAACAGCTGTAACTGTGCTGGGAGTAACATTTGGAAACGAAAAGGAGATAGGGAGACATGGTGGTGGAATGAGGAAGTTCAGGAGAGCATAAAAGAAAAGAAAGAGGAAAAGAAAGCATGGGATAAAATAAAAGATGAAAATAATAAAAAAATGTACATAGAAAAGAAGAGTAAGGCAAAGAAGGAAGTTGCGATGGCGAAGGGACATGCGTATGAAGATTATATGCTAGATTGAAAACAAAAGAAGATGGGAAAGAGTTGTATAGATTGGTTAGGCAAAGAAACAGAGTGGGGAAAGATGTACAGCACGTGAGAGTTATGAAGGATAAAAACGATAATGTAATGATAAGTTCGGAGGCAGTGTTAAAGAGATGGAAAAGTCAGTGGCGTGCAGTCAGGGCATGCAAGTCATACAATACTTGACCAACGAACTTTTCTAAATACAAAAAAATAATTATAATCATTAGGCTATATATAAAAATATATTTATTAAGCAGATTCATTGCATATTGAATTTAGTACATTGCGAATTCTGAGGAACGCATATTTCAAGTCATAAACTCAAAAGCAACGTTTAATTGAACATGACATGCACCAAAGGAAGTGCATTATACTTTACTCGTATAAATGAGCTCTATCGTGACGTCATTTTAAGCACCTTTTTATACTCTCTCCGGCATGTAATTCTCAAATTGCGTACAAAATTCTACAGTAAATAAATCTAGATATTTCTGATAAACAACCCTATAAGTAGCAGTGCTATTTAACGAACAGTTATCCCCTTGAACCGGACACATGTTTCAACAAACACAAGAGCTTAATTTGATATTTTTTGAACATTTTATTTTATGTTTTTTTAGGAGGAGTTAATTTAGCATAGTTAGGGATGAGATGACTACCTCTAGTAGAATTTTAAAAATGATTATATAAAAAAGAATATTTACAATTTGCCTTGAAGCCATTTTACAATTTCTTTCGTACATTCAATGAATAGGCATACCAATTGCATTACCAGCCTCAGAGGGATCACCGCACGCCACTGGAAGAAGTACTTTGAGAAACTGATAAATGAGGAAAATGACAGAGAGCCTAAAAAAGAGGAAGTAGCAGTGGTAAACAAAGAGGTAAATCGTGTCAGTAGAGAAAAAGTGAAGAATGCACTGAGAAAGATAAAAAAAAGGTAAAGCGGTTGGGCCAGATGAGTTGCCAGTAGAAATTTATAAGTGCATGTGCAAGGGCATCGATGGGAATAAAGCTTTTGACCAAACTGTTCAACAGACTTTTAATGGGTAAACAAATGCCAATAGGATGTAGAAGGAGTGTGCTTATCCCAATCTATAAAAACATAGGAGACGCACATGCAGTGCTGTGTACGCTACAGAGGAATAAAGCTGATGAGCCACACAATGAAGATATGGGAAAGAATTATTGAAGCAAGGCTAAGGGATAGAGATCAGTACACAGGAATATGGATTTATTCCAGGAAAGGAAACTACCGATGTCATGTTTGCCTTAAAAATGTTGATGGAAAAATGCAGGAAAGGTCAAAGAGAGCTACATTCGTGGACCTAGAGAAAGCTTGCGACCGGGTTCCGAGAGAAGAGTTGTGGTACTGTATGAGAAAATCAGGAATGGCAGAAAAATTTTTGTCCGATTTGTACAGGACATGAACGAGGGAAGCGAAATAGTGATTGCTTGACTCGAAGACCTCACGGTACCTTCGCAATCACCTTGTCGCAATTTTATGAGTTTACACTAGTATTTATGTTGCAAACTATATCTATCCATTTTGTTTTTGCGACGAAATTAAATTAAATTGATTGATTGAACGATTGGTCTAATTGTTGAATCTGTTTATTGGCCATTAGTTAATGAATCAAAAATTGACTATTAATTAAAAAATGCTATTTGTAAAACTTTCGGCTAAGACATAATATATATCATTGATTTCAGTAGAATAGGGACTTTGTCAAAAGGTTAATTAGGTCACTTGAGATAGGCCATGGCTCTATATTGCGTACGTTTAAATTTTTATTACTGTGCTATAATTTAGAATTATCTTTGTAATTTTAAAAACATTGTTCGGTTTAATTAAATAGATCGAGATTATACAAGTTAATTTTTAAGCAGAACTAAAAAGTATTTTGCAATATAAATTTTAAAAGGCAAAATCTTCCTCCTGTGCCACCGCGTTTTCAAAAATGTTAAAAGGCAGGGGGAAATTACCCGTTGGAGTGGGACGCAGGGATCCAGTGACTATGCACAAGACTGCCTCATAAACAATGCAAGGAGCGAGACCCCATTTGTGCATGGGGACAATTGCGCAGGCGGTTGAGCTTAACTCAAGCTGCTCGGGGTGAGCCCATCCCAACAGGCCTGGCACCGGTATTGGGCACAAAAAGACGGAGCCTGAAAGCATTTTCACAGTCTCTTTGTGTTGTATTTTTGCACAAATACACAGGTTATTAAAGAACAATAATTAAAATTCATAAAAATTACTCAGCCAAAAACAACCGTATTGAAATAGAATGCTTTTTAGTTCGTTTACTGTAGTAGCTTGGTGACTTTGAACTGACTGATGAACCGAAATAGATGCGCAAATTTAACTTGTTACAATTATGCTTGGAGATACGCGTGTCCAATAATTGATCGAGCATAAGGCGCTGATTAAGATTAAGCGTTTAAGAAAACACTACGTCATCGATTGCACAATATCACAACACTGTGTCTTCAACCTCAATCTTAAAAAGTGGACTTGCCTTTCCAAATGTAAGAAGTGTAGAAAAGACAATCAACTAAAACGCTTCAGAAATTCGAGGTAAAATTATGACGTAAACAATAATTAGCTGACACAAGACGAAACGCTCCCTCCCAGTGCGAAACTAATTAGTTAGTGAGCAACAATAAATAAAAGAAAGAAAAACACGCGAAAAGCGAGCAAACAAACAAAATGATAATAACAGCACAAGCATTAATTTTTAGAATACTTTAGTTCTTTGAATGTTGCTATAAAGCAAAGTTTGTGAATTGGTCGCGTCAGCTGCCGTTGTCCTGAGAGTCGCAAATTCGCTTTTCGAACAAGACCATCGTTGCCAGGAAAAACGTCGGTAACAATAGCAGGCCCCCATAGTCCTCTTGGAGCTGTTCGACCTTTGAAGCCTGGTTCGATCACAATCACGTAATCACCTTTAAATTTTGACGAGGTCGAAACCATTTTGATCAAAACAGCAAATGCGGTGGCATATTACGTAGCCAAGATTCCAGAATTGGTTGATAAAGGTCTGAGCCGTTTTTACGTAAAGCTTTGGGTTGATCGATTCGTTGTTTGACGGTTGTGGTATAGAGCATTGTTTATAAGGAAACAACAGTGAGTTTCCAGTGATCGGTTCTTCGTCAAGATCTTCGACAATTTTTGGAAATAATGGTCTCGAATTCACCAAATAGTTTGCTTCCCCGACAATCGTCTCCCATTCTAAAAAAGTATAAGAACGTTTTAAATAATTTCAAGTAGCGTTAAATGCTTTTCGACAGCTAGAGATTAATGACTCGATTGAACCGTTCATGTGGCTTGCTTTGGGCGTGTTGAAATCCCAAGAAAAATGGAACTCTGTATCTTGTCTAGCCGTATTTTCGTGAATACGAGGTAGTTTGTTTATCCCAGCTATTAATCCACTTTCTTAATGGAATTTGAGCCCCTATAAAGAATTTGCCTTGATCACTGTACACATGTTTGGGATGAATTCCGCGCTTTGTAACAAATCGTCGCCACGCTAGTAGAAAGTCATTCGTGGATTGTGTTTCTGCGGTTTCAAGATGAATGACCCTAGTAGAATTACATGTACATGCTATGACTAGTGTGCAGCCCAACGTAGTCACGTTTCTAGTTTTCTTGATCTTTATTGGGCCAAACATATCAATTGATACAGAGCTGAATGGTGGGCTATGATATTTAAGTCGAAAAAGCGGTAATTGGCCCAATTGTTGCTCCATTAATTTAAGTCGCACAATACGGCACTTAATACATTTTGCAGCTATAGATTTAAGCAATTGCTTGCCGCGTATTATGTGAATACCATTCTGCCGAAGGTTGACCATTACTACCCGGTGACCTTGATGTCCTAGGTTTCGATGCACGTGTTCGGCATAAAGTTTAGTAATTTTGCTTTTGGAATGTGAAGCGATTGAATTTTTAATGGCCTCATCGTATGGAAGGTTATTTAACCGTCCATGAATTCGTAAAAGTCCTATCTCGTCGGTCGAGGGTTTGAGGTTTAACTTCATTCTCACGCTTCAATATTCGGCAGTTCTCAAGTTGCTCTGCGCAAGCCAAAACAAGCTAAGTTCAGCATAATGCAATTCATTGGCAGTTAGAAGGGAAAATTTGAAATTTTTATCAAGCTTAACTCTTCTTAACCAAGCTGTAATTTGGATCAATTTTAGCCAGGAGCTGGTGCGCTTCAACAGGTGGTCTTCGAAATCGTTTATATTTGTGGTACATAAATTTAACGCCAATCTTTTCTTTTCTTTTCTTCTTCAGTCGGCGAAACTATGTTTTTAGTAGTTTGGAAACAAGGCCAGTTTTTCTCATTTTGGGTCAAAAACTGTGGGCCTTTATGCCATGATGAGAGTTTAAGTTTTTCGACAGGTTTAGTGAGCGCATCAGCCGGATTCAAGTTTGATTTAATATAACGGAAACAATAGGGGGCTTCAGGTATGGCTTCTTTAATTTCTTGTATGCGAGTTGAAACAAAGGGTTTGAAATTTGATGCAGGCAAATGTAGCCAATGTAACACAGTTTCGCTATCAGTCCATAAAGTCATCTCGAAAATATTAATTACAGATATAACGGTAGTCACTAGCCTAACAAAAATAACAGCAGCCATTAATTCAAGTCTAGGAATAGATTTTTTCTTGAGGGGTGTGACGTACGCTTTAGAAGCTACAAATCTTAAATCGTAGGTTTGACCAGAAGGCCACCTTAACCAAGTAACAGCCCCGTAGGCTTGTTCTCCCGCATCACAAAACCCATGAAGTTCAGAAGGTCTTATTATCATGTCTGGTTTGAGTTGTCGAGAAATTCGGAAGTTTTCAAGAGCAAAATTTTGGCCTGGTATTTGCTTAAAGCGTTGAGTTATCAAATTTGGTAGCGTTTCATCCCAGGGTATTCTTAATTGCCATGAATTTTGTAGAAGAATTCGCAAGTTTAAAATAAGAGGAGCGAATATTCCCAACGGATCCCATAACTTAGCAGCTGTAGACAAGATAGAACGTTTGGTGACTAGTTCTGGTAAGTTTACGTCAAAATTAGGTCTAAAATTATCGCTGGTTTTGTTCCAGCAGTGGCCTAAGATTTTAGTCTGAGGCGTTTCACAAAGCTCGTCCACAAGTGGAGAATTCAAATGCCAACCTTTTACAGCAAATTTTCCAGATTGTAAGAATAGAATCTATGCTTTGTTTCACTTGCATAGCTTGAGTGTCAGCTGAAAAGGACGTGGTTAGGTCATCCATGTAGCAATGATTGTATATGACTTGAGAAGCTATAGGAAGGGACTGCAAATGTTGATTGGCAAGAAAACGCAGGGCGCTAATAGACAGATCAGGCGCAGGCTTATCACCGAATGGCAGTCTTTTTCACTGAAAATCTTTTGGCGGGTCGAGAACATTTTTTCGCCACAAAAACCTATGATAGACTCTATCTTTAGCCGTTATCTGAATTTGATTAAGCATTTTTTTAATGTCACCTGTGATAGCTACTAGGTCTTGACGCCAGGCGAGAAGAACACAGAACAAGCTTTTTAATAAGTATGGGCCTTTGAAAAGGCCATCGTTTAAAGACAACCCTTTATAGACAGCAGCGGAATTCCAAACTATACGACAAGATGTCGATTTTCCCGGCCGCATAATTGGAAAATGATTTATATACCAACCTCTTTCTTTGCTGATATCGTCAGGAGAAACTGGTTTGGCATACTCGTCTAAAATACTCGTAAGCTTCATTTCTTCGCTGCAACATTTCATGAGACCGAGTTCATTTAAACCAGGGAATCGAACCGTTTAAAATAACGTTCCGGTTCAGGTTCAGGTTCGGCAAATTTTATTTTTAAAGGTTCAGATCCGGTTCAGGTTCAGCAAAAAATTTTTTTTCGGGTTCAGCAAAAATTTTTTATTCGGGTTTAGTTCCGGTTCAGGTTCAACAGTTTTTTTTTTTAGGGGTTCAGTTCCGGTTCAGCTCCGGTTCGGGTTCGGAATATATATTTTTTTATCTATTTCTTACAAGCGTTAGGACTGTAAACACAATTTCTTACCTCGGGTTATCATGGGCGCCCGCAGACGCGCTTCCTGGAGGAGTGATGGCAAACAGTCGGAAACACAAAAAATATTTTTAAAAAGGGTTTTTAAAAAAATTCTGGTACAAGTTTTAAAAAAATTAAATTAAACTAATTCACCGGCATGGGTCTTGGTTGTAAAAACCAAGTCTTACCAATAAATTTATTTATCAATGCGAGCGCCAAAAGCGTAAACGGAAGTTTTTCTTGTTTTGTGACCTCAAAACTTTCTTATAGATTGCGTTTACATGAGTTTATATAGATCTTTCTTCGACTAGCCACTGATACACCTGTATAAGAATTTTTTGATAATTTTTTAGTGGCGGCCCTCACGCAGAAGGTTTACTAGTTATGAAACGTCATTATGGTTCATTTTTACTTCGAGCGTAGATTGGAGTATTCTTTGTTTCTTTTAATGATTTTTTTTGCTTCGTTTTGCCTTTAAGCGCGGAAAGAAGTAAAAAAATTAATAAAACAAAAAATACTTCGTTTCAAGCCGGTAGTGGAAACGGGTTTTTATCTTACGTAATCTAAATTTAAAGTTTTAAACAAATTAAACATTTAGTCATTCAAGTTTATAATAATAAAAAATTGACGCATAAAGACTCTTTTCCCACTATGAGCGTGGAATGGAGTACAGTGGCGAGCAAAAAAGTAAGATTTTATTTTAAATTAAATTAAATTTTTTAAAAATAAGTTAGTTGCAATTAAATTATATTTCTAAAAAAAAATAAATTAATATTGGATTTAATATAATTTTTTGTGCTCTTTTGATATATTACTTGATATATATTAATATATTTCAATTTTAACAATGATATTTTTAAAAAATCTTAAAAAATAAAAAAGTCTTACTTTTTTTGTTCGCCACTGTACTCTTTACTTGATTTGACTTTATGTGCTCACTTAGATTTTAAGAGCGGAAAGATGGTCAAAAGAAACAAAGAATGCTCTATTCTACGCTCGTAGTGGAAACGAGCCTTAACTTTTAGAAGTTTTTAATGCATATTTATGTATTATTTTGTAAAATTTAAAATTTGAAAAAGCGAGTCCCCCTTTTGGTTCTCCTGGCGCACGTTCATGTATCTAGTGCACATATTTTTTCTTCATTTCTCGGCTGATAAAGTCGTTTATGACGTTTCTTTATTGGCACACAAGTGCTCAAACAAATTGTGGCAACTTCAAACGGTAACATTTGATTTAACAATTACAACTAGAAATAAATTAAAAATTAAATCAGTTTGTTGTATAAGATTTTTTTTTCTTAAGATAACTGAAATCAAACTTTGCAATTTTGTATATTGATCACTGCTTGCTTACAAACTGGTACTAAGAACTTGCTGCTTTTTATTTTAATAAGTGTATAGCGATGAAAGGGTAAAAATTAGGTGTGGGTCCAATTGTTTAAAAAAAGTCTTAAATTCAAGCAAATTCAAATTTACGGGAGACAATCATTTTTCAATTCGTAAAACCAGCAAAATGGTTTTTCAGCATTTGATTAAAGACTTTTTCGATAAACACTAGCTTGATATTGGCAGAAAAATACTCTGACTCCTCCATAATGTTTTGTTTGCCAAGATAACTATTGGCGAACAAAACTATTTAGTTTTAACTCAAAGTCAGATTGTGCTACTAAATTTTGTTTGCAGGGGTAACTTATACAACAATGTAATTTGCTTATGGTTTTTCGGTTGCATTCTACATAAAGATAACTGACGCAAAACTTTTGTAATGAACCAGCAAATATGTGGTTCTTGTATTAAAAGTTATTTGTCCTGTTGCTACAATTTTGGTAGGCCTGAAAATAAAATTTAATTATTTTAACGTAATACTTGATAAATGAAAAAGCACGCTAGATAAACGTTTTTGTTTTGTTTTTTTTGAAAAAAAATTTTTTTTTTGAAAAATCAAAAATTAATTAACTTTATTGCATTGCTTGCTCAACAATATTTTTTACTCAATCTCGACTGTTAGGGATACTATTATGCTAGTGAAAACCATTTGAGGCAACTATAAGTTATACTGACTTCGAATCATTCGATAAGTTTACACTGCTTTTTTTATTAAACTTCTCCACGCAACTAAATTTCAGTCGAGTGGCTCCCCAACAGCCTGCACTGTGCAGCTTTGATTTTTTAACGGCGTCAAATAATTTTGCTTCACCAACGATGGTTTCACTATGTTTGCTACGTCTCTATATTAATATGTATTTTTTTTAATAGTATGGCACTGTAAAAAGCTTAAGAACAACTGCTTTAGCATATATTTAAAATTTCGCTTTCTTTATCTAGCAAGTGACATGTTTTTGCTTTAATTTCTCGCCTAAAAAGTCGTTTATAACGTTTCTGTATTGCCACACAACAAGTATCGTGACCAAAAAAATTGCGGCAACTTCAAAAACAAAATTGTAATTCTGATTCTTCTACAAATAACTTTAAAATTAAAATTTGAGCATCAAACGGTCGAACCGGATCCATTTAAAATAAAGCTCCGGTTCAGGTTCGGGTTTAGCAATTTTTTTTTCTACGGGTTCAGCTCCGGTTCAGGTTCAGAAAATTTTATTTTTAGGGGTTCAGTTCCAGTTCAGGTTCAGCAAATTTTATTTTTTCGGGTTCAGTTCCGGTTCGGGTTCAAAAAATAATAACGGTTAATACGGGTTTACAGATCCGGTTCGGGTCCGGTTCGACACCCTGATTTAAACGTTTTTCTAGTGACGTCAATTTTATAAGCGCTTTGTCACGATTAAATTGTTAAGCAATTGGGAAAACCTTCTTTTTAGGGAAGCGACACTTCGATTCTTCCTTCCTTAGTTTGTCGAACACTATTAAAAGATCGACTGTAACAGGTTTATCTTTATGCTCTTTGTTGACCCATCTACAAAAACTCCTCATTAAATTGTTGGATAATTTTTGCTTAATTAGATCAAGAGTAGTTTGACTAGCTAATTCTTCTGTTCGGTCAACGAGTTTGGAATGTCGGGTAAAATCTTTGATTTGTTCTAAAACTCTATTTCGCGAGCGGAAGCGGAGGACATGGGTTTCGTCCCTTTTAAGTCTTGCAAAATAGCTCTTGGTATACTGTTAATAGGGAATTTGGCATCTAATCTTTCCCAAACTCCATTTTCTTGGTTTACATTCGTACAATCTCTTAAGTTAAATTGAATTGAATTTGGTAAGACATTTTTATGTAGTAAAACAACTAATTGCTCCGGGTCAGTAGTTAAGTTGGTTATTTTAAAATAATCTTTAATTTGTTGCTTCCAGGCGTTGTAGCTAATTAGGTTGCCGTTCCGTTTTGGCGAGGCGAGATCTTTCGGCTTAAATTTTGGTTTGATTATTTCTTTAGTATTAGGAAATAAATTATTACGCTTTGATAAGGCAATATCGAATTCGCGTTTTAAATCGACCGCTTGAACTTCAAAGTTTTCTAACGCATCTTTGTTTTTTAATTTCTTCATAAAATTCCTTTGGTAGTTCAAACGTTAATTCACTCATAAGTTTCAAAGTCGAGCGTAAATTATTAAGGGTTAGTTGCAGAGACGCGTCATATTGTTCAAAGGCAGTTTTATTAAGCAATTCGTGTTTGGAAAAATCTGATAGCCTCCTTAATTTTCTTATCACAAAGCCCTTCAAAGACGTTCTACGTGCTTTCAGACGTTCGTATAGTTCCGATTTTTCTGACATATTTAAACAAAAAAAAAGGAACGAACTCACCGGAATTTTGAATAGAGCTTTTTTGATAAAGTTGACAAATTTCCACTTCTAACAACTTCTGATTACTGTTTTGGATTTACTTAATTCTCTCCCCTCTAAAAACTTGATTGACAAGTATCCTTTATTATGCACTTTTAATTTTGATTTTACTTGTAATCCTGTAACATAAATCATCATAAAAACTGGTCCAAACACACACCAGAACATAAAATTACTTACAGAAGTTGATGGGGGAGGAGTCAAAATAAATGTTATGATAAATGTGACAACGTAGTTCCGAAGTTCAAGAATAATTGGATGCACTTCGGCCAAAATCTTACTTGCATTAAATCAACGGAGTTCTTTTTATCTCTTTGTGTCTTCTATCTCAATCTTAAAAAGTGGCCTTGCCTTTCCAAATGTAAGAAGTATAGAAAAAAAGACAATCAACTAAAACGCTTTAGGAATTCGAGGTAAAATTATGACGTAAACAATAATTAGCTGATACAAGACGAATCACTATACACGCGGGTTCGAAACCGAAACATGACCTGAAAAACTCTTCAAGGACACGTCTATCCGGTAAGCGACTGTTTGGACCTACGCTAGCCAAAGCTAGATTCGGGTTGGTGTCAATGTTCCAGCGGCCGGGGTAAAAACTGGCAGCGTCCTTGGCATTATATAGGAGGACAAGACAATTAAGTCAGCCAAGCACTCACCGTCTGGACTGTTATCATCGTAACCCCAGTCAGCATGACGACAGTTTAAATCCCTTTATAAAGACTAGGGCGAAGAAACACTGGGAGATCTAGAGATCGCAATTGCGTTGGCGGTGCTTTGTAGACGTTAATTATTTTATAATCATCAACGTCCACACACAACCACTCGATCTTCGATGTCAGTGGAGATTGGTCCAAAAGCGTGTACCTTACTCGCTCGTGGACAAATGTGGCAAGGCCATGCTTTCTACTTAAAGAAGATCCAGACAGTTGGTAGTTTGGAAGTACCCACTTCTCTGCATCAATGCAGTGGGTCTCCTGTAGTAGGATGACGAGTGCCTTAGACTGCATAGCGAGATGATGAAGAACGTTCATCTTGTTGCAGTGATCGAGGCCTTCGATGTTCAGCTGAAGAATAGTGGGTTTTCGGAACTTGTTGGCAATGTGCCCTGAAAAGAGCAGTTTTTTCTAGGCATTGCCCCGTCCTGAAAAGGACGTTTGCCGTGAATTTCTGAAAATTCCTGAATTTCCCCAAAAAACGTCAGAAATCCTGATAAGAAATACCGGCGGATGCCCTGCATGTTACGTGTGGCCAAGTGATCCCCACACTTCGTTGACTCATCCACTCCAAAGGCGGTCACTTCGAATAATGCTTATTTGTAGTGAAAGTCAAAAGGTTTGTAGCGTGAGGGATAATTGGCACACAAATAACTTTGACACCTTTTTATTAAGAAGGGGCACAACTTCAAATAAACGTTTCAGCAAATACAAATATAAATAACCTTATTCAAATAGAATCAGCTTCAAGAATATTCTCGAGTCGAATTTCACTAGTCGCTGATATGAGTCTCTAATCTAATAACTTTGACACCTTTTTATTAAGAAGGAGCACAACTTCAAATGAACGTTTCAGCAAATACAAATATAAATAACCTTATTCAAATAGAATCAGTTTCAAGAATATTCTCGAGTCGAATTTCACTAGTCGCTGATATGAGTCTCTAATCTAATCTGTTCTGAGGCGAAGAATCGGTCTAGCGCGTATATGTAGTCGTATTATTGTGACGTCTGCCTTATTTATCGATGAAACCATGTGATTAGGCTACGTCCTGAGAGCTGTGTGTTAAGAATGATTACGCAAATGATCAGCCAACGATTAGCAGGGGGGAAACAACAGAAAGGCGGTACATAAGCAAAATATAAAGAAATGCGAAATTATCACATGACGGTTGTCATGGCAGTAGATAAACGTTGTGCAGCGAGTGGGAGGGCGCTACAAGCCGAGTCTGCAGCGAGCGAAATACAACGTGGGAAAATGCATTTGCGGAAAACTTTGTGTTACGTAATGCAAATTGCTTCTTTGTAAATTTTTGTGACCTATTAGAAAATAAGATTAATTTTTTATATATAAAATATATAAATTTAGAAATGCAATGAGTCGCAGCTGCCAACAGCGAGGAAATGTGATAAAATTGACGCCTTTAACAGATCTGTAGCGGTTAGAGGTTTATATATATATATATAGCTACATGTAAATTTCACAAACTTTTACAGATCTTCTTTATTTTTAAAGCCAACAGTACTTCTTAAAAAACAACAACCATTCCAAACTTTTCGACATGTGCTTTTTTTTACTTAACAAAGACTCTCTCGTTTTTTTTATCCAAAAAGAAAAAATGAATAAACGAACAAAAAAATACAATTATGTCAAGCGTGAAAATGTAACGATTGCTACACATCTCTCCCCCAAGTGGTATGGCTGCAATAAGGCAAATACCACTGAAAGAAAAAAATAAAAATAAGCGATTGCAATAGAAAATACTACAAAATTCTACACGCACCGACAAAGGCAAAAAAAATCATACTATACAAGCAAACACGCAAAATGCAACGCCTGATTAAAACGTCGAACCAAACAAGGCATCGAAAAAAAATAAAAAATAAAAACTAGTCCCGATAGCGTATAGGTTTTGTAATCAGTCTGCCTTTGCGAGAGTAAACGCGATTAGCAGGGAGTTCGTCTAGGTCTTCCGCAAAAATGTTATCAATCTCACTCGAAGATGTGGCGAAAGATAGAGTCTCGGAAGTTTCCCCCTCGACAGAGGAGCCAGTGGGAGATATAGGCTCAACAAGGGCCGGTTTTAAACGATCAATTGATACGGTGTCAGTGTGACCGTCTTTTTCGATGACAAAATATTTATCGTGTCGTTCAAGTACAAAATGAGGTCCCAATAAGGTCGTTGCAACGGAGATTTTACACTGTCAATGCAAACAAATACTTGGGAACACCGGAAAAGAAGTGGGTCGACATAAGTTTGTTGTTTTTTTAGGATGACGTGGTACAGTATAATGTAATGAGTTCATAAAAGAACAAAGTGTCTTAGCATACTGTGAAGTTGGTTGGACTGTATTTTCCTCGGACAACTCGACAGGAGTCGAATTTTCAAATATTCCCCAGGGAGTCGTATAGAAGTCTCTAAAGCCATTTTAACTGCAGCACACCCCATATCCTCTTTTATGGCCGATCGCAAGCCTAAGAGTACAAGACTCAAGTTTCGATACCAAAGATCGGGAGAAGATTGACATTTCAATGCAACTTTAAGACTGCGATTGAATCGCTCGTTTAATCCGTTTGCAGCCGGATGGAAAGCTGTTGTGTGACATAATTTCGAACCCAAAAATTGGCACATTTCTGTCCAAAGGAGAGACGTGAATTGGGCGCCTCTATCTGTAGTGATTATTGTAGGAAATCCAAAACGGGCCACCCAATGTAAAAGAAAAGAATCTGCACAAGATTGCGCAGTTATATCCTTCATGGGTATGGCCTCCGGCCAACGCGTAAATCTGTCTACAACTGTCAGTAAATATTTGTAACCAGAAGAATCGGGAAGAGGACCGACGATATCGACGTGTACATGTGAAAATCTGGCATCTGGGGTTCTGAAATGCTGTAAGGGTGTAACTTGATGTCGGGTAATTTTCGTTTGTTGGCAAGAAATGCAGGTACGACACTTTTCAGCAATATCTCGTCTCATATTCGGCCACACAAATTGCTCTCCAATGAGTTTTTGAGTAGCCTTAATGCCTGGGTGAAAAAGGTTGTGCATGCGCTCAAAAATTGTGGTTAGTAATGAATTTGGAATGATGGGGCGAAATTTTCCCGTACTAGTGTCTCCAAGTAACAAAAGGCCTGAATTAGGAATCGCACGTTGACATAGTTTTAATGAAGTCATCGATTGAGAGAGCTCGCGAATCGATGGATTGTCCCTCTGTGTTAAAACCAGCTCGGTATAATCTATGAAAGAAGGCGAAAGAGCAGCAGTGATTTCAGGACGGTTCAAGCAATCGGCAACTACGTTGTTTTTTCCTTCAATATGTCTAACATCAGTTGTGAATTCTGAGATAAACGATAGGTGTCGAGCTTGCCTGTTACTTAAAGGAGTTTTTTTTCTAGATATAGCACCAACTAATCATTTGTGGTCCGTGTAAAGAGTAAACGGACGTCCCTCTAAGAAATATATGAAATGATGTACTGCCAAATAAGCTGCCAGAAATTCTTTATCAAAAGTACTATACCGTTTTTGGGCATCAGAAAAAGCGGCTGAAAAGTACTCCAATGGTCTGTGCGAACCACTACTGTCAATCTGACTGAGTACAGCAACACAGAATTTATCGCTTGCGTCTACAAACAATGCTGTCGGACTGTCGTGCTGAGGATAATTTAGTAGTGTTGCATTACTCAGAGCTACTTTTATGTCCTCAAACGCAGTCGATGCCTCCTCGTTCCAAGAAAGATTTGCATTGCGACCGGCAGGAATCCCCTGGAGGAGGGAATTTAAAGGGGCCAAAATTTTTGCGCATTGAGGAATGAACTTTTTATAAAAATTGACCATGCCCAGAAATTGCCGTAAAGACCTGGCGTTCTGTGGGGTCGAAAAAGAATTTATGGCATCAACCTTACTTGCAACAGGGCGATACCTTTGTCCCAAAACGATATGCCCTAAAAAGCGTAGCCGATTTTGGCCGAATAAGCACTTAGCTGCATTGATAATTAATCCGTTGCGTTGTAGACGCTCAAATACTTGCCGAAGATGGGCTCGGTGTTCTTCAATGGAGGACGAAAATATTAATATGTCATCTACAGTATATAGATAAAGACAAATGACAAGTCTTGAAATAGAGAGTTCATAAAGCGTTGGAATGTTTGGCCAGCGTTAGTTAGGCCCATAGACATCTTTAAAAATTCCCAATTTCCGGCCGGAGTGCAAATTGCGGTTTTGGCAATATGTTCTGGGTGAATATGAATTTGGTGATATGATTTAAACAAATCGATGCTGGAAAATATTGTGGAACCGGATATATTTTCGGTAAAGTCATAAAGGAAAGGAATGGAATAAGAGTCCTTGACGGTTACTTGATTCAGACGCCGATAGTCTCCTACTACTCGCCAAGATCCGTTAGATTTTTTTACCATATGAACGGGAGATCCCCACGGGGAGGAATGGGTCTAATTATCCCCAATTGCTCAAGCTGACTTAATTCCTTTCTTAAAACAGCAAGTTTTTCGGGAGAAAGACGGCGTGGCCGCTGTTTGATGGGTGGACCGGTTGTTTCGATGTAGTGAACGATGTCATGTTTTGGAGGAAGCCTTAAGTTCGAAACAGAGAACACTTCGGGAAATTCAGCTTCAAGAAACTGATAATCTCCTAAGTTGTAAACCGGAAGTTCGACATTACACAAACTAGGCTTAAGTTCAGAATTAGATAAAAAAGAACAAGGATCACGACACTTCTGTGCATGAGGACCAAAACGTCGATGAAACCAGCAGAATGATTTAATATTTGCAGATTGCGGCATGTGTTCGGGAAATATCAATCTTCCTCTTCTAGGATCAATCTTGATATCAAAGTGCGATAAAAAATCTATTCCAATGATGGGTTTTAACGTCTCAGCAATGCAAAATTCCCAGTTTAAAGGCACCGGACCTCCTAGGTTAATAGTAATATTTTTGCAACCAAACGTAGGGACAGAGCTTCCATTAACAGCAGACAAATAGTCCTGCGGATGATCTCGAGAATTAGGGTCCACAGGAATTACAGAACAAGAACTGCCCGTATTAATCAAAAAATTCAAATTAGTAATGGAACATTTTATGTACAGTAGTTGTGATGTAAGAGTGGGGCATTCATTATTTCCTCCGGTAAAGTTGCCTTTCTTTACCGGAGCTATTAGTTTAAATGATTCTTTTGAGAATGAGACAATATTGAGACATTGCGTCATTTGCATGCCAAGAGCAAGGGGATATGCATTTATGAGCTAGATTGCCATAACGGTTGTGGTAAAAACATAATTCATTCTTAGAAATTGTTGATATGGTTTCGGAACCTTTATTACGCTGGTCGGAGGTAAACTTTTCAAGCTTTCGATTTAATTCGTCTACGGCGTCCGACATATTTCCCAACTGCTTATTAAAATACTCATTGACCTTGTATTGCGGTTTATCATCTGTGGGAGGATTGGCGGGACTTACAGATAAAATATCAGTGGCTTTTTGTGCTAGTAAATCAACGTCTGTTTCGCCAGAAGCCGACAGTAATTGACTAACCATTACGGGCATACCCTCAAAGAAAACCTTTTTTAGAAGTCTTTTGCAAGTAGGTTTATTGTGATCAAAACTTACCAAAGAACCCCTAAGCTTTGTTAAAAATTCGATTGGGGACATTTTACCTAATTGGATTTTATGTAGTTTGTCTAATTGAGCGTCTTCCGACAAGGTATACCGCGATATTAAAGCACGCTTCAAAATATCGTAAGGATTAATAGATTGCGAACACTCTGTAATAACATCATTTAATGGCGCCAAATATTTAGGCGGTAGACGTTTAAGAACATGGTCGAACATTTCGCTTTGCTTACAAATACGCTGAGAAGTAAAAAAACATCCACACATTTAAACCAAGCGATGGGTTCTTTTTTCCAGAACGCTGGTAGACTTAAAGACAAATTTCTATTAAGTTGAGACAAGCTCTCTAACATAACTTGATAACTATCATTCATTGTGACGTCACTATGGTTGCTATTAGTTCGTTGAAAACAAGATGATGCAACTGTATTAGTGTTATGCAAGTCTTCACTAGTTTCGTTTTGATTATTAGAAAACCGGAAATATTTTGCGTACAAATAATAAAATGCAAGAAATATAATTGCTATATGCATAAGTATTACATAAAGTGATATTAAGCTGAGCATTATTACAACATACGTCAAGTCTTTTTCTTTTATGGTAGATTGTTGAGGACTTGAGTTCTTCAAACTTTAAATTCTTGAAATCCAAGATCACGTCGGGGTCACCAATATGTAGCGGTTAGAGGTTTTTATATATATATAGCTACAATAGCAAAAACACGGGAATAAAAACAAGGTTAAAAGCCCTACAGACTGTTTCACCCATAAAAGGGATCATCAGGGGTATCTTATTTCTATTTGAATATTTCTATTTGAATAAGATACCCCTGATGATCCCTTTTATGGGTGAAACAGTCTGTAGGGCTTTTAACCTTGTTTTTATTCCCGTGTTTTTGCTATTGTTAATTTAAGCTCTAACTTTGTTATTGAGCACTTTAGAAGTACTGATTTTCATATATAGCTATTATAGCTGTTATATATAGCTACATGTAAATTTCACAAACTTTTACAAATCTTCTTTATTTTTAAAGCCAACAGTACTTCTTAAAAAACAACAACCATTCCAAACTTTTCGACATGTGCTTTTTTTTACTTTGTGGCGAGCTATTCTATTTGTGATGTTTTATATTGGCAACATAACATTGCCACGCAACGTGACTACGCTATGCGAACATGTGCTTTATTCGAAATATAACGAGTTGAGAAGTAGACGCGTGTTGGTTGTTATAAACTATAAGTTGAAATTAGTTAAGGTTAAATAAAAGTTAAACGAGACAAGAACATCATATTGGTGACCCCGTTATATTGAATACGTTGGCTTTCACCAGCGCGTTATCAACCTTAGCCTAGACAATAAGTACCGGTAACTAAGCTTAGTCATGTCTCTGGAAAACGAAACGCTGCAAAAACTAGCTGAAGCGATTTCAAATCTCAACGCTACTGCGACAACAGCTACCGTGCCTCAGGCACCCGAAGTACAGGCAGTTTCAGTGAAGCTACCAGAGTTTTGGCCAGATGACCCAGAAGTATGGTTTATCCGCGTCGAGGCACAGCTGAGATTAAGGGCTATTACACAAGATCAGACAAGGTTTGATTATGTAGTTGCGGCGCTAGATAACCGGGCAATTGTTGAGATTAAGGCTGTGTTGACTAATCCCCCACAACAAGACAAATACAACACAATTAAAAAGGCACTGCTGTCAGCATTTGGAAAAACACAAACACAAAAAGATGCTGAGTTACTGAATATTTCGGGATTAGGTGATAGGAAACCTACAGCGCTGCTGCGACACCTAGAATCTCTCAATAATGATGCTGCCACTTTACGACGAGCGTTTTTCTTAGCTCAGCTCCCAACTCAAGTACGTGCCATTTTAGCATTAAAAGAAATTGACGATATTAGTGAGCTAGCTAATGCGGCTGATAGGATTATGGAGGCTAGTCAACTTACCCCTACAAATTCGACGGCGGCTGCTGTTCATGCACCAAAACTTAAAAGCCAAACTGTGACTTCCAAGCTGCAAAGGCCAGTTTCAAGCACCCAGTTTATTTGCTTTTACCATCAACGATTTGGAACAGAGGCTCGTAACTGTCGTCCCGGATGCAAATTTGCGCAACTACTGGACCCATCGTCTTCCCACAACAGCAATCTTACAACCCAGGGAAACGTAAAGGCCGGTCGTCGATAACTACGGCGGCCGGCGACTTTGGATCAAGCACCCTGTCAGTGTGGGATAGACACACTGGTACTTCATTTTTAGTTGACACTGGAGCTGATGTCAGCGTCTTTCCAGCATCTGCAGCTGACAAACATACCCGGGCTCCTTCTGGCACTCTCACAGCAGCCAATGGATCCAAGATCAAAACATGGGGACAACGAACCCTCACCTTTAATCTTGGCAAGGGACGCACTTACCGACAAGACTTCTATGTAGCAGATGTTACACGCCCTATTCTTGGTGCAAATTTTTTCATCGCTCGTAATGTCGCAATCGATCTTCGTGGCCGCCGCCTTATCGATTTTAATCATGGAGACACCTTCTCCACAATGTCAGAGCCGAATGCCAACATTCTTTCAGGTTTATCATTAGCTCCCTCAAACAGTTTTGAAAAACTCTTGCAAAAGTTTCCAGACATACAGACACCCCATTTTGAACCACAGATGAACAAACATGGAGTTGAACATTATATCATTACTGAATCTCCACCCACTCATTCACGACCTCGTCGTCTTCCGGCCGATAAATTGTCAGTAGCTAAGGATGTATTCCAGAAACTGAAGCAAGCTGGAATTGTTCGTCGTTCCAACTCGCCTTGGTCATCTCCCCTACATATCGTGCCCAAAGCATCTGGAGGTTGGAGGCCATGTGGCGACTACCGACAGCTCAATGCCGCTACAGTAGATGACAGGTACCCCTTACCCCACATTCAGGATTTCAACAGTTAGTTAGCGGGCTCCAAAATTTTTTCTAAAATAGATCTTGTCCGAGGATACTACCAAATCCCTATGGCAACTGACTCCATCCCTAAAACCGCAATTGCAACCCCTTTCGGACTGTGGGAGTTTCTTCGAATGCCATTTGGTCTGAAAAATGCAGCTCAGACCTTTCAACGGCTAATGGACGGAATTTTTCAACAACTCCCATTTGTCTTTGTATATCTAGATGATATTCTTGTGACCAGCAAATCAAAAACTCAACATCTCACACACTTAGAACAAGTATTCCAACTACTTGCCAATAATGGTTTAGTGATCAACAAGACAAAATGCCTTTTCGGAGTAACAGAACTTGAATATCTTGGTCATTTGGTAACTACCAGTGGCATTCTTCCTTTAAACAGCCGAATTGACACCATACGAGACTTTCCAACTCCAGAAAATCGCCCTACTCTTCAGCGCTTTTTGGGCATGATTAACTATTATCACCGTTTTTTGCCTGACATTGCACCCAAACTTGCACCGTTACACGCAGCCTCAGCAGGACGTGGCAAAGCCATCACCTGGACACCAGAGTGCCAAACAGCATTCGAAAAAGCTAAATCGGCACTAGCACAAGCCACTTTACTTCATCATCCCAAACCCGACGCAGCTACAAGCATCACAGTGGATGCTTCAGATGTGGCTATAGGCGCGCAGTTAGAACAATTGCAGCAAGGCAAGTGGGTTCCACTTGCATTTTACTCGAGAAAACTTTCTTCTGCTGAAAAAAACTACAGCGCTTTTGATCGTGAGTTGCTTGCTGCATATAGTGCAATTCGGCACTTTCGACATTTTGTTGAGGCTAAACCATTTACCATCTATACCGATCACAAGCCATTGGTATTCGCACTTACAAACACCGCAGAACGTTCCCCACGGCAAGCTCGCCACTTGTCTTTTATTGCTGAATTCACAACTGATATTCAGTATATCAAAGGCAAACACAACAAAGTGGCAGATACTCTATCTCGTATTAATGCTGCTACGCTACCATTAATCGACTTTAGGCAACTGGCTGCTGATCAGCTGTCATCAGCTGAAATAGAAGCATATAGAACTGCTATTTCAAGCCTTAAACTCCAAGACGTGAAGTATCATGATGTAACGATTTTGTGTGATGTCTCCCTTGGCAAACCCCGACCTATTCTTCCCCAAGAATGGACTTTTCGAATATTCAATGCAATTCATGGATTATCACATAGTGGGCCCAAACCAACCCAGAGAGCCATCGCTGAGAGATTTGTTTGGCATGGACTTAAAAAAGACATTAAACGCTGGTGTAAAGCTTGCCACAACTGCCAGTCAGCCAAAATACACAAACATACAAAAGCTCCCTTGGTCCAACGCAATACTCCCAATGGTCGCTTTCGCAGCCTTCATATTGACTTAGTGGGCCCGCTTTCCCCCAGTGAAGGGATGAATTATTTGCTGACTGTTATTGACCGTTTCACTCGTTGGCCAGAAGCAATCCCAATACCAGACTCTAAAACTTCCACTTGTGTCAAAGCTCTCATCCGACACTGGATTTCTCGCTTTGGTGTTCCAGAAGACATTACGACCGACCGCGGGCCTCAATTCACTTCTTCTTTATGTTCAGAACTTGGAAAACTCTTAGGACTCAAGCTACACAATACAACTGCTTATCATCCCCAGGCCAACGGCATGGTAGAGAGACTACATAGACAACTAAAGACTGCACTCAAAGCACGAACAACTGACCCTTACTGGATGGATCATCTTCCATTTGTACTTCTTGGCTTGCGGGTAGCATGGCGAGAAAACCCAAATTATTCACCGGCAGAGTTGGTATATGGATCAAGTTTGAGAATACCTGGTGAATTCATCGACACTCAAAACAACCGACAATGTGAACCTACCTCTCAGTTTTTGCGAGACTTACAGCATGCCATGCATTCTGCTATACCACCACCAACCATGTATCACACGACACCACAACAACATCTTCCACCCAATTTGGCACAATCTGGATATGTTTATGTGCGTGTAGACAGTCATCGATCACCATTACAACGCCCTTATAAAGAACCATTTCGCATAATTGCCACATCGGACAAATATTTTACGTTGGACATTAACGGACGATCAGACAAAGTTTCAGTAGACCGTCTCAAGCCAGCATACATCTTGCCCAATCCGAACAACACTAACAATTCTGCCATACCACAGACTCCTCCCGAACGATACACACAAGACGAGATGTTACGTACACGCAGTGGCCGAATGGTAGGACCACCGCCACATTTAGCAACAGACTATGTTACGACAATCACATCACCGGAGATGATGCATTGCTGGGGGGAGCATTGTGACGAGCTATTCTATTTGTGATGTTTTATATTGGCAACATAACATTGCCACGCAACGTGACTACGCTATGCGAACATGTGCTTTATTCGAAATATAACGAGTTGAGAAGTAGACGCGTGTTGGTTGTTATAAACTATAAGTTGAGATTAGTTAAGGTTAAATAAAAGTTAAACGAGACAAGAACACCATAACTTAACAAAGACTCTCTCGTTTTTTTATCCAAAAAGAAAAAATGAATAAACGAACAAAAAAATACAATTATGTCAAGCGTGAAAATGTGGCGATCGCTACAGATCAATCACTTTATAGATTTTAAATTAACTGCACCTTCTAAAATAACCTAAATACATCATCCTAATTTAATTAATCCCTATGTGACCTCGTTTTGGCAGTAACCTGTATAATACCATAAAATCGAATTTTACGGTTAATTTTGTCGTCGGCCACGTGGCCCAATTTGGATTTATTATAAATAGAGTGAGAGATCGCTCTTATGACACAGTAACTAGAATTTGGCTCAGAAAACGGTGACCGTGTTTGCTGAATGGTCAGGTGACCGTTGTATTATTAATTTTTGCTGTATAGTGTTGATTGCGTGTGTGCAAACCGCAGATAAAAAATAAATTCAATCCTTCCTCTCGTGCAACTATAATTTTCTGTACCGGGCGTCATAGAGTTACGCATATTTAAATAAGGGTGGTTGTAACTCGGAGGGATTTCGCTGACCTTATTTAGACAAGTTCAGCATTTCAAGGACCGTTATCGTTATTGAATTCCGTTTTTATCGTTGGACACTCCGGCACCTTTTGGCGGGGAGCGGATTGAGTCTTTCCTTCATTGACAAGAATGTAATCTCTTTCTTTCATCACAAAAATTTGAATTTATAATTTGGTCTTTGAACCAAAATTTGAATTTATAAGTAGTGTTTCTAACAAAATTTGAATTTATTCTCTTCATCACCAACACTTTGCAATAACGAATGAAAGCATGAATAAAACACGGTTTGCGGTGATGAGTTCGCTACAGGTTATGCTTTCATTATATCACTTTTTGTTTGCTTTATTCGTGTTGTAGCTTTATTTATTAAATAAATTGTATGTCCACAGTTGGTGTTTCCACCCTGTAGATGGCAAAGTTTTATTCAAAAACAAAAAAGTTTTGTAATAATCACTGAATTGTCATTGCTTTTGAATTAAATTATAATACCATTGTGAGCATAAACTTGAGAAAACTGTTTAATATGCATGTATTGTATTTTAATCGTATGTAATTGTCGTTTTATAGTTTATGCTAATTTTAAAATGCTTTGATAAGGACTTATAAAAGTCGAAAACGTTCAGCTTTTTTTTTAATAAAACTTCAAACTAAATGACAAAACATTGGCTTCTGATTGCAATTATTTACCAATAGATTTTCAATAATTTAATAAATCAGGTGATTAAGCAAGCTTCCCTTGGCTTCATGATTGTTTGTAATTGCCGTGTGCGTTGATGTCACTCTTTAAGTCTAAATTTTTATTAAGTATATGACTGTTACAAAGTGAATCCGTTCTAATCGCAATTCACGCTTGTTAAATGAGTGTCTAAACGTAAAAATTGAAGCGGCCTTGATAAAATCTAATTTTATATACTCCTTTCAATAAATTTTCAAAAACTTTTTTGCCCTAACAAAAGTTAAATAAATGATTTTTACTCTGTTTATATGTGGAAACAACAGCTAGAGTAGTTTTTGAGTAATGAATTGTCAAACTTTGGTGGGTTTTTGAAGCCCGGCCGTTGAGGAGTCAACAGCTCGAAAAAGGTTGAGAGAAATAGGGTTAAAAAGTTAACCCTATTCCTTATTCGAGAACAACTTGACTTTTCTGGCATTGCTGAGTATACGTTTTTAGATTCATAAAATAAACCTGTAAAAATGTTTTTTAAAAGAGAGAAAGAGGAACGTTGAAGTACTTTATTTCAATGTGCTGAACAACTTATTCAATAATAAAATTGTCTTTTTTGAAGTAAAATTGGTTATTGCAAGACATAATAACACTTCTAAATTTAGTTTTTTAGGCGCCAAAAAGATATAACAAAATGATGTATCTGCATAGTTATATTTATTACGTTTGGATTTCTTGGTAAAATCGTGCCAAAACATAATTTGGGCAAAATTATATCACCCCTTTTTCCCATATCCTTTGGTCTAATATGCTTAGGCTATGGCCACGATCCGCAAGCCATGTCGTTGATTTATACACTTAAAAAAATGGACATAAAAAATATTTTATAAAATTAAGGATAGAACCACGAACCAGCGAATCGAATTCAGTATCATCCGCTTATTGTTTTAAACCCGAACAGGAGCTAAACCGGAAACGAACCTTTAAAAGTAAAATTGTCCAACCTGAACCAGAAGTGAACTGCTAAAAATAAAACTTTCTGAAACTGAACCAGAACAATAAAAAAAATTTGCTGAACCTGAACCGCGGAATTAAATCACTACAATTAAAATTGACCGAACTTAAACCTGAACCGCAGAATTAAATCACTACAATTACAGTAAAATTGACCGAACTTAAACCTGAACCGTGATTGTGATTGGCATCGTCTCGGTTTAAAACCCACTCGCACCATTTGGTTGTGTTCTTGGAAAAGACACTTTTCCCTGTTTGATGTTTTGGTAAGTTCCAAATTTGTGTGGTCAAGTATTGGCACTCGCGCCATTCTGTTGTGTTCTTGGTAAAGACACTTTACAGCGCTTTCCTCTGTTTGCTGGTCTTGGCAAGTAGTTCTAAATTACAGTCATATCTCTATTAAATTACAAGCGGACAAAAATATCTTGGCATCTCCGGAAGCAGGTCGGGTTAATTGCTTGCCTATGTTCAGCGCCTCCTTCGCTTTCCCGCCAGTCAGAAAGATAAATACAGTATAGAGATAAAATAAAAAAATAAATAAATAAAAATTTCAGTTATACTTCTATATAACTAAAAACCAAAATAAAAAATCTCAACAGGACAGCAATATCTTGGCATCTTCGGAAGCAGGTCGGGTAATTATTTACCCTTGTATAGCGCCTCCGCCTTCGTCGCTTTCCTGGGAGTCAAGAAGATAAAACAGATGAAATAAAAAACCGGAATATTATTTTAAATTGTTCGATGCCCTGGGGAATTTGTACAAAATAGATAGATGTGAAAATTTGTAGTTGCAAATTTAATCACTAGAGTACTCTCGGCTGGAACAATTTTGGCGCTTTTTTACTCTTTTACCTTTAGAGACTCGCACTTTGATCATTTGACCTTTTGCAATTGTGGAGTAAAGTTTTCCACAGTAGTAATATAACTTTTTACAAAGCTCTTATTCGCAAATTTATTTATACAACTAGGGTATTTATTAAAGTATCGTTTTGTATAAGGGGGCAAGCTAAAGACAAGAAGTCATTTTTTTGCTTTGCTACAAGTTTTTAGAAATAAAATGTACCCAAACAATGCTGGTCAATTTTTTGGTTGATATAACCTAATGTTCAAAAAATCTAAATTTAGTAAAAATTCCTGCACAAGAACAAGACAAGCTTGAAACTTAGAAATCTTAATAAAATTGTTAACTGATGATGATCTTGTGATCGAAATCGATTTTAACTTTTTAATTCATTGTGCAGCGACAGATATTTAAGTTTCAAGCTTGTCTTGTTTTTGTGCAGGGATAGACAGTGACTAGAAATCGTCGTTTTTGCTTTCAGTACAAAGGGTTAGATTCTTGATCATATCAAATAAAAATTTAGTAAAAATCTTATTTATTTTTTCTTTATTTATATCTATATTTATCCTCTGATTCTGATGGAAGAAGAGAAAGTGAAACAGAGATGGAAGGAGTATTTCGACAACTTACTCAACCATGAAAACCCTAGAGAAAGAAGAGAAACGAGAACAGAAGAGAGAGAAAGGGACGTGGAAGATATCTCTGGAGAAGAAGTCAGGACTGGGTTGAGGAGGATGAAGAAGGGAAAGGCTCAAGGACCTGATGACATACCAGTGGAAGCATGGATTGCTCTAGGCAATAAAGGTGTGGAGTTTTTAGTGAAGTTTTTCAACAGACTCTTGCGAGGAGAGAAGATGCCAGATGAATGGAGGAGGAGCGTGCTTGTACCTTTGTACAAAGGTAAAGGAGACATCAAAGAATGTGGAAACTACCGGGGGATCAAGTTGATGAGCCACACTATGAAATTGTGGGAGAGGATAATAGAAGCAAGGATAAGGAAGGAGGTGACAATTGCTGAGCAACAATTTGGGTTCATGCCAGGAAGGAGTACCACCGATGCAATCTTTTGTCTAAGGATGCTGTTGGAAAAACGGACTGAAGGGCAGAAGGCAGTGCACTGTGCCTTTATTGACCTGGAGAAAGCATACGACAGGGTACCCAGAGAAGAAATGTGGGAATGCTTGCGGTTAGCTGAAACATCAGAGTGCTACATAAGGATTATCCAGGATATGTACGACGGAGCGACAACAACTGTGAGAAGTGCAGCAGGGTTGACTGAAGAAATTAAGGTAGGTGTTGGACTCCACCAAGGTTCAGCACTCAGCCCATTTCTTTTTGTCGTCATTATGGACAGGCTGACGGAGAACATCAGGAAGGACGCACCATGGGATATGCTGTTTGCAGATGACATAGTTCTGTGTAGACAAAATCATAGGGAGCTAGAGGAGGACCTGGAGATTTGGAGAAATGCACTGGAGAGAAGAGGCCTGAAAGTGAGCCGGAGCAAGACAGAATATATGAGGGTTGGGGGTGTGGATGATGGAGAAGAGTTGAAGTTGCAAGAAGAAAAGGTAAAGAAAGCCAAAAACTTCAAATACCTGGGGTCAACAGTTAGTAATGATGGAAGATGTAAAGAAGAAGTAAGGAGAAGGATCCAAGCAGGATGGATGAGTTGGAGGAAGGTATCTGGAGTTCTGTGCGACAGGAAGCTATCAGCAAAGGTTAAGGGTAAAATATACAAGAGTGTTGTTAGACCAGCCATGCTTTATGGAATGGAAACGGTGGCAGTGACTGAACGGCAAATGGGAAAAATGGAAATTGCAGAGTTGAAAATGGTGAGATGGGCACTGGGAGTGACAAGAAAGGACAAGATAAGAAATGAATATGTGAGAGGGATTGCAAAAATTGCAAAGCTGGGAGAAAAACTTCGGAATGTGAGGCTACGTTGGTATGGACATGTAAAAAGGAGAGAAGAAGACTACGTGGGGAAAAGGATGATGGAGATGGCAGTGCCAGGCAGAAGGAAAAGAGGAAGGCCAAGGAGAAGGTGGATGGATTTGGTGAGAGAAGACATGGAAAGGGTTGGAGCTAGGGAAGGAGATGAAGTAGACCGAGTGAAATGGAGATTACTATCGCGCTGTGGCGACCCCGAATAGGGAGAAGCCGAAAGAAGAAGAAGAAGAAGATATCTATATTTATCCTCCTGACTCGCAGGAAAGCGACGGAAGCGCTAATACACAGGATAGGCAATTACCCCGACCTGCTTCCGGAGATACCAAGATATTGCAGACCGCTTGTAATTTAATAGAGATATGACTGTAATTTAGAACTGCTTGCCAGGACCACCAAGCAGGGGAATGTGCCGTAAAGTGTCTTTCCCAAGGACACAACAGAATGGCACGAGTGGGTTTTGATCCGAGACCATGTTGGTCACGAGCTTGGCGCTCTAATCACTCGACCTCGCTGCCGACAAATTTGTTGAGATTTATTGTTACGTGAACTATTTTTGTGCACTTTTTTAGTTTTTTGGTTGCAATTATCTAAATAGCACTAATAGTTGTAGTACAAGGGTTCTCAAACTTTTTTGGGTCTCTTTAATAAGCAACCTTGAGCAATGTTTGTTTGTGAAACTAACCCAGAACCTCCTGTGGTTACTTTCATTTCTTGAGAGATCCCTTATCTTTTTTTTTTTTATTGCCTCCTAGTGCTGTAGGATAGATTACGGGTTAGTTTCACCAATAAACAATAGTTACAGTCTCTTCTTGAAGAGACCCACTTTTTTAGCTGCATACCCTTTTGCTGAACCAAAATGTGCGGTGGATCTCTTAAAAAGAATTGAACAAAAAATGAATGTGATTGAATATGCAAAACCCAAAAAGATCTTTTAGCTGCTTTATTCACTCTTCATAAATTTAACAATATGAGCTTGGCTTTGCTTTACAAGTAAATCAATTCTTGGAAGCATTTTAGAAAGGTGCATGCATAAGTCATGTTCAAATGAAAGCCTAACGCAAAACTTGTTTTTCATCATACACATAATCGAGAAACCTTATACATTACAATAAGTTGATGGAAAGAGCAAAAAACTTTCCACACATTTTTTTGATTCCGATAGATATGGCTTTGCCATTGTGACCAAAATTTCTGCAGAAATAAAGATTCAAAGATATCTTTATTCGTTAAATCAATCAAAAGTTTAACATTAATTCATCTTGCAAACAGTAAGAAAAGAGTCCAGGATCAACCCTAAAGGTATTGCAAATCAACTTATAGTCAAAATCATTTAAATGGGTGAAATAATTTTCCGACATATCATGTAATGACTGCAAATGGTTTTGCACCAGCTTGTTCTCATCAGTTATTTCATCTTTCTGCAGTAAGGCAAAGCTTTCGCTCATGTTCTCAAGCTATTGTATCGACCACATATTATTGTTTTCCACAAGATTAGTTTCATACAAAATACTTTTAATTTGTCTGTAAAGTCTATGATGGAAGCTGAGTTACATTGTAATGATATGTTGATTTGTAAGGGGAAAAAAGGCCTAAAAAGTGATGATGAATATGAGATTGTTCTCTAAATGCAGTGATTGAAGTGCGAATGTAAGAAACTTGCTTGTGTAAATGATACCCCCCTAATTTCGGATCTTTTTTACTATCGGCCGTCACCTTCATTTTAAAAACTTTTTTCTTCTCTCGTTTAAAAACCTTCTCTCGTTTTTGCTACTCTCACTCACTTTTCTCTTTTCTTTTTCTTTTAAGTAAACGATAATCGTCATATGGGCAAGCTAAGCTTTGATAAATAAAATCCTTCAAACATTTTGTTGATAATTTTTATCACATTATTTTAAATTAGTAAACATGGACAACGTGATTTTAAACCTAAATATTCACTTTAAATGCAGTTTTGTTTCGATCGGGTGCGACGGCTTACAGTAAAACAAATAATAATCCGTCGTACGGGCAAGCTAAGCTTTGATAAATAAAATACTTCAAACATATTGTTAATAATTTTTATCACATTATTTTAAATTAGTAAACATGGACAAAGTGATTTTAAACCTGCATGTTCACTTTAAATGCAGTTTTAGTTTTGATTTGGTGCGACGGGTTACAGTAAAACAGATGATGATCGGTGATCTGGCCAAGCTAAGCTTTGATAAATAAAATACTTCAAACATTTTGTTGATAATTTTTATCACATTATTTTAAATTAGTAAACATGGACAACGTGATTTTAAACCTAAATATTCACTTTAAATGCAGTTTTAGTCATAGGTGGGCAGTACCGTGTACAAAAATACGCGGTACTGTACCGCGGTACTTTTTTTATAAAGTACCGCGGTACTCCGTCTAATTTTAGGGTCATTGAAAGTTTTTTTTGCAAGCATTGCGACATGTTTTTGTTTTTCGTATCGATTGCAGCTTCAAAGGAGTTTCTTGATTTACAGTAGTATTATCACAAATTGACATTTGCTAAACTTAAGTGTTTAGCAGTACTTTCCCCATCCTTCTGGTAGTAGTTACTAGTTAATTTTAAGTAAGGTCAGGTTTATAAACGTTTTACGCACTTCATAGCCAGTAGCCCTTTTGCAACTTTTTATTTAGGCTAAGCTTACTCAGGCTAGTAGGGTAGTCTGGGTAGACTAGCATTTTAGTTATGTCTCAAATAAAAACTAAAAAAATAAATTAAAAATTCCAATTCACTACAATATTTTGGCATCTCTGAAAGCAATTATCTGCTAGATCTTCTGGTTGCTTGCGGACCTGTATATATAGCATTAAATAAGCAGGTACGGTATTGCTTAAAAGTTGCCCTTAGTATAACGTTTTTGTACGAGTCTGAAGAATAAATGGAGTTGAAATACGATAAAAATCAATAAAAATTTTAAATCTTGGAAACGAATGATGGGTTTGTGTATGAAGCTATTTTGTCTTATATTTTTCAATCAATCAGACAACAATTGAAAATAGCAGCCATAATGGATTCAGCATTTATGGACTATAATGGATTCAGCATTTTCAGCATTTATTAAATAAACATTAAAAATTATTATTTAAAAAAAAAACACGAACGTTTTCGGCTTACTTCAGCCCTCATCAGGTTTCTACAATTTAGTAATATTAATTAACTTTAAATTTACACACACACATAAAAATTAAAAATTAACAACAGCAAAAAACAATGTATATTTTAAAAAGGTTGTACTTTTGACTAACAGGCTAAATTTTAAATCAAAACGAGAGAGAAACTAAATGGATTAATTCTATGTTTTTTAAATCGAGCCAAGCGTATTTGTTCCTCCGATTTTTTGTTAGTATGTTAAAAAAGATGTTTTTGAATAATGGTTATCCTTCATCGTTTTTTGATAAAATTCTTGCGAGCTTTCAATCTTCTAACAAATTTTCTCAAAACATTAGCTTTGAAAATAGTTTTTGTATTCCGTATTTGGGTAAGGAATCACATCACTTTGCAAATCGTCTTTCTGCATTAATAAAAAACAAGTACAACTTAAAAATATCTCCTATCTATAAAACTTTTAAAGTAGTCAATTATTTTCAGTTAAAATCCAAAACTCCTGTGGCTCTTTGTTCAAATGTTGTCTATAAATTCTCGTGTTCGTGCGATACGAACAAGACATACGTTGGTATGTCGTCCAGACATTTGATCACTAGAGTTCGGGAGCATCTGAATTTCAAAAGTCTACAGGATAGTGCAGTTAAAGATCATATTTTGTCGTGTGAAAAGTGTTCTAATAATCGGTCTGATGAAAACAATTTTGTAATAATACGTAAATGCAAATCAGAATTTTGTTCTAAGATTCACGAAGCTCTACTCATAAAAAAGTTAAGTCCAAAATTAAATCGACAAATGTTCGCAAACGGAGCTTCATATTTATTGAATATATTTTGATTGTAATATTTTTTCTTTTTTTCTTCAATGACATCATAATCTGAAATTTAATTTGTATCAATTTAGTTTCTCTCTCGTTTTGATTTAAAATTTAGCCTGTTAGTCAAAAGTACAGCCTTTTTAAAATATACATTGTTTTTTGCTGTTGTTAATTTTTAATTTTTATGTGTGTGTGTAAATTTAAAGTTAATTAATATTACTAAATTGTAGAAACCTGATGAGGGCTGAAGTAAGCCGAAAACGTTCGTGTTTTTTTTTTAAATAATAATTTTTAATGTTTATTTAATAAATGCTGAAAATGCTGAATCCATTATAGTCCATAAATGCTGAATCCATTATGGCTGCTATTTTCAATTGTTGTCTGGTTGAAAAAAACAACCTCTTTGCCGAAACTTTTCAATCAATCTTAATCATGTTATTAATGTGCATAGAAAAAGACACAATTTTAAAATTGGTTGAAAAAATATTGTTTTAACTTATCCGTTTAAATATCAGGTTTTGTTTTGACTAAATTGAAGAAAGATCATTAATTTTTTATGCAGTTGAAGTTTTACATTATATAATTAATTGTATCATTTTTTTATACGCCAGCGTCAGTCTATGTCATTCGACTCTGTGTTTTTCTTGAAACTTTATTCAAACTCCATTTTTTTGACCAATTTTAACAGAATAAAAAGAGGTTACTGAAATGAAATCAACCAATAAAATTCTAATTACCACAAAAAAATGGCACAATCATTTTTCAGTGTTAATATTGAACTTAACGGAAAACGCACCAACAGAGGTTATTTGACTTGTTTTTATTCAAGCAGATGACACATCAAATGTAACAGAGTTAAAAGATCCCTGCTCCAGCTTTTTTCTTATATTTTTGTTTGCGACAAGAACAGGCAGTGAAAAATATTTTACAATACTACGCACTGGTATTAAAATTTAGCATAAATGACTTGGCGCGAATAGCTATTTTATTTTTATATGTTTTCTGTACAGTACAATATCTAGATAGGTGTGCGTTCGTTTTTCCTCCTGTAAGTTTATGTTTGAAATAACTTTAAATAGAATAGCCTACTTTTCTTTGTTGCACTGAGCGTTTGATGAAAATAACCAAAAGATCGAACTATATAGATTCATTTAAAAAGTGAAGTTTTAAGAAATATTTGTCGCAATTTGCTTGAGGTGATCGAAAATTATCAAAGGACTTCCGCCCTACTTTTGAAGTATGCTGGGGACTGTATCGAACATTTATGTAAACAAAGTCAAAAGACATTCGAATAGCATACATATTGTGTTACGCTTGAGTGCAATATCATTAATTGGTTGCATAGGCGTACCAGCCAAAAAAATATGGGGGCCAATGAAGTTTTACCCAAATTTTGTGACGTTTGCCCAAATCATAATTTTCTAGCACATTACGGATAGAACAAAAAATAGTCTGAGATTTGCAAACCAAGAACAAATCTTGTCCTAAAATCATGGTAATCTCTAAAACAAAAGAAAAGTCTTCACTTAAATTCAATCTCATATTTTTCAATTTTCGACCCAAAAACAAGGTGTTCTCTACAAAAAAAAAGTCTTCACCTAAATTTGGTAACTATTTTTTGCAGTTTGATCATTGTCACTGTCCTAAAATTTTTGATTCTGCCCAAATATTTTCTTGTCACTGCCCGAAAAAATTCAATTTTGCCCAAATCTTAGAAACTTGGGTGAGCATTTGCCCTCTCTGCCCCCCCCGGCAGGTACGGCTGTGATAGGTTGTACCGATGTTATGTTACCGATATTCTAATGTCAAAATTCGTACTATAGATTAAATAATTCTGAAAGAAACAATGTCGGTGTCGTAAGTTGTGACAAAATCAATATTAAAATCCAAAATTACTGTCGGTAGAAATTCATTTCGATGATTGTCACAAACTTTGTTCGGGAATCCCAAAGGACCAGTTGAGCTAGGTAACCCGAATACCTGCGCTGAAACAAAGCTGTGTCTAAATTTTATTTTATTCCGGCTCAAGAAGTAGTTTTGCTATGAGCCCGACGGTTTATACAGTTGGTTAACGAAAGCTCGGATTGATTTCGTTGAAGATTCTTTCTCACAACAAACAGAGACCCTTGTCTCTAATAAAAACAGATGTATTACAAAAAATATCACGTCCGACGAAACTTCTATTCCACGCTTTGCCAAACTGCAAAGCGAAATCAACACTATAACTCGACTCAATCGACACAAATAATTCTACCTCTGTAGAACAAAACTGCCAACCACTGGCACAAAATAAATTCAACAATTGTCCACCGACACAAAATCTAACGGTCCACCTCCTGTGGCCAAACAAAATCACCTTCGCTCGAGCCGCCACTCGAGTCGCTTCAAATTATCTCACAACGATAATGATCATCATAATAATAATTTCTCGCTACGCAACGGCTTTATATAGAAAACAAAATCACGTGACGTAAACTTTCTCGTAAATTCAAGATTCAGCCAGAAATCCCTGGAGAGTTCGTTACGCGAATCAAGTGGAATATACGCGAATTTTCCAGTACAATGATGTTAGTCAAAAACATATTACGTCAATACAAAGAGAAAAAAAGAGAAAAAGATACATGTATCGAGCCATATAACAAATTGGACGTATATCGCAGACAGCGCTCAAAGAGCCGCATTTATTCTCTTATGATAAAACTACGAACTGCTTTTAACGGGGATACACTACATCGTTATGATTAAAATTATGAATGAAGTGTGACATACGCCCCCCGCAAAGAAAAATATTATGCAATAATATTTTTAACAACACACACGAAATACAAATAATTTTACAAAACAAAACACGAAGTTATTCACACGAAAGTCTATACGATTATGCGGCTGAGATAGTCCGCCATAACGTTCTCCTTGCCGGCAATGTCTCTTACTACGAAGTCGTACCCCTGCAATGATAGAGACCACCGGAGTATACGATCGTTCTTGTAGCGGGCCGTGCTAAGGAAAGTCAGCGGCTTGTGGTCCGTTTGGAGGACGAACTTCTTTCCGGCCAGGAATAAGCGAAATTTACCAACTCCCCATATTATTGCCAAGCACTCCTTTTCAAGTGTAGAGTACTTTGTCTCCGCATTCGTCAACTTCTTGCTTGCGTACGCGACGGGGTGGAGTTTTCCCTCGTGCTCCTGCATCAGAACAGCTCCAATTCCGCTGTTGGATGCATCCGTGCGTAGAGTGAAATTTCGCGAATGGTCGGGCAGTCTTAATATGGGCCGCTTCAGGAGAGCCTCTCTCAGAGTGTTGAAAGCTTTCTCCTGAGCCTCACCCCATTTGACAAAGTTTGGCTGCCCCTTCTTCGTCAGGTCCGTCAACGGTGCCGCAATAATCGCAAACGAAGGAATATAGTCCCGATAGTACCCGAGCAACCCACAAAATGATCGGACTTCCTTCTTTGTGACTGGACGCTTCGCTCGCGCAATCTTCTCTAGATTGTCATCGTTCGGCGTGATCCAGTCGTATCCGACATCGTGACCTAAAAATTCTACCGTAGATGCCCCAAAAATACATTTTGAGGGACGAGCAGTGAGGTTGGCCTCACTTAGTCTTTTCAACAATTCTTCCAAAGTTCGCAGGTGTGTCTCCCAATCTCTGGAGAATACAATCAAATCATCGATATAGCTCTCAACGCCAGACATGCCTGAAAGCACTTCCCTCATCCCACGAACCAGTGTAGCACCAGAGTTCTTCATGCCAAAGGGCATTCGAAGAAATTCATACGTCCCATCCGGTGTCACAAACGCGGTCTTGAATATATCTTCTTCTGCTACGGGTATCTGCCAATACCCTTTACTGAGATCAATTTTCGAAAAGAACTTTGACTTCCCTAATTGTTGGAAAAGATCCTCCGAAGTCCTCATTGGCTCCGGATCCGAAATCGTTACTTTGTTCAATTTTCTGTAGTCGACGCAAATGCGATTCGAACCATCCTTTTTTTTCACAATAACCACCGGTGAAGCATACGGCGATGACGACTTCCTGATGACTCCCATATCTAACATCTCCTTTATTTCTTCTTTCAGTTCCTGCCGCAGTGCATACGGCAAAGGATAAGGTTTCAAGCGGACAGGCTCCTCATCTACCAAATTAATCCGGTGTTCAATCTCAGATGTTCTTCCCGGCACATCTCAGAAAACATCAGCATAATTTTCCATCAAGGCTTGCAGTTGTCGACTTTGGCTGTCGCCCAGTTCTGTGCCCAATTTGACGTCGCTTACATCTTCCTTTTGTTTGTATGTTCTCAATTCTAACAACGAATCCTCGTCTATGCTGGGCATCTCTTCATCCATTAACATTTCCGCACCAGCTGACATCTTTAAATCTTCTTTCTCTATTTCGGTCTTCACTTCATCCTCTCGGGCATAATATTTCTTCAACATGTTAGCGTGGTAATTCTTTTCTTTGTTTCCGACCAAAATTTTATAACCATTATCTCCCATCCTTTGGATAATTTCGTACGGTCCCTTCCATTGCATTAAAAGCTTATTATTGTTCGTTGGTAGCATTACCAAAACTTTGTCTCCTTTATTAAATAGTCGATCCTTCGTTTTCTTGTCATAGTTCCTCTTGTATCTAGTCTGGTTCTTCGTTAGCTCCTCCTGAGCAAGTTTCATCGTTTCCTCCAGCCTCTCTCTCAACTCCAGCACATATTGATAGCTGGTTTTCACTTCGGTTGATTCACTTTCACCTGTCCATAGTTCCTTCAGAATTGCCATAGGTCCTCGCACAGTGCGACCATATAAAAGTTGGAAGGGTGAGAACCCAGTGGACGCTTGGGGAACCTCTCTATACGCGAACAAAAGTGGATTTATAAACCTATACCACTGCTTCGGTTGTTCAACACATAATCGCCTCAGCATCTTCTTCAGCGTACCATTAAATTTCTCAGTCAGACCATTGCAAATCGGATGATACGGTGTCGTCGTCAGCCTTCTGATCGACAATAATCTTGATACTTCTTGCATGCATTCCGACACAAATTGAGTCCCAAGATCACTCAATACTTCTTCCGGAATTCCAACTCGACTATATAGGTCTAAAAGTGCTTCTGCCACTGTCTCGGTGTCAATATTCTTCAGAGGCACGGCCTCTGGATAACGTGTCGCATAATCCACCAGAGTAAGAACATATCGGTGCCCCTTATCACTTGCCGGCATAATCGGGCCAATCAAATCCACCGCCACTCGCTTAAACGGCAAATCCATTAACGGCATTTTTCCCAGCGGAACTTTTGCTACTCTCCCTTTCGATACCGTTCTCTGGCACACATTACATGACCTGCAGAAACTCACCACATCCTGATGAATCCCAGGCCAATAAAAATTGGTCAGTATCCTATCTTCCGTCTTCTTGACACCCATATGTCCAGCCAACATCGTATCGTGAGCGATCTCCATCACCTTCTTCCTCAGATCTTTTGGCACTAAAATCTGCTTCAATTCCTTCTCTCCTACATCAATGTTTTTGGTGATGCGGTACAAAATTCCCTTCCTCTTTATATAGCTGATCTCTCTTCCGTTCTTGACCAAGGGCGCTTCCATCGTCACGTACTTTAACAAGGATGGGTCTTCCCCTTGAAGTTTGATGAGCTCATCCTTCGTCACAGCCATCTGATTCGTTGCCTCCGCAACTTTTAAAGGTTTTGACTCGGTGCTCCTTTTAGCTTGCGACCGAGTAACTGCTGCCGCCTCCACGCACCAAGTTTCATCAGGATCATCGGGTGCTCTAGCTCCTGGAATATTTCCAACAATCAACGGATACAGCGGGTCTCTTAAGCACAAAGCTTCCACTGTTCCACTACAATAAGGCGTATTTATCTCTACATTTGCAAACGGGGCCTTCAGTAAAGTGCGCGCAACCGTCATTATATACCCCACCTTTCCTGTGAGCTGCTCTTCCGCGACCAACTCCCTCTTAACGATCACTCCGGAGCACCCAGTGTCTCTCAAAACGGTGACCGATTTGTTTCCGACCATTCCAATCGACGTAGGCATTTGATTACTTAAATTTTCGTCTAAACATGCGCCATTCAAAATTCCAATTTTTCGTCCATCTTTTAGCTCTAAATACTCTTGTGATTTTTGATCAATTTCTTTTCTTTCTTTACTTACACTTCGGTAATTTTCTTCTTTTTGTTTTTCATTTCCGATCTCACTAAAACTCTTTATAGGCACGGCGCAAGCAACCTTGTATGCTCTTTCCCGCGCACCAGCACCACCACGCGCTAATCGATTTCTTTCTTCGCATTGCATAAAAGTATGACCCATTCCACCGCACCGGTAGCAATATCTTTTGGGGTTTCTCTCTTGAATCTTTGAGAAGCACTCACTTGCCCTGTGCCCGACTTTCCCGCAGTTAAAGCATTTTATATTTCCTTTCGTTGTAGGAGAGATATCCGGAATCTTGCCTTCCAATCTTGGCGCGCCGACACTCTTCTTAGCACTTACATCTCGGCTTGACAGCTTCCTGTTGTGCGCTGTCAAGTACTGCCCCGCACTCGCTGCCAATTCTCGGAGATCCTTATGCTTGCTCTCCATCAGATGTACCGACAATTCCTTCGGGCACGCGTTTATAAACTGCTCCTTAACCATTAGCTCGACAACACCTTCGAAGCTGCTTTCCATATCAGAAAGCTTCACCCACTGCGTGAAATAGTTTCTAAGCCTTACAATGAACTGGTCAGGGCTCTCAGCACCCTCTGGCTTGGCTTCTCTAAAACGTTGGCGATACCCTTTTTCCGTATAGTCGTATCGCTCTAGCAACGCTGCCTTCAATCGCTCGTAATCCAGAGCATCCTCCTGTGAAAGCCTGGAGTACACGCCCAAAGCTTTCCCCCTCAACAAAGCACTCAACTGAGTCGCCCAATTAGTCTGGGGCCAATTCGCAACCGTAGCATACCTTTCAAAGCGCAACAAATAGCTATCAAGGTCGTCTTTTCCGTCAACAAAATGAGGGAGATCAAGGGACTTTACCCCTCCAAAAGCATGTACGCCCCCCGCCTGGTTTGCTTCTCCCCCTTCTCCAGCAGAGCGATTGACTTCTCGTTCCAACCTCAACCTCTCTAATTCCATTTGCATTTTTCTCTCTTCAAATTCCATTTCTCTTTGCTTCGATTCAAATTTCAGCCTTTCGAGTTCTAATTCTCGATTTTTCTCCTTCTCTTCCAACATCGCTTGTCGTTCTCTTTCCTTCTCTTCCTTTTCACATAGTCGGTTCCATTCGCTCTGGAAGAAATCGGCTTTTGCCTTTTCCGACATCTTCAAATTTTCCACACGGACTCTCAGTCTTTCGAACTCTTCCTCAATCGAACTATTCGCCATCTTCAAGCTGTAAACTCCTGTTCAGCACTCTTAAACAAAAATCTAAATCTTCCCGGACGACGAGCCCCCAGATGTCACAAACTTTGTTCGGGAATCCCAAAGGACCAGTTGAGCTAGGTAACCCGAATACCTGCGCTGAAACAAAGCTGTGTCTAAATTTTATTTTATTCCGGCTCAAGAAGTAGTTTTGCTATGAGCCCGACGGTTTATACAGTTGGTTAACGAAAGCTCGGATTGATTTCGTTGAAGATTCTTTCTCACAACAAACAGAGACCCTTGTCTCTAATAAAAACAGATGTATTACAAAAAATATCACGTCCGACGAAACTTCTATTCCACGCTTTGCCAAACTGCAAAGCGAAATCAACACTATAACTCGACTCAATCGACACAAATAATTCTACCTCTGTAGAACAAAACTGCCAACCACTGGCACAAAATAAATTCAACAATTGTCCACCGACACAAAATCTAACGGTCCACCTCCTGTGGCCAAACAAAATCACCTTCGCTCGAGCCGCCACTCGAGTCGCTTCATATTATTTCACAACGATAATGATCATCATAATAATAATTTCTCGCTACGCAACGGCTTTATATAGAAAACAAAATCACGTGACGTAAACTTTCTCGTAAATTCAAGATTCAGCCAGAAATCCCTGGAGAGTTCGTTACGCGAATCAAGTGGAATATACGCGAATTTTCCAGTACAATGATGTTAGTCAAAAACATATTACGTCAATACAAAGAGAAAAAAAGAGAAAAAGATACATGTATCGAGCCATATAACAAATTGGACGTATATCGCAGACAGCGCTCAAAGAGCCGCATTTATTCTCTTATGATAAAACTACGAACTGCTTTTAACGGGGATACACTACATCGTTATGATTAAAATTATGAATGAAGTGTGACATATAATGAATGTTTTAGAAAATGTTAAGTTGTTTTATACTCTGACGCAGGGATGCTCAATCTTTTAACCATTATGGTCCAACTTTTGTCGAAAAGTTTATTGCGAGTCGCCATCGGTGCAGAAATCAAAGTATCTTCTTTTTTGTTTTTACTTATTTTTAATGTGTTATTTTTTAATGAACCTGCTTGATAACAGGAATTCGGACTACAAATTTAGTTAAAGACCAAACAAAAAAGGTCACCAGTTTGATATATCTACGTGTTTTATTCTTATATAAAGCAAAAAATCCTTACTGGGACGAAAATTAGCCTATTTATTCCGATTTTTCTGCGAGTCATTGGATTGATTCAAAGCATTACAATAGTTTGATCGATTATGTAATTACAAATTCTTTAATAGGCTTCAACAATAGACTTTGCGGGTCTTGGGTTGAGAAGCCCTGCTCTGACGAAATGTATTAATAAATAATTCAATGTACGGTAAATTTAAAATCAAAAAATATACGCCAGAGCATTAGTCAAGTTCAATTATAAAATATTCTACTATGTAAGCTAGACTAACCTACTAAAAAAGAAAATAGCTTGCAAAAATCCAAAAAAATTTATTTCACCAAAGTAATCAATCCTAACTAAATTTTTTAAATTAGGCTTATTACTGTATAACATTTTGAAATAATTATAAAAAAGTACGATGTGACACTTAAAATTTCAATTTTTTCTTTTTATTTCTTTTTATTATATGAAAAGTTCATTTCCAAAATTGTTTAAAAAGTCCAGTGAATTTTGAAAACATTCGTTGTTGCTAAGATCGAAGAATTTTAATAATGAAATCAGATTTTGCAGAAATGAGTTTCTTTTTCTGTGTACCGCAGTAACCTCCCTAAGGGGATTCCAACTGTGAAAGAATTTTACTTTTAATCATACGATCAATCAAACTGCCGAAGTCGTTAACTTTCTGAAACCAATCTCTGCTTTTTGGCCAATTTACGAAATTTGACTGCCTTTCGAAAATTTGCTTTTTCAATCCGAAATAATATTTTATTACAACATTTAAGCATCTCTATCCAAAAAGGATGAAATTTTTTTCTATGCAACCTTAAATAACACTTTTGTTTTCAGCTGGAAATATGGCTGATTTCAGCTGGGGTAAACAACAAGCTGCAGTATCCTGACGAGTTCTAACAAGGACGAAACAGGTCTGTCGGCATTTGCTTGTTGATTGGCTTGACTATTCTTACTTAATGTTAGCAATGGAACTGCAAGGTTTAACTTGACTTTACCCAATCCGTGTTAGCTGACTCGATGATGTGGTCAGCATATCGAAACCACCGTCAGTATACCCTTGCAGCTTAGCCGTGCTTGTCGTGTAGTTACGCTGGTAGTGCATTGTTTTCATTAAACTGTATACGTTATAACCAGGGAATCGAACCGTTTAAAATAACGTTCCGGTTCAGGTTCAGGTTCAGCAAAAAATTTTTTTTCGGGTTCAGTTCCGGTTCGGGTTCAGCAAAAAATTTTTTTTCGGGTTTAGTTCCGGTTCAGGTTTAACAATTTTTTTTTTAGGGGTTCAGTTCCGGTTCAGCTCCGGTTCGGGTTCGGAATATATATTTTTTATCTATTTCTTACAAGCGTTAGGACTGTAAACACAATTTCTTACCTCATGTTATTATGGGCGTCCGCAGACGCGCTTCCTGGAGGAGGATAGCAAACAGTTGGAAACACAAAAAATATTCTTAAAAAGGGTTTTTAAAAAAATTCTGGTACAAGTTTTAGAAAAATTAAATTAAACTGATTCACCAGCAATCCGGCATGGGTCTTGGTTGTAAAAACCAAGTCTTACCAATAAATTTATAGTAATGATCTTGGGAGCGCCAAAAGCGGAAGCGGAAGTTTTTTGTTGTTTTGTGATCTCAAAACTTTCTTATAGATTGCGTTTACATGAGTTTATATAGATCTTTCTTATTGATTGATAGATTTTATTGATAGATTAATGAAATATTTTTCTTTGTATTTTTTAAAGCACTCCTGATGAAATCTTTTTACGTGTCTTTGTAAATTAGATGCGTGGTTTCCACGAAGAGCTGTGCCACAGTCATCAATTTCACACACAGATGAATCGGTCGATATTTTATAAATGAAAAACTTTCGAATATTACTCAATTGCGTGCGCGGCATCTTTTTTAATATTAACATAAATTACCAGATTTAATATAGAATATCAGTAAAAAAACTGAAAAAAATTATGCGTAGTATGAGCTTTATATTAAACATTTAGCATATGTCTACTATGAAATTATATCACAAAAAGTAAACCTGTTTCGTTATACGGAAATAAACCCAAATTAGAAGTTGAATTGGTAAGGTTGTTTCGCAAGTTCCGTAAGAGTTGATTTAAATATACAGTAGAATGCCGATTATCTAAACCAGTGGTTCCCAACCTTTTTACACCGGGGACCGGTAAAAAATGTAAAAAATGTTCGCGGACCGGCAACAAAAGATCAATAGTGAGTAGAACATATATTTGTAATCTTTCTGTTAACCAAAGTTGTCGTTGCGTAACATACTGCAAGATTTTGGCATAAGTTATGTATTTAGGACGAAAAATTACAAAAAAATGGAAATCAAATTAACTCAAACAACGAAATGTTAATTTATTTACATACAAAATCAATGTTAGTGTGAAATTTGCTGCTGTTTCGCTGTCAGTATGCGATCCAAGCGAGGCATAAAAGAAGTTTCTGAAACACGTAGCTGTGCTTCGGCATCCAGCCGATTTCTTTGCTTTGTTTTAATTAAAGTTAGCGATGAAAAAGATTTCTTGCATAAATAGCTAGTTGAAAATACCACCAACAATTTGATTGCTTTGTGAGTTAGACACGAATATTCGTTTTCAAGAGATATCCAGAATTGCGACAATGATTCTTTTTTGTATCTGGACTGCAAAGTAGAATCACAGCATAATTCAATCAGACTTTCTTTTTCATGGAGATTAAGGTCGCATGTGTTGACATCTTCGATGAAAGGATTGTTGATCCAAAGGTTTCCACGTCGAGGATCTTCATGTTCCGGAAAATAATGGTCAAAACTGTTAGCCAACTCTTTTAAGTGTTGACTTACAATGCTCAGTAACTCTTTACAGTTAACATCAGCACTTGCCAAATACTCATTTAAAATGGGAAACATAATTGTATCTTCCTTTTGCACAAGACTATCCCAAAGTGCCAGCTTCTGTTTGAAAGCATCAGTCTTTTTTCTCAGTACAAAGATACTCGTGCAAGGGCCTTGCAGAGAAGTATTAAGCTCGTTCAAACGGCCAAATATATCTGCCAAGTACGCAAGCTTACACAACCACATCTCATCTAACAAAAATTCTGCTAATGGGGAGTTCATTTCTCTCAAAAAGTGTTTTGTTTCTTCACGAAGTTCAAATAGGCGAGAAAGAACTCGTCCTCGTGACAGCCATCTTACTTCTGCATGGAGAAGAAGATGATCGTGCTGTGAATCCATACTTTCACACAATGCTTGGAAGAGTCTGGAGTTCAGAGGTCGACTTCTAATTGCATTAACAATTTTCACAGCGTTAGTAAGTACGTTTTTCAAATCAGGAGAAAGCTTCTTTGAAGCCAAATGCTCTCGGTGGATGATGCAGTGAGTAAACAGCATTTCTTTGTGCGCAACTTCTTTAATTTTTGCAACCACACCAGAGCGATAACCAGTCATGCTCGCAGCTCCATCAGTACATACTCCGACGCAATTTGCCCAGTTTATGTCTTTCTCACTAAAGTACGTGTTAAGAAGCCTAAATATTTCTGACCCGGTGGTACGCCCTGGTAAGTCAATGCAACAAAGAAGTTCTTCCTTAAAATCTGTTTTTCCCTTATAGCGCACGAAACATAGAAGAATGGCACAATTACTCACGTCAGTTGACTCGTCGAGTTGAATAGCAAAATAGGGTGATTTCTTTACTTCTTCTATTACCTGCTGTTCAATGTCCATTGCAATATCTTCAATCCTTCGTTGAACTGTATTGTTGGAGAGTGGTATGCCATCAAATTTTTGAGCTGCTTCAGGACCCAAAATTTGTTCAGCCGCAGATAAGATGCACGGCTTTATTAACTCTTCCCCAATTGTATAGGGTTTTTTTGTTTTAGCTATTTGTAGGGAAATTAGGTAGGATGCATGTAGAAAAGATTTTTCGGTAGTTGTCATTTTTTTTATTTGTTTTTTTTGGTCATTCATATTAGAGCGTAGTCGTTCAAAATATTCAAGGGGCTTGTCTTTAAGATTGTTGTGTTTTGAATGGAAGTGACGAGCAAGTTTGGAAGGTTTCATAGCGTCATTTGAGAGAATTTGGGAGCACACTAAACATAAGGGCCGTGGCGATTGTTCACTACACGGAGCTACAGTAAAACCAAGCTCCAAATATTTTTTATCATATTGCCTGACAAATTCCCCTTTTCGTTTCTTACTTCCTCCTGTGACATTCAACGTATCTGCACATGTTCTTTTCGTAGTTTGCTCTACACTTACAGTAGCCCTACTAATACTAGCTTCATTTCCATTTTGAGAATTATCTATTTCAGAAGTCTTAGTTTTATCCTTTTTGTTAAAATACACCATAATACCATGTTGTTTTGTTAATTCCATACTAATCCTTCTGCAGTGTCACAGTACAAGCTATTACAGCATCTCAAAAGTAAAAAATTACTTTGCAAAGCATTCCATCAATAAACTTTTAGAACGCTAGACGTACACTGTTAAAAAAACTGCTGCGAGTTCTTTGATCATTGCAGTCGGCGTTTTTGATGTTTGCGGAATTTTGCAACTTTTCTTTTGATGTTTTTTAACAGTGTAGTTTATGTCGAAGCAATTTTAACAAAATCACTTATGACGAAACAAAACTTAGGTCAAACATGAATCTACACTGTTAAAAAAACTGCTGCGAATTCTTTGATCATTACAGTCGGCGTTTTTGATGTTTGCGGAATTTTGCAACTTTTCTTTTGATGTTTTCTAACAGTGTAGAAGGTAATCGGAAGGTTTACCTTGATTATTATTAAACAATTTTGAGGTATCAACGATGAAAGGCGAGATACGTCAGTTTTACTGCTGCAAATCGGCCAGGCGTAAAATGACTTTTACAGAGAGTAACATCTTTGCAATGGTTATGATTCCATATTAAAATTATCTTGGCAGAAAATAAGATACTTCGCGGACCGGCAAAAAATTTACGCGACCGGCGGTTGGGAACCACTGATCTAAACTAATTAAAACCAGGCGTGGTTCGGATAACTGTTTTTTTCGGATAATCGAACAAAATACAATCTTGCAATAAAAAGCATCATATACACATCTGGTGATTTATTGTGCATCATGAACAGTATAGTGATCACTCATTTAGTTTGGTTTTAAGTTTACCACTCTTTTCGTCGCTGCCAAGTTTCTCATCCTTTTTAGAAGCAGAAGCTGCGTTGAATGACACTCTGTCGTTCACACCATGCTATGGCGTTGTAACCACCTTAGCGTTCGGATAATCGGCGTTCAACTGTGGCGCAGTATGGTGGCAATATTAAAGAAAAAGCTTTTCCAATGAAAAAATTATTGCACCCCCTACATGAAATTTTATCAATAAAGTAAAAGGTTGGTGGTTTTGCAATTAAAAACAGCTATTATTAATGCAAAAATTCTAGTTAAATATCATCCAATTTTATAAGCTTTTGTTTATTAAAACTTCTTTAATACTATAAATAAAAAACAAAAACCGATGACAGTCAAACAAAAAAATGTTTGTTATTGAAGACGAATATTTTTTAATAGTAAAAAAATTTTTGCGCTTAATCATCATCTGTTTTTGGGTTTTATTTATGGTATCTGAAGAAGTTTTAATAAACGAAAGATTAAAAGAAATACAAATGAATTAAAATCAATTCTGGCGTTATCTAATCAATGAAAAGTTAAAATCGTAACTATTATGAATTGCGATCTCCATACTGACAAACAACCCAACCTTTATCTCTTCAGTGAAAAATTTTAGAAGCATATCTGCGCGAGACAAAAACTCCCAAGAGGTTTTTACGCACGAGTTACTTTATCAAAACGTTTATGACAAAATACATGCATTCAGGCAATAAAAAAGTTTGGAGTCAGCCAAATCTTCACTAAACAATTTTAAGAGATAAAATCTTTGACGTAAAGTTGAAGCGAACATTGATGCAAATGAAAAATTTAAGTATCCAATTTTCACTGCTATAGTTTCTTTAAATAAGCCTAAAAACTATGAACAACTCATCCCGAATCAACCTTACTGCAAAAGTGAAGGCCTTTTTAGATTCCAACATGCAAATTTGAGCCTAATAAGAAGCTGAGAAATAAGAGAAAAGCAGTTAGCTTACAAAATATTACTTAAACTTCACGCTACAAGGCGAAGGTTAATAGCTTCTCTTCTTAATCTCAACAAATTTTCTTTAAAAAATTTGGTTTTTTTGAAAAATCAAAAATTAATTAACTTTATTGCATTGCTTGCTCAACATTATTTTTTACTCAATCTTGACTGTTAGGAATACCATCATGCTAGTGAAAACCATTTGAGGCAACTATAAGTTACATTGAATTCGAATCATTCGGTAAGTTTACATTGCTTTTTTATTAAACTTCTCCACGCAACTAAATTTCAGTCGAGTGGCTCCCCAACAGCCTGCACTGTGCAGCTTTGATTTTTCAATGGCGTCAAATAATTTTGCTTCACCAACGATGGTTTCACTATGTTTGCTACGTCTCTATATTAATATGTATTTTTTTAAAAGTATGGCACTGTAAAAAGCTTAAGAACAACTGCTTTAGCATATATTAAAAATTTCGCTTTCTTTATCTAGCAAGTGACATGTTTTTGCTTTAACTTCTCGCCTGAAGAAGTCGTTTATAACGTTTCTGTATTGCCACACAACAAGTATCGCGACCAAAAAAATTGCGGCAACTTCAAAAACAAAATTGTGATTCTGATTCTTCTACAAATAACTTTAAAATTAAAATTTGAGCATCAAATGGTCGAACCGGATCCATTTAAAATAAAGTTCCGGTTCAGGTTCGGGGTTCAGCAATTTTTTTTTCTTCGGGTTCAGCTCCGGTTCAGGTTCAGCAAATTTTATTTTTAGGGGTTCAGTTCCAGTTCAGGTTCAGCAAATTTTATTTTTTCGGGTTCAGTTCCGGTTCGGGTTCAAAAAATAATAACGGTTAATACGGGTTTACGGATCCGGTTCGGGTCCGGTTCGACACCCTGGTTATAACATATACAAAAAAATTGTGCATGGTCACCGCACCAGTTGTGCAAAAAAAAAGAGTAATTATCGTGTTTAATGTGCATATAGTAATTATTGTGCAAAAAAGACATTGTAGCTTTGGAAAAAGTAGCATTTTTGCGTGCAATTATGTCAAATCTTTTAGCACTTTCGGCTAAATATGGTATATCAGAAATTATAGGACTCAATCTTAGTGCAGTAAATATTTTCTGAAGATATTACATTTGCAAGGAACATTCTAGTTGTCTAATTATAAAAATGGAAATATTTTGCGTAAAATCAAAAATCTACTAAACACCAGACTTCATATTCATACCAATGCAAAAAGGACTTGATAAAATTTTAATTTTGTTGCTTTGCAAGCAAAAGTATAAAAAATTATCATAACATTTAACTGCCAGCGAAGGTTGAGTAATTTTACTAAATTACCAAAACCAGAGTTTCCCAAAATGAGGTCCGTGATGAGCGCACAAGGGGTCCGCGACGATATGACAAAATTTGTCAACATATATAGCTGGTAAAGTAATCCATACCATGAAATCCGAGACAGATTCAAAGTGAAGACCTTTTTTTTAGAAAACACTTTTTTTTAGGAACGAATTTTTGTCTATAAACGAGCGCCCCGGTTTGCCCCTACGGAAATATGGTATGCCTGTTTATAAGCATTTATTTTTTAACGGATTTTGTGTTATTTATTTTTGGGTTTGTTTTATCTTTCCTCGTTGGTTGGGCAGAAAATTGATGTGATATAAGATTGGGGTTTATGATAAAAAAAGATTTGCAAATAGAGATTCGTGACCCAAAAAGTTTGAGAATAACTTTGACTAAACCACTGTAATAGGTTATATGGAAATTACAAATTAGTACGATTTTTGACAAATTTTTTTTAATATAAAAAACAAAGCAGAAGACAACATGCTCATTAGGCTTTTCATATATCCAAGGCATATTTTATACGAAAAATCAAGTTAAAAACATATTCACTGCATGTTTTTTACATCCAAAGCATAATTGATTTTTGAAAGTGAACAGTTGGATACGTACGATATTTTTTTCGCTTTGTTAAATACAATTTTTAAATGTCAAATAAAATCCAATGTATGACAGAATTTTAGCTATTACCATTGATTCGTATTATTCAAAAGTACCGAAGTACTTTTTTAGTACCGTACCGGTACCGCGGTACAATTTTAGCAAGGTACCGAGTACCGGTACCGCGGTACTTTTAAGAAGTACCTTGCCCACCTATGGTTTTAGTTTTGATTTGTGCGACAGCTTACATTAAAACAAATGATGATCGGTGATCTGGCCAAGCTAAGCTTTGATAAATATAATACTTCAAACATTTTGCTAATAATTTTTATCACATTATTTTAAATTAGTAAACATGGACAACGTGATTTTAAACCTAAATATTCACTTTAAATGCGGTTTTAGTTTTGATTTGTGCGACGGCTTACAGTAAAACAGATGATAATGGGTGATCTGGCTAAGCTAAGCTTTGATAAATAAAACACTTCAAACATTTTGTTGATAATTTTTATCACAAAAAAGCACTTGAGAAAAGCAATATTACTCTATATAACTGTTACTGTTAGTCGTGGAACATATATCGGCATCGATCAAAGCATGAAGCGCAAATTTGTAAGCCGTGCTTCAAACACGTGGAAGAGCCACATGTTTGACACTGATATGTTATTTGTTCATGTTTTTTTTGCTTTTTCTGGCCTGGTCCAATTTGATTCTCAGAGCAAAAATAACCACGTTTCCTAAAATTAGACTTTGACGCGCAATTTCGAGGTGTAAATGTTACAACACTACAGTCACTCGCACGGAAATGACTTTCGCTCAAGATCAATTTAATTTTTTGTTAAACATCAAACTGTAAGCCAGTCAAAGGCCTTGTTTTAACGTGTAGTTGAATTAGGGCTGGCAAGAGGTTGGAAGTGTTGTTTTGATGGAAACAGATCAAGACCGTATACGTTCGTTTCTTTTCTTATTTTATTGTTCTATTAGAAAAAACATTTTGCGGCACTTTCCCTATTTGAAAGTACTACGGCAACTACAAATTACGACTTATAAAAACTAGAGTGCTGAATAAAAAATTTCTTGAACAGCAATATTTTAACATTTGTGAAGATTCAAGATTCACATTTGCTTGTTTGTCACTAAACATTTGCAAATATTTGCATAGCATATAATTGAAAATATATGTAGGAAAACGTGACTGGGAAATAAACATAAGATGTCTTAGTCAAGCAGTTACTTTTATTGTGTCATTCAAAATAACAAAAAAATTAAAGTAAAATAACCGTTTCAAAAACAACTTGCGATGAGGCAAAAAAGTAATTAATAAGTGAAAACCTAAAAGCAAAAGTAGAAAATAAGCAAATTTGAGTAACAAAGGTAGATATATTTTTTTAATTTGCAATATGAAAAGTGTCGCATAAAATACGAGATAAAATAACACATTTTGGCTCCCATATATTTAATTGAAAAGTATGTTTTTTTGTTTTACACTGTGGAAGGTTATAGATTCATTACCTTTAGAAAATATTGATCACCACAAAGCCTCTCCAAGATAACTTGGAAAAAGAGATGTTATGCTGTAAAGGCCCTTTTTTTTACATTACGTATAACAAGGCAATATTGTTGTAGCATGTAAAAGTATCTACTTCAAGTAAAACACTTAAATAAAATTGGCTCCTGTGCTTAATTTTTTAATTGCAAATTGCTATTGGCGCTGCATTTGCAATGAGAGAAAGGAACGAGACCCCAATTATCTATGCACAAATTGAAATGCGTTACTACAGTCCGCAGGCGGAATGAGCCAACTGGCCCCAACCGACTGGGCGCAACCCGACTAGATCCAGCCGACTGGTTAGTTAAGCTGCGTCCAGTTGTCTTTAACCCGTCAGAAAGCGTTTATGCATAACGCACAAACTGTTCTGAGCACGCTGTTTAGAATGGGTATGGCAAGGCGCTGGTAATGAAAGCACGAGGCCAAATGTAGGCTACTCTCATAGTACTCTGTGTTCGAAATATGATTCGTGTGATGGGCAGAACGGAAGCTTAATTCAGCAAATTTGTTCATGTTTTTGCGCAGCAGGCGCAAACAAGCATTTAGACCTTCGACTTTTTAGGCACTCATTTGATAACCGATAAACAAACCACAGTCAGGATCTAGAGCAGTGCTCTGCAACTCGTGTGCTGCGGAAAAACGAGAACCATACTCTTTGAAATAAAAAAAAAGTTATGTTTTCTGAAGTAACAACCTAAAAACTTAAAAAATTTATTATACAGTACATCTGATTGTATAAAGTCAAAACCTTTTTTTTGGTTTTCAGTAAATTTCAAACGGTTTTCTTCATATGAAGTTTTATTTTGTGAACATAAAAACTCTGTACCCGTACAAACAAATGGATAATTTTTTTTTATCTATTTTTACACAGACTCGATTGTGCACAATATACGCAAATTGATAACTTTAGATTAAATTAATCAATCAATCAATCTATTTATTTGTTTTGTGCTTCGAAACGAAAAATACACCAATGTATGTGAAAAAAAGTTTACGAAAGCACAGGAAGGCAGCGAAATGACCATACGGTCTTCTAGTCAACTGCCTCCCTTTAAATAGTGGGACAAAAAGAAAAAAAAATTTTTTTTTTACGACAAAAAATACAACAATGTGTTTTTGGAGTGAACGAATATTAATATGCAAAACCAAAAGGCCATTTGCGGAGTAAAATTTGGACGGCAGTTTAGAAAAATCAAAATATTTAGTTTATTCACAATCATGCACATTGTCAGTCAGTCCGGAGAAAAGGTTATCGTTGAGATTCAGAGGATTTTCTGGTTAAACATATCGTCGGCAGATATTGTACAGTAGTAATGAAGTAGCAAATTGTAATCAGCCAAGGCAATATTATCACTATTAGTTCTCACAATAATTTCTCAGTTCCACCTTCTTCAATTAAGACGTTACTTGTAGCCCTCTTTTTTTTTTTTTTTATCTTGCCAAACAAAAACTTTCTTCAGATGGTTATTCAGCTGTAGGCCGGCAGTTTCTTCTTTGAGCAAATTTACTTCGTTTAAAGATTTGTTACTTCTTGCTGCTGCTTTCACTTTCTTAATTTACTGACTTTCTTTGAAGAAAGAAATAGTAATTGTTTTGTCGATAATAGTTCAATCTTTTTAGTAAACGTGAAATATTGTTAATAAAAAATTTTTTTTCTGTCTTTTTTTTTAGAGTTAATCCAAATAATAATTCTTTTCTTAATATTTATTATATAAAATTAAACAGCTACAAAAACACGTCCTTTCACTACCGCATCTTACAATTATATTTCTTGCATTTTATTATTTGTACGCAAAATATTTCCTGTTTTCTAATAATCAAAATGAAACTAGTGAAGACTTGCATAACAATAATTAAAGAAAGTCATAAATTATTATCATAAATTAAAGAAAGTCATAAATTATTATCATAAATTAAAGAAAGTCATTATTATAAATTATTATATAAAAGATTATTATATAAAAGAATATTATTATAAATTATTATATAAAAGATCATTATTATATAAAAGAAAGTCATATTATAAGTCATAAATTAAAGAAAGTCATCACTATATTATTAGAGTTGAGATTGAAATTTTTAGGTTTTTATGTCAGTTAAATGAAAATTTAGGTAACGGAAAGTGTTGAAAATTTAGCTCTTTACCTGGTCCAGATGTTCTGCTGATTTTTAGAACCTTTTAAGGTGTACCGAAGGTTCAAAAAAATAGCGGAAAACAGGCCTGGAGTACCACCTTTAGGCAAACAATTGTCGCTACTACATGTAGTTGTCAAAAGTCAGATGCCTGGATGTCTGAAAAAAGTCGTAAGTATTCCGTTTGAGAGAGATAAAAGCATCAGTCACTACGTGCAAAGAGTCATTCAAGACACTATATATAAACCAAGTACCACGACTCCAATGCTCCGCTGTTGGATAACTAAAAATAAGAGAGCTGTATCTGATGTTTTGCAACAAATCCAAACTAAAACTGCATTTAAAGTGAATATTTTTGTTTAAAATCACTTTCCATGTTTACTAACTTAATTTTGCAACAAATCAAAACTAAAACCGCATTTAAAGTGAATATTTTGGTTTGTGATAAAAATTATCAAAAAAATATTTAAAGTATTTTATTTGTCAAAGCTTAGCTTGCCCGTATGACCGATCATCATCTGTTTTACCGTAAGCCGTCGCACAAATCAAAACTAAAACTGTATTTAAAGTGAATATTTTGGTTTAAAATCACGTTGTCCATGTTTACTAACTTAAAATAATGTGATAAAAATTATCAACAAAATGTTTGAAGTATTTTATTTATCAAAGCTTAGCTTGGCCAGATCACCCATCATCATCTGTTTTAATGTAAGCCGTCGCACAAATCAAAACTAAAACCGCATTTAAAGTGAATATTTAGGTTTAAAATCACGTTGTCCATGTTTACTAATTTAAAATAATATGATAAAAATTATCAACAAAATGTTTGAAGTATTTTATTTATCAAAGCTTAGCTTGGCCAGATCACCGATCATCATCTGTTTTACTGTAAGCCGTTGCACAAATCAAAACTAAAACCGCATTTAAAGTGAATATTTTGGTTTAAAATCGCGTTGTCCATGTTTACTAACTTAAAATAATGTGATAAAAATTATCAACAAAATGTTTGAAGTATTTTATTTATCAAAGCTTAGTTTGGCCAGATCATCGATTATCATCTGTTTACTGTAAGCCGTTGCACTCAATCAAAACTAAAATCGCATTTAAAGTGAATATTTAGGTTTAAAATCACGTTGTCCATGTTTACTAACTTAAAATAATGTGTTAAAAAATATAAAAAAAATGTTTGAAGTATTTTATTTATCAAAGCTTAGTTTGGCCAGATCACCGATCATCATCTGTTTTACTGTAAGCCGTCGCACAAATCAAAACTAAAACTGCATTTAAAGTAAATATTTAGGTTTAAAATCACGTTGTCCATGTTTACTAACTTAAAATAATGTGATAAAAATTATTAACAATATGTTTGAAGTATTTTTATTTATCAAAGCTTAGTTTGGCCAGATCACCCATCATCATCTGTTTTACGGTAAGCCGTTTTTTTTATTTTTATTTTATATCTATATTTATCCTCCTAACTCGCAGGAAAGCGACGGAAGCGCTAATACATAGAGTAGGCAATTACCCCGACCTGCTTCCGGAGATACCAAGATATTGCTGTCCGCTTGTAATTTAATAGAGATATTAGGCTACTGTAATTTAGAGCTGCTTGCCAAGACCACCAAGCAAGGGAAAGTGCCGTAAAGTGTCTTTCCCAAGGACACAACAGAATGGCACGAGTAGGTTTTGAACCGAGACTGTGTTGCTCACGAGCCCGGCGCTTTAACCACTCGACCACGCTGCCGACACGCTTAACCGTTGCGCCAAATCAAAACTAAAATCGCATTTAAAGTGAATATTTTGGTTTAAAATCACGTTGTCCATGTTTACTAACTTAAAATAATGTGTTAAAAAATATAAAAAAAATGTTTGAAGTATTTTATTTATCAAAGCTTAGCTTGGCCAGATCACCCATCATCATCTGTTTTAATGTAAGCCGTCGCGCACAAATCAAAACTAAAATCGCATTTAAAGTGAATATTTAGGTTTAAAATCACGTTGTCCATGTTTACTAACTTAAAATAATGTGATAAAAATTATCAACAAAATGTTTGAAGTATTTTATTTATCAAAGCTTAGCTTGGCCAGATCACCGATTATCATCTGTTTTACTGTAAGCCTTCGCACAAATCCAAACTAAAACTACATTTAAAGTGAATATTTAGGTTTAAAATCACGTTGTCCATGTTTACTAATTTAAAGTAATGTGTTCAAAAATATAAAGAAGATGTTTGAAGTATTTTATTTATCAAAGCTTAGCTTGCCCATATGACTGATTATCGTTTACTTAAAAGAAAAAGAAAAGAGAAAAGTGAGTGAGAGTAACGAAAACGAGAGAAGGTTTTTAAACGAGAGAAGAAAAAAGTTTTTAAAATGAAGGTGACGGCCGATAGTAAAAAAGATCCCAAAAATCACTTACAGTAACTTCTTGAAAAAAACCCAAAAAAAGGATCTTTTAAGAAATGATAGTAACCATAAGAGGGATTTAGGGTTAGTTTCATTAACAAAAGTCAGCAGCATGGTCGAGTGGTTAAAGCGCCGGACTGATGATCAACATGGTCTCATTTCAAAACCCACTTGTGTCATTCTGTTGTGTCCTTGGAAAAAACACTTTATGGCACTTTCCCTTGCTTGGTGGTCTTGGTAAGCAGTTCTAAATAAAAGTTGTATCTCTATTAAATTTCAAGCGGACAGCAATACCTTGGCATTTTTGGAAGCAGGTCGGGTAATTATTTGCCCTATGTATAGCGCCAAGTCGCTTTTTCACGAGTCAGAAAGATAAATATAAAGATAATAAAAAAAAAACACAGAATCTTTCGGTCATTTCTTATAATTTAAAAATTTTATACTTTATATTTAATAAAACTCAATTCAACATTGCTTTTTTAGATATAATTGTTTGACTAAATTTATCTAATAGCTATAAACCACATCAACTGCCTTTTCAGTTCAGTTTCAGTTCAGTTTTCTTTTATTTCTGCTCCGCCACATGAACAAAATAACAAAATGTTGAAAAGTTTGTGTGTTGTTAAAGACGGGGTTAGAAAAAGGAAGAAGCAACAAAACGAGTTGACGTTGTGTCTTGCTAATTAGCGATGAAAGGTGTGACTTGTTGTTTAATATAGAAGCAAGGTTGCTTCACCTCATTATAAAATTGTTTAAATAGAAAGAGAAAAAGAAAAGAAAAAAAAAATGTATAGGACCGAGGTTATTTGCTTAATAAAACACTGCTATGGGGGCGGTGCAATGGTGGGACCATAGCAGAGTTCGGCTGGATGAATATGATCAGTCCTTAAAAATATGTAAAAGCATGAACATATTCTACCAGCCCAACAGGCAAACAAACCCACCGAAAGAAATCCTGTTGCGGATCATAAGATCATTTCTCGAACAAAAACCTCAGTAAGAAAAATACAAAAACAAGAACATTACACCATTAGTAAAAAAAAAAAACAAACAAAAAGAACACAAGAACAACATAAGAAAACAATAAAAAAAAATAAAATAAAATAAAAAAAATAAAAAAAAAATCTACAAAAACCGATGCAAAGTAGTAACAATAAATAGTAAAATAAAATTTATGCAATAGCTAAAAAAATTGTTCAGGTAGAAACAAGAGTGATCCTGAAGAACTTTTCTTGAGTCTTTTCTTGACCGTTGTAGAGTTGAAGATTTTCAAATTGTTCAGTTGTTTTCCTGAAACACAAGAAAAGGAAGACCAGCAAAAGATATTAAATGATGACCTACGTAACAGTTTATTGGTTTGATTATTGTTCAAGGAAGAATGCTTTAGATTTTTTAACAAATGTACTTAAGGATTTACATAGTTTTATTTTTTCAGGTAATTCATTACAAATTTTTGGGCCAATGTATCTTATTGATTGTTTTGTTACTGTGTTTTTGCATGATATAGGTATGATTTGAGAGTTACTTCTAGTAATTACAGTGGAAGTTTTTCTTTGAAATATATTGTTAAATGCTGACGGTAATTGCTTATGGAATAATTTGTACATGAAAATTGAAATATTTAATTTATAGAGTTGTTGTATATTAAGAATATTATCTTTTGTTATTTCTTTGTTGCGTTTTTTTGCGGGATTAGTGCAGATTATCATATTAATAAACTTGTTGCAGATTTTTTGTAATTTATTAAGTAACACAGAGTGTCCATAGCACCAAGTTGTAATGCAATACCTTATATGACTCAGAATTAGTGAATGAAAAAGTGTAAGTAGAGCTTCTTGAGTTAGAAAAGGCTTTACTCTCATTACTGCGTATAGCGATGATTTTAGTTTGCTGATTAGCATTGCCATGTGGTCTTTCCATGTTAGGCGTTCATTGAATATAACACCTAGCAATTTGACTGAAGTGACTCTTTCAATTTGATTTTTTCTAATAGTTAAAACTGAATCTTTTGACAATGTTTTTGTGGTACGAGAGCTAAATAAAATGTATTTTGTTTTTTTGACATTAAGGGAAAGCTTATTTGCTATTAGCCAGTTGTCAATGTTTTCGAGTTCTTTATTTCCTTTTTGAAATAATAATTTTATTTCTACTTTTTGAAATAATAATTTTATTTCTACCTTTCTTTATAATTCAATTATTTATTCAGTTACAAGCTGTAAAGAATAAACTAAGACTATGGGTGTCCAAACTTTTTTCCAGGAGGGCCAGATTGATAACGTGAAAGTGACCAAGGGCCAAGAACGATCTCAAAAAAAAGGTGTTCACTTTGATTTCATTTCAAATTTCGCTATATTTCTCCCAGAATTGTTGTGACCCCTAAAAAAAAAAAAAGGTCTTTACTTTGATTTGATCTCTAGTTTGATTGTTATTCCCTTAAAATTGTGGGACCAAGTTAAGAATTCGCCCTCGCTGTTCAAAACTCTTTTTTCTAATTTTTGAATTCTCTCGTTTTTAACTCGCTTCTCTCTCTCTCGTACACTCTCTCTCTCGTTCTTTCTCACTCTTTCTCCCTCTGCTCTCTGTGCTCTTTACAAGAAATCAAATTGTCGAGCTGGGCGAATGCTTTACAAGATGAAAATAATCGCGATTGGGCGAATAATTTACAAGGAATACCATTCGTTTTTTTCGAACGACATAATCTTATCCATAAGCGATTACATTGCAAAAAACAACAAATATATTAATATGATGTTAAAAAAGTTATTATTTTTTGTTTTTGAAAAAAACAAAGTTTATCGCTTAGCTTATTTTACAAGAAACAATTAAAAACTATAGTTGGGCTAAGTAAAATATTACTTTTTTTATTTTATTTATTTAATTTATCAATAATAAAGTTGTAAACTCGTTTTTAAGTTTTCATTCTCGATGGCGTTAAAAATTGGCGAATTCTTTACAAGAAGTAAGAGCTGGGCGAATGCTTTACAAGATGAAAATAACCACGGTTGGGCGAATAATTTACAAGGAATACATTTCGTTTTTTTCGAACGACATAAACTTATCGATAAATGAATACTTTGCAAGAACGAATAAATAAATTAATATGATGTTAAAAAAGTTATTATTTTTTGTTTTTGAAAAAAACAAAGTTTATCGCTTAGCCTACTTTACAAGAAACAAGTAAAATATATAATTGGGCTAAATAAAATATTGCTATTTTTTGTTTAAGAATTAAAATTTTATCAATAATAAAGTTATAGCTTACTTTACAAGAAACAATTAAAAAATATTATGCGGGATAAGCTTATGATTACAAAGATCATGGAGCTTGTTCGAAAGGAAAGTTACACAATTACTATTGGTTACAACGAGCAAAGCAAGCTTAGACGTGTAAAGTAGTGTGCTCATCAGAGATCGATCTTGTTTTTTTTTTTTTAACATTTATACAAAGAACCTGCCTTAGGACTTTCACAAAAATTGCGAATGTAGACGCTCTTGCGTTGTTGCACTTTTCTGAAAACTGGAACAAATTGGAACTTTAAGTTTAAATATAATTGCCCTTTCAAGGCATCTCCAGACTATGAGCTTGATGCTCAGTCACGTTAAGGCGGTGACCTGCTTTTCATGTAAATAAGCAAGAAGCCAAACGTGAACTGGGGGTCTACAATAGCAATATAGATACAATAGCAATGTACTTTAATAGAGATATGGAGAAGAGCGCTTGTGGTTGCGATCCCAAACCAGGAAAGCCCGTGGGAGACCCAAAGAGTTATCGACCGATATCTCTGCTCTGTGTCCCTTACAAGATCCTCGAGAGGCTTATCTACGCCTGCGTTGAACCATTAATCGATCCACTGCTCCCTAAAGAGCAAGCTGGGTTTCGACGCGGGAAGTCAACCCTAGATCAAGTTGTTCTGCTAACCCACAACATTGAGGATTCTTTCGAGGCTAAAAAGAAGGGCGGTGCCGTATTTATCGATCTGACAGCTGTTTGGCACCGTGGCCTTACCTGGAAGCTGCTGAGACTACTTCCGGATAAGCACATGGTCAAAATGATCATGGAGCTTGTCCGAAATCGAAGTTTCACCCTTACTATCGGTGACAGCAAACAAAGCAGGCTACGCCGTCTTAAAAACGGCGTTCCTCAGGGATCGGTCTTGGTTCCCCACCTATTTAACATCTGTACGTACGATCTTCCTTCCATGATTTCCAGAAAGTTTGCTTATGCTGATGATCTAGCATTGTTGCATTCTTCTGGAAACTGGAAGGACTTGGAGGGGACTTTAAGCCAAGACACATCAACACTTTCAGCGTATCTCCAGACTTGGAGGTTGAAGCTCAGTCACACTAAGACGGTGACGGCAGCCTGTCACTTAAATAACCGAGAGGCCAAACGTGAGCTAAAGGTCTACAACAACGGTAGACTTTTACCGTTCTGTCCAACCCCTACTTATCTGGGGGTAAAACTGGACAGATCGCTCACGTTTCGTCACCATTTAGTGGCATTGCGCAAAAAACTATCCTCGCGCGTCACACTGCTGAGGCGACTCGTGGGCTCGGGATATGGTGCTGGTGCTAAAACACTACGCTTAGCCACCTTGTCTCTAGTCTACTCAGCAGCTGAGTACTGTGCGCCAGTCTGGTGTCGCAGTGCTCACACTCGCCTCATCGACAGTGTCTTGAATGACGCTTTGCGCATAGTTACTGGATGCCTGCGTCCAACTCCAACAGACCACCTACCTGTACTCTCAGGCATCCAGTCAGCTGAGCTTCCCCGAATGGGAGCGACACTCTCCTTGGCTCACCGTGGATCTCTGGACCCCGATCATATCTTGTATGGTCTTTTAAGTGGGTCCTCAGATACTGGCCAAGTGAGACTAAGATCCAGACGCCCGTTTGTGCCAGGTGCGCAGAATCTTTTGGACAATTTTGCCAGACTTGGCATCCGCATTGCTGAATGGACAAATCACAAATGGAAAACGGAATACTGTGAAGGTGCTTTCAGGTTCCGTGCTTTTGTGCCCGAGACCGGTGCCAGGCCTGTTGGGATGGGCTTACCCCGAGCAGCTTGGGTTAAGCTCAACCGCCTTCGGACTGGTGTTGGGAGATTCCATTCGTCCATGCACAAATGGGGTCTCGCTCCTTCACCAAATTGCTAGTGTGGCGCCTCTGAGCAAACCGCAGACCATGTACTAACAGCGTGCCCTATACATCGGGCACCACATGGAGCACGAGGTCTGACAGTTTTGGATGACGAAACTCGATGCTAGCTTAATGACATCACTGCCAGCATCAGATCCAGGCAGTGCAGCAGTCTGGGGTAGTAAAAGAATAAACGCTCGGCCCCAGTCCTGTTTGTGTCTGACCTGGAGTGGATACTCTTCAAACGACGACGACGACGACGACAACGACGAGCAATGTACTTTTGTCATTTTGTCTAATCTTATCTTATCTTGGGATGAAACTTGACAGATCGCTTGCATTCCATGACTATTTTAGAGGCGTTGCGCAAAAAACTATTTTCTGGGTGTGTCACGTTGTTGAAGCAACTTATAGGCTCAGGATAGGGCAATGGTGCCCAAAACACTGCCCACAGCTGCCCTATCTATTGTCTATTCAAGAGCTGACGATTTGCAGAGCACTGCATTTTTTTTATTTTATTTTTTTTATTTTATCTCTATATTTATCCTCCTGACTCGCAGGAAAGCGACGGAGGCGCTGTAGATAGGGTAAGCAATTACTCCGACCTGCTTCCGGAAATGCCAAGATATTGCTGTCCGCTAGTAATTTAGTAGAGATATTACTGTAATTTAGAACTGCTTGCCAAGACCAACAAGCAGGGGAAAGTGCCGTAAAGTGTCTTTGCCAAGGACACAACAGAATGGTGCAAGTGGGTTTTGAAGCGAGACTGTGTTAATCATCAGTCCGGTACTTTAGCTACTCGACCACGCTACCGACAATAGATGCGGACTGTGGTTTATTTATTGGGTATCATATGCCAGCCTAAAAGACTAAGATCTACATATAAAGCTTGTTTGTGTCTGCTGCGCAAGAATTGCTTAACGATCTTGCCGAATTAGCATCCGTGCCACTCAGTAGATGAACCATAGATCGAATACGGAGTATTATGAGAGTACATTCCAACTCGTACTTTCATTACCAGCGCATAACCGATACCCGGCTTACGACAACTTGCCGCGACCCAACTTGCGAGTCGACTGCGGCTGTTTCGACTTGCTTGCAAATTTCGTTTGCGGACTTCCAATCCAAGTTACTTCATGTCAATTTTTGGAGCATATTTAAATAATTTCCATTAGCTGCATGTCCCCAAAATGTGATGCGCTGATTTGGTAACAACTACTTTTATATCCATTTTTGGTTTTTAATCGAAAGTATACAAAGCCTACTTTACACTAAACGCTGAAATGCTATACATGTATGAGAATGAATAAAAGTCTTATGTGTATGAAAAATCTTCATTTTATATGCTAGAATTTTTTTAATATTTTCACATATTAACATCACTTTTAACAACAAACAACAATATCTTATTTATTCAAAAAATATATTCAAAACAAAAATTGTAACACAAAAAAACTTAGATTTACAGTGAATATTGTCTTGTAATGGCATGCAATCCATCGCCTTTACGGCTCTCTTATTTCCTGACAAGCAAAAAGTAGGCCTACTTTGTTAATTGTTTTATTATTACAGTATATTGCTCTTATAAGTTTATATAAGCATGAACAGTAAAACAATAGTTTGTTTTATTTTTAGCATTAGGATACACGCAAATAACCGTGAATCACCGCCGGCATTTTGTAGATCCTCAAGGAATCCACAAAAATACTATTGAAAATATGTGGGGCCAATTTAAGGGAAAACTTTGAAGAATGCAAGGATGTCGACGAACTTTTCTTGCTTCATACAAAGACAAATTTTTGTGGAGGAGAAATAGAAGCAAAGAGAAAGTATTTCTTGATACATTGCATGCCATTAGAAGATAATATTCACTGTAAATCTAAATTTTTATGTTACAATTTTTGTTTTAAATATATTTTTTGAAATAAAAAAGATATTGTTGTTTGTTGTTAAAAGGGATGTTAATATGTGAAAATATTTAAAAAATTCTAGCACAGGGTTTCCCAAACTTTTAGTTGATCGGTACCCTTTGGACACTGTAGCAGGTTTGCATGTACCCCCAAAATGTTGTGACGTTTCTCTAAAACAGGGTGGTTCAACTTCTTCACTCTTGCGGGCCACTTTTCGAAATTGTTCGAGCTTGTGGACCTCAGCCGGGTAGATATTGTTCCAAATCATGGTGTCCTCTAAAAAAAAAAAAAAAAGTTTTTCACTTGGAATCAGCTTCGATTATTCCTATTTTGTCTCAAAATCATAGTGTCCTCTAAAAAAAAAGGTCTTCACTTTGAATCAGATACAAATTTTCCCAATTCATGCCGAAAATCAAGGTGATCTCTAAAAAATGAAAACTCTTTCCTTTTCAATAGCAACAAATTTTTCCCATTCAAACCCAAAATCACGGTGATCTGTAAAAAAGTCTTCCCACTTAATTGTCCTGTTTGACGTAATTACAATGAACCGGATTCGAAAATTCTAGACATTTGAGTCTATTATTACTTCCGGATACGGAATTTAACTTAAATAAAGATATTCTCTCACATAATAATTTACTCCTTGAGAAGCCTAAATGTACCCCTTGGGGTACATATGCCCCAGTTTGGAAACCCCTGATTTATTGGGTATCATACAACTTTTTTAGCATCATAATAATTTATTTGTTGTTTCTTGCAAAGTATTTGCTTATTGATAAGATTATGTCGTTTGAAAAAAACGAAATGTATTCCTTGTAAATTATTTGCCCAACCGCGATTATTTTCATCTTGTAAAGCATTCGCCCAGCTCTTACTTCTTGTAAAGAATTCGCCAATTTTTAACGCCATCGAGAATGAAAGCTTAAAAACGACTTTATAACTTTATTATTGATAAATTAAATTAAAAAAATAAAAAAAAAGTAATATTTCACTTAGCCCAACTATAGTTTTTAATTGTTTCTTGTAAAATAAGCTAAGCGATAAACTTTGTTTTTTTCAAAAACAAAAAATAATAACTTTTTTAACATCATATTAATATATTGTTGTTTTTTGCAAAGTAATCGCTTATTGATAAGATTATGTCGTTTGAAAAAAACGAAATGTATTCCTTGTAAATTATTCGCCCAACCGCGATTATTTTCATCTTGTAAAGCATTCGCCCAGCTCTTACTTCTTGTAAAGAATTCGCCAATTTTTTACACCATCGAGAATGAAAGCTTAAAAACGAGTTTATAACTTTATTATTGATAAAATTTTAATTTATAAACAAAAAATGGTAATATTTTACTTAGCCCAATTATAGTTTTTAATTGTTTCTTGTAAAGTAGGCTAAGCGATAAACTTTGTTTTTTTTCAAAAACAAAAAATAATAACTTTTTTAACATCATATTAATATATTTGTTGTTTTTTGCAAAGTAATCGCATATGGATAAGTTTATGTCGTTCGAAAAAAACGAAATGTATTCCTTGTAAATTATTCGCCCAACCGCGATTATTTTCATCTTGTAAAGCGTTCGCCCAGCTCTTACTTCTTGTAAAGAATTCGCCAATTTTTAACGCCATCGAGAATGAAAGCTTAAAAACGACTTTATAACTTTATTATTGATAAATTAAATTAAAAAAATAAAAAAAGTAATATTTTACTTAGCCTAACTATAGTTTTTAATTGTTTATTGTAAAGTAGGCTAAGCGATAAACTTTGTTTTTTTCAAAAACAAAAAATAATAACTTTTTTAACATCATATTAATATATTTTTGTTTCTTGCAAAGTAATCGCTTATTGATAAGATTATGTCGTTGGAAATAAGCGAATTGTATTCCTTGTAAATTATTCGCCTAACCGCGATTATTTTCATCTTGTAAAGCATTCGCCCAGCTCTTACTTCTTGTAAAGAATTCGCCAATTTTTAACACCATCGAGAATGAAAGCTTAAAAACAAGTTTATAACTTTATTATTGATAAAATTTTAATTTATAAACAAAAAATGGTAATATTTTACTTAGCCCAATTATAGTTTTTAATTGTTTCTTGTAAAGTAGGCTAAGCGATAAACTTTGTTTTTTTTCAAAAACAAAAAATAATAACTTTTTTAGCATCATATTAATATATTTGTTGTTTTTTGCAAAGTAATCGCATATGGATAAGTTTATGTCGTTCGAAAAAAACGAAATATATTCCTTGTAAATTATTCGCCTAACCGCGATTATTTTCATCTTGTAAAGCATTCGCCCAGCTCTTACTTCTTGTAAAGAATTCGCCAATTTTTAACGCCATCGAGAATGAAGGCTTAAAAACGAGTTTATAACTTTATTATTGATAAAATTTTAATTTATAAACAAAAAATGGTAATATTTTACTTAGCCCAATTATAGTTTTTAATTGTTTCTTGTAAAGTAGGCTAAGCGATAAACTTTGTTTTTTTTCAAAAACAAAAAATAATAACTTTTTTAACATCATATTAATATATTTGTTGTTTTTTGCAAAGTAATCGCTTATGGATAAGTTTATGTCGTTCGAAAAAAACGAAATGTATTCCTTGTAAATTATTCGCCCAACCGTGGTTATTTTCATCTTGTAAAGCATTCGCCGAGCTCGACAATTTCCTTTCTTGTAAAGAGCAACAGAGAGCTGAGGGAGAAAGAGTGAGAAAGAACGAGAGACAGAAGCGAGTGGTAAACAAGAGAATTCAAAAATTAGAAAAAAGAGTTTTAAACAGCGAGGGCGAATTCTTAACTTGCTCCGATTTTTGTTCATGAAACTAACCTGAATCCCCTGTGGTTACTATTGCTTCTTGAAAAGATCCTTTTCATTTTGGTTTCTTTTTTATTTCATCCTTGTACTATAAGGAGGATTCCAGGTTAGTTTCACCGAAAAAAATTGCTTGAAGTGACTTACTGAAAAGACACTTTTTTTTTCTCAATTTCTTTTTTATTCTTTCCTGGTGCTGTAGAAGGAATTCCAAGTTTTACCAACAAAAAACGGCGTAGGTAAAGAATACGGACCCCCGTGATTATGGGTTAGGGTTAGGGTTAGGGTTAGCTCTAACCCTAACCCTAACCCTAACCCTATAAATATAAAAATAACTTAAATAAAAACTTGAATAAAACAAAAATAAAATAATTTTATTTTTGTTATTTTAAATTATTTTTACAAGGGGGGTCCGTATTCTTTACCTACGCCCAAAAAACAGTTACGGTCGTTTCAAGGAAAGACTATCAATGATTTTTGTAAAACTATTCCAGAATCTCCCTAGTTACTGTTGTTTCTCAAAAGATTCTTTTTCTTTTGGTTGCTTTTCCATCCTGCTGCTGTAAAGGAGATTTTTGGTTAGTTTTGCTAACAAAAAATTGTTACAGTCTGTTTTGAAAAAACTTAAAATTTTTTTGGTTTTTATCAAAAACAAGTAAATCTAAAGATTTTATGCAATATACTAGTAAATATATTTATACTGCATATTTTTTGGGAATATGACTTTATACTTGATTTTTCAAAAATTGGATTGACTGTTAAGTATGGTTCTCTTTTACCATTTGCTAAGTTTAGTTGATTAAATTTTGGTGAATATTCACGATTGGGGATTGAATTTCTAATGTCTAGGAGATTAGTAATTACAAATATTGAGCAAGCCTCAAAAAAATTTAAGTAATTATTTTGACATCCCTTAATGTAATATTTTGTAAAAAACTGTTTTTCCTCATTTTAATCGTATAAAAAAAGTCTATCTATTTGTTTATGTAAACCAAAGTAATTGTAGTTTTGGAATATGCATTTAATTTTTGATTTTTTGATTTTTGATTTAATTTTTGATTTGATTGATTTAACCTCATCATTATGCTGTAGTCTATCACATCATCACTATACACTTGCTTTAGCCTTCTGTTTTATGTTCTGAGCTGTTTCTCCCTCTGACAGTAGAAATTCAATAACAACTATTTGCTTCTGCCAAGATTGCTTTGGGGCAATCATGCTGGTTTACCTTCTAACGAAAAAGACATAGAAAGATTGCTTAAAATTTGAATTGCAGATTGCAGTAATTCAAACTCTTATTTTTTTACAAAATCTGTAAACCTTAGTTACCGATTTATAATCTGTAAAACAATCAGATGTTAGTTAAATAAATGCTGCAAGAAATTAAATCAGGTGCATTACTTTCTGAACACCCCTTGTATATTTTATGTCATTTTTTAATGTCAACCATTTAAAATTTTTTTTCAATTAAGAGTGTATAATTTATTGCAGAGTTTGTGTTTTTGTGAAATGGTAAGTGCAAACAAACCTGATCATTTTTTTTGTTATGACGAATTGCAAGGTTGGCACCGTTGAAAGAACTACAGACACTTAATATCAAAATGTCTCACACACGTCATTTAATGCCCAAGTTCAGCATTTTTTTGATAACAAAATTCTATGCTGGATCTGATTTGGATCAATGAGCAGTGTGGGATAGAAAAACATTTTTTCCCAGTCTTGTCTGCACAGAAGGGCAGTGGAAGTCACAATAATTGCAGTACAACCACAAGCAGAATCCTTTAATAAATCTTGCGCCACAAGCACAAAAACAAGTCTAATGAAAAACTTGCACTGCAACTACTACTTTTACTCCCAAAAAAACTAATTTGATTTTATAGTTTTTTAAATATGCAAACATTAATTCATTAAAAAAATAAATAAATGAACTTTATCCAACAAGTTTTTTCAGTATTGCTACAAAAATTAATGAATAAATTACAGCCCTTCATTTTTTTTAAAAAACCCAACATTTTGAAATGTCCATCAGTTAATTTTAATGCTTCCAATGCATACATATAAAATATTTTTTATTAAAGAAAAAAATTTCCACTAAATTGTATAATAAAAAGATCTTTTTAATCACTTTTTAGTCTGTTACTTTTTGGTCTGAACCAAAGCAAATTTTTCTTACTTTAAAAACTGTTGAGTTCTGTATGTTAGATAGGACTGAAATTTATAAAGTAGAATTTTTAACAATAAATTTTACATCTTTAGGATTGGAAAGATTACTATATAATAGCACATTCATATATATGCCTTCAATTTCTTCTACAAAATTTAACTCCTGAAAACTTTATATTTGGATTTCTTGTGCTTTGCTGAATAGGCATGTTAATATGCTTAATACAAACGAAATTGGTTAATCACATACTGCTTAAACGCATATATCGTTTTTATGCATAAAAATCTAAAATCCCGAATCAAATCTCATCTCTTATTAAGTAAAAACATCGGTTAATCGCATACCACTTAAAAAAATAAATTAGATTATCACATAAGATTTTTGTCACAGTTGCTATCTTCATTCACTTAATTGCATTATTTCCTAGGAGGAAAACATTTACGAAACAACAATGCAATCTACAATGGGATTGAAAAAGTAAACAGCCATAACTTAGTTTGTCACAGTGGCTGCTACTTGCTGCAAAATACAAAACAAAAGAAGCGCAATTGCGGCAAAATACAAAACAAAAAAAGTGCGATAATCTTCAAGGCGTGTCATGCAAAATTATGTCACAAAAAGTGTCATTGTCCAATAAAAATAAAATCGAATAAAGAACGAAAACGCTCTTGATGTAATTTGTTGGCGATTGATCTGTCAGGAAGGTGACTAGAACAGATTAATTAGTTTGGAGAAGGAGGTGATTGACAATATGGCAAAAAATTTAAAACAACAAACACTGGAAAAAAATTTTTTAAATTGCAGAATAAATGTTTAATTACTGAAATTGAGTGATTTTAAAACAACGTGTCATAGTTAAGGTCATGGCACAAGAAAGACCAACAAACATTAAAATTGCGTATTTTCTTGCCAGTGTTTGTACAATGTCTTAATCGCGTAGAAACATTGCAAAACAAATTGGCAATCTACAACATGGTCGAAGGGTAATCATATAAATTGATTAACTTCTTTAAGGGACAATGGTACATATGTGTACCAGTAATAAAAGCCCTTTTGTGAAAGCGTTATAATTTTAATTTTTAGGCATTTGTGACATCATTATTAAGTCATTGTCATTTTATTTTACAATCAAATTTCTATATCCCTCAAAGGGTTAAACGTATATATCGCATAATTGCATAAAAATGCCTAGCAAATTGAATATGCGATTAACTGATTTTGTCTGTAATCATAATGCTTAACTTTTGTTTTATGATCTAGGGCAGGGATGTCAAACTTATTTAGTGCTGTGGGCCATATTTGCGCTTTCACATTCTATGCAGGCCAGATTTGCATAGTAACATTTTACGGAGCCAGACAATTTTTTTAAATAATTCCACGATCAATATTTTCATTTATTGTTTATAGCAGTGTTTCTCAACTTTTTTCTGCCAAAGGCACATTAGGTCCAGTGCCAGATTAAGCACCCTGGGCAGTCAAACTTTTCAGGCCCCGGGCATTTTTTCATTTGATTTCACCATTTTTCTCCCAAAATTATGGTGATCTCTAAAAAAAAAAAGGTCTTTGCTTCAATTTCGTCTCTGATTCTACCATTTTTCTCTCAAAATCATGGTGATCTCTAAAAAAAAAGAAAAAAAAGGTCTTCACTTCAATTTCGTCTCCGATTTTATCATTTTTCTGTCTAATAGCAGTTGCCTACTCTGCCTAATGGGTGATCCAGCACTGCTTAGGTCAGATTTCTTGATTTTGTTCTTAAAAGGTCTTCACTGCAGGCCACAAAATAGAACATGGCAGGCCAGATTTGGCCTGCAGGCTGCCAGTTTGACATCCCTGATCTAGGGGATCTGCCTGCTTTCAATGTTCTCATCTGTTTTATGAACTTTTTTCACTTAAGGCATGATAGATAGATAGAAAACAGTTTATTCACCTAATCAATTAAAATGCATGCAAAACAACACATTTAGATCAAATTACAGTACACTTGTTCAGGTCAGGAAGCATCGACGAACCCGAAGGTTTCTTAATCCAAGATGCTTCCTGACAGAGAAGAAAAGAATAAAAAAAAAAAAAAAAACGGAAAAAAAACAAAACAAAACATAGAATTTAGCCAAAGTAAAAGAAATAATATAGTAAATAACTTAACATTGTTGTATGTTCACACTGATATGTTCAACTAATGCGATGGCAAGAATGAATCAGACAAAATTCAGTTTAACAAGTATACGACACGAAAATTGATACACAATGAAACAACAGCATAAAATTTATATCTCCAGAAACTGGATCAAAAAGAGTTAATGTAATATGTAGTATTGAATTGCTTTTTGTTTTATCTTTGTTTTTTAATGATATCCACAATGATTCCTTTATTTTAGGTTTATTTTTTCCCCGTAATTCAGTTCCTCTGTATGTCAGAAATTTTTTACCTGCTGATGTTTGAACATGAGGTTTGAAGTATACTAGGTTGTGTTTTGTTCTAGTATTATGATGGTGAATTTTTGTGATATCAACAAAGCAGTTTTTGAGTGCAGTCTTAAATTTTTTATTATGAAGCTGATACATGAATTTGGCAAGTTCAAGTCAATAAATGTCATCTAATTTCAAAAAATTCAATGTTTTATATAAAGAGGTTACTGGACAATATTTGCTATGTACTATAAGTTATGGTATGAACCATATTATTTAGTTTCACGTTAAGTTCATGCATTAGTGTTTGGTTAGCTGTACCCCATGTGACTATTCCATATTGAATGCGAGTAGTAAAGCATACACAAAGTCTTCCGATCTAAAAATGTTGGAATTTTGTACATCAATCCAGAATATGGAGCTAGTTGTAACGATAGATGTTGGATGTGACGAGACCAATTCAGGTTTTTGTCAAAATAAATTCCTAAATATTTTACTGATTTAATTCGTTTTATTTTAATTGAATTTAATGATACATTAAAGTTTGTAGAACATGAGCGATTGAGTTGCTTGTCAAACAATAAATAATGAGCTTTTGAATAGTTCAGCTGAAGCTTGTTTTGTTTCATCCAGAGATCAATTTTGCTCAGTTCAATGTTCACTCTGTTTTGTAGTTTATATAGGTTGTGGTCTGACAGGGCTAAGAATGTGTCATCAGCAAACAAAATGGTGTCAAACAGACTAGCCAAAGAAGGTCATTGATGTACAGAAGAAAAAGTAGTGGCCCAAGGGAAGAGCCTTGTGGTACACCATATTCAATTTTTGACCAGTTGGACATAAAGCTATTCATTTTTGTATATTGTTTTCTGTTGCTCAAGTAACTTTGCATCAGTTTAAAAGCCAATCCCTGAAACCCATAAAAATTTTGTGCAGCAAAATATTGTGATTCACAGTATCGAAGGCTTTGGTGAGGTCAAGGAAGATACAGCAAGTGTACATTCTTTTATCAGAATTTTGTATTAGTTTTTCAGAAATATTGCTGATAGCATGAGACGTAGAAGAGTTTTGTCTAAACCAAATTGTTTGTCAGAAATTAAATGATAATTCTATTGTATATAAGTTTTTCAAAAATTTTACTGATTTGGGAAAGGATCGAAATCGGACAATAATTTGTGAGCAAATTAGAATCTCCTTTTTTGAAAACAGGAACCACCTCTGTAATCTTCAAGGAATTAGGAAATTTTCCTTATTGGATACAGGAGTTGAAAATGCTGCTTAAGAATGGAGAGATTACTGTATTACTTAATTTTAACAGTTTATTGTCTATGTCATTTTCTCTAACTGCCTTTTTTATTTTTATATTGCCAATAAGTGAGTAAATCTCTTCAGGAGTAGCAGGATAAAAAAAGAACGAGTTAGGTGAATTGGGTAATAGAGGAGGGGTTGATTCATGTGATTTAATGTTTTTCCCTATTTTTTCTCCAATTGTCGCAAAATGAACATTGAAAGCTTCACAAATTTTTTGAGGATCATCTATCACATCATTGTTGGTGACTATCTCACTGGGAAATGTATTTTTGGTTTTCTTCAAATTGGCCAGCTCACCAATAATTTTCCACAGTGTACTGAAGTTACTTGTGTTGTCTTCAATCAAATCCTTGTAGTATGTTTCTTTAGCACTCATAATTTTTCGATTTAAAGCATTTTTTTGTTTTTTTGTAATTTTCGAAAATGTCTTTATCAAATTTCTTGTGTAATTGTTTGAAAAGTTTGTTTTTTTGTTTGATCAAATTTAGTAGTTCACGTGAGAACCATGGTTTTTTACTAAGCTTTTTTTTCTCTTCTTAAAGCTTTTTTTGGAGGGGCAAATTTATTTACCGTGTTTTTAAACACTTCTTCAAATTTATCAAAAGCATCATGAACCGAATCAATGCTGTCTAGGTTGGCAGCATTTAAATTATTACCAAGTGTCATTAAATAATCTTCTAACTTAAATTTTTTCACGTCTCGAATTAGAAACTGTTTTGTGCTTTTACCACAAGATTTTTTGGCAGAAATACAAACAAATGTAGACATATGGTCGCTCAAATTGCACAAGAGTACACCACTAGTGTATAAGTGTTTTAGATCGTTCATGTAAACATAGTCAAGCAATGTTCTTGAGTGATCTGTTACGCGAGTCAGGAGATCAATGGCACATTTGATTGAGGTGCTCAAGATATCATTCACATACTTTCAAAAGTTTTGATTGACATTGATTTGCATTAAGTCAATGTTATAGTCACTAACAGTGTAAAAAACTGTATTACTGGTATGTAGTTCAGCAAAAATATCACATAAATTTGTGGTAAAGCATTCATAGTCATTAACAAGTGTTGTGGGATGTCAATAAATTATTCCTATCACTATTGGCCCTGTGGTAGTTCTAACTTCAATCCACATGTTTTCCACAAAATTTAATTCAATATTTATTTCAGTTTTTTGTTTGTAAGGTAAAGTTTGTTTTACGTAAAAGCCAACCCCACCAGCTTTTGTAATACTATCACAATGAATGAAATCATATCCAGTAATGCAACATTAACTATTGGTTGACCATAAGTAATTTTTGTTTCTGATATTGCAATGATATCTGGCGTTTCAGAAAGATTGGCCAAAAGAGTGATAAGCTTGTCAATATTTTTTTGTAAACTTTGCATGTTAAAATGCATGATGAATAAGTCATCTTTTTTATGTTTAACCACATTATTTAACGACATGAGGAATCTAAATATATAAAAATTTGCTAACCTTACTCATCTTTTTTAAGTGGTGGCATATGGTGGGCTGTAAAGTGTTGAGTTTTTCTGCTAATTTCCAAGTATTTAGATGAGAATCATTTTTCACTAATGTTTTTAAAGCATCTTTATTGATTTCTGATGAGCACCTAGGTTTACCTTCCAAGCTCAAATCCTTGGAACAAAATTTTGTAAACCAATTTCTGACTTGTTGATAACATCTTGACCATAAAAGCTGCATATTTTCCTGCTTAAATTTCCACAACATCACATGTCAAATATATAATTTTTCTTCCATTTTATAGATAATGATTTATAATTTTACTGCAATGCAAGTGATAATATAGCTTTGAAAGAATAGAAAGAAAATATTTACTGACATTTAGACTATTAAACCAAAATTTAAGGCATTTTAAAATGACTTAAAAGCACTTCTAGTTTTCATCAACAAAATCAGAAATTATTTATGAATCAACCTATTATTTTGGGGACAAAATAATTTGTTTTGAATCTTTATCATATTTTGAAGTTTTAGTTTTATGGGTATAATTATATATTTGAACCTGACATTTACTATGTTAAAATAAACTATTTAGGCAAACAATAGCTTCTTTTGCCCCAGAAATATTTTTTATGGTATAATTTATGGTTTGGAAAACATAGTTAGTGTGCAAAAAATCTTATTAAGTTTAAATTTTTATTTCATTTAACCATGCCAGCAGCGGCATTGCAAATATCATCCTTTAGATTTACAGTAATGCAATGCAATAGTGAATTGAATTTCTACAGTAGAATGTATTGGATTGAGCTTTATGGAACCTTGAAAGTCCTTATACTTCTTTCAAATCTTTAAATTAAAAAAAAAATGATAGCTATATAATTTCAAAAATAAAAAAAGTTTTTATGAAATTATACCCGTAAATAATTTTTTGCTTGAGCAATTATACTTTTTTTGTGGTTACAGATAGAAGAGTTAAAAAGGCTGTAAATATTATGTTAAATTTACACTGAAAGGGTTTTTGTGATGTGAAGTGATTTGCAGCTAATTACAGAACTAAACTGATAGTTTAACTTTACTGTTTGCAGTTAGTGCCAAAAAAATGTTCATAAAATCAATTAATTATTTTGTTAAGTTATAAAAAGATCTTGGATTAAGCTATGTCAGTGGGTTGAACCAAAAAAAAATAAAAGTTTGTTTTAAAAATATTGTTACAGAAGTTAATTTGGCCATATGGCAAGGATAATGATATCAAAGCAGCTTAAAAAGCTGTGCTTTTACTATTTATGTTATGGCAAATCTTGCTTCCACAATTAAGTCAGCCTAAATTTAATGTATCTGAAGAAGATTTATAACTTTTTCATCAATTATTTTTTATTATCTCTTTTGTTTATCCTCTTGACTTGCAGGAAATCATCAGAAGCATTATACTTTCAGCAACTGTCAAACAATTACTTTAATCTGCTTTAGGAAATGCCAAAACATTGCTTTCCAGTTAAAACTTTTTATTTAGTTTTTATTGAAGATATGACTAAAATTTACAAAGGCCAAGAAGAGCAAAGTGCTGTAAAGTGTTTTTTCTAAGGACACAACAAAATGGCACAAATAGGTACTGAACTGTAACTGTGTTGTCATGTTTGCCATCACTCACAGCACCCTTAACTGCTAGACCATGCTGTTGATAATGTTTCTAATAACAAAATTTAAGCAACAATTTAATAAGATACAGTAAATTTGAGTGGTCAAAGCGCTGGGCTCATGACCAACACGGTTTTGGTTCATAACCCACTTGCGCCATTCTGTTGTGTTCTTGGGCCCCTGCTTGGTGGTCCTGGCAAGCAGTTCTAAATTATAGTCATATCTCTAATAAATTACAAGCAGACAGCAATATCTTGGTAACTCTGGAAGCAGGTTTGGGTAATTGCCTACCCTATATATTAGTGCCTCTGTTGCTTTCCTGCGAGTCAGGAGGATAAATATAGAGATAAAAATAAAAAATAAAATTAATAAATCAGAACTTGTTGTGGGATTGACTTTTTTGTTGTAAGTACAATAAACACTAGTTGCTCTGACCCAACACTGACATTTTGTATATTACCGTTTCTCCCTTGTTTGTTTCTAAAGTAAACATGGAATCAAAAAGAAAGTTACATTTTTTTCTACTTGTCTTTTGAAATTGCAACTGTTTCCAGGTGTTTGATACTTTGATTATTTGACTTGTGCTGTGATTTTATATGCCACTCAAATTAGTTTGCAGCTGCATGCTGTTACTTACTTCCTGTGTTTCAGTTTCTTCGAAAAAGTGCTGTTGCTATACTTGATTGTGTCTGACAAGTCTTTAATTTCAGAAAACATACGAATCAGTTTAAAGTCTATATAACAAGATTTAGCTTTGTGCTTTGATGCTACATGCATAATTAAAAAGAACAGCATTTCCAAACAAAAATAATGAAAACACAGAGTGTATCATGAATCATGACTATTGTACATGTTAATTATATGGCCATTCTATTCCTCAGTTTGATTTTTTCATCTATTTTATTTATTATTAATATTTATTGTCCTTGCTGAAAGGAAAACATTAAAGGCATTATATGTATCATCAAGCAACCATATTGACCTGCTTTTGGTGATACCAAGATATTGCAGTTCTGTTGAAATACTTTTATTTGGTATATTAGTTTTTATTTAGAAATACAACTGAAATTTAAAGTAGGGATGTGCCGAAGCCAGTCTATCATTGTCAATTCATTTAGTGCAAAGAAAATCAAAAGACACATAGACCATACAATAAAAAACCTTCCCACTGATGAAATACTACCTACTGGCACACACAAGTGTGATTAGAAATCTCAAACAGCTCAAACAACAATTTCACTAAATCTGCCGGCACAAATGTCTGACACCTAAAATACTTTAGGCCATTAACAATTAGATATCTCACAAACATGAACAACATTGCACTCAACATTAAAACATTACCACATCTTTAGAAATATGCCACAATCACACCCATTCTAAATCCAAACAAAGACTACAATATTAGCACAAGCTACCAACTCATATTACTTTTATCACCAGTTGTCAAAAGAAAAGATTATTATTACCATACATAACAGGAAACGTTCCAGTCATCTTGCCCCAACACAGATTTAAGCATAAACACTCCACTGCTATACACAACATATTTTTTCCAAATCAAGTATAACACATTTTTAAAATGAATATATATTTAAAATAGAAAATGAAAAATAACAAAAATGCAAATATTTTAATGAGATATATTTAATTGTTTTTTTTTTTTCAAAATTGATTGATGCAAAAATAACTTGTCAGAAATAACAGATACAAAAATAACTTTTGCTAACAGCAAAAAAAGTTCAAAAAAATGAAAAACAACAAATAGTTATAATGAGATGCATTTAATTGCTTTTTTTTCACAATTTGGTTGATGCAAAGAATACTTTTGTTAAAAGCACATCAAAACTATGCCCAAATGCAGCAGGCGTGTCACAGCTTTAACTTTAATAACTATCAAAGTTTCAGAATCTCTGCTCTCATTGCAAATCATTAATGATTTGTTAGCAGCTTATTCAAAAAGACAATGTGACATGGTTGTGATTCTATCAATTTTTGTTATTCTGTTTCTTGCAAAAAGACACTTTCTTTATATCGCTCTTTTCAGCTTGGCAGTCTTACCAAGCTGCTCTAAATTAGGAATGTGCCAAAGCTTTGGCTTTGGTAAAATTGCTGGCAAAAAATTCAGCAAAAGTGCTGAAGCTTTGGCACATTCCTGGTGTTTGGTGACTTCAAAAAATCCTTCCTGTGGTTTTTGTATTTACAGGAACATTATATAAAGCATTTTTGCATGAGACAGCAAAAATGATTAGCAACCTTATTTAAAAAAAACTTGCCAGCATGTTAAAAAGTCACTTGAGCTTTGTACAATGTTAAAAATGAAATAAAATGTTACTGGTGCTTTCATATGTCAAACTAATTTTATGCTGATAGTTTGTTAAAGCATTGGCATTTTTAAAACAAATAAAAGTTTTATGACTCAACTAGCAAATAATGGCTTGCTTTTATAAAACTCTGGACCATAATCTACTGTATGATCTATTTTATTGTTGCTTGTAAAAACTATATGATTTCAGGTATTCTAGCAAAATTAAATCAAATAGTTTAGAGATAGTAGAATCTACAAGCAATACCATATTTCTTTGAACACAAATCGCCCTTGATTAAAAGCCGCCCTCAAATAGAAACTGCATCAAATGATAAAAGAATAAAAATAGAAGCCGCACAAAATACAATCAGAATTCCCTGCTTTACATCTGTAATATGTTACTTTTCAAATGACACTGAGTTTAATGAAACTGCTTCTTCACCCTGCATCTTTACGACATAATTTTTGACTTATGAAAGAATTCAACACACAATCAGAAATCAACCTAAACTGGTCTTGATTTCCTACACAAGCAATTTAGAAATTCAGCTATTTCCAGACAGTTTGTTAAGTATCTTTCTTTTCACTCTGTCATTGTAATTGCCATAAGAATGTCATAGAATTTTTTTAGAAAAAAGTTTCCTTTCAAAAGATTTAAAACTTTTTGTGAAGGATAAATTTTTACAGCTAGTTATTATTGTAAAAAATTATAAAAACCACCCTCAATTAGAAGCCTCCCTTGAATAGAAACTGCAGAAAATGGTTACAAAAATAAAAACCACGGCTTTTACTCAAAGAAATATGGTAGATGGAAAGCTTTCAATAATACTACATTTGTTACTTTAATTTGAAAGTGTAATAATTGAATTTATAAAACAGTTAGGTGTAAAAAACACATAGAGAAAGTTAACATAGGTTGCCAAAGCTTAAAGGACAATTAGCTTTTAGTTTTTGTAAAACAATACCCACTTTATAATTAAACAAAATGTTTAATATATTGTAATTGTAGGAAAATAGTATACTGTATAATGCATTTTATTGGATTTTATTTACAAAATTTTTTTTTAATATTTAATAAATCATAGGATTTATAGGGTTAATGCTGTAATAATTGAGCCTACTTGAGTGTATTGGTATATTTTGAGCATACTTGTATCTTGTATGTATAAACATTTTTGTTTAATTTTTGTGCTTACAAATATATACAGTAAAACAATGAAAGAATCATAGCAAATTTTAAACAAATAAACAGTATGTTATTTTTCTATACTGAAGGCATTGTTTGCTTGTATACAAAATAAAGATTGTTTAGTATTTGATGGACATATGCATTTTGTGCAGCTGTAATGTAACTTCAAGATTGTTATGTTTAATACATAAGTGTGTGTAACAGTTAGAGTGTAATGGAAATGTCAAACTTTAGCAGCTAAACATCATTTTTTCTGTTTGATTTTAGAGAAAGAATTTGCTTCTTTAGCCTCATCATTTTTTTGTAAATTTTTGTTGAAATTAACTTTTAGTTTAAAATGTCTGCAAAACGAAAAGTTGGTGAAATTGATAACGATTCATCCATTACTCTACCTGAAGTAATTGCTGAAGATCAGGAAATGGAAGAGACTGTAGATGCAGTTCTGGGTGGTTCGGATGATCAAGAATGTACTTATCCCAAGGGTTATGTCAAGCGGCAGGCTTTATATGCGTGCTACACCTGCTGCGCCCCTAATGCCCCCCCGGCTGGTGTGTGCCTTGCCTGTTGCTTGGAATGCCACAATGGCCATGACCTGTATGAACTCTACACGAAACGGAACTTCCGCTGTGATTGCGGGAACGAAAAGTTTTCCGCTTTAAAGTGTAAGCTTTTTTCTGACAAGGTTTCAATTAACGAAAAAAATGTTTATAACCAGAATTTTCGCGGCTTATATTGCACCTGCAGCCGACCTTATCCTGACGACGAAGATGATCTTGAGGACGAAATGATTCAGTGTGTGGTATGCGAGGACTGGTTTCATAGTCGTCATTTAGGTGACAATGCTCCTCCTCCTAGCATGGGTTTTTCTGAAATGATATGTTTTGAATGTACAAATCGATGCCCTTTTTTACTTAAATATAACGCTTTGCTAGTTTCTCCTATAAAGTTAGAAAAAGATTTTAATTCTGGTGATGTTGACGTTGAAAAAATTTCGGATTCAGATAATGATGTCGATGCCAGACATTCTGAGCTCGTAAAAACAGAAGAAAATGTTAATGATTCTGTAGCTGGAGTTTCGTGTAAAATAGAAGGAGCTATTCCAGTTAAAATAAACAGCGCCACCTTTTGGCCTTCAGGCTGGCGGGCCGTTTTATGTAAATGTCAAGCATGTTTAAAAATGTATGAGGAACTTAAAGTAACCTTCCTTCTTGACGAAACTGACACTGTGTCTTCCTATGAGGAAGAAGGGAAAAAGAAAGCGTTGGAAAAAAAATCCAGCGAAGAACAATCAGTGTTTTCAGGAATGTCGAGATTCTTGCAAGTAGAAATGTTAAGCGGCTATAAGGATATGAAAGAGGCTTTCTACGACTATTTTAAAAAATTTGCTGACGAAGGAAAAGTTGTCACTGAAGCAGATATACGATGCTTTTTCAATAACCTTAAAAATAAACGTCAAAAAGTTGACATGCCGTATTCTTGTCGTTGATAAAGCTATTTGTACATTAAAAATTGACTGATTTTGATAGTTCAGTTTTGTTTAATGTTTTTTTGCTTTTTTTTTTTTTTTTTTGAAAATTTCTATTTTGATATTTTGATTCGATATTGTTTTCATTTTGATGAATGTTTTGACTTAACTTAATTTCTGATCGACTCTGCCTATTACAGTTTGTAAAGCATATCTTCCGGCTGATTACGTACAACAAAAAGTAATTCAGTTCCTGATGGTCAGCCGTTTTCTGATTTCACGTTGCCGCCCGGTCGTAAATGTGAAAAGCACCTGACCGTAATCCAGCGCCCGAGCAAAAAACTGCCCCCAAAGTGTCTCAAATTTTTAACAAAAATTTGAAGTTTTTTTTTTGTCACAATGTACTTGAAATTAGTTTATAATGCAGATTAAAATAAAAGTTGTGAATAAAGAGGCAGGATTAATATGCGTTGTTACACGGACAATGTGGAAAAGCAGATCATGTGTAACAACCTTGGGTAGCGTTAGTTCGCAAATATTTTGATTTATTCAATTCGTTAAGAGCTAGGATGCACAGGAAACGAGTTGATACAGCATGTGTAAATACTTTTGTGCAAAAATCGACACATTTTATCATCAATACAATTTTAATCCGGTTTAAATATCCCCATGAATGGAGGTGGCCGGATGCATCTTACTACTTTCGCAATTCTTCCTACAACTTTTATTTACCTACACCGATCTGCCGCATCTTCTTAAACCAATCCTCAGTTCTTCAATCAAACTTTAGATGAGTGAAAAGTACTTCTGGCTCGAATAAAGTACTTGATAAAACCGGGTAATTAAGGGTTGAAAAAAATTGCAATGTGGAATTAAGGGTGAAGGATAGGTTAGACCTGATTTTTGAATAGGTTTTTATATTATATTAGGGTTAAATATAATAATTACTAATATATCCTCATCATGTCGTTTAATTTTAAGGAAAACGATAGACTTATGCTGCTCTTAAAAACCTCCTGGCAGAAGGTGTAACTTTATGTGTTTTTTTTTTAGAACAGTGATTCCCAACGTGGGTTCCGCGGAACCCTATGATTTCAATCAAATAGTTAAAACAATTTCATAAGCTTCAGCTGATTATGCGCACCAGGGGTGGGGAGTATGCGGCCCACAAGATTTGCGTGGGGTTGGAAAATTGCAAAGCATGACAAACTTTGTGATGAAAATTGAGGAGAACTCAGAGGCATCTTTCAAGTGAAGACCTTTTTTTTAGAGATCGCTTAATTATGAGCTCAAAAATTACGAGACAGATTGAAAGTAAGAGCTTTTTTTAGCCTTCAGCGTATTAGATGTTTCTTTTCAACTATAAAACACTCAAAGTGTTCCACTGACAAAAAAGTTTGGGAACCACTGTTTCAGAGAAATTCTAGTGAGTGGAGAATGTTGAAAAAAAACCGTGGCAACGGCTCTTAACCTTTGCTTCCTAGCAGTTTACCATGTCTAAATCTTCATTATATTTTTTATTGCAATTCTGCCGTAATTTATGATCTTGACTTGAATCCGATAAACATTTAAAACAAGACAGAAACAGAAAACAATGCGGGACAAATTTTTGTCAATGCTCCAGTAAAGATCCGAGAAAGTCCGCTTGCGACAAAAGGTTTGCTGTTAAAATAGCTGTTTTGAGTGTAACAGTTCGATAAATAAAGAGTCTGACTTGAAAAAGTTATAGGATACGTACCAAAAAGTACCGGTAACCCTTTTCAATATGTCTGTCTTTCCTAGATTCTCGTATTTCTTTTGACTAAGTTCCGAAATCCCTAACGTTCCAGACTCGCAGGTTCGGTAACTTTGATAGTACCGGAGGCCTATTATACCATAGCGCGTACATTACGCTTACCAATTATCATCAATGATGGCTTTAATAGGATGTGAACGGAGCGGCCGCACCAGACCCTCTCTAAAGTACATCAAAAGTGGCCCCCCCACACATGAAATTGCTCTATTTCATAGTAGCACCATATGACATCGATGGCATGTCAAAAAGAAAAAAAATTTTTTTTGAAGATTCTGCTCCTTAGGTTATTGTCACTTGTGCTTGTGGAAATGTTGAAGTGCAGACCTTTTTTTGGATCATGTCATCATGTTTTGAGGCAGTAAAAAGTGCCTCTCCATGCTTTAGATCACCCCTAAATTGAAGACCTTTTTGTTTAGAGATCACTTTTCTTTCGTACACTAAAAATGACTTCAGCTACCTTTTTTTAGTACTGTACACGAAATAGTGGCCCTCCATACATTTTTTACAGCAGGCCTCTTTTTTTATAAGGCCATCACTGATTATCATAACAATTAAACAAATGCCCTTAATGTTTTATTTATTTTCTATTTTTGAAAAAAAATTGCCCATGGTAATCCAGTAAAAATTTAATAGTAGGCTTTCTCTATACAACCCCAGAGAGCAGGAATCAGAAATGTATGGCTCATAAGCCAGATGTGGCTCATTTGATGACAGCATCTGCCTTGCAGATAAATCTAAAAAGACATTTCTTGGCTAGCTTTCAAATAATTTTTTTTTTATTTAAAACACATCAAAAGAATTTAAAGATGCCTGCACAGTAAGTGACCCCACTCAATATTTTGATCAGTAGTAGCTAATTGGGTTTGCTTCCGATCATTTGCAGTCATTTATAGCACGCTTTGGAGAATTTCGTGAACGCAATTCTTTAACAAGCTCATCATTCATTCACTTAAGTGTGCCGTGGACACAACCCACTTGAAGTCTTCCTTTGGGTCTCCATCAAAGAATTTAAATTTAAAGTTGTTGACCTGAAGGCCTCAAACATGCGGGTAAAAACCTCTAGTCACTGGATGAAGTTTGGAAATAGCCTAATTGCACGACAGCAAGCACAAGTAAAACTTTAGGCCTAACTTTCAGACCAGTTGATTGTCAAAACTTAAAACGCGCTTTCTGTCACACAGCACACACTGCAGAGCGTGTGTTGCCTCATGGACCATATTTGGCTCCACATTTGCAGTGGGCAGTCGTTCTTATTTTTTAAAATTTTTATCTCTATATTATCCTCCTGACTCGCAGGAAAGCAACGCAGGCGCTAATACATATGATAGGCAATTACCCCGACCTGCTTCTGGAAATACCAAGATTGCTGTCCGCTTGTAACTTAAAAGAGATATGACTTTAATTGCTAAACTGCTTGCCAAGACCACCAAGCAGGGGAAAGTGCCGTAAAGTGTCTTTCCCAAGGACACAACAGAATGGCGCGGTGAGCGTTCTCACACTTAAAAAACATCAAGAACAATCCACGATATCGTTTAACGGATGAAAACCTTAACGTCTGCATGAAATTTACCCCAATCACTTATCTATTGCAATTGCACATCAATTGCTTATCAATTACACACTTCAACAATTCCATACAACACCAGAAGCTGTATTAACTGTAAAAAGCATTGCATTTATTATTGGTTAGCTTTAAGAGTAGCTACAATCAGAGATCTACTGGACAATATTTTGGCATTCCCAAAGCAGGTCAGGGTAATTGCTTAAGCTACTTATTAGCACCTCCGTCGCTTTCCTGCAAGTCAGAAGTCAGGACGATAAATATAAAGATAAAATAAAATGAAGCACCGTCTAAAATTGTTGGTCTTGCTCTTTAAGGGACAGTGGTACATATGTGTACCATGATTGTGATTGGAACGTCACAAAAGCACTTTTGTGAAGGTATTATAATTCTAATTTTTAGATATTTGTGACATCATTATTAAGCCATTGTCTTTTTATTTTACAATCAAATTTTTATATCCCTCAAAGGGTTAAAAATGCACACTTTTGTTGTAATAAATGTTGAAAATAGCCTATTATAAAGCTCACACAGAGATGTATTTAAAAATATATTGCCATGGCTTCTTTAACCAAAAAGATACCCGAGCCCTTCCCCGAGCAATATTTGATCAAAACTTTTGAATAAATTATAGTTGACTCTCCATTTGCACAGATGACAAAAAGTTGTTTTTTTCACACGCATGGTTTAAAAAATACAATTTAAACATGACAATTTATGGTTGAAAGTTTTCATGTAAATGTTTTTTCGTAGTTATTTGACAAACAGAAAACATTAATTTAACGCAGAAAAAAGCATTGGTGGATTGCAATAGCTTAGTGGGTGTTAGATCCAAAGGCGGAAAAAGAAAATGAGGCCCTAGCAAACTTTTTTTAGAGCCCTTGAAAAAACTTTGAAAATAGATAAAGCAAATTCATTTTCTTCGAGAACCTGGTTTTTAAATATTTTCATTCCGCGACATAATTTCCAATCCAAGGTAACTTAACGCCCTGTTCGGTAAGCAAAATTATTTTTCGTCTCAAAAATCTTGTGTTCTCTAAAAAAAGTCTTCACTTAGTATTTGTCTCCAAAATCTCAAATCTTAGTGATTTCTAAAAAAAATCTTCACCTTAATCTTCAACTTCATTCTTTCCCAAAATTTCTAATTTTTCTCAAACTTTTAAGACTTGCCCCTCCGGCAGGTATGGCTCTGAGTTGAAAATCACTGCTTTAAATCAAAAATTATGTTTATCAAACGCTTCCGCAACCGCAACTGTTCTACAACGATTTTTAACATTATCAGAGTGCAAATGAATCAAAAAAGTCATCATTTTAAGTAAGCTGAAAGCTCTACTTTGCTTTTTCGCATGTCATTTGAAGATCAAAATAATAAAAAAAATGGTGCCCTTCACCAGCTCAATAAAGGAACATTCGGTAATTCATTTGTCCTTCAAACGACGACGATCAAAATAATAACAAAAAATGGTGTTCTTCACCTTAATAAAGGAACTTTCTCACTTATGCTCTAATAAGGCTTTTGAACTACTGCTCCTTTTGTCTACACTTAATTCTATCAATTAAAATTCTAATATCTAAAATTAATCGATTGCTTTTTCTATAAATACCAAATGAAAGTCTTGGAGTTGTTTCAATTTACATACCTAAGCCACTTTGGAACAAATGACCCTAATTAAACTTACCATTCGTCTCGATTTTTAGGGCTTTGTCTAGGCCGCTTTGCCAGAAATTCAAGACCGACTCAAAGTAAAGACCTCCTTTTTCATAGAAAACTGTACATTTTAAGGACAAAAATTATGAAATCCGAGACAGATTCGAAGCAAAGACCTTTTTTTAAGTCAACACTGCTTTTTAGGGACAAATTTCTTTTATTTATGAGCTTACCAGTTTGCCCCTTCGGAAATATGGTATGACCACCCCTAATACTTGTAAAGCTTTGAGTTCGTGGTGACGTAAGTCCTTTGGAGACATTTTGATTTCCACAATCCACAGCTTGTTTTAAACCAAATACTATTGATATTTGGTGCTATAATAGCGTGCGGTCTACCACTAAATTATTCGTCTCTAAATCACGCGGTAGACCTCACTCTGCCACTCGGTAGGTGAGTTTACCGTGGAGAGGTCTACCGCGTGATTAAGAGATGAATAATTTAGTGGTAGACTGCACGCTATAGTAGCACCTACTATTTTGTCAAAAAAAAGCACAATGTCTATTAAACAGCTTTTTTTAGCTTCACGCATATGGTTCGATTTTGTGTTTTTTTCAAACTACTTTTACTTAGAGTATCGGTAGTAAAAAACAAGAAGAATAGCTTTGTATCTGTAATTTCATTATCGTAGCATAATCTTAAAAAGACGCGCATATGACGAGAGCGCAGCACCAACGTGTGGTTTGCGTGACAATGTTTAGTTTCATCAAATAAAAAGGAGGATCGGACAAAAACACAAGCCTACCAAACTTTCGATTTCCGAACACGACTATACGTAGAGCAAGTAATTACCCTGACCTGCTTCCGGAGATGCCAAAATATTGCTATCCGATTGAAAAAATTTATTTTAGTTTTCTAAAAAACATGACTGAAATTTAGAACTGCTTGCCAAGATCGGCAAGCAGGAGAAAGTGTCTTCCTCAAGAACACAACAGAATGGCGCGTGTATGTCCATCACAGTCACGGCGCTTATAACTCGACCACGCTGCTGACTAGATATTTCCCATTCGCAAGACAGTTTTGACAGCGAATATTCGGTGGTGATTGACCAGGGCATTTGTGGGTTCAGGAAGTACTAATATGTTAACGAAGCCGGTTGTGAGTTGACTAAAGAAGGAAATGGCACCAACTCGTGGAAACCGGAAATTTACATGTTGATGAACGATCGAAAATAACTGAGTCCGCACTTTTATCATAATTAAAATAATTAACATATTTTTTTGAGTCTCCTTTTGTAAATTAATTATTAACTGCCGGTTATACATTAATTTAGAGCATTTTATTTGAATTTAATAACTTTTTCAATGTTTTTTAATGTTTCGGGGCCAACTAATAAAAACCCCATATTTTGCTCGATTCTTTAAATAGTGTCAGATTTTGAATAAAGTCTTTTAAATCAACAACACAAAAAAATTTTAAGTAAATTTGAAAGTTTTAAGGAAACAAAAAACTGATTTTGTCTGATGGCCTTCAATTTTTCGCAGAAGTAATTTCAACTAAAATCAAACTAAACAACGAAACTGCAGTGCTAAAACAATTGAAAAATGTATCAAATTTTATTTTACTCGACTGTTTACAATTAGCGATCTCCATGCCTCAAAAAACCTTACAAAAATAAATTCACAGTTAACATGGTTCAAAACAGAAAGTATGTGACTAAAAGACGAACTCGCACGTATAAACTGTACAGAATGAATGGCATTTTGAATTGTTCATAGCTGAATGGAAAAAAGCACTGCAAATGTTAGTACAAATTACCAGTTTAAAAAAAATTAATTAATTATTTAGCGAAACAACATGGTAATAATGTGTACAAAGGATTATGCTTTTTAGCTTGAAATGCCATATTTCTTGCAAGCAAACTTATTTTTAGAACATTATTTTTTATCAAACACAAATGTAACTATGTATGCAGGAAAACACAAAAGTTTGAAAATTACTGGAAAACTGAAAATGAAAGCAAGTGAATAATGGGGTAAACGTTATACTATGTGTTTATCACCAAAAATACATCGCCGAATCTTAAAAATACTTTTCGTCTTTAAAGGTTTGTTTTTAACTCTTTATTTTACAAAAAGAGATAAAACTCAATTTTTAATTATTTTTTCTTTATTTTGGCCTAATCGATTATGACAAGACAGGCTTGCGCAATAGTGCTAACTTATAAGAACATCATGCAACGCAACAAGGCTGCTGATTGCAATATTTGCTAAGGCGATAAGCAGATGTAGCAGCCTAGTTCATAGATTGCAACCTTCGCCTTCATTGTCTGCAAACTGCAATCTTTTCTTGCGAAACCGATGGCTTTGCTATGAACCGACTGTGAAGCAAACAACTAACCATTCAGTGCTGCCTCGTATAACCTGGTCTTAATGCAATAAAATAACTTTAAGCAATATGTACGAGTAGGTAAAGATTAACAAAAAGATAAGTTTTTACAACCGCTTCATTTGCACTCAATAGCGAATTGAAAACCCAAAGATTTAATGAGAAAGTTCTTTGTAGACAAAACAAGAAAAACAATCTACGATATGTAGAAATCACTAATGCGACTATCAAAGCTTTTAAATTCAAAATATATTATCAGGGTTACATAGATATACACTGAAATTCTTGTGTAAATTTCTCCACGTGATCAGGCAACACAACCGCTATCATTCGATTCTTTATCTTGCGTAAAAGACGAAAGTGTTATAATACACAAATTCAGAATAAATATGTCGTTATATTGTAAGATTGCACCAATAAAATTAATGCTACCGAAAGCTTTTAAAGATAACCAGTCATAGAAAAGTGTTAATTTAAAAAACCCTCAAGTCTTGGTCGACAACTGGCGCAGGTTTATTAGAATTCCTGGACTCGGCGGACGAAATTCAATAAATCAACAAACGTACGCGAATGTGCTCGGCAAGTGTAGATTAAGTTTAAAAGAATTATAAATATAACAAATTAAATAGATTTAAAGTAAATACTAAAAAACAAAATATTTTTTCCTGAATTTGAGGTAAAATAAAACGAACATAATTGTTTGATGTCATTCCAATTTACGACTTGGATACAGAAAACATGTTAATTAATGGCAGATACAATTAGCCAAGTTTCGCAGAGCCCTTTGAATCGAATTCATGGTCCAACATTTCAGGTTATCTCTAACCATTCAAGCAACCGCAAGCATTTAACCTCCCTCCTTCTCTATGCTTACGTAATTTGTGAACAATCCCTTATTCTTAAAACTGGCAAGAAAACAGAAAACGTTAAATTCAAGGCAACTACTAAGAAATTACATTTACTTTCAAATATGCCAGTCAATAACGTCAGGTTAATTCTTTAAATAGCCTTTTTACGACTTTATTTACTTAATACAAAGATATAATTTTTAACATTGATTGTGATTTTACTTATTATTGATTTTGTTAGTTAGTCCAAAAACAAAGAGATTGTCTTGTACGCCAATCTAGACAGTTGGGGCTGTATGTAGTTTGGTTGAAGAGATTTTTAATATGAATGAATCTAATTTTTAAGGTGAATATGACATTGATACGATTTAAGGTGAAGAGATTTTTTAATTATTTGATTAAGACTCAGGGTCGTAAAAACTTTAATTTAATTTTTTCATTTAGTTTTGTGATTTATATGTGGCAGACATAACAATCATATCATTACGCGCTAAGCAAACTTAAAAAATAGTTAATAATGTACAGCAGCTCACTCAAGTGGAAAATCAGATGACGTTCATAAATAAATCGGTACCGCCACGCTTCATGAGCCGTCTATATGATAAGCCAGCCAGGCTATTGGCGATAAGCTTTTTATATGATTGAATAGAGAAGATACTGCTGTCAGATGAATTTCAATAAAATTGAACAACTTCTGGTGATTTATCGGTTTTTGGAAGCTACATATTTATTTTTTCGTTTTATCTTTATACTTATCCTCGCAGGAAAGTGTCGGAGGCAAGCAATTAACCCGATCTACTTCCGGAGATGCCACGATATTGCTTTCCGGTTGAAATTTTTTATTTGGTTTTTGAGTTTTATAGAGATATAACTAAAATTTAAAACTGCTTGCTTTACAAGGCTGCCAAGCAGGGGAAAGCACCGTAAAGCGTCTTTACCAAAGACGCAACCGAATGGCGCGAGTAGGTTTTGAACCCAAGCCATGTCAATCACAATTCTGGCGTTGCACCACGCTGCCGTCGTAATATTGATATTGATGGTAACTATTAAATTTTGCTTCAAAACTATTTCCTTTACATTTTTTCTGGAAACTAAACGAAGAGGCCTAACCATCTCAACATCTTATTATTTTATGAACATATATATAAAAAACAGGTGTAAACAAAGTAGAAACAATCATCAATAACTGAAAATCCTTCAAAAAAATTTTGGTATTGTTAAAACATTTATCGAATTCGACAAAAATCAAAAACGTCCGAAGTTAAAATTTTGAACATGATCGAATTCGCGGCGTAAAAACATAACAAAAACAGGTTATTACAAACTTCACCAACAAAACTACAAGCTCAACTGACAAAATGGGCAGAAGTAAGGCCATGTGTATATATATTAATTTGTCTTTAATACTGCGTTTGTGAGTTGTTATTCGGCGTTGGATTTTTCTTTATTGAAAAAGCCTGAATAAGCTTCTGTAGCCTAGGTTGGGTGGGGCCCCAAAGAGCGTAACCTTGGTCGTTTTGAAGAAAAAAAATCAATGTACCATGAACAGCTTTATGATAAATTTCTTTTATAGGAGCGGCATGCTGTAGACCACTTCTGTAATAGTGCTCAAAAGCTGGGACCAATACCTGCTTTTTCTTGAATGGACTGGTCTCCATTCTTAAAATAGCAAGAGGTGTTGGATCTCTCCATTCTGGTACAAAAACAATGAAAGAAAGTGGTTCAGTAGATTGCCCCAACAGTTTTTCAAAGTGGTCAACCATTGCTTCCATTAATTCTTCTGCAAACGGAGCATTTGCCTCAAACGACCCTTTGACTGGAAAAAATTGCAAAATAGGCCCAACTGAACCAAAGTAACAGTCCGTATCTGCAAATGCGGATGAATATTGCTTAAAATAGCAATTAAGAGGAGAAGCAAAACACTCAATTGTAACGCCAAAAGTCTCGTGTAAACAATTGAACACTTGAGAAGGAAGAGCGCCGTGCAGCATAATCCCTTCATACTGGTTAGGTCCGAAAAATGTCTGATATCTTCGAAGCAAGCACCACACTCGGGAAAGAAAGAGTTTCAAGGTTGGATCATCTTTGCAGAACGACCGATACAAATGCTCTAATTTTTCTAGATATTCAGGATTGATACGTATAGATTCGCCATTATAAGTTAAAAGTATGTTTTTCTTGTGCACTTCTTGAGTTACAACATTGTGTAAATAGGGAGTAGCACACAACATAGGTATAGGGCGAAGCGGCGTAATTTTCCCACTGGGGTCAATTGGTTTCGGTAAATCAATTTTATGTAATCTCAAAATACCTAAATGCTTATCAAGAATTTTTTTTGCATTTTCTTGAGCTAAATGATACATTTTACGACAAATTTCTTCAACTGAATACTTTGCAGTTTCTACAAGATGAGGTCCACACTGCCGTCGAAGATGGGCAAGACGATTTAGATAATCCGTCAAAACTGCATTTTGCTCTTTCCTTAACCAATTCACTGTGTCTTCAAAATGCCATTTTACAATTTTCCTACTTTGATTGTTCGTGGGTCTGCTTTCAACCATTCGTCTAGCTGCATCAGCATAACAAAACAACTGTTTTCTTGCATCTGAACAAGATTTAATTTTTGCTATTCGCACAGGGATATCATACATGATTTCTCGATACATAGCTGGTGAAACTTCATCCCTGCACATAGTAGGTAATAAAGGCTCAAATCCTTTATCATGCACTTTTCGCTCTAATAGCCATCTGTTAAAAGATTCGTTTGGAGCATCAATGCCTTCATTTAATTTGCACAAGTTTTGATATTCCTCACGCATTTGTTTTACTAGAACACAGCGATAATGTTCAATTTCTGGAATAGGAGGAAGCAACGTGCAAGGCGACCCTTCCATTACAATGGCATTTGTATTAATCGTAAAATCCCAAAACTTTTCAGTTTTGCTTTGTTTGACTTTACTTGAAACATCCTCGATTAAAGTAGGTTTTCTTTTCAAAATGTGCTGAGAATTCAAAGCACTTGATGTTTGAGTTTCATCTGATTCAAGTAATAAATCAACATCTTGATTTGTTGGTAAAGACTCCATGAAACACAAAAAAAATCTTTTAAGCTACAAAAATTTACACTGTATATCAAAATTTCTCAACTCAACTACATTTATATCAACGTTTTATAACAAAAAAACTGAAAGTAAAAGTTATTAGAAAATTCTTAATATAAAAAAATATCTTGTTCACTTAACTTGGTAGAGATTATAAAAAGTCAAAACAATAGAAATCACAATTTCACAGAAAAATTATATTTACAAATTGGATTTTTCATGTTTGCATGAGAGCAGCCATATTAGGTTTAACAACTATTCAACAACTGCTTTATTTCAATGGCTTGGTACAAGAAAGCAACTTTTTCACCAAAACAAAACTGGTTAAATTTCATACAATATTTATTTTAATTCATTACTTAGAAGCAGTCTGTCAACTACTGAAAAATTTGTTGTTGTTTTTATTGAAATATGTATTTAGCAAGTCAAAACAGGAATATTAAACAACTTAAAAAAAAGATTATTGGTTTTATCCTTTCTATATGATAAATTTTTAAAATAATGTAAACAGAAACTTCTATTGAATAGTTTCATCAACATTTTGAAACAGTAAAGCACTTTTTTTAAATGTATAAACAAGTTGGCAATAAATAGGCACGTATACATTTTGAATTTTTTTTTTATCCAATCAAACCACTACTTTTTGCTTTATCATGCTCAAATAATCACTACAGTTATTTGCAAGACAACTACCTTGGCTAGTGTTACACAAGGCCACCTATGCCAGCTGAAACACTAGAAATATTACAAGCAGATCAAGATATGTTACTGACTAAAAAACAAAAGACCAAATATTATTGTCCAATGTTGCTCATAAAAAAATATTCAATTAAAAAAATTTTTCAACTTTAAATTGAAGTTGAAAAAGTTGAAGTTGAAAAATTTTGTTAGCTTTATTTATTTAGTTATTCAGTTATTAATGAGCTTTATTATTGAACTAAGAGGCATACCAACCAGTTATAAGCTAGCAAACAAAAATTTTGAGTTTGCTACACAATCAAAGCATTCAAGTTGTCAAATAATATACCATGGGAAGGGAACATGCAGCCCTCGAGGCCCTATAAAAGCTAGCTTTCATATTGATTAATATTTTACAATACAAATTTTGACAATTTAAAAATAAAGAACAGTATGTATGTGTCAATGACTACTGATGATCATAGCCAACCATAGACCTCTTGAATGGAAGGACTAGTAACTTGCACTCTCAGGTTGCAAAACTTGGGTCCCACTATTTTACAACACAATACATTCACTGTGTGTAAATAATGGTTTGTATTTATGTAAACAATTATTATATTGTAGGTAAACTTTTTTTACATTTATGACGAGTCTGTTAAGTTTATGCTGTCTTATGATGTCATGATGATGTAATTGTAATCAGCATGTGCTACTGATGTTGTATGTAGTTTAGAATTTTCCTACCTAGTGCCAGTTAAGTAGTTTAATTAAGAAAGTAGTCTCAGTTTAAAAGCAAGTTAGCTGGTACTATAGAATAGCTTCCGTAATGTTAATACTGCTTTATATTTTATTTTATATTTGATTCTCTTTGAATAAGGATGTAAAATGTTAATAGTTAGCCGGTTAATGTTAATTGAATAAATAGTGTTGTAAGTATTTGGTTGTGCATTTGTGAAAGACTAAAAAACCTAGACGATAGAAGATTTATTCGCTTTTAGTGTTGTATGTTAGTCATAAAATGGGCCTAATTAAGGAGTTTATATCTTAGTCGAAAAAGAAATCAAACTAATTGCCAAAACTGTCTGATATAATTTATTTCTTTTTGTTTCAGAGGTTTCCAGTAAAAATACACAATGCCTACGAAGTGTAATGTCTACGGGTGTCAGGAAAATTACAGGGGTAAACCATACACCAAAGTAGTATTATTTCCAGCTGATAAAGTGGAGCGAAACCAATGGATTGAAGCTATGCCAAATGAGCATTTCAGTTTACTTCAGCTGAAGCAGATCTATGCTTGTGTTTGATTACAGTTAAAGGGGGAAAAGACCAAGTCATCCACCATCCATTTTTCCTGGCGTTTCAAAGTCATGCTTGAAGCAGGTCTCCTAAGCACCCAAAATTACTACTGCTTCAGCAGAGACCCAAGTTGAAAACGAAAGACTCCGAACTGAAGTTGTGGATAAGATAGGCAACTTTTCTTTTTGTAAAGACATCCAAAAGCATATACCAAAGGATTATCGTATTGTTTGTGATACTAATGATATTTACATTTCTAAAACTGATGCAAAGGGACATTCCATAATCCAATTTCTCCATTTGCAATTTGTGAAATTGTCATTTGGGTTTTTGTATCTTAAATGCGCTGAGAAAAATGGAAAGGAAGTACCTAAGACATATTTTTCTAAAGCTTATTGTCTGCAAAAGAATAGCCTTCTTAGTAAATGGTCCTAATTTGATCATAACAGTGTATAAATTCAAAGATGCAGATTATCTAAAAAGTACCTTACAAGAATTGAGCCAAATGAGTTGTTCTGATTTGCCTCATTTTCAGTTTGTTTATTCTCAGTTACAGTTATTGCTCACTGCTTTAACAGAAATCTTTATGTTCTGGCTGCTGAACTTCATAACATTTCACCAGCTGCACATAGAATGCTACAAAAGTTCTGGTTCAGTTGTTTTACCTAGAGTGGAACTGTTGAAAAAACTTCTTTCCTGTAGTCTACATGATAAAAACTTGGAGCAACTTTTTCAAAAACTTAAACCTCAGCAGCGTCTTGTCAACATTCTTTTTGATGAAGTAAAGCTCACAGAAACACTTAGGTACTCAGGTGGTTGTGTTGTTGGTTACACTCAAAATGATTCTTGTGATAGCGAAGTTCTTGCAACACATACTTTAGTAATTGAAGTTGTCTGCCATTTTGGTGGCCCTAAATATATACTACACATTTAGCCTGTTGCAAAACTTGATTCAGATCAACTTAAGTTCTGCTAGAAGCTTTAGTAGCAGTTACCAATGCTGGTGGTACTATAATTTCTTGTGTAGGTGATAATTGCAAAACAAATGTTGCAGTTTATGATAAATTAGGTGGTCCTGGTAAAGCCTTCATAAATGCTATAAATTCTCATATTTTCCTTGTTCTTGACTATGTTCATTCTTTTAAAAATGTAAAAAATAACTGGATAACGGTTCCTGATAAGGAACTTTCTTTCATAAAAGAGGGAAAAACATATGTTGCACAATGGAAGGACATAAAGCATTATATGAGGAAGACAGGAGAAACCACATCCATCTAACCAAGATCACATAAACAGCTGTGTACACAAAGCCCTTGCAGAGACAAAGCGTGCCTTTTGTTTGTCAAATCTTCCATGACAAAACTGTTGTTGCTCTTTCAACTGTAAAGGATAAACTTGGCCTCAGCAAGGGCACTATCATTTTTGTTAAGCTGATCACTGATTGGTTCCACATGATGAATGTGAAAGATTGGTATTCCGGTATTAACATGCGTGATGAGTGTCGTCAACCATGGACCAAGAATTGCACTACTTTCAAGAAACTTGCTGAAACTTGTAAAGTTATTTCCTCCTGTGCATGGTCAGGAGGTTGAGGTCGGACGCAAAAGCTCAGCTTATAAACTGTTTGATAAGATCTCATCTCAGCCAAGCCCTATATTGTATTGATAGTCCAGTGGTTGCAATTCAAGGAGCATGCCTTACACTGTCAAACATTTTTTTGAAAGCATTTGTGCTAGACAACAGTGATAAAGAAAGACAACTTGGCTGCTTGAGGAGAAAAGAAAAACTATCTGCCAAAAACTAAACATGTTATGTTATTTATATTGTACTACAGTATGTTTTTTTTTAATTCTCTTGTTTCTAGAATAACTATATTGTTTGCCTTAGACATGTTCCTTTTGTTTCTCCAGGCTTACTGTTTATATATAACTTTAATTCATGACAGGGTAACTTAAGGTGTGTTTTTCATTGTTTTAATAGAAAAAATATATGATAATCGGTATGATTTTGTGTTTTTTTATGCTTTTTTACCTTTAAATTACTTAGATTTGACCTTTAAATGGCCTGCAGACAATGTCATAGAAGATTAAATAAGAAAAATAAACTCCTCACCCTAAAAAACCTTTAAGACACCAGAATCAAGGTTCTATCACGTAATTGACACAAATTATAGGTGGAACCCAAGTTTCACATACCGAGAATAGAAGATACCAGTCCTACTATTTAAGGGGTCTATGTAGCCAATTGTAAAATTGCCATCTACATATAGTAGCAGGATGTTGTTCTATAATTTGCTGTGTAGAAAAAAACAAAGTTTAAATGATTTGTCAGTCTTGTTGTAATGTGTTTGTGACCATTGGAAACTTGTCAATAGGAGCTGCAGAGCTGTAGTACCACCAAATATCAGTGCACCTGTTGTAAATACAAATATTCATAATATCAGCTAGGCTTGAAAGAAATTTTTTTCTCTATATTTTAATTTTTCTGAATTTTCTTTACATAAATTTAAATTCAGTTGAGGTTTTTAGGAAAATTTTTAATTTTGAATTGGCAACTTTCTCAAGCTGTTTAAATGCAGATGAAAAATTTCACGTAAAGTGATCCAAACTGATGTTATCCATTAATGCTTATATGTGGTAGATTGACTATGTTTAAGCTCAATAAATGCAGCTCATTCAGAATAGAATCTGGACAGGATTAAAAATTTTATCAAGCATGCACAAAAGTTGGCCAATTCTAGGTTTTAATTATTTAGTTTACTTTGGCAAAAACAGCCAGTCAGACTGAAACTAATGCTTTTATGAGCTCCTAGCTGTTAAAATATTAAAATTACAAGGTGTTGCTTGTAAAAATAATAAAAACTAATGTCAAAATTTATAGTAACTTAATAAAGGAGTTTTCTATTAGATAGTGCCAGATAGGTATTTTATTAAAACATTTTTTATTCAAGTTATAATGCGAATAGAAAACAGTGTAACTTTTTCTGTTACTAAATAAATGTTAAATGATTTTTTTGTTTTGAAATAATACACTAAATAAATAAAACTAGCTAATGTATGCTCTTCCAAGTAGTAAAAGAACTAGAGGGTGACTTAGAACTTGCTGATGGGATTAGGCTGAAGACCTGGTCTAATCTTGTCTTGGAATTCCACTGGTGGAATTGCCACTAGTTGCAAAAGATTGAAATGCTTGGAGATGACAACTTGAGCTGCTGCCCCTGCAACTGCAAAGGATAAGCAAACAGAAGAAAATACACTGAACTAATTCACTGTTTTCCTGAAAATGATTGATTTGATAAAATTACAATTTATTTACAAAATTAACATTTATAGGTATTTCAACTTATGCAACCTCTTATATCACTGCTTAATACAATTATTGACTCTATTAATGCAAGGTTTCCCATCTCTGTTATATACTGACAATGTTCATGTTGCATTGAAATTAGCTGCACTCACAAAGTCATAAACTAAACATCTTTGATCTACTTCAATATTGGGAAAAAATACTTTATATATATATATACACGATATTATGAAAACAAAATCAGCTCAAAGTAATAATGAACATTTGACCAATTTAATTTTTAAAACAAAATGAAAAAATAACATTTTATATAGTTTACAAAAATAGAAATTTATTTTTTTCTTTATTATATTTGATTTTTATTAACATGCTAATATGCCAGATCAATTTGCTGTATCCTGTATATACACCAATATACTGGGTGATCATACCCATGTAGACATTTTTTGAAAGTAGGTTCTTTAACAAATATTTTTTTAAAGAGTTTTTGTGTTTAGATATTTGTTTCTATCATCACCAATTCATTTCTATTTGAATAAAGTCATCAAATTAAAACAATTATTTTAAGTGTAACTCTGAATTAAATACGCATACTCATCATTTTAATAGTTATGGAATCTGCAAAAAACCATGCAAAAATTAGATAAAGCCATTGAATGTGAATGTGGTAACTGTCTGAAATGGTATCATGCAGCATGTATTAAAATACCACTTGACCACTATAATGCTCTTAACTCCTGCCTATTTTTGTAAGTTAAAAGCTTGCTATGTCTTTGTGATACTTCTAGCAATAACACAAACACTGTCAAATTTATGCAAAAAAAGAGATTATCGAGCAAGTAAGTGAACAATTTAAAAGGACCTTACCCAGGTTAATTATTAGTATCTTTAACAGAATATCAAAATATCCACATGAAACCTTTATTTGTTGAAATAATGAAGGAACAAGAAGTCGAAGTTAAAGACATCTATCACCACTGATAAATTAGTAAATACTGTTTCTACCTTACACCTGATATTAAAACAATGTTCTACTATTACAGAGCAAATTGACTATAAAAAAGAGAATGATGATCATAAGACAGAACAACATGGTAGTGTTTAATTTTTCTGACTCTTCTGCTACTCTTCCAGAAGAACAATTTAAAGACTGCAAAATAATAAAAAATCTTATTATTACAAGGATAAAACTTGATCCCAAAGATGTCATCAACATTTATCAACTTGACAACAAATATCCAAACAAAATTTGGCCAATTTTGATCAAAACCAAATCCGAAAAACCAAGTGGGATACAATCAAAGCAACAACAAAAAATTGAGATATTTGGATTTGAATGGTGATAGTACTTTGATCAACATCACTTGGAATAAAACAATTAAAGAAAAGACTATAAAATTTTACTTGCAGAGTTGAAAGAATGGTGAAACCGATCTCATAATAAAAGAGAACCACATTCTTAAAAAATCATTGGTCTTTAATCAGCTTTTTCAATGAAATCATCAAGAATTCTGGTCAATCTTGTTTACCTAATAAAAATGATGACTGACCAGAGCATTAAATTATCTGAACTCAAGATCTATTAGTATTACAAATGAAATCGATATTTTTAACAATTATGTAACATTAGTTTATGCATTTATTGACATTTTTTTATTTATGAAACCTGGTTGAATGCTGCTATACCAGACTCATTAGTATGCCCGATTGGGTATCACACCCTTTGCTGTGACTGTAAATCTGGTTGTAGAGAAGGTGTCATAATGCTGTATAAAATAATCTTAATATAACATTTATTACTCCCAACTGTGACCACAATGATGTTGAATTTATTATTGCTGACTTGAACACAAACAAATCCCTTTAAAAAATAAGGATGATATATGTTTATATCTCTCTTAACACTGTTTTTAATAGTGCTAATGTTGAGAACCTTTGTAATGTTTTGTACAATTAGTTTGCATGAACTTTCCTGTATTTAATGTTCGAGATTTCAATCTGCCTACAATTGATTAGTCTATACCTGCAACTTCTGATGGAAAAAATCAACAAGTTCTGCAAAAATAACTTTCGAAAACAAAGAATATTTGAACTAACACATTGAAATGACAATAGTCTTGATATTTTAATTTGCATCATTATAGGCAGCAAATAGTTGAACTTGCACAGTGTTGATGCACCTATGACCAATTTTTGTGATCATTCTTCCATGCATTTTTCACTTATTTAGACTTCTACAAAAACAAAAAATTTTGCTATTAAGATATTTAATTTTACAGGAGCAAATTATGAAGTAATCTCTAATATACTTTCTATGGTTGATTGGGAGTACATTATTGACAAAAGTGAAGACAATATTCAAACTCTTTATGATGATAGTATTAACAAACTCTCCAAAGCAATTTGTGATTATGTACCTTCTAAAAGCAAGTCAAATAAATTAAAATGTCATGACAGACAGCAGTTGTTTTGAAAGAAAAACTACAGCAATATTGCAAATGTAAAAGAAATCCATGGCTGATTCCAGCTTACAAGATCAAATCAAAACAATATGATCCACTTGTGAAGCAATGGTATAATCAAATTAAATCTCTCTCTATGTTATTTCTAAAGCCTTCTCAATTTTATGGTTATGCCAATAAATAACTGAAGTTTAGATTATTTATACCTTTATATATTATAATAATTAGCAATGGTAACTGAATATCTTCAGATAAAGAAAAAGCAGATTTGTGAAATGGCTTCTTTCATAGTGTTTTACCCACGATAATAGGCACGCTTTACAACTCAACTGCAAAGTAACATGACCACAATTTATGAAAAATGAGATGGTAACTGAGGCAGATGTAGCCAAATCAATGCAAAGCATCAATAATTCACTTTCCCAAATGCCAGAAAATATATTTGCCTATTTTTTAAAAAAATGTTGTTTTTTCTCTGTTACATGTTTTGATTTATTTTTATAATTATTGTTTATCTAAAAGCAATTTGCCCTTATCAATGAAAATTTGCTATCATTACTCCTGTTTGCAAAAAAGGCTTGTGTGATAATGCATCTAATTATAAGCCAGTTTCCCTTACTTCAGTAATTGCTGAGTTCTAGAAAATATGGTTTCTGAGAAACCAATGCAACATTTTTTTACCTGTAATTTTTGTCTCCCAATCAATATGGGTGTGCACCTTTTCAATCCACTTGCTCATAGTTACTTAATGTGTGAATTAAAAGCTTTAGATTTTTTGATGAGGGCCTAGTACTGAGGTTGTATATATGGATATTACTAAAGCCTTTGATACAATATCTCATTCTAAATTACTGACCATTTAGCAATTTTTTGGGATGCAGAATAATGTTCTAAATTGGATTACCACATTTATTAGTGGCAGAAGCCAATCAGTATGTGCAAATAATGCTTTATCTTCTTCTTTAAATGTGTCTTGTGGCATCCAACAGTTTCGTTCTGGGTTCTGGGTCCTCTTTTATTCATCTTATACATAAACGATCTTAATGATTGTTACCTTGCAAATATTGGTTGTAATATGTATCTTTATGCTTATGATGCAAAAATTTTTGGATATGATTCTAATACTGCATTAACAATATGGTGTCATGGATCAGTAATCACCAGCTAACTTTGGCTCCAGCTAAATGTAAATATTTGCCAATTTCTTGCAAACCTTATAATATTAATCATGTACATCATATTAATAGCTAAAACGTTTCCTTAACATTCAGTGCTTGTGATTTTTTTGTTATTTCTTCCAATCTCAAGTGGAATAATCATATTACTGAAGTTGTGGCAAACACTTCCATCTGTTCATACCAAATTTCTCCTTTTTTCACAGCAATAATATTTGGATATTACTTACAGCATACACTACTTATGTGAAACCAAAGTTAAAATATAACATTTTTATTAGGTTGTCTTATCTTATAAAAGATATTGCAAAGATTGAATCAGTCCAAAAATGTTTTACTACATACATTTGTGCATGTTACAATGTGCCATTTTCTTCTTAGCATGATTGTTTATATAAGCTTAAAATAAAATTATTTAAATATTGACAAGTTGAATTTGACATCATCCTGACTTACAAAATTTGTTATAATTTGATTGATTTAAAATTTAAATAATTTTTTATTAAGTGCACTATCGACAGCTCTTACAATCTATGTAAGCATAGCTTTAACATTAGGCCTCTTCATTGTGCAAGTTCTGATTCCTATAATCATTTTTTTACTAATTGGGTTTTTAAAGTTTAGAATAGGTCACCTAGAAAATATTTGTGCTCCCAATTTAATGCTGTTTAAATGTCATTTAAAATAATTTCACCTAGGTTTTATTGTTGCCTTAAAATTTACTTAAACCTGTTTCATCTGTTCATCTTTCTGCATGTGTAACTTAACCTCATTTGTAAGTGCATCACTGAATGTTGGTTCTGATGTTATTGTATGTTGCTTATAATAATAAGAATTTCTTTATTTTTAAGATTTATTTAAAAATAACCTATAATGAAAATCAGCATTGTACGTCCAGCAATCTATGAGCTATTTCAGGGGTGGGCAAATATTTTAGATCGAGGGCTGCATTCAGAAGTTGAATTTATTTGCAGGCTGCATTATAATGATCTCTAAAAAATGGTCTTCATTACAAATCTGTCTCGGATTTCTTAATTTTCAAGTGCAAAATAAAGTGATCTCTAAACCCCAAAAAAAAGTTTTTCATTTAAATCTACTTTGATTTTTGATTTTTGTACCTAAAAATTAGTCAACTCTACAGAGATTTACTCTTCAGCGAAATAGACCTACTATGTACCAATTTGGTTTTATAGTGCACACACAAGTATTATTGACAATATTCTTAACGTTATTGACAATATTAAGGTGTTGCAACCATGCATCATTCTTCTAACTACTATATCAAATATTACTGTTTGCATGCTATAACGTTTTGTTGCTTCTTTTTTCTTCTTCTGCTATAGTCCTATGTTTTTTTTATCTTTTTGTTTTTATTGTGGCGGAGCAGAAATAAAAGATACTGATATTGATACTGATACTTAATGATGCTTTGCGCATTGTCACTGGATGCCTAAGTCCCCATCCTTGTTGAGATCCAACTAGTTGGAGTTTGCCACCTAAGAGCCACTCTTCTCTTGGCCAAATGCTGCATTTTAGACCCTAAGCACTTCTTGCATTCTTATCTGGTTTGACCATTGAATCTGCGGTAATATAGATTGAAATCCTGATACCCATTTGTATCTACTGTACGAAAACTATTAAATAATGCATCTGAAGTAAATACCCATGATCATCAGTGGACAGACTTTACATTCAACATGGAGTACTTGAAAAGCCCATGTAAACTTCATGATTTCATCCCCAAAGTTGGTTCCAGGTATCTTGGACAGGGACTGCCCAGGCCTCTTGAATAAGAGTCAACCGCTTGCAAACTGGCATTGGGTGTTTTCAGTTTTCCATGTAGAAATGGGGTCTCGCTCCCTCTTATAATTGCAAGTATGGTGTACATGAATTGCAGACCACATCACTTCTGCATGCCCTACACACGGCGCACCAAAAGCACATCTTGGTCTGTCAATCCTGGATGACAAAACCAGATGCTGGCTCAAGAAACATCACTGCCATCATCTGATGAAATAAGAGCAACCAGATAATCCCAAACGACGACAATCAATGATTGTTAAAAGCAATGTCCAAGAATTTGGTTGAAGACAAAAAAGAAATTAATAATTTTTCCAATTATTTATTTGAACCCTTTGCAGGCTGCACAAAAGATTGTTATGGGCTGCATGTGGCCTGCGAGCCACAGTTTGCCCACTCCTGAGCTATTCCAAACAGGAAAAACATTTAGTGAGATTTTTTAACTTTTTAAGCCTTGTGTTAGCAGGTTTGGTGTTTAAAAGGTTTTGAAATGCCTTATTCTGTTATTGTATTGTATTCATTGTCAGTATCATGCTAATTTAACACAAATAAAAATGCATTCAAACATGGAAAAAACACACTGATAGAAAGGCTACAAAACAACCACAACATAGAGGGTCTTCTAGTCTGCAGTTCTTAAAATTGTAAAATAATTATGATGCATGGGTCCACTCTCTTACAAATAAAAAGTACCCCAATTTAAAGATTAAGAACACTCAAACAAAACATTGTTGGGACCAAATTTTACAGAAACCATTCATGTCTCCTGCAATAAAGTTACTGATAAATTGAGATGTGTAATGAAAGCAAACAAAGACATATTAAAAAGTAACTTGGATTTGATTTCCATATAACTATGCATGATTATCTTTTCAAAATTTTTGTCAGCATTCTTTTTTTTTGGAAAGTTATTTGAACAAATATTTTTCCACATCACTGTGTATATAAAAATTATAAAAAACAATAAAACCTTAGGTTTAAACCTAAACGAAGTGATAAAATTTTATTAGCATTTTCTAGTTTTCAATTATTCAAAAACAATCTTTGTTTTTTGAGTTAACTATATGTGTGAATGAACTAATTTTTTTTGTAGCAATGCAGGATCTGCAAAACAACAAAAATTAGTCTCTTTAATAAGCGAGTGTGAGAGATTTTTGTTAATGAAACTAACCTGGACTTCCCCTGTGGTTACTATTATTTCTTGAAAGACTCTTTTTATCTTGGCTTCTTTTTTATTACTTTCCTAGTGCTGCAGGGGGGTTTTGGATTGGTTTCACCAACAAACAACAGTTAAAGTCTCTTTTCAAAGAGACCCAAATTGTATAACCATTTTAAGTATCAAAGAATTGGAAGGAATAAAAATTGGCAAAGTTGTGTCAACTATTGAAATGAATTAGAAACGAACAAAAAATTGTGCACTAAAGTTGACTTAGTTTTTATTAATGGCACTAGCTTTTGTGAGCTACTGCACACTTTGTCAGGTGCAATGGTATGGTTCTATTGGCAATTATGAAAGTTTCATTGCACCTGATGAAGTGTGCAATGTCTCACAAAAGCTTATGCCATTAATAAAAACTAAGTCAACTTTAGTGCACAATTTTTTGTTCTTTTCTCATTTTTAGTATGTAAGCACAAAAAATTGTCAAATAACAATACAATTGAAAAAGTAGTATTTCGATACGCAATTGAACTATTTGACCAGCCATCAAATTTTTAGTATTTGAATTTATTTTAGACGTTTTATTTTTTTGTAAACAATTAACATTTTAGCACAAGTTTTTATTACAAAAATTTCTGGCCGAACGTCGCCATTTTGCATTTAAACTTTTATTAAATTAAAAAGAGCTTTATTGCGATTAAATCTGCAGCTGTATGTAATAAATATTTTATTAAGCATGCCCTATTAGTCAAGCTTACAATTATTATGATTAGCCAGCAAAGTTAGCAATTGGTTGCATCAGAGACTAGCAATGTGCATTCTACCTGCTTGGCTGATAGTTAAATGTCAACTTTGACTCTACAAAAATTGGAAGAAACGCCATAAACAGCAAATTTCTTTGTGACGCAAGGAGTAAGTTGGGATTTAAACCACAAATTAACATGGCAAAGTTTTGATTGCTACTGTTGCAATCAGCTAAAATTGACTTCAACGTGGCCCGGGGAAACTCCAAAGCCTTCACCAACTGCACTTCCAAGGAATACGAACAATAACGAAACTAAAACCTTTATTTCAATAAAACTTTAAAATCCAAGAACAACGGGCACAGCTACCGGTAAATACAGTACAGTTTGGCAAATTAAAAGTGATGGCTCTTCTCGGCAACCAAAACGATAGCTGAAGTTAATAATACGAAGACAAAGTCCAAAGCGATAACCAAAGGAAAAATCACTTATTTTACCAAAAACCAAATGTATCAAACCACAATGTGAGCGCGGACTATTATAATATAAACCAAAGGCCAGGATGAAAGCGAGTTCGAATCCTACAAAAGTTTACGAATTAGAAAGCTAATTCTCCAACCACTACACCAATTTATTAAGTAAGAATGGTCTAGTCAATCAACAACAAATTGCCGACAGACCTGTTTTGTCCTTGTTTTTTTTTTTGAATTGCTTGCCAAGAGTGCCAAGCAGGGGAAAGTGCCGTTAAGTGTCTTTCCTAAGAACACAACTGAATGGGGCGAGTAGGTTTTGAACCAAGACTATAGCGATCACAATCAAGGCACTCTTAGTCACTCGACTACGCTGGCGACTAGTTCCCAAGCCTTTAACGCTCAGCCGGTTTTTTCGTGACAGCGAATAATATTCTTTATCTCGCGCGATCATCTGCATCTTTCCTCACCAAGCTATTATTTGCAACATTCTTATGATTCTTTGTTACAACTTCCTTATACCTCGTTTTTGACCTTCCTTTTTTTCTACCTCTCTTCTCATTTAAACTTATCTTTACGGTATCCTTATCATCTCTTCTCGGAGGATAACGCCATCAACCGTCGGCAGCGTGGTCGAGTGGTTGTCGGCAGCGTGGTCGAGTGGTTAAAGCACCGGACTGATGATCAACATGGTCTCGGTTCAAAACCCACTTGCGCCATTCTGTTGTGTCCTTGGGAAAGACACTTTACGGCACTTTCCCCTGCTTGGTGGTCTTGACAAGCAGTTCTAAATTGCAGTCATATCTCTACTAAATTACTAGCGGACAGCAATATCTTGGCATCTCCGGAAGCAGGGCGGGGTAATTGCTTACCCTATGTATAGCGCCTCCGTCGCTTTCCTGCGAGTCAGGAGGATAAATATAGAGATAAAATAAATAAATAAATAAAAAATAAAAACCTTTTTATTTTGATCTTCGACTCCATATCACCTCGTGTGCCATTTAATTACATTTTTTTCAAATTTCGCAATCGCATTGTTTTCATTTCGTTTTATTAAATATCTTTTTCGCTACTAATCGCCTTCATACCGTTACCATACAACGTTGTACTGCGCTTTCTAACTTGTTAGAACTCGTCAGGGCAATATAGCTTGTTGCTGATCCCAGCTGAAAAGTTGAAAACTTAAACAACTGGCATAACTTTTTGCTTGTGGTTTTTACACCAGAAACAGCCAGCTGCGGACCTGAACGCTGGGTGAGTAGTTCAATGAAAACAATGCACTACCAGCGTAACTGCGATACACCGCTAAGCCGCAAGGACATACTGGCGGTGGTTCCGATATGCTGACCACATTATCGAGTCAGCTAACACAAATCGGCTAAAGTCAAGCTAAACCCTGCAGTTCCATTGCAAACATTAAGTAAGAATGGTCAAGTCAATCAACATTGCGCACCGATTTATCTTTGATATTGTGATGTTTACATTATTACATCAAAATGCGTTTTGTCTTGTCCGATGCAACTTTTTTTTTATCGCTATATTTATCCTCCTGACTCGCAGGAAAGCAACGGAGGCTCTATACATAGGGAAAATAATTACCCAGACCTGCTTCCAAAGATGCCAAAATATTGCTGTCTGCGTGAAATTTAATAGAGATACGACTTTTATTTAGAACTGCTTACCAAGACCACCAAGCAGGGAAAAGTGCCGTAAAGTGTCTGTTCCAAAGACACAACAGAATGGCGCGAGTAGGTTTCGAAGCGAAACGGTGTCGATTACGATCCCGGCGCTTTAACCACTCGACCACGCTGCCGACTACGTGGTTAATTATTTTTATGTATGTTAGTTTTGTTTAGTTACATTTTGTAGATTTGTGTTTTGTAATTAATATATAATCTGTGTGGTTAATTACTTCTTTTATTTCTCTAATTCTATTTGAAGAACACTTGGTTCAATTCGCGGTGTTTGTGTTATTGTCAAGACGTCGAACTAAACCTTAACCGGATCCGTATACCGGTATTAACCCCAGTAATGGCTGTAATAAGGTGCGAACGGAACGACCTGGTTCGATTCTCTGTAACGTCGATTGAGTGATACTCGTTGTGCCCTTCGGAAAGGCACTTCACGAACATTCCGAGAAATGTGGTCAAGCTGCTTACCTTCAATGGTGACCGCGGTTAATCCACAGAAAGCAGCAAATTGGTGTGTGTGGAACACAACGCCATACGAATATTTACGTCCGGCGGGTTAGCTCAGTGGTAACATACGCGACTCACGTGCAGAACGACCTGGTCCGATTCTCTGTAACGTCGACTGAGTGATACTCGTTGTGCCCTTCGGAAAGGCACTTCACGAACATTCCGAGAAATGTGGTCAAGCTGCTTACCTTCAATGGTGACCGCGGTTAATTCACAGAAAGCAGCAAATCGGTGTGTGTGGAACACAACGCCATACGAATGTTTGTTTGTCCGGCGGGTTAGCTCAGTGGTAACATACGCGACTCACGTGCAGAACGACCTGGTTCGATTCTCCGTAACGTCGATTGAGTGATACTCGTTGTGCCCTTCGGAAAGGCACTTCACGAACATTCCGAGAAATGTGGTCAAGCTGCTTACCTTCAATGGTGACCGCGGTTAATTCACAGAAAGCAGCAAATCGGTGTGTGTGGAACACAACGCCATACGAATGTTATGTTTGGTGCGGTAGCACCAGGCAACCTGAAATAGATCAAAAAGTGGCCCCCCTACACAAAAAATTGCTTTACTTTTACCAAGGAACACTAGGACCTCGATGGCAAGCCAAAATAAAAGAAAAAAAAGCCTCTGTAACCTCCGTAATTGACAACATTTTACACACTATAGACTACTACAATTCGAAGTGAAAGTATATCACTTACTACTGCTACTACAAAATCGAAGACCTTTATGATTTTCGGAAGAAGAACATTATGATTTTCGAAGTAAAAAATGGATTTGAAATGAAGATCTATTTTTTTTTTTAGAGAACACCATGTTGTTTGGAAAAAATTAGGAAAGTGGTGACCTTTTTTAAATGATGAATTTGCTTTCATACACTAAAAACTGCTTCAGCTACCTTTTTTTGGCAGACTAAATACTTTTCTTGCACCAGGCCCCCTTTTTGTAAAGCCATCACTGATTAACCCTACGGTTAGGGTTAGGGTTATTCGTTGAACCAGAATCGGAACTAAACACGAAAAAAGAAAATTAGCTGAACCTGAACCGGAATCGAAACTTTGTTTTAAACGGATCCGATCTGACGTTCTTATTTTAATTTTATACATGCCTAGATGAATCACAATTTTGTATTTGAAGTTGCCACAATTTCTTTGGTCCCTTGACTTGCTATGTGGCAAAACAGAGACGTCATAAATGACTTTCTATAGGCGAGAAATTAAAGCCACACATTGGTCATATGACCTAAATATAGGAAACGCAGTTTCAAATAGATAGTATGCTAAAGCAGTAAAATAAAAGATTTAATGAAATGGAAACGCATCAAAAATAACAAAACAAAGCCACAAACAAAAATTAGATCTTAAAATTATGATAATTATTTTTAACTTTTCAAATTTTCTAGTACAACATTACAATATGCACAACTTTCTTTTGTTGTTGCCGGCCACATTACAGAGCTAGTTTTAACCCAAGGCCGCAATTTAGTGAGTTATGTTAAGTAGATAAAATTACATATAAGGCGTATGAAAAAAAAGTTTCATTGACAATATGCTTTTTACTTTTACCAATTGTAATAGAACAAAATATTACCATTTTTAATGCTCCAATTCATTCAAGCACAAATCGTAAACATCGAAGACTTACTGACGATTTCTTTAATCTTACTTTCATCCTAATGAACTTGCAAAATCAATCAAGCTAAGCAGGAATTGTCACATTGAAACTGATAACAAAATTTTCTAGTCAACAATTTGTATTAATAAAAATGAATCAAAGCAGCTTGGTTATAATTGCTTCAAAAAAAAAAAAAAAGAAATTCAGCTTAAATTTGTGACTGAATTACGCGAGAAGATTTTGAGAAAGAGAGACATTTTATTTTTCACCTTGCACACGTTTGAAAAACAATTTTGGACAAATACGAAAAATTACAAGCTATTTACTGTGCAAAGGTCAGGAAGCATCAAAGCACCTTTAAGATATTAAATTAGGATGCTTCCTAATAAAAGATATTAAATTAGAATGATAATTGACTACCAATGAATATCACTACCGATGAATAAAAAACAAAAAAAACAAACGAAGAAAAGAACAATCTTTGAATAGATGTTTGGTGATACAGAATTTGAAGATTGCATGAAGTAAAAGATTTTACTTCCCAAAGCTTTTCATCTGACACTCTTCAGGGAAAATCGTCAGAATGAAGCAGAATTGAAACCGAACTGAGTTATAAAGGGGAAAGCAGAGTTCTTATTGGCTGAAAGAAGTTAGCCAATGAGAGAAAAGATTAAGAAATTTTCAAAGATTAGACGAATTCTTTTTGCTTACACAGAAGGGGGTTGAGAGATTTAATGAAAGTTGTTTCAAGAGCAGAAAGGTGAATAGAAGAGCGACCTTGAACGAGAATAGAAAATTTTTCGTTGCTATAGTGAAGAGCGCATTGGGCGTTGTCAAGAAGATGTTGACCAATGGAAGATTTGTGAAATTGTTGTGGGCGTCTGTGGCCTTGCAAGAGCGGGAAAGACTTTGGCGGTTGGGCGAGGCACGAGGATTGGCGATGGATCTAGAAACGTGTTGTTTAATTTGCTCTTCTAGGCGTTGAGACATGCGACCAACGTACCGACTATCGCAGTGGCACACAAACTGATAAATAACATTGCTGTGATGATGAGAAGGTAACACGTCTTTCTTAATCGCTGGTAAGAGCTGTCGGGTGTTAAAAATAACACGTGGTTTGACGGAGAAAAAGCAGCGTTTCACAGCAGACGTAATCTGCTTTTCAAACTTCATCGAGACATTTCCAATCCATGGGATGTGTATGTAGACAGGGCAATTTTCTATTGTGTGAACCGGTTTAGAGTTTAGTTGTTGAAGTTTTCGTTTGAAAGCCGAATTAATTGCATGTTCCGGGTAGCCATTTTCTAAAAGGATTGAACGAATTTTGCCAAGCTCCGGGTCCAGTTTGCTTTTAGAACAAATCATAAAAGCTCTGTGAACAAGAGTACCAATAAGATTGATTTTCCGTTTCTGGGGGCTAAAAGAGTTCCAACGTAGATACTCTTTTAGCTCCCTGAAGCGGAAATCAATTTTGTTGGTACTCTTAGTATCTACGTTGGAATTAGTATCTACGTTACTATGGTACTCTTAGTATCTGCGATAGTCGGTACGTTGGTCGCATGTCTCAACGCCTAGAAGAGCGAATTAAACAACACGTTCCTAGATCCATCGCCAATCCTCGTGCCTCGTCCAACCGCCAAAGTCTTTCCCGCTCTTGCAAGGCCACACACGCCCACAACAATTTCACAAATCTTCCATTGGTCAACATCTTCTTGATAACGCCCAATGCGCTCTTCACTATAGCAACGAAAAATTTTCTATTCTCGCTCAAGGTCGCTCTTCTATTCACCTTTCTGCTCTTGAAACAACTTTCATTAAATCTCTTAACCCCCTTCTGTGTAAGCAAAAAGAATTCGTCTACTCTTTGAAAATTTCTTAATCTTTTCTCTCATTGGCTAACTTCTTTCAGCCACTAAGAACTCTGCTTTCCCCTTTATAACTCAGTTCGGTTTCAATTCTGCTTCATTCTGACGATTTCCCCTGAAGAGTGTCAGATAAAAAGCTTTGGGAAGTAAAATCTTTTACTTCATGCAATCTTCAAAAGAACAATCATTTCAAAGCGTGTAATAATTAAGAAAAAAATATTAACTATTACACAAAGAAAAGCAAAATACAAGACAAAAACATTGCAACAAAGAAATAAACAAGATCATCTGTGAGATATAAGAAACGATTTCTTATAAAACTAAACTTGTAAACTAAGTAAATGTTAAAAAAAAATTTTTTATGAAACCTCTGCATAGGCCTATAGCCTTGTATAGCAACTGTATCCTGCATTTTGCGATACGTCTATTGTTTCATTGAATTGAATCGGAAATATTTCGCAATTTTTGGAACTGGACGTATATCATTTTAGCCATTCTTTTATCCTTACTCAATAGATTACAAGACGCGATTTTGGCAGTATATTTTTTTGTGTTATTTCTGACATTTTAACAGCTAAAGTAGAACAAAATTATTTGCATTCGAGAATTTAGATTACTTTTGTTATCTAGTAAATGGCTTTATCAGAGGCGACGCAAATATCTTTCTCATTTAGAGTGAAAATTTTTCTGTAAAACACTTTCGGTTTCCTGCAAACTTCAAAAGACTTTTAAATTTTGCATTGGTTTGTCAAAATATTTTGCATGCTTGTTACCCATATGTCTTTTCACTTTTGCGGGTTTCAGGTTTTCGCAGTTTCATTACAAATTACACAAAGAGCTTTCCACTCCCATATTATTAATATAATTAAAAATAAACCCATATTGTAAAATTGTGTCATCATTTCTTTTTCTTTTTTGAATTATCAACTTTTTTGTGTGTGGTTTTAATGTTTCCAAATAAACCTTAGGTTTTCCAAATAAACCATTGATCCATAATGTTTCCAAATAAACCATTGGTCCATAATAATATTAATTATGGACGCTCAATAACAGGGTCTTACAACAGTACTTTTTGTGCCTTTCTTGACGCAAATTTGTCAATGATTTCATCAAAATTAGCTTTCTTTGTTTCATCCCTCTCTACACTTAATAAAGCTAGATCACACAACCTTTCCTGACTCATTGAGGATCGAAGGTACGACAGAATTAGTTTTAGTTTACTGAACCATCGCTAGCAACTTACTATGGATACTGCCACTGTCAGCAGAATTTGCAAAGCTATCCGGAGATTGGAAAATACACTTTCATCCCCATATTCGACTATGAATGTAAGAAGATCTTTAGGTCGCGATAACCTAACGTCGGTACGACTTGATATCAATAATCAATAATTTCTTCATATAATTGGTGAATAAATTCATTTTGAACACTTGGAGAAAGCTAAGAGGTTAAATGTGGATGGCTCTCAATAAAACCGAGATGCTCTCGCAGCACAGGATCAAAGACGGCAAGGAATTTCATTAAGCCAAGAAAATTTGAACATTTGAACCACTATCTGCTTGAAGTGATTCCCTGTGCCCCGAAAAGCGAGATTTTGTTCTGCCAGATATTTTATTTCATGCAATATTCTCTTAAGAATCTCACGCCATTTTTGCTTTTCTTTTTCAATTTGTACATGAAATTCGGCGTCAATAATTCCGGTTTTATTGCTCAAATTTCTTTCCAGTTCTTTCCACGTCTTAAAACACTCTCTGTGATGTTTAGCATTTTCGTGAACGATTATCTTTTCTGGTGCTTTCCACTAACTAAATTCAGCTTCCTGTTGCAATGAAGATTGGTGATCTGATCGACAATAGAGCAGACAGCAAATGCAATAAGCCGCGTTTTATAGAAGGGAACATATCAGCCAAGAATCCGTTACATTTTCGCCATTTGCTAATTTTCTCTTGAACCAGTTACTGCTCATTGCACAATTATTTTTAGGTAAAAAAGGCCCATCACTGTTCTGAAAATATTTTGAACCAAGCTTGGTAATTTCTGTTCTCATCCTATTTGACAAAATAGGTTTTCCAGTATTTTTATCAAAGTTTATAACTCCAACCAACGATATACAGTCGCCGGAGGCTAAGTCCAATTTGGCGAAGGCTAAGTCCAAGTCGGCAAAGGCTAAGTCTAAGTCGACAGAGGCGAAATCCTTGGCGGAGGCTAAGTTCAAGTTGGTGGAGGCTAAGTCCAAGTCGGTGGAGGCTAAGTCCAACTCGACATAGGTTAAGTCCAAGTCGATAGAGGTTAAATCCAACAAGGTTAAATCTAAGGAGGATAAATGAAAAGAGACTAAATCCAAGGAGGTTAAATGAAAAGAGGTTAAATCCAAAAAGGTAAAATCCAAGAAGGTTAAATCCAAAAAGGTTAAATCCGGTGGAAGACTGTAATCAATTTATTTGATAAAGACCCAAGTTATTAATTGAATAACTCCTTAGCATCAGCTAGCGGTGGTTAAAGATCTAGATGAAATTAGGTAATCAAGTTTGATCGAAGTCAAACGAGTTCAAAACCTTGTAAGAGTATAATCTGTTATTTTAAAACGACTTTCTAATGATTTTTATCAAGTTCACAAATATAAACAAGGGTCTGAAAAGACAGACCACTAAAAAAACACTTAACCTTCTAACGAAGGTGTTACTTATTGGAAGTCAAACAAGTTTAAAAGGGAAGTCCAGTCAAAATACAAGTTGAGCTTAAAATATTCTTTAAGTGGTTAAAAATCAACCCTGAAAAAATTTTTACTCAAAGGTCTCTGTTATTCTAGTTATCCCCAAAAGAAAAAATCGCCATTGGTGGCGCACGTGAGAGATGACGTCATTGGCTGGCAAAACAACTGAGACCAGCATTGTTAGAAGTATATACTACAGCTGCATCTGCTTGCAATTAGCAAAAGTACAGTTCCAAAGCTGGTAAAAAGAAAAAAAAAATGGAAAGCACTGCTAGGAAAGGATTTTGATATGAACCTACGAAAGAATTTAATGAAATAGACCAAGAACAGCAGCTTGATAAAACCTCAAATAATTTTCCAAAATCAAATGAAGAATATTTTTATTGTTCCCGCGAGCATTGTTATATTATGCCATCATTAATTGAAAACAAATGCTGCAGAGGAGTTCAAATAATTCAACAAAAATTAATAAATGAAAAATGCATCACCAGCACACCTAGCTTCAACAAGCTATGTCTGGACACCGAGGTGTTGATGATGTGTTCAGTAAAGCAGATTATTGGTGAAAATTTGGAGCAACATATCAGTAACAGATAACCTAAGCTAAATAAATTCACTAAATCATTTTTACTAAATAATGTTTGCTGTTAATGTAACGATATTTTGAATTAATTAGCGCAAAAAAAGCTGTAGGCTTAGCAGCTATTGTCTCTCAACTTTGTTTAATTTATAACCAAAAACTGAAATGGTATTACCTTGAAAAAATCTTTTAAATTTGCTTTTGTTGTACAGTCAAGGTTACTATTGCATGCTAATTGTAAGGGAATTGTCTTAGAAAACATGAATATACTGTACTTATTTTGAAGAAGCTTGCTTATTTTTGATTTGTATGCTTAGTTGGTATTTGTCACCATTTTTTTAAATTGTCACGCTATTACTTTTTTTTAACAAAAGATAAACCTTTCCTGCAATGAAACGTCAACAAATTAGTTATTGCCAACAGTAGCCTATACCTAAAAAAATAATTCTGAATACTGGGCAGATGGTAACTCTGTCTATAGTGCAATTATTTGCTTGTTAAAGAAATTTTCTACTTGTGTACGTATTATGACATACCGGTATTTCTTACTTTATAAAATTTAAATTTTTTCGGAAAACGTTGAAAAAATAACCCGTTGTAAAGTATTACTTATGCTTTCATTACACTTTAACCGTACTTTAATCAAATAACATTTTATTGCAGAATGTATAGATTTGCTGCTTACAAAAGTTATATATAGCCTACTGGATATACGGAAAATTGGGTAGAAATAACCGTCGAGTTGTAGCTGCTTGTGCAGTAACTGCCATAAGAGCACGGTTTCCAGAAGATGGAAGGTACGAAGGTTTTCATGAAGCCAATGTGCCGCCGGTCTTTTAGAGTAAATAAATAATGCATTGTATATGGAATAAATTTTCGATTGTTCAACATCATTGCTTGCTATTCTTTTGTATCAGATCAGCTGTTAAATATTAGTTTTGTCAGAGGCGTGGCTTGAATAGAAGTGCTGGTTAGACGGCTGTCTGTTTCAACTCCTAGGCTGGTCAAGCTGTTGTATTCTTGGGAAAAACACTAGGCGGGACTTTTTTTGCTTGGCAGTCAAAACAAGTAGTTCTAAATTCAGTCATATTAATAGATAAAAACTTTAACTCATTTGCATCTCCGATAGCAGATTGAATCGCTTGACAATAACCTTTAACGTCTTCGACGTTGTTTTAAGGAGAATATATAGTTCATGTGATACCTTTTACTTTTGACCAGTTTTTATTGGTAATTGGTGAAAACTAATATCGTTTTGTTTTCCTCTATTAGAACAACCGGGAGCCATACAAGAAATAACCATAACTTGAATTAGAATAAACTTATCAACCAGAATAAAATTATAACATGTACTGTACTTATGCAGTCTTTACACAACTTGCCAGCCATTGACGTCATAAAACTGAAGACCAATCAAAACCGCTTATTTTAACTTTAGTTTTTTTGAAATATTGGGGCAACAAGGAATTGGATTTACATCAAACCAAAACCAATGGGTTAAAAAAATTCTACTACATTTATGAAAAAATTTTAGATTTTGGGTGGACCCTACCTTTAAAGCCTTATAAAACTATACTTTGTTTTAAAACACTTTCTAATGATTTTTATCAAGTTTACAAGTATAAACAAGGATCTGGAAAGACAGGCCACTAAAAAACACTTAACCTTCTAACGAAGGTGTTACTTATCTAAAGTCAAACGAGTTCAAAGTCTTGTAAAACTATAATCCGTTATTTTAAAGCAAATTTCTAATTAATGATTTTATAACTTACAAACAAGTATAAATAGAGTCTTATAAAAAGTTCAAAAAACAAGTATAAAGAGTTACCTTGAAACAAATGTTAGTACAAACAATTAGCTTTCCAACCAGCGGATAAAGCAAAGACAAACGAAGTCTTATAAAAATTAGTAGAAGCACATATTTTTTAAACCGGAATTAGCTTTCTAAGCAATGATTTTTTAACAGGTTCATAAGCAATTATCCTGAAAGACATTTCTCTAAAAAAACAATAATTAAATTTCTAACCAGTGATTTTAACAAAGACAAACGAGTTTAAATTCTTGATTTTAATTTAAAACCTAAGATATATTTGTTCAATTTTTAAGATTTTATTGTAAAGCGTGTTATTCAAATAAATTAAACCTAAGATCTGGCTAATCCAAGTTAAGTTTGATTCTTGGTCAACGAAGTTGTTTTTATGTGTGAGTTCGATCCTCACTCAGAACAATAAAGTTGCACTTATCTATGATTTTGATTTTTTTTAATGATAGACATTGCAGTTATCTTATTTGAAATATAGTTGCAGTCAAGTAAAAGGACAAGTTTATTAATTCATTAAAATAATTTTTAAAGTTTTTTCAAAAATCTTAAACTGAATTTTGTCTTTTAATTAAAAAAAAAAATTGTTTCTTCTAATTGCAGACAATCTGATTTATTTTCTTTTCTAGAACAATGTTTATACAGTATATTATTAACTTTGTATCAGAAAAACATAAAATTATAAGTCATGTAGTAGAGGTCTTGTTTTAACTCAAATAATTCAACAATAGACTTCATGTTCAGAAGTTTTTAAAACAGACTTTGTCATAACAGTACAAAGACACGTTAGTGAAATGCCTCAAGTCTTATTCTAGCAATGCAATGAAGTCAGGTACCTTTTTATGTTAACAAAACAACGTGCGTGTTGAAAGAATCCTTAAAAACCTTTATTATTTTTTAAAATAAATCAGAATTTTTAAGAAAATGACGTAATTAGGAAGCCGTAGCAAAAACCTACAATCTATAAAAATATTACGTCTTCTCTGATATGCAATTGAAATCAAATGTAAGGACAAGTTTATTATTTCATTAATTTCTTTAAAAAAGCTTTGCAGTTTTTCTAATTATTTCAATATTTATAATGTACAACCTTAAGACTAAAAATTGTATTCAAATCTTGATTTTTTGTGAGCATGAGATTTAAACGTCCTGTGTTCAATTCTTGATCCATCTATTAACCGGGAGATCTTGCGCTTAGTAATCTGTTGCAAAATTTTATCGTATTGACATTTTAAACATATCTAAAAATAGGTTATGTGAATTTCTGGAAATGCTTGCATAATGTTGATAACAAATGATTTTGTTTTTAAAGAAAATTTAGTAATTCAAAGTTTAAAATTTACCCTTTATCTAATACGAGATAGATTTTTTTAAAACTTTCTATCATACTTTACTATATTTTTATTTTGTTTTATTTTATCTCTATATTTATTCTCCTGAACTTAGGACTAAATTTCTTAAAATTAATTTCAACTTTTTAGGTATCTTAGTTAATGGCTTGCAATCGGACAACAAACAAAAAAGAAGGAAAGCAGCTTCAACTTCATGCAGATAAACAAACTATTAATCAAATTTTCTAAAAAAGTCACTTTCAAAGACATGTTTTTCGAGTGAACAACGCAAAATGTGGTACACAAATGAAATGTATCTCGAACGATATGCTTCTAATAAAACGGAAAAGTTTAAGGTGTTATGGTCCCTTTTTTTTTTCAAAAATGTTTGACAGCGACCCTATAAAAGAAAGTATATTGAAAACTGATCCATGAAAATAAGTTTGTATATTTTTTCACACTGACATTTGTGGTCAAATTGTTAAAAGTACTCTGTAAAAAATTAAATCGTTCAACTATTTGAAAGACTCGCATTCTGCAGCTTTTAAGCGAGGCTGTAAAATATTCAAATAAAAAACCGTGAAAACATTTCTGAATAATAAAAATAAAAAGTTGAAACGTCAACTGTGGATAGTGTTTGCAAGTAAACGATAAAATTAAAAAAGTTTGTGTTGCTTATAATTCCAAAAAGTTTATAATTGTAAACTTACCGTTTCTTATTTTGAAAATTTTAGACTATACACTAGTTTTAGAATCTTCAAACACAAAAACTGTCAGAAACCTAAAAATTTTGTTTTATTCTAGATTTTTTGCTGTTTTACGTATCTACATAGAACGTTGTCAGCTGCAGATTTTTGAGGAAAAGCAATATAGTTTTTCTTAACCCTCTACCGCCAAAGTCATCAAATTTGTCACGTTTAACTATTACGTCTTTTATAGCTTAATGGAGCAAAATTTCACTCAACCGTCCATATCGACAAATTAGTCACATTTCAAACAATAAATTTTTATTGGCAACCCGAAATTTTATCAATCCGCTTGTTTCGCAGTATTGCGCAATTTTATTTTTCGTGATGTAATTTGATGAGCAGCAATACTCGTATTTGAGCATAGAATTTGATACGTGTATAAAAAAAGTACAAAAGTAGGGAAAATCTTACAAATAGTCAATTTAGGTATAAGTTTGAATAGGCAAGACAGATTTTGAAAGCTTACTTTGGATAGAACATAGTCGAGTTGATTCTAAACGTTACAAATTTGTCGATGTGGTCGTCTGATCATTTATTATGTACGAAACCTAGTAAGTTGATAATTTTACTGCAAGTTTGATTTAGCTTGTTAGTTTTTTCACAGAGGCCACTTAAAAATGGTTTTAGTGTTAAGTTTTGACTTTACATAGTATTGATGCTTGCAAATAATACTGTGAGCTAAAAATAAAATTAGGTATGGGTAGGCTGCCGTGACGGCATACCTATCAGTAGGCTTTCTGCTACTGGTGCCTAGACAGTTGGGAGCTTTGAGTTTCTACAAAAAAGACATAGCAATGTTGCACTAAACTACTTTTGAATTTTCTTACCAGTAGGTCTAGTAGACCTGTAGACTGATGGTGCTGATAATCCTAACCAGTAATCTCCTTGTGTTCGGTACCGGTACCAAATTGGTATGTACTTGGTATTACAGGACTATGTACTAGTAAAGTAGACACAAAAGGCAATACCATATTGAATTATTAAAATTATCAATTACCGGTAGGCTTGTTATTATTATTGTTTTGTAAGCGCTAATACATATCAAGCAAGCAAACAGTGCAGTAAAGACTGTTGATATGTTGTAATGTGAGCTCAAATGTTACATACTTCAGGTTTTTAACTGTGGGCTACTGCTAATATATACAACATTTTATGAAATCAGAAATATTTTTGTTTCTTCATTTTCAGTTGTACTGATATAGGTAGTGGGTGTAAGTATGGATAGTCAATCAGGGCCGGCGGAACCGCCCCCCGAACCCCCCGGTCGGGGGGGGCCCAGGCCTGGTCAGGGGCCCCGCCCATTGAATACCAACCAAAGACCAATATTCAAGTTTCGACGTTGAGTATTTTGATCTACTGTTTCATGTTTCGATTCTGATTGCTTTCGACGCTTTGACTCATTTGTATCGTATAAGATAAGTCAAATTTTCTTAACGAGTGCTTTTGCCTTTAAAAGTAACTTTACAACCATTTAGTCAGTCAGAAGCCGTATAGTTACGTCATAGTCAGATGATGAATTTTTGAAGCTAATTTCCAAAAAGCTGACCAGTTCGTTGGTTGCAGCTACTGTGAAGGAAACAGAGTACAGTAAATAGATTACTGCATTTTTAGATTAAGAAAGATATGAAGTTAGTTTTTCAATGTTTATAGTTTAATTGTGACAATGCTTAGAGTTAATTCGAAGTTGAAAATATATTAAAATATATTAATCGATTTTAGAGTTAATTCGAAGTTAAAATAGCCAATTACGTGCATATATAATTTAGAAGCTATTTTTTAAAAATAGTCTATCGGAAACATGAAACGCCATAAAAGTGGAGCACAGAAAAGAAAAGAAGCAGCTGCTGCTCAGGAATCAGTTAAAAAGCTTACCAAATTAACACAGTTTTTTTCCGTTAGCAGAGCAGAAACTGAAACAGATAGTGCTACTTTGCCAGCCGTCCCTATCAGCGATACTTTGAGCTTAGTTTCAGCAGCAGCAGCGTCAACTGCAGAATCAGAAAATGTCTTGTGTGAATCGGTTGAACTAAATCTACCATCAGTGCCATGTACGTCTATGGGGGCAAAAAATGCGGCCATCGATACTTCATCGTCACTTCCCCACAGTTCGTTTGACCCTCTCCATAGGGACCCAGCGAAGTGGCCTGACGTCATATCAGATCCGCAACGGGTTGACATCATCAGAAGAGGACCTCGGCAAGTTGTAACAAATTTTTCATACAACGCAGCTAGAAGACGATTTTCTTCTATTCATTACAAACGCATTTTGAGTAATGGCGAGGCTGTTCCTCGGTCATGGCTGATGTACTCTGAAGATTCTGACAAAGCATTCTGCTTCAGCTGCAAACTTTTTGGCAACTTAGCTAGTCCGTTTAGTAGGGGCATCAATACATGGGAAGGGTTTTCCAAGAAGTTAAAGGATCATGAAAACGGTGCTTCTCATAAAAAGAGTTTTAACCAATGGCTTTTGCTTAAGGAGAGTATTAACACTCAATCTACGGTGGATAAACAAGCAATGAAGATTTTTCTTGCAGAAAGAACATTTTGGAGGAATGTTTTGGAGCGTCTAATAGACATCGTAATATTTTTGGGTGAAAGAAATTTGGCTTTTAGAGGATCCGACGAAACACTGGGATCATCGCAAAATGGAAATTTTTTGGGTTTATTTGAACTACTGGCGAAGAGAGATCCCGTCTTGAATGAGTTGCAAAATAGGATTATCCGGCACAAAACTAACCAACACTATTTGAGCAAAAGTATTCAGAACGAGCTGATAAATTTAGTTGCAAAAGAAACTGAAAACGCACTTCTCACGCAGCTGAAACAAGCCAAATATTACTCTATAATTCTTGATTGTACTCCGGATATATCACATCAAGAACAAATGACCGTCATTTTTCGTTTCGTTCAATGTGATGATGAACACGGTGCAAGAGTAAAAGAGGCATTTTTTGGCTATTTGAGTGTCAATAACAGCACTGGCGAAGGTTTGCTCAATGTCTTTTTAAAGCGCTCCGAAGAATTAAGACTAGATCTTGCTGACTGTCGAGGCCAGTGCTACGATAATGGGGCGAACATGAAAGGAAAAGAAGCTGGTTTTCAAGCGAGATTACTGAAAATCAATCCAAAAGCGCTGTATGTTCCGTGTGCTAATCATTTGCTTAATTTAGTTGTAGTCGACAGTGTGAAATCTTCTACTGAAGCATTGGTATTTTTTGGTGTGTTAACGCAATTGTATTCACTGTTTTCCTCTTCAACGCAACGATGGACGATACTAAAAAAGAATGTTCCGCTCTCACTCAAATCCCAATCAGCTACTCGCTGGGAGAGTCGCATCAATTGCATCTCACCTTTACGATACCATTTGGCTGAAGTGATAAAAGCATTGAAGGAATTGGAAAACTACTGCTTCGAAAAAAAAGATGGTCAAACAATCAATGATGTTCGTTCATTGATACTTCGAATTGAAACATGGAGCTTCATTTTGTCAGTTGTAGTTTGGCATGATATTCTTTTTCACATCAACAAGACGAGCAAAGTTATGCAAACCACTGGTGTTTCTATGGAAGTAGTTGAAAAAGAAATCAAAGCAACTGAGGAAGTTTTAAAGAAATATCGCGAAGACGGGTACAGCGGCGCGGTAGCCACGGCACGTGAAATTGCTGAAGGTTTGCAAATTGAGAGGAGTTTCGCTGAGGGTAGAACCAGAAGAAGAAGGAGGCTGTTCGAATACGAAGCAGAAGATGAAGGTAGCAAGATGTCGCCAGAAGAAAAATTCAAAGCAAATTTTTTTTTGCCACTAATGGATCATGCTCTATCTTCTTTAAAAGAACGCTTCGAGCAAATGCACACTGTGGGTGCAATTTTTAATTTTCTTTATAATCAAGAAAGTTTATTGCAAGTATACGGGCACAATCGTTTACTTAATGCATGCCAAAAATTTTATGAAACAATGGGCGATATTGACCCTGTGGAAATGAATGAGGAGTTGGAACGGTTCGTGGTCATCGTGAAAGAAAATAAAGAAGATCTCAAAACAGCCAACGATTTTCTGAGCTATATCTATCGAAAGCATATGCTGGAAGTATATCCAAATTTGTCCATAGCTCTTCGAGTTTTGTTGACCTGCCCGGTCTCAGTAGCTGGCGCTGAGAGAAGTTTCAGCAAACTGAAGCTAATCAAAACCTTCCATCGATCCACCATGATGGACGAAAGGCTAACATCTCTAGCTACAATTTCGATAGAAAGCTCTTGCGTACGAGATTTAGATCTCGACCGCATAATTAATGTGTTTGCTGCTGAAAAGGCTCGCCGAAAAACATTTTGAAACCTGTATTAAATATACGTTATCTTCTTTGTGTTGTAGATTAATGTTAAGAATCAATTGCACAGAAATTTATTTTCATTAGACGAGTCAGAGTCAGTTTCTTCATCGACCAGCGATTGGCTTAAGGACTTAAGGAGGCTTTACACAGAATACGATGCGATTTACGTACGAAAATGTCGTATCAAATTACGTACGTAGATTTCAAACTAGGGTACGTAGACGCAAAATTGGACGCAATCGCATTTTGTATAATTTTTACGGTTCACTTTGTTTGCGGATAAAGGGGCCCACGTATAGTTTTCGGGGGGGGGCCTCAGCTGGCCTAGCGCCGGCACTGTAGTCAATCATTTTATGGTATTGGTAAGCGTAGACCAAGAATTCCATTGCATGCAATAGCAATTCCTGGGGGAGATGCAGGTGAAAGTGATGACGAAAATTTGTCAGATTCTGATGAAGAGTATTTACCTGAGCCTCAACAAAACAACTTACATGAAAGTTTTTTTGAAAGTGATTCGGGTAAGTTTTATTTGCTTGGTTACCATGACTTTTGCAATTACTGTGTGGTACTAGTATATGCTTGTATTATACAGTATATATATACGAAAATAGATAAGAAATTGTGATTTGTAATGATACTATATGCTTGGACCTTGCTTGGTATCAGTCACTTTCACTTGCAATCATGTACCACTTAGAATACATTTTTGCTGCAATATCTCTAGACTTCTAATTTTCTTTTTCAGATGATGAAGATAATGATGTTGATAGTAATCAAATGGATAATGCTGGATGTTCTTCAAATAATTCAGAGCAAAGACCTTTAGGTTCTCAACAAGTACCACAGTGGAAAGAAGTGAATGGATCATCATCCACTTCTCGTACACCACCACAATGGCTTGGAAGTGATTACCAGCCGATTCTATTCAAGCACCAATTGAGTACTTTTGTTATTTTTTTGACACCACAATTATGGATTACATAGTATACGAATCGAACCTTTATTCTGCTACGATTGATCCAAGACCGTTGGGACTTTCTATCGATGAGCTCGAAAAATGTTTGGCTGTTGTCATGTTTATGTCCTTGATTCCTCTTTCAAACTCAAGGCACTTTTGGTCTCTGGGTCTTCGAATTCTTCAAGTTAGCTATATATTGTCTAGGCGACGATTCGAAGAAATCAAACGATTTATTCATTTCAATAACAATAGCAGAATGGCTCCTTCTGGTGATGATAATTTTGATAGGCTTTTCAAGGTGAGGCCTTTGCTGGATCATCTTCGGGAAAAATACAATTCAATTACTATGCCACAAACCCTATGCATAGATGAACAAATGATACCATTCAAAGGAAAGTCCGCCCTCAAGCAGTATATTCCCAGCAAGCCACACAAATATGGATACAAAGTTTTTATACTATGCAGCAATAAAGGGATAATTCACGACTTTGAGGTATACACTGGGAAAATCGAACCTCCTGCTGGAGAACCTGACTTAGGTGCCAGCTCAAATATAGTGGTGAGGTTGTCAAAAATCATTCCTGTCGATAAAAATCAGTTGTTGTTTTTTGACAATTGGTTTACTTCTGTGCCTCTGATTTGTCATCTTGCAAAGTCAAAGGTTTTATGCTTGGGGACTGTTAGAAGCAATAGGCTGCGTGGCTGCACTCTTCCATCTGACAAAGACATGAAAAAACTGGGAAGAGGAGCATATTTGGAAAAAGAATGCACTATAGACAACATAAAGCTAAGGACAATAAGATGGATGGACACGAAAGCAGTTACGCTGCTGACAAGTTTTGATTCTGCTCAGCCGCTGACTTCTGTAAAACGCTACGAAACCAAGAGCAAGAAAAGGATTGATGTTTCTTGTCCCAATGCAGTTGTGACATACAATGCACATATGAGAGGTGTAGATCTTCTTGACTTTCTAATTGCTCTGTACCGCATCAAGCTGCGATCTAAAAAGTATTATCATCGGCTGTTTTTTCATTTTTTAGATATGACTGTGGTCACAAGCTGGTTGCTGTATCGGCGAGACTGTGACAAATTGGGTGTGCCTCAAAGGAATCAGCTTCCTTTGTTGAAGTTCAAGTATGAAGTAGCAGAAGCTCTACATAAGCAGAATAAGGCTGTTGGTCCTGCAAAGCGTGGAAGACCATCCACCTCTGTCGAAACAACATATGAGGCTAAAAAATCGAGAGGGCACAACTTTAATGCAATCCCTCAGCAAAGTATTCGCAAAACAACACTGATCATTTTCCGATTTATAAAGAAAAGAGGGTAAGATGTAAACTACCCGGTTGCAAAAATTCTCCTCACTTCTTTTGCCACAAATGCAAAGTCTATCTCTGCATAGATAAGAATAAAAATTGCTTTTGGAATTTTCATAAGAAATAAATAAACGTTTTTTTTTGTATGTGTTGTGTTCTGACAATTATTTTTCTTCTTTACACTTCTTTTTGTAAAGTTGTTTGTGTTTTCTGCTTTTGTAAATAAACATGCTACTTCATATTTAAGTTGCTAATGCTTTTGGATTAGTGGACCAAATGGACAAATCTGTAACGTTTAAAAAATAGGGAGATAAAACAATATTTTTGAAAAAAAAATTTTTTTAGTAATAACAATACCTATTCAAACCAGAAAACACACTTATTAATTTTTTTTACGAAAAAAAAAATTCGGACGTTAGAGGGTTAATACCGGTTAATCTGTTTTTAAACTTTCTCTTCACCAAACAAAGTAAAGGCGTTTTTTTATTCCAAGATTATTTTTGAAAAATACCACCAGAAAAATAACAAACCATGACTATTTAGACTCGTCTCATAAAAACTATTGCATCTGTCACAATTTTTAAACCGCCTGACCTGTTAATACAAAAAAGTTGCATTTTTTATGTTGCAGAATGATTGACACAATTTCTTTAAGTTTTTCTAAACTCAAAGTGATTTCATTGTTGCTTTTTTCAAGTAAAAATTTTGTTCAAGTCAAGAAGTTACTCTTTAACAAAGCGTAAAACTTTTATGATTTTTGCGACTTTGAAAACAAGAAAATAGTGGTTACAACTTTTAATAAAAGAAGTATTTAGTAAGAAAATCTTTTGTATTTCAAAACCTATTTTGCAAAATTAAATTATGTCTAGATTGCACTGGTTCAACACGTGATTTTACATCTAATTTTGCGTTTCACTGCAAAAGAAAAACAGTAAACATTACGAACATTGCAAAGATTTTTTAATGTTGAAACCTTCTTGATCGAAAAATCAGTCGATTTGCAAAACAATATTACTTTTCCAACAACTTTTTCCAGCTTGTGACCTATTGAATTAATTTCGTGATAAAAAAATTAACATCGTAAATTTTATAACAGAACGTTATACCTCAAAAATCAGCAAAACAACACGTTTTTCAGACAATTTTCAACATGTAGTTTATATCAGGTAAACTTCTCGGTATCATGTCTGATGGAAAAAAAATAAATGGTGTCACCCATTTTGTTTTGAGTATATACGTCAATGAACTTGGTTCTTGTTTTAAAAAACGATGCTTTGTTATTCTAAAACTACGATTCTGATTTTTAAAAGGTGCAGGCGTATTAACGTAGAGGTGTAATTTTAACTGCACCGTACATTTCAATAAATTATTCTCTTGTCTTATCGTCTTTTTAGACCAAAAAGTTTAACACGTAAAACTTTCTTATATCAAAATTTACATTAAATGTATAAGACGTAAAACGTAAAACTTAAAACACGAAAAACTTTCTTATATCAAGATTTACATTGTATAAGTAAAATTATGTCTTTAGGTAAAATATCAGATAAAAGTTGTAATTTACAAACAAGCAGAAATTATTTGAACTATATTTTGTAGCAAATTGTATTGTTTTTATAACATAGTTGATTGATACAAAATCTTTGAAAAGTTTTCTGCTGACTACAGTTCGGCAAATATTTATCTAAAAAGACTACATAGTCTTTTACGTATAATTATAACACATTATTTGTCAAGACATCAAAAGTAAAATATTTATTCAAGACATGCGATATGACGCACCCCAGTGACAGTTGAAAAATCGTTACTTGCGTCACCACACTCTTGAGTTTATTGAATTATTACGTTTGTTTTTCAGTTCTAATTCACTGTTTTGTTAAAAAGGCCAACAGAAAATTTGTGGTGAACTTTGTTTTTACATTTTACCAATTTGTTCAAACCAAAATAAAATTTAACATAAAACAAACAAATTTCCTCCGATGTTGCCAACATTTTTGCGAACTTTAACGAAAAATTTTGTAAATTATAATATTTAACACGAAAATGTAACCATTTTGTTATAACGTTTCTAAAACTAATACAGTTAATATTAAAGACCATAGAGTATTTAATATTTACTTTTATTTTTTGTTAAAGGGTCATTCACTTCTTTTGCTTTTTTTTTTAATATAACCACGTTAATTACATAGTTTTAAAAAGCACTAACACATTTTCTCAAAGATTGGTCAAAAAGTATATTTCTCAATAAATCGTTGCAAAACAAGTCGAGACATTAGCTGTGAATTAAATCTATAAAGCAAGTTTTTACGAATAACTTTCAAAATTTGAATCATGTTTTCAAAAGACTCGAAGCATTTTTTCAAATTTTTAAATCATACTTTTTATTATTTCAAACAAAAACACTCGAGTAACTAAAATAATATTTCTAAACGTAGAGTGTATCCGTTTTTTGAAGGAATAATTGGAAACAAAGTAAAACATACTATTTATATTAGTCATAAAAAAACACTTGTTTGTTGAAAATATTTTACAAATTTTTGACATCTGTGGGCGTGTTCAGGCTTGTCAAAACGTTTAAAGTGCACAACTATTAATTGAAGAAAAAAAGTTAGGGTTGTTATTGAGCAATCATTGCGCAAAAAAAAATTCTTTATAATTATTTGTCAGAGTCAAAATAGTCAGTTTTGCACCTTACAGCGCACTAATGCCTGCGAATGGTGAACCAAAGTTAAAGAGGGTCAAATTATCGCTTTCTTCTCCAACAAACGATGACACTACAATCCGAAATGTGTTTTGTGCAGTAAAGTCAAAGCGAAAATACAAAAAGAAACCTCAAGCAGATAGTGAATTAGGAAAAATTTCTTTCTTTGTTGAAGTGGAAAACCCACAACAATATTTCAATCATCTGCAGTTACGCGAAGTGTTATTGAAATTACTACCTTTTTAAATGTGCCTACTACTATTCGAAAAGCAAAGCAGCAAAGGAATTTGTAAAATTCACATGATTTTTCTTGCTAAAACCGACCCTAACGAGTGTTCGGTTCGTGTTATGTTTGAAAAAGCCCAAAAAGAAGTATTGGCTGACGGAATGAAGATATATTATAAATATATCAACTTATATTTTCCTCTTACCTATGTGAAAACAATAAAGAGATCTCTTGTCACATATGAATGTATTCGACTTAAAAATGCAAGTGATACCGAAAAAAAAGAGACTTTGTGAAATCAGTCAATTTCTTGCCTCTTTTTGTGGTAACAGCAAGAATTCTTTAATGCACGACTTGAATGATCACTCTTTGTTTAGTGAAAAATGAATCGGTTGTATTTTTCGGACTTCTAAATAAAATGTTCAATCTTGAAAGTTTTTTGTGCTTTATTGTATACACCGAGTTGAAGTATTGAGTAAAAGTTTTCAATTAAGTTTTTTTTTTTTTCTTTTAAGTAGGTTTATATTGTAAATGCCTGCACTACGTATTTGTGAAATTATGTAAAATAGAAGTGATGACACATATTAACGATAAGCTATAGGATGTTTTTGCTTTAAATTTACAAAAGAAATGCAAAGTAAAATTAACACAGCTTTTTAACTATTGCTTGCTCACAAGTGATTTTAGCTAAATCTGATTTGCAATAATCTAAAATACTAGTAAAAATTATTTTTTAGGAATGTAGCAAAGTCATCAAATTACACACACACCAACTAATTAAAACAGCAACAAAGGTTTTTTACTTCAGGCAAAGCCTTTGCTTTATTCTCCAACCTGAGTAGGGCGCGTAATCTTCTTTTCAATGATTATTTGTATAAGGTCGGCAAACAAAAACTGTTGCGTTTGTTTAGGTGATTACGATTTAAAAAGTCTTTTTCAAAAATAATAAAAAAAATTAACTTTTTATTCTGTAGCACGTTTATGAAGCTTTAGCAAACGCTGCAAATAAAAATCTTATCACAAGAGGTCCCTCTTGATTCGTTGATAAAACTAAAACAAACAAAAATGATTAAATTACATTATTGTAATAACGACATTATTACAATAATGTAATAATTGTTTTGCATTCTCCTTATACTAAATAAATAACTTGTTCTTTTTTATAATGTAATTATTGTAATATTCTTTACATTATTGTAATAATGACATTATTACTACTACTACTACTACTCCTTTTGGCCTTTCCCGTTAGTCAGGGGTGGCCACAGCGTATCATCATTCTCCACATCTTTCTGTCTTCAATGTCGATCTCCTTTGCACCAACTTCCTTCATATCTTCTTTTACCACATCTAAAAATCTTCTCTTTGGTCTCCCTCTTTTCCTCTTTCCTGGTAACTCCATTTCCATCATCTTTCTTCCTACATACCCTTGGTCTCTCCTCATGACATGTCCATACCACCTCAGCCTGACCTCCCTCATCTTCATTCCTAACCGTTCTACCTTAACAGCAGTCCTGATGTGCTCGTTTCTAATCTTGTCTTTTCTCGTCACTCCCATAGCAAACCTCAACATTTTCAACTCTGCGACTTCCATCTCTTCCACTTGTTTCTTTGTGACTGCCACTGTCTCAAGTCCATACACCATTGCTGGTCTTACCACTGAACTGTACACTTTTCCTTTTACTCTAGCTGGTAACCTCTTGTCGCAGATTACTCCTGATACTTTTCTCCATCCGTTCCATCCTGCTTGTACTCTCTTCTTTACCTCCCTCTCACAACCACCACTTTCTTGCACCGTTGATCCCAAATACTTAAATTTTTTTACTCTTGTCACTTTTGTATCCTCCATCTTTACTGTTTCGTCATCATTTCCTCCATTTATGCAAAGATATTCGGTCTTCGACCTACTTACTTTCATCCCTCTTCTTTCCAATGCATACTTTGCTCATTCTAATCTCTGGTCCACTTCTTCCCTGGTTTCTTCACAAATCACAATATCATCAGCGAACAGCATCGTCCATGGTGGTTCTCTCCTTACTTCATCCGTTAGCCTGTCTATTATCACTGCAAACAGGAATGGACTTAACGCTGATCCCTGGTGCAGTCCAACCTTAACCTTGAAACTTTCTGTAGTTCCTACTGCACACCTCACCACTGTTTCGCTTCCCTCATACATATCCTGTACTAGTCGCACATACTTTTCCACTATTCCAGATTTTCTCATGCAGTACCACAGCTCTTCTCGTGGAACCCTGTCGTAAGCTTTCTCTAATTCTACGAATACACAATTTAGCTCTCTTTGACCTTCCCTGTATTTTTCCATCAACATTCTTGGAGCAAACTTGGCATCGGTGGTTCCCTTTCCTGGCATAAATCCATATTGCTGTTTGCTGATCTCCACTCTATCCCTTAACCTGGTTTCGATAATTCTTTCCCATACTTTCATTGTGTGGCTCATTAGCTTTATTTCTCTGTAGTTTCCACAGCATTGTGCGTCCCCTTTGTTTTTATAGATTGGGATAAGCACACTCCTTCTCCATTCTTCTGGCATCTGTTCACCCATTAATAGTCTGTTGAACAGTCTGGTCAAAAACTTTACCCCCATCTCCCGCATGCACTTCCAAACTTCTATTGGCAACTCATCTGGCCCAACCGCTTTACCTTTTTTCATCCTTCTTAGTGCGTTCTTTACTTCTTCTCTACTGACACAATTTACCTCTTCGTTAACCACTTCTGCTTCCTCTGTCCTAGGTTCTCTGTTATTTTCCTCGTTCATCAGTTTCTCAAAGTACTCCTTCCATCTCTTTAACACTGCTTCTGAATTTATCATAACATTACCATTTTCATCCTTTATAACCCTCACATGCTGTACATCTTTCCCTGCTCTGTTTCTCTGCCTAGCCAATCTGTACAACTCCTTTTCACCTTCTTTTGTTTCCAATCTAGCATACAAATCATCATACACACGTCCCTTTGCCATTGCAACTGCCTTCTTTGCCTTACTCTTCTTTTCTTTGTATATCTTTTTAGTATTTTCATCTCTTATTTTATCCCATGCTTTCTTTGCCTTTTTCTTTTCTTTTATGCTCTTTTGAACTTCCTCATTCCACCACCATGTCTCCTTGTCTCCTTTTCGTTTCCCAAATGTCACTCCCAGTACAGTTTCAGCTGTTTTTCTTAGCATTTCTGCCGTTTTGTCCCACTCATCAAGTAACCCATCCTCGCCTCCCAAAATGCTGGTCACCTCTTGTCTAAACGCTTCTTGATAGCTTGTCTCTTTCAGTTTCCACCATCGTATCTTTGGCTTTACTTTCTCTGCTTTTTTCTTTTTCACCAAAAGAGGCATTTTGCATACCACCATACGGTGCTGCTTTGCGACACACTCATTCAATATTACCTTACAATCGCACATTTCCTTCAGGTTTCTCCTTCTGCACATCACATAATCTACTTGGGTACTTTTTCATCCACTCTTATACGTCACCCTGTGTTCATCTTTCTTCTTGAAATAAGTATTGACAATCGCTAAATCCATCCTTTTCCCAAAATCCACAACCATTGATCCTTTCTTATTTCTTGTTCCAGCACCATACCTCCCCATTATTTCCTCATCCCCTATGTTTCCTTCGCCCACATGTCCATTAAGGTCTGCACCAAGAACTATCCTCTCTTCTGTTGATATACTTTCTATCAATCCATCCAGGTCTTCCCGAAAATCATTTTTCTCCTCCATGCTGTTGTTAACCTGTGGAGCATATGCGCTTCCTATATTTAGGATGGACCCATTTACCTCCAGCTTCATGGCCATTTGTCTGTCTGACACCCTCTTCACCTCCAGGACACTTTCAGCCAGCTTCTCCCTCAGCACTATCCCTATCCCATTTTTTCTTCCATCACTCCGTAGTAAAATATTTTACATCCACTTCCAATATTCCTTGCTTTACTCCCTTTCCACTTAGTTTCTTGTAGGCACAATATGTCTACATTCCTTCGCTCCATCATATCTGCCAGCTCTCTTCCCCTTTTAGTCATCGTACCAATATTTAAGGTACCCACCCTTATGAGAGAGCATCTTCCTTTCCATGCTTCTCGCTGCTTCTTTACTTGCCTTCCTCCTCTCTTTCTGCTCTTATTTTCACAATGTTTAGCAGTAGCTTAATTTCCGCAGGTGCCCTGCTGTGCGACACCTGAGGCGGTCGTTGGTAACCCGGGCCGCGACCGATCCGGTATGGATTGACAATGATTACGCATTTGTATAAATCTGGCAAAAAAGTTTTACGCCGGATGCCCTTCCTGCCGCAACCCTCCCCATTTATCCGGGCTTGGGACCGGCATCAAGAGACACAGAAATGTGCCTCTGATGGCTGGGTTAATAATGACATTATTACAATAATGTAAATAGTTGTTTTGCATTCTCCTTATACTAAATAAATAACTTGTTCTTTTTTAAAACATCTTTTTTTGGTATAATTTGTTAAAATATTGCGAACTGAAAATGTTAATCATGAATTTAATATTTTTTTTGTATCTTATCCAAGTTTGTGTGAATGCTGTAAGTTGTATTTTTTTAATGATTTTTATAGACTGTAAACAAAACAACACCAAAAGGTTTGTATCTCGATTACCGTTTGCCATTACAGTACTAACCTTGCAGACTCAAGGTATTCACTAAAATTTAAAAGTTGATAAAGTGAGCACAGCGAATAGTGAACGAGACCAAAAGGTTTTAATTTAAATCAATTTTTGAATTAATCTGTTGAAAAAATACTTTGCTTTACACATTAATTAATAATTTTATTATTTCAAAATAATATAAAATCTAATTAATTATAGTGCTGGTGATGATAGATTTTTAAAAAATTATAATTGTAATTTACTTGTTAACTGCAAAGGCTAATGTTCAAATGTTATTATTAAACTCCCTATAACACCTGAAGTGGTGAAAATTAGATGATTTAAACTTTTTATTTGCCTCAATCTTACGTCATAAACTTATCTATATTAAAATAGTAGCACTGATAATTTGGCTGACTCAATTTTTTTTATTGCCTTAACGTTTCGTCATAAGTTTCCTGGGGAGTTTTATTTTGCGCACATTTACAAAGAAACGTCCGCCGCTTCCAATTTCGACAGGAAATGTAACATGCGAGGCCGTACTTTAAGTAGGAAAAATATAGTAATAATATTATCAAACAAATTGAATTGAATTGAATTGGTTATTTAAACAATTAATTAAATAGGTTAGGGTCAGTGATGGGATTCAAAATTTTAAGAACAGGTTCTTTTTTGTATCGAACTCACTAACAACAGTTTCAGTGTTGGGATTCAAAGTTTTAAGAACAAGTTCAAAATTAGGGTGTTCTCTAAAAAAAAAAAAAAAGGTCTTCACTTCGATTTCATCTCTAATTTCTCTATTTTCCTCCCAAAATTAGGGTGTTCTCTAAAAAAAAAAAAGGTCATTGAACGATCGAAATAAAAAGGTCTTCATTCCGAATCGTTCTTTACACTCTGAACAAACATCTGCAGCGGATTGAAATTGTTACATTAAACACAGAGACATTGTAATACATAGATTACGTAAAGTTAAAAGCGGGTTCGCTAAACGTGCTAAAATTCCAAGAACGGGTTCGCTAAACGTGCTGAAATTCCAAGAACGGGTTCGCGCGAACCCGTGCGAACCCCCTGAATCCCATCACTGGTTAGGGTGGCTTTGTAAATGATGGAGCTTTCGTGGCATTGTCCCTTCATCGGGAAGATGGTTTTAGCCCTGCGGTTACAAGGTGGTACAGTGTTGGCAGGCTCGGTTCTTTGGGCAAGGAGCACTTTGTTGTGTCTGGAAATTATAGCTGCCATGTTGGGCATGCAGCTATAGCTCAGTTTGACGTTGTTTTTATTGCATATCTTGTGCAAGTGGTGATGGGGAGGGAAGTGTTTCTCGAGCAAGTGAAAGAAGACCTTGCCGATGTTACACGCTAAGGGTTCTCGCTGAAGGGTGGGTTAAACCACACTATGTTTCGCTTTCTGGATTTCCTTTTATGGGTGGATTGATGTACTGCAACTCACCGGGATGTCCACTTCTTTGCATAGCCTCTTCATACTCCGGGATAGCTCTGGCGAATTCCTCGCGGTTGTGTGAGAGCGATGAAAGGCGGTCAGCAAGCATCGATGGGAGTTGTTTCGAGCGGGTGGTTTGAATGTTGGTGGACATAGAGTGGTTGGTCATTAGGCTTGCGTTAGAGCCGATATTTCCCCGATTTCAAGTTAAAGGTGACATCGAGGAAATTGGTTTGGACAAGATTGGTTTTGGCTGTGATGTTTAAGCCGGTGGAATAGCTTGATGATCTTTTTCTTTATGCGTTCCGAGGTAGGACCCGAAGCGTTTTCTAGAATGGCCAAACTGTCGTCCCTATAAAGACCGATGTTCTTGCACCCACAAGCTGGGATAATTGGTGTAGGATAAACAGGCCAAACAACTCACATACTTCCGCTCCGTCATAGGAGCCCATAGTAACGTCAAAAAGTGAGCCGTTGTTTTTGATCCAGGCACTGTCCCTGCTGAAACGTAGAAGTTTTCTGCAGTGATGGATGATTCTGCTGTCGTCTTTGCTGATTTCTACAAATTGTTTGGCGAAAGTAATGTCGTCGTCAAGCAGTTTCTCCGAGATGGAAGGGTAGAAATCTACCACGTCGAATGTTAAAAGTTTGCATCTTTCTTTGTGAGGGAAGTCCTTAAACCATGAAATTACTGCGGGAGTACCTCGCCATTGGAGTACACAGGTAGATTGTCGTATTTTGCTGTTAATTTTTTGTAGAATTTACTTACTTATTTTACCAAGATTGGACTTGGCGGGATATACGAATATTAATCTACATTTAATGTTGTTTGGAAAGTTTGGTTTGTGGTCCTTTAACGTAGCTCCATCATTTACAAAGCCACCCTAACATCAGATGGCACTGCCAAAAATTATTATGGTTGTAATGAAACCGAATTTAAAACTCGCTTCTACAACCATAATCAAAGCTTTAAATACCGGCAAAATGCTGGTCTGTAAAAATTTAGTTATTGTTATTATTACTTTTATATATAGGTTGTTTGCTTTACTGTACTTCGCCTGTACAAAGCTCAATAACCAAATAGCTAGAGCAGTATTTATTAATAAAAGCACTAAAATAGAATAAAAATTAAAATCCACAATAGTCAAAGGCAACAGATAGATCCAGCATCACAACAGCTGCAAAACTATCATTATGAATCATAACTTGTAAGTCATTGACTATAGCAAAAAGTGCAGTTTCACAAGAGTGGTTTTGTTTATAACCTGATTGATTCGGATTAAGTAGGCAGTTAGAATTGAGGTAGTCGTAGAGTTGTTGAAAAGCAGCTTTTTCAAAAACTTTGGATAAAAATGGAGTATTACTGATTGGTCGGTAATTCCTAATGGTTTTTGAATCAAGGGCATAGTTTTTTATGATTGGAGTAATAACACCATGTTTCAATTGGTCAGGAAAACATGCCTTTTCAAATGATTTGTTTACAATGAATTGCACGACTAGCTGGGACCGGATCAAGCAAGCAGTTTTTTTATTTATGTTTGAGATAACATATGATACTTCCTTGGTTGCGAAAAGAGAGAAATTGGTAAAGGAGTGTAAAAGAACATTGCTTGAGAAATCCTGGTTGAATTGTGTGGTTTTTTGAATTGAATCTAAAAAAAAGCTGACCTGCTCACACATGCAAGTAAGCATTCGAACAGGTCGAGCAGCGAACTTGTGTCCTGCTGATCACGAGTCAGTTGCTTAGCGCATGAGCTATGTTTACTCATCCAAGTGGACTCATGACAAGCTATGTCGGCCACTTAATGTCGACTCACGACAAGCTATGTCGACCCAAAAAACAAATTTACTTTTGTATGTTTCTGCGATTAAACAATGTCTTTGTTACCGTAAATTAAATTCATAAAAAACAGCGGCCATCAGTAAAAAGACAGATTTTTTATTATTTATAATTTTTTGTCAATGTCAAGGTCAGGGTTTTTTAACAAGGTCCCTGGGCAAAACGTTTCTAGGGGGGCAACAAGAAGATCTTTTGTCATGGTTATGTTTTGTTAGTTGCCTATTCCTGTCATTTTTTTGCTTTTCTTTCTACATTGTAGCCAGATATTTATGGAGGAGAGCATTGTGCCTTGGCCCCACACTTGCAGATCCTTTACAGAAATCAGAGGCAGATTCAAAGGGAAGACATATATGTTTTAGAAATCACTATGTTTTTGGGGCAAAAAATTGACAAAATTGGGACAAATTCAAAATTGTAAATTTTCTTTTTTATTATTCGATCAAGCATCGTTTTGATCAAATGTCAAAACTAGCCTAAAAAATTTAAAGGGCTATAGGGGAGAGTGGGGTGCAGTCGAACAAAAATTACAATTTTTGGTGTGGTGCTTTTTTTACAAGTTATATCGCTATCAAATTTTTTCTCTATAATTTATACAGCTAAATTTATCATATGCAAGTGTATTTTCACAGATTTAAACTCACAAAAAAGTTTACGAGCGCATTTAAAAAAATAATTTTTCTGTCCAACTGTGCCCAATGTATGGGGCACAATCGGATTAAGCATAGGGCACTATCGGACAATGAAAAAGAAGAATTAAAATAAGCAAAATAACAAAATATTACAGCGTGGTTTGTGCTTGCATTTTTCAAACAATGAAAAAAACAACCAAAAAGTTTACTGCAGCAGCAGATAACAAAAAAGTGGGCCGAAAATGAAAATTCAAAAACTCAAAATCTATGTCTTAAAATAGATCAGGATTTCTTTGAAAATAATTTATACATTAGTAACATACATAACATACATTGAATAATAAGCATGAAAGGTGCTGAGCAGAAAACGTTGATTAACTATTAATGTACTTGAAGAAAAAAAGTCACAATCGAATTTCAAGAAGATCCTTGACGACTAGTCCATCCGCATTCCTTGAGTGTAGGCAGCACAGCCCTAATGTGTTTTTCCTTTGCTGAAGCCAAATCACTGACCTTAGGAAAGAAAAACTCTGTCACATTGCGTTTCTTCCACATAAAAGAAATTTTACGATCGCCTTCAAAATCCTTGTTTTTGGTGGTCTGACCAACATAATATTTTCTGGGAAATGTTTTAAATTCAATTAGCACATAGTCACCTATTGCAGGCTCATTAGTGCAGTCTGGGACAAGGAGATTTTTTTCATCATCGCAAGGGTCTGAAAAGTTGTCAGATGAATGATCTGACAGAAGAATCTGTACCTCATCAACGTTTGAACTTTCATTGCTATACAGACGTTTTCTAGAGTTTTTAGCTTTCCGTTTTGGTGCTTTCTGAACTTTTTTACAACTTTTTAAAACCTTTTTTTGGGGTGTTTCAGTTAAAATCATGCTACGGCCTTTTTTTCTTCTAGAAGCTTTTGGATAACCAATTACCTGTTTTGGAGATAAAAAATTATTCTGGAATGTTTCCAGATTTTGGATCTCAACTTCATTCAGCGACCCTAAATCTTTTCGCTGAAAATCAACATTGTGGAAGCTTTCGTTTTCTTCCAAATGTCTGATGCTTGCTGATGCATCTGTGGCGATCGCCGCATTTTTACGCTTGTGTATTTTTTTTGTTTGTTTATTCATCTTTTCTTTTTGGATAGTATACGAGAAAGTCTTTAACCCATTAAACGCCGAGGCCAAAATTTTTTTTTTTTTCTGAATCCTTTTAATATGTTGCTAAAATATGTTATGTAAGACATAAAAAGAAAAAAAAAAATTTTTTTCTCTTGTAGTTTTTTAGTTATTTAATGGCAACTTAAGTTGCCAGTGGCTGTTAACAGAGTCAAAATTTATGAATTTTATTGATTTTTTAAATTGTAGCAATTTGTTTCGACGTTTAACTCAGGAAATATTAAGATTTTAATTTCTTAATACAAATCTGTTTAATTACCTATGTAAGGCTTTGCTTTAGCTGTAATTTAGGGGTTCAACATCCCCCAGAAAAAAGGTGTGCACCGAATGACAACAATTTAGTCAATTTTTTAGTTTTATAAACATTGAAAAAAAGCGAAAAAACTCAATCAAATTTAAATAACGCATAAACTTATAAAACAGACGTCCATTCCAAAACAAAAGAAGTTTGTTGAACTAGAACTATCTTGGCTGATTGACTAAATCATTTAGTAGAAAAACTACTTTCGTGGTAGCGTTTAAAGAAAGAACCAGGGTGGAGTGTGACATGGCACTTATGGCATTCAAATATTGATCGACGCTTGCAGACGTTGCAACGTGTATATTTTGATTTTCCTTTGATGATAACGTGGTTAATGCTGTCGACACGTATATTTTCCAAAACGTTTCGGGGGTATTGCAACCTGGAAACTTTCTTTCGTCCAGATGAAGAAAGCATTGTGAGAACAATTTCTCTCATAAAAGCCAGCATAGGAACATTTTTGCCTTCAATCTTTTTATGCAGTAGCCATGCATTGACTGCGGCTGTATTCAAACTCCATGCAAAAAAAGGCCACCACCACCTTTTTGAGCGGATTCGAGCTCTGTTTGTTGCAACAAATTGATCGAATAAATCTACTCCTCCCATTTGCTGATTGTACAACAAATGAGTGTTTGGAATTGCAATATCAGCTTTCTTTTTTTTGTTTTCGACCATCGTTTGACGAAGCTCTCTGGTAGAGCTTCAGCATAGTTGGAAGCACAAGTTACAACAGCTGTATCATGCCAAACAACCACTGTGTTTCCGTGGTTGTCTGTAGCACCCTGGTATGAGCCTCATATTGTTTTTTTCATTAACTGCTTTGTTGGAACTGGTGTATTTTCCAAACGGTTTTGTCGTAAAGTTTCGAGGCCACCTTTGCAACGTTTCGACAGCTTATCAAGTAGGGGAAGGGAAGTGAAAAGATTGTCGAAAGTTAGGGTGCAACCACTTGATAAATTACATTTTTCAATTAGACCTAGCACTACATCAGCACCCTGACCAAGACCAATGTCTTTCAGCTTAGTTCCACAATAGGGTTCTGTATGAAACAAGTAACCCTCAGTCGAGGTAAGGCACCATAACTTAAAACCAAATCGAATTGGTTTGCCTCGGATGAATTGTTTGGTTCCATGCTTCCCATAGTAAGGAATCATGCTTTCGTCCACACTGTGGTCATTTGCTGAAAGATATTTTTTTTAATTATTATTTAGCATGTCAAATATAGGACGCACCTTGTAATATCTATCCTCGTTTATTTCAGCATTGTTCGCCAAATGCAAACACGAAAATATTTCTCTAAAGCGATTTCGGCTCATTGCATTGGAAACTGCTTCATTGTGGGTGTCAGGGGAACCAGACCAATATAGGTCGCAACAAGGCACTTTGCAATACCAAAGAGTAAAATGATTGCTATGACAGTGATAACTTTACTCTCATCGCAATTTAAATTTTTTCCTTTCTGGGAAGCATAGAGGTTAGTTTGATGAGTAATGTGAGTTATTATATCACATGAAATCATTGCATTGAAAGTGTCTAGCGGGTTTTTCAAATTCTCTTTAGTTTGCTCCGATATAGCAGGAACAGAATTAGGAAGTACAACATTAGGATTATTTAAAGAAAAATTTTTCTTCCATCTTCTAATTATTTTTTTCTTTTTTTTTAATTTTTTTGTTGGGGGAGCTTCGTGTTGGCTTTCTTGCTCACTTTGATGTGATAACTTTGAATTGTAACTTAAAATGTTTGTAGAGAAACTTGAGTTCAACAACCTCCTTGGCAAATGATGAGTAAGACCCTCATTCAAATTGTAATGTTTTCTAACACGCGTCTAACTTGAAAGCAAGCTGTATTTACAATGATCAGCAAAACGAACATACAGATAAAACGTGCGAGTAGTGTGACGTCACTATGAAGCTTATGAGCGTAGTTAATCGATATGTTACATCTTCCTTCTAAAAAAATCAAATGACACACTGAAAATAAAATAAAACAAACAAGCTTTTTTAATGCGCACTATACAATGTAGTCTTTGTATTTGGACGGAAATTTGATGGGCCGCCCGTAACGAGATGTAGGACGTGATTCATGCATAACTGAGCCTGAAGATTGGCTATTAGAAAGTGGCTCAAGTTGTGGTTGGTTTACGTCAGAGTTTTGTTTAAAATTAGCTCTGTGACTTTGAAAGTGTCTGTTGTAAGTCGGAAAAGTTAAATTTGCTTTGTATAAATGACGGCGATTTCTGCGCAGGAAACCTTTCTCGCCACAAATCGTGTAAGAGCGTGGTTCAGGGCGCACATCGACAACACATGACTTATTCCATTTTTTGTTCTTACGATAACATACAACATCTCCTTTCTGCAAAGGTTTCAATGGATTTGCACAGCGATCATAATAACGTTTTTGACGAGATTGCGCTTTGATTAATTCTGCAGACGGATCAACAATATTGGGGGTTAACAATGATGTCGCTACAGGTATTTTTGTTCTTAGACGTCTGCTCATTAACATCTGAGCCGGAGAATATTTCATGCCTGAAACTGGAGTATTACGATATTTTAAAAGAGCTAAATACGGATCTGTGTTTTCTTCGTGAGCTTTTTTCAGAATCTTTTTAAGAGTTTGGACACTGCGTTCAGCTTGACCGTTACTTTGACTGTATGTCGGGCTTGAAGTGGTAGTTTTGATGCCCCAAGCTTTGGCAAACGCAATAAATTCATTACTTTGAAACGGCATATTGTCACTCACAATTTCTACAGGTATACCATGCCGCGCAAAAACGCTTTTACATTGTTCAATAATAGTAGAAGCTGTTTTGTCAGATAAACATTGTAACTCAGGATATTTAGAATAATAATCAACAATCACAAGATAATCTTTGGCTTGAAAAGTCATAATATCAATACCCACTTTAAGAAAGCGCTCATTCAAAATAGCGTGCGATATCATGGGTTCACGTTGTTAATTGTTTTGATACTTAATACATAATTCACAATTTTTGACAATGCGCTCAATATCAGCATTCATACTAGGCCAATAAACCAACTCTCTTGCTCGAGATTTACATTTTTCAATACCAAAATGCGACTCGTGAATTAAATTTAGTGTTTGCGGTTGTAAAGATTTTGGTATAACGATGCGTTGGTCATAAAAAACTACGTCATCTATAACATGCAACATATCACGCACATTCCAATAGGGTCGTACAGATAAACAAACATTTTTTTGACACCTTGGCCAACGAGTCTGACAATAAGTCTTAACTTTTTGTAAAATTTCATCGTTTTTTGTGGCTTGTTGAATCTCATCGAATTTTGTTGTGGTAACAGGCAGATTTATAATAAGCGAATGAACCACTTGAACAAGATCCTGATTTATTTTTGCATCATGAGTATCTGTTTGATAAGCTCTTGATAATGTGTCGGCCAGATACAAATACTTTCCTGGAACATATTTGATTTTAAAGTCATAAAGCTGCAGACGAAGCATGAGACGTTGCAGTCGTGGAGGAGTTTTGCTTAGTGGTTTTTTCCATATGTATTCTAAGGGCCTGTGATCACTTTCAATTGTCACAGCTCGGTTTCCGTAGACGTACTGGTGGAATTTTTCGCATGCGAACACAATAGATAGTAATTCCTTTTCTATCTGAGCGTAGTTTCTTTCAGCTGGAGATAATGATCTTGAAGCAAATGCAACAGGTTTGCCCTCTTGTATCAAACACGCCCCTAGTCCGTCTTGCGATGCATCGCATTGAACAGTAACTGCCTTGTTAACATCGTAGAAAGCTAGCACAGGTTACTAATCAAGGCAAGCTTTAACTTTGCTATAGCTTCGTCATGTTCATTATCCCAAGTCCATTCAGAATTTTTTTTTAGAAGTTTACGCAAAGGGGCTGTGATAGAAGATTCATTTGGTATATATTGAGAAAGGTATTTCGTCATTCCTAAAAATCGTTGAAGTGAGGGGACATCTATAGGTGGAGGCATATTGACAATTGCATCAATTTTCTGGTCATCTGGCATCAATCCTTCTTTTGTAACAAAATGTCCCATATAACTTACGGAATTCACTTTAAATTGTATCTTTTCTCGGTTAAATCGAACACCACTTTCTCTTGCTCTGGAAAGCAATGCAAGCATTATAGCGTCATGCTCTTTCTCGTCTTCTGCAGCTATTATAATATCATCAGCTATAATATGTACTCCTTTAATATCACCAAATGTGCTCTCATTGCGTTTTTGCATGACTTCACTTGCTGAACATAGCCCAAAAGGCATCCGTAAAAATCGCTTTCTCCCCCACGGCGTATGAAATGTTGTGAGAAATGATGACTTTTCCGTGAGGCCAACGTGCCAATAGCCATCTTTCATGTCAATGACCGAAAAAACACGTTTGCCGCAAAGCTGCGCTTGTACATCAGCTGGAGTTGGAATAACATAACGTTCTCGCATTATTGCAGCATTTAAAGGCTTCGGATCCAAGCACAAACGTAAACTTTTATCTTTCTTCTCTACCACTACCAGATTGCTCACCCATTCAGTTGGGCAATCCACATCAGCAACCATGCCATCTCTAGTTAAACGTTCCAGAGTTGCTTTTAATTTCGGGCGAAGCGCATAAGCAATATGTCGTGGTTGCTGTATAACCGGTTTTGCGTCATCACGTAATGTAATATTATATTTTTCTTTGTATAAACCCGTGCCAGAAAAGACTTCTAAAAAATTGTTTGTAACCATGTCTAAGGTAAGGTTTGAAGATTCCGAAATGTCCTCTATTTTTTTAACTAAATTTAATAGTTCACATGCATGTTCGCCGAGTATTGGCGTATGAATGATATCAGTAACAAAAAAAATCAACGAAAATTTACGACCCGTTCTATCACAAATAATCATCTCTACCGTGCCTAATGGTTTAATTAACGCATTACCAAAACCACGCAATATCGTAGATGTAGATGAAAAAGGAGCTAAACGCATTTGTTTGTATAAACTTAAAGGCAAAACATTCACTTCCGCGCCGGTGTCCAGTTTAAAAGATAAAGTACTAGTGTTGTTATGGTGATCAAGCACCGTAAGCGTTGATCGCATTTTTGAGCCGGTCGGTTTGCTTTGAAGGCTACACATTTGGAAAACCGTCGAGTCAGCTTGAATTTCTGAAGTGATTTCTTTTATGTTTCTCGTATCCGACTTAAAACTTCTGCAAACAACCGCAAAATGGTTATATTTTTCACATTTTCGACAAGTTTTGCCATATGCTGGGCATTGTCTGGGCAAATGCACGAGGTCACAGAATCGACAAGGTTTGTTGGAAACCGAAGTATTAGACGCCGAGAAACTAGGGTAACTATCTTTTTAAATTTCTTGAACTAAGGAAGAATTTATTTTTTCATTTGACATATATTGCATGCGAGCTTTTGTGACTTCAATTGATCGACATATATTTATTGCCTTTTCTAAAGTAAGATCTTCTTCCTCTAACATTCGCTGTCGTGCTGTCTCGTCGTTGGTGCCAAATAAAATTTTGTCCCGCAATAGTCTATCCTTCAACGCACCAAAATCACAATTATTTGCTATTAAACGTAACTCAGTTAACCATTTATCAAATAATTCGCCAACTGCTTGTTGACGCTGCCAAAATTTATAAGTGTCGAAAACAGGTCGCCGCCTGGGATTACAAAAAACTTTATAACGGTCCAAAACGATGTCAGTCGTGAGATTCTCATCATCTAGTGAAATGCTAAAATTATCAAAAATATCTCGGGCTTCTTCGCCAGCACAATTCAGTAAAATTGCTATCTGAGTAGCTATTGGTTTAGTATGTAATTCAGACGCAGCATAATATATTCTGAAAGATTTTTCCCAACGCCGCCATTCCTCAGCAAGGTTTTCTGCATTAAAATTAACCTCTCTTGGCGTTTTAAACTGACTCATATTTGCTTAGTTCGAATAACTTCTGACACCATGTAATGTTTTCTAACACGCGTCTAACTTGAAAGCAAGCTGTATTTACAATGATGTTTTCTAACACGCGTCTAACTTGAAAGCAAGCTGTATTTACAATGATCAGCAAAACGAACATACAGATAAAACGTGCGAGTAGTGTGACGTCACTATGAAGCTTATGAGCGTAGGTAATCGATATGTTACACAAATCATCTGACGCATCACTGTCTCGGTCAGAGTCGACGCATGCTTTTTCGAGAGGGGGGATTATGGCAAGAGTCATTTCGTCATCATCTGAGTCTGTCTTTGACCATAGGTCACAATCATGATCCATCAATATGTCCAGAACATCATTCAATGAGTATCTAAACAATAGAATGATCTAAAGTAAGACTACCTACCATTTGAAAAGTTAAATAAAAAGAGCCTTTTTGTTCCAGCAAACAATGTTGGGGTTTGTAAAGAGAAAGCCGCAAGAAGATCATATTAGTGTTTTTTTATTATTCCCCGGCCCCTAACCCTTACCCTAAATCTAATTTCGTAATGTCTGCTCTTACCTTTACTTCAACAAAATTATAAAGTTTACTAATTAACGTGTGAATTTGTTGTCAGCGAATAATAGGTCAGCACACGGCTTTCATTTTATGAGCCCCTGACAGAATATACTTGATAGTCTATAAATTACAAGGAAGCCTACAATTGTTAGGTTCTGGTGCTAGTAAGCTAATTAGTTAAAAACTATTATTTTATACGAAGTTAACTATTATATCACCTTTCATTGGAATTTTCAGCAGATGCAGGGACACTTTTCGAACAACAAGGTTTTTTAGTCATTTTATTAACCTAAGTCTGCAGATTAGAATAGAAATGCAATAAGCTGATGGCTGCAACCAAACGTATAACCTTTAGTTCTACAAGTCTAAATAGAGAATTTTAATTAAGTGAATCAGGGCAATATATGTAGCCTAACTTTTGAAAACATAATAAAAAACGTTTGATTTTTGACTCCATATTTGGCCACTGGCAACTTAAGTTGCCATCACTTTATTTCCCCTCATTATTCTAAGTAAAGTCTAAACTAGCATCAACAAATAAGTTAAACTAGACAAGAAGGTATTTATGATTTACTATACATTTAGTTTTTTAACTTTATACAAAGCTTTTCCTATTTTTCACAGCTTTTTTATAACCTACTTAAGACAAAAAGACAGTTTTTGCCATTTTTTACTGTAATCACTTTTCAGTCAAAACATTCAGTGCTTCCGGATAAATTTGTTATACATTTAATTTTTTTAGAGTTTACAACAGGGAATGAACTTTCGGTTGATACCATTATATAAAAAAATTGCGTGTATAAGCTAAGTAATGAAACATTTCCTAAGGACACCTTACTGGCAACTAAAGTTGCCGACGGCCATTAATGGGTTAAGAAGAGAAAAAGCACATGTAGAAAAGTTAATGTACTGTGGGTTTTAATAAAGGGAGATCTATAAAAGTTGTGGAATTTACATGTAGCTAGACTTTATATAAACCTATCTGCTACACATCATTAGGTTGATCAGTGACCAGACTGGGAAAAAAATCGCATTCATCAAAAATGTGTTCATCTAAGGGGAATATGTTAGTCTTTTTAAACCCAACTATGATATTGGTTTGAGTCATAGCTTTTTCTTTGGTAAACATACCAATGGTAGACTTCCTTTGTTTATTTCTTACCATAATTTTCATAAATTATTATAAAATAATAAATATTATCAAAACTAAGAAAAAATTTTTACATTTTATGGATCATATTTAACTTAAAAATTGTAGTTACAAACTTTAATAAAATTAGTTATAATCTTAAGCCTAATTACTAGTTGTTGATAAATCAAACGAAATAGGCTATTGTGCAAAATACATGTAGATCTATATAATCATCAAAGGGCACAATCGGACAGTGTCTGATTGTTCCCCCAAAAAAATGTCCGATTGTGCCCAAACCAAAATTTTTTTTATTTTTCAAGGTGGAGCCGAAAACTTAAAAGTTAATTCAAATTATTTTATGCTATAAGATAGCAAATAAACCAAGTTCTAAAATGTATCAACAATGAGAAGAATTAAAATTAAAGCTAAGGTAAAAACAAGTTCAATTATACCCTTTCCAAAATTACGTACCTACCCTAAAAACAAAAATTCATCTACCACATTTATTTTACAATAATTAGTTTTTTCAAACTAACACGAGTGAATGGTCTGTGGTGAAATATATTTATGTCTGCAGTTTGAAGTTTCAGATCTTCCAACTTTTTTTTCAAATTACAATGTACGACTGTACCCAGTGTCCAGCCGGGCCCCACTCTCCCCTACAGTATTTTTCCCAAATTTTGTGACATCTACCCGAATCCTGATTTTCTAGAACTTTACGGATACGAAAAGATAATTTTGGGTAAAAACCAAAAACAAAAAGGTCTTTACTTTGATACTGTCTCCGATTGTTTGATTTTCGTCTTAAAATTATCGTGATCGCAAAAAAAGGTCTTTACCTAAATTTGTAACCATTCTTCTGTAATTAATGATCATTTTCGATGCACCAAAAATGTTTTTTTCCCAAAAAATTACTTGTTACTGCCCTAAAATTTATAATTTTGCCCAAATTTTTTCTATCGCTTCCCGAAAAATTTTGATTTTGACCAAATTTTGGCTTTACGGCAGTGTAGTTGGCATTTTGGGCCGTCGTCATTAAAATAATTCTTTTAAAAAACTATAACCAAATTTTTTCATTTGATCAAAGTCGATCAAACGAAAAAAAATGAGAAAAATGCGCAAACTAATTAAGAAAATAACATGATGTTAAGGCCGGGTTTAACACAGAGTACGAATCCGTCTAAAGTGTACTCATTATAAAAATATTCTCCAACAATTACACCCGAATTAATTTTCTCTTGCTTGCCGTTACTTACTTCTTGTGTCCAGTTGTTTTTAACAAAAAGTGCTTGCCCTGTGCTCGGGTCAAACAATTTTTTTCAATCACGGAAATTTTTCAATCAGTTGAAAGTCTATATAATACGATTGTTCACTTGTAATTCAGAAGAACTGCATTTCCAAACAAACATAGGAAAAACGCAGCGATTTTATCACAGACTATATTCTTTTTAAAGTTCTTATAAAATACAATACGCCAGATTAAACTTGGTTTGCGGCGCAAGCATTTCCGAGCTTTCTTCCCGCACTAGAATGAGAAAATTACAAAGCGCAAACTTGCGCTGCTAGTGCCCACTTCTGGTTACATTATTAGTTAGTAAAGCTTTATTTTGCATAGTAATTTATCAATTAAACCTTGATATATTTTTGCGTACGAGTATATTAGTTGAGTTCTTGTAAAAACTGTTTAACTGGGTGGTACAACTTATTTGCACGTCAGTACCACCCATAGGCGTACGCAAGGGGGGTTTCAAGGGTCAACCCCCCCCTTGAAGAATGGTGTTCAGTCATATATACAGTACATGGTAATAAATAGGCTTTAATAATAGGATTTTGGTTTCTATTATTTACCGCACTTTTTAAACTTAATTACTGCTTGCGCATTAATTTTTGCTATCGTTTAAATTGCTTCAAAGTTAGCTAATGTACATTGCCACTGTGAAGAAGACTTTCAAACTTGTAAAATATTGAAAGTTAAGCATGGGAATGGAAATAAACTGCATGGGAACAATAGCTTCAGTTTACAATTTTTTAATGCTTCAAAACTTCAAAACATTTTGCGCAAGTCCATCAACACGATTTCGTCAACAACAAAAGCTTAAAAACTTGTTCAAATTTGTGCTATCAGATGGGTCGATCGACACGAGAGTGTTAGTACTTTTTCAAATTTACAATTTACCGTTGTAGAAGCTTTGGCAGAAATTTCAGCATGGCCAGACAGAGAAACCTCATCACGAGCTCTGCAGTTGCTATCGACAATTACCATAGCCGTACCAGCCCAAAAAATTTTGGGGGGGCAATGAAGTTTTGCCCAAATTTTGTGACGTTTGCCCAAATCATGATTTTATAGTACATTTCGGATATGACAAAAAAATTGTCTGAGATTCTCAGACGAAAAACCAATTTTGTCCTAAAATCATGGTGATCTCTAAAAAAAAAAAAAAGGTCTTCACTTAAATTTAGTCTCCTAATTTTCAATTTTCGTCCCAAAATCAAGGTGTTCTCTAAAAAAAAAAAAAAAAGGTCTTCACCTAAATTTGGGTTATTATTTTTTGCAGTTCCTCATCGTCACCTCTCTAAATTTCTTGACTTTGCCCAAATTTTTCGTCTCGCTGCCCGAAAAATTATAGTTTTGCCCAAACATTTTTTTCTCACTTCCCGAAAAATCTTAATTTTGCCCAAATCTTCGAAACTTGGGGGGGCAATTGCCCTCCCTGCCCCCCCGGCAGGTACGGCTATGACAATTACGCAAAGTGAATTTTGCATTGCTCTCTTAGTTTTAAAATACGTTTTTGGATACAGTGTTGTTTTGTGTAAAGTTAAGTAAAAAAAGTCGATAAACCTTCTTGAGGCCGTCAACATTGCACAGGATATTGCAAATGAGTTGAAGTGTCTTAGAGAAAAAACCGAATATGAATTGCACCAGCTCTATATTTTTGCGCAAGAAACGGCCAAAGCCGAAGATTTTATTTTGAAAATACCATGCCCTCTTGAAGACAGACCAATCGATGCAATATTGCTGCTGTAACAGATGAAGGACATTTTAGACTAGGGATTTTTATTCTATTTCTTGATAACTTTATTGTCACTCTCAAAGCAAGATTTACAGCCCACAAATCGATTAGTGGTGAATTTCAGTGTTAATTTCTGCTGATCAAACTAATGCACCAACTCCTCAACAAATTAAAAGTATTCAAGTTTTGGGAAAATTTTACGAAAATGATTTAACGAAATCCTGGGGAGAATAGTGCCTGAACTGATATTATGTTACAGGAAACTTTTTCGGTTGAACGCAGCAGAAAGACCAACTGATGCGTTGAGCAGCATCAAGGAATGCACTTCCGATACTGTTCCGAACATATTTACATTGATGACCATTTTGTTAACTCTTCCAGTGATAACATGCACTAGTGAACAATTGTAAAGCTTTCCACATTACGCAGACTAAAAACGTGCTTACGAAACACAAGTGCTACCACTCGAATGAATGGATCTGCATTACTAAACATCTATAGGAGCCGCACGCGTGCCTTGCCCTGATGATGTAGTTAACAGATTAAGTGAAAAAAACAGGCGTTTGAATATAAGCCTTTAAAAAACTTTAACTATTTGTTAAGTAATTAGGTTTTTTTTTTTCGTTTGATTTTTCACCAATTGTTCTCATCAATTACACGAGTTGCTTTTAATTTGGAAAGTTTTTTGTCATGGATTGAATTACACGCACATGCCTTTTCAACAGTTAGTTTTACGGTTTGGTAAAAAGAAATTCATGCTACTACAAGATGTTCTTAAAACCAAAACACTTTATTTTTGAATGTAGGCCTAATTTTGGAAGTTTTTGCCCATTACCAGGACTACTGAGAACAATCACATTTTCGGCTCCAAACCCCCCCCCCTTTACAAATTTCTGCGTACGCCACTGGTATCACCAATTCAAGAAAAGGTTTAAAGTTTTATAACTGTACATCTTTTAGTTAGTACCGTTACTGTATAATTGCGAAAAAGGTAGCGTACCGTTGTTTTATTGCTTCTGTAAACTTTAGCACTTGTTCATTAACGCCCTGGCCGTTTGTTCACTCTCATTTAATCCCTCTGATGTTCCAATCAATCCCTGCTGGTCGATGTTGATCATTTTAAGAAGTACTGGGTTTAACTTGTATCGGTATTAACTGCAAATCGATTATTTTTATTGAAATTTAAAGCTATCAGTAATAACTCACTACTGAATTATGTAAATTTATAAAGTTGTTTTTATTGCTTTTTCAATGTAATGTCTAATTGAAAAATTCAGTTATCATTTTTGGTAAATAACAATGTTAAAATTTTATTTAGAATATTGAAGTTGGTAAAACTTGAAATTTTTTAACTTTAAATGAAACATCGTAAAAATATTTATATAAAAACAGCTCCTCAGCAGAAACCTGGGGAGCCTGAGCCAGATGATGATAATGGTGTTCAGTCCAATCATTCAAATGTTTCAGAGGTGTGGTTACCAGAATCAGACACTGCTTTTAAATTATTGATGTCTGCCAATATGTGTTCAGCTTTGATAAATGGAGTTACAGATTGTGATGAAACATTCAATTATTGGGAACCCTTACATCATATTTTATACAGTGAAGGTTTTCAAACTTGGGAATATTCACCTGCATTTGCAATTCGATCATGGGCATATGTGTATTTACATTCTATTTTTACTTGGATATTTTTTGGAATGTTTAAAAGCAATAAATTAATGGTATTTTATTTTATTCGTATGGTGCTGGGAATGATATGTACCATTTGTCAAATTCAATTTTATGATGGTGTTACTTTGCGTTTTGGAAACAATGTAGCTAGAATAACTTTGGCTTTATTGGTCTTGGGCACTGGTATGTTTATATCATCAACAGCATTTTTGCCTAGTGCTTTTTGTATGTACATGACATTTTTGTTTATTGGTGCATGGTTACAGGGCCATTTACATTATGCTGTGCTTGCAGTTGCTGCAGCATCTATAATTGGTTGGCCTTTTTTTGTTGCTTTAGGAATTCCACTTGCTATAGATATATTGATCCGACGTCAAAAGTATTTCTTTTTTTTCAAATGGGTTGCAATAAGTTTAGCTACAATGCTTCTTCCTTGCTTGATTATTGATTCATATTATTATGGTAAGCCTGTTATTGCATGCTTAAATATACTTCTTTACAATGTTTTCACAGATCATGGTCCTGATCTTTATGGAACTGAACCTTTGTCATATTACTTGTTAAATGGTTTTTTAAATTTTAATTTCATATTTATTCTTGCATTATTTTCAATCATAATTATTCCATTATGTGAAATAATCATTAAAAGTAAATACAAGGGTTATAGGCCTCCTACACTGTTGTATTCCTTTACTTTACTGCCAATGTACATTTGGGTTGCAATATTTTTTTCACAACCACACAAAGAAGAGCGATTTTTGTTTCCTATATATCCTTTAATATGTTTGGGCGGTGCAGTAACATTTGCAACTTTGCAAAAGCTATATTGTGTTTTTAAATTGCACAAATATGTAAAATTGCATTGGCTAACTATATTTACTTTGGTTTTATATGGTGTGGTTTCATTATCTAGGTCTTTAGCTCTTCATCAAGGTTATAATGCATCCTTAAATATTTATACAAAAATACACAATGTTTCTCAACACTCAACCTTTGAAGATAAAAAGATTAATGTTTGCATTGGCAAAGAATGGCATAGATTTCCATCAAGCTTTTTTTTACCTGCAAATTACACGCTCAAATTTATAAAATCAGAGTTTCGTGGACAATTACCTCAACCATTTTCTGCACCAGGAACAGCTGGAACAAGATTGGTTGTTCCTTCTTTTAATGATCAAAATTTGGAAGAAACTAATCGTTATATTGCTGTTGATAAATGTCATTATTTAATTGATTTCAACAATGGCATTGAAACAAAGTTTGAGCCTATATATAGCTCTGACCCATCTAGTTGGCATGTTTTGAATGAACTTGATTATTTGGATGCACAACATTCTAATTCTAAGTTTTTTCGCGCTTTTTATGTTCCATTTTATTTTCAATCAAAAAATAAATTTGGTAAATATCAATTGCTTCAGTCAAAAACAATTTACCAGAAAAAACATTTATCAAAATAGAAATAATCAAGCGAGCTTTTATTCATTTTTCATTGTCTACACATTTTGTGGTGTATTTCTGTTTAAAAAATGTTTTTTGATTGTTTTGCTTGTAATATAATTGCTGCAGTAATATTTGTATTAATTATAACAGTGGTTCCCAACCAGTCTGTCTTGAACAACACACTAGTGTGCCATGAAAGATTTTACAAAAAAAACTATTTAGGGATGTCAAATTTTGCAGTTTTTGTATGTGAGATTCCGAGGAAAAGAAAGAGCATGAGTGCAGGCAGAAACTTTTTTTTTTTTTGAGATCATCATGATTTTGGGACAAAAATTGAGAAATCATTGACTAATTTTCAGTGAAGACATTTTTATTATTAATCAATATAATAGGTGTGCTGCAAAAATTTAAATAGCTTAATAGTGTGCCACCATATAAAAAAGATTGGGAACCACTAAATTAGAAGATGATTTTATTAATATATATTAAGCAATATTGTGCCAACAAGACTTTATTGTTTAGATTAGAATGCCAATTTTTTTTTTATTTCACCAGGTTTAAATACTTTTAAAACTATGTTCTAGCAATTGTCATGACTGAATTACCTGAAGATCTTCCTCATTCAGACAGTGATCTTTTAAAAATTACTCCACTGTAAGTATAAATAATTTTCTGTAATTAAGTTTAGTTTTGTTCATCTATACAACTATTCTATAAAATTCTTTTTGTAAGTTTTTTTGTATTTGTCTTTCACACAAAAAATACCATTTTGGTTATTAAATATCGTAGATCTTCTATTGTTGTTTATCATACCTAAAATTACTGTTTTGGTGTTTTATAAAATTTACAGTATATGGATCATTACCATATGTGTAGCCTCATATTGTTTTTTTCAGTGGTGCTGGTCAGGAGGTTGGAAGATCATGTCATTTGTTAGAATTCAAAGAAAAAAAGATTATGGTGAGTTGTATAATTACATGCTGAAATTAGTTGTCAACAAGTCACCTTTTTGATTTGTGTATTTTTTATTTAGTTGGACTGTGGAATTCATCCAGGAATATCTGGTCTTGCTGGTTTACCTTATCTCGATTTTTCAGATCCTGAAAAAATTGATTTACTTTTAGTTACACAGTAAGTTTAACCAATATGTTGTTTTATGCAACTACATATACCAATTCTCGTGTAAAACAAATCGTGTCTAAAAAAATCTGTACATTCCTTAAATCCTCCTATTCATTAGATTTAAGATTTTTGACTTAAAAACAATATAGATAGAAAACAAATTACATATTAAAATTTTTTCACAACAAAATTTTTAAAAACAAAAAGAATTAACTTTTTATAGGAGTAGATAAGCACTTATTGTGTGATAATCATTTTATAAAAAAACTAAAATATGGTCAATTTTAGTTTTTTTATAAAATGGTTATCACACAATAAGTGCTTAATCTAGTTGTACTTCTGAACAAGACACTGTTTTACATTGCAATGAAATTGATTTAAAAGCATTTACACATTTTTTTCTGACTTATGCATATTCTTCATTAGTCACTTTTGTGATTTTGACCATGTTTCTGTTTTTCTGCTTTAAATTTTATCCTTTAGAAACCCGACAATTAGAAATTTATTAAAGTTAAATCTGGTGAACTACGAAAGAGTTCATTTGTTTTTAGTCTATCTGTTTTTGCATGTTATTATCCATATAAACTCTTGTTATTTAGTGAAAGCCAACAAAAATTAAACAACAGAATTGTTTTCAGATTGCATACATTACATACACCTTTATTTTTATCCTATTATCATATTGATGCTATTGTTGTTAATTATTATCAAAATTAAACTCTTTCTTTTAATTCTGGAATATTAGGATTTGCATTCAATTAACAGAACTTAAAATTTATTAAAAGAGTGAATTTGGTACCCCAAATTTTTTTAGATCAATTTGTTACTTTAACCTACTTTGGAGCTGCTGGTTCACAAAACGTTTACTTGTCTCACTTAGCAAGCAACGTTGCCAAAGGGCTCGTTTCCACTACGAGCGTGGAATGGAGCAGTCTTCGTTTGTTTTATTGAATTTTTTGCTTCACTTAGCGCTCGCTTAGATTTTAAGCGCGGAAAGCTCAATAAAAGAAACAAAGAATGCTCCATTCCAAGCTCGCAGTAAAAACGAGTCTTAACTGATTAGTATTTTTTATATTTTTATTTTAAGTTTCCATCTTGACCATGCTGGCGGCTTGCCGTGGTTCTTACAAAAAACACCTTTTAAAGGAAGGGTATTCATGACTCATGCAACAAAAGCAGTTTATAGATGGTTATTATCTGATTATATCAAAGTCAGGTATGCTTTGCAATCTTCAAAGAGTCGCAGTTGATTAGATTACATATTTTAGATTAATTATTGTCTTTTAATAAGTTTAATTTTCAATGCAATATTGTACAAATTATTGGTTTATTTTTAAATCATTCTTTGATGCAACAATCGTAAAAACATCTTTTACAAATTATTTGCTGATTTTATACATTATATTTATCACTTTTTCATGTAAAAGCTGTTTTTCTTGCTTTTTTACTTGAATATTGAAAAAAAAATTTGTTACCGAATATTTTTAGCAACATATCAACCGAGGACCAACTTTACACTGAAGCAGATTTGGAAGAATCAATGTCTCGCATCGAGACGATTAATTTTCATGAAGAAAAAGTTGTTTCTGGAATCAAGTTTTGGTGCTATCATGCGGGTAGACACAATAATTGCGGTCGGAGCGCTGGCGTTTTTACATTTCTTTTAACTGTTTTTAATCAACTGATGCAAGGCAGGATAGCTCAGTGTGATAACACTCTGACTTGCGGGCAGAAGGACTCGCATTCAATGCTCGACACTGTACCTGAGTGGTTCTGGAAATGTTAAATGTTGACTCGGCTCAACTTTGATCTGCCCCAGGAAGAGAGTTTTTTTCGCCCCTTTTTCTGCATTGTAGTTTTTACCAACTGTTTTGGTTACGGTTGATTAATTTCAACCTGCGTTAATATTAACCTGCGTAATATATATATATACAGTATATATCGATTGCAATGACCAGAAAACCAGATATTGAATAAAATTTAACTAAAAAAAAGAACATATTAGTTGTTAATATGTTCTTTTTTTTAGTTAAATTTTATTCAATATCTGGTTTTCTGGTCATTGCAATCGATATATACTGTATATATATATATATATAGAAATTTTTCAAAATTTTTTTTGGTCGGTGCTCATCAGGAAAGTGCTCAATGACGTCGAGTCAGAGCGGTTAGATAATTAGCTTACAGACCACAAAATTTTTTAATTTAACATTAATTTTATTTGCCCCAACAGACTGTTTCGCCTGCCTGGGCTCTATTTTTTTTTTTTTTTTTTTATTTATTTTGTTTTTCAGATTTTTAACCGCCCCCTGACGAGCCCAGGCAGGCGAAACAGTCTGTTGGGGCAAATAAAATTAATGTTAAATTAAAAAATTTTGTGGTCTGTAAGCTAATTATATATATATATATATATATATATATATATACTTTGCCAAGCAGAAAAGGTTATATTTAATGGAGGCGACTATATGCAAGATTGTGTGATTGATACATTAATATATCGTTTTTTTCCAGCTGCTTTCATTTAAACTTGTTTCTTTTTATGAAACGAGTAAATGGTCCTTTCAAATTATATTTAGTAAAACAGCATTTGTCTTAAGTTTAATGCATTTGTCGACATGACCAGGTCACGTGCTGGGGGCCGCCATGTTCATGATAGAAGTGGCCGGGGTGAGAGTCCTATATACTGGCGATTACTCCCGCGAAGAAGATCGTCACTTGATGGCGGCCGAGATCCCCGCAGTCCGACCCGACGTTTTGATTACGGTGAGTGGGTTTCGCTTTTCGCCCTTATTATGATATGCGTGAGGCTTTGATGGATAAAATGAGTTATCAATTGTAGTGACTCTTTGTACAAATTATGCAAGATATCCGTATGTTGCGGCAATCACTTTCCGGTTAATTTGTATGTTAATGAATTTTGCTTAAATCCTTATTGCTTTTTGGAAATAGTTAAGTTAAATTAAACGTTAACAATGTTATTAAGCGCATTCGAAAAGTCTTTTTCTTGTTATGCGTTTATTCGATGTAAAATAATTAATAAATATGTTTTGTCGCGTCCGTCAAACAACATTGATAATGGAAACGAGCTTTTTTAAACCCACATTGAAGCGACTTGTCTAATTTATGCTAGCCTGTTCCGTTCTTGCTCTATTCCAGAGCTTTTGCCAATTTCCCACCATTCCGGACCTTTGTTCTGTCCGTTGGGTATTCCCCGGTTGTTGGAACTTCGCGAAATTGATCGGGGGTTCTAAATGATAGTAGCCCCCATCGTTGCTAGAAAAGGTTGGGTACACACCTTAACGCCGCTAGTGTAGTTTTACTCATTGAATTGTGTCTTGGTTGTTAATACGAGTCGCTTTGCACAACTTTGAGTTATTCTTTGCAGGAGGCAACATACGGGACACACATCCACGAACCACGTGACGAAAGAGAAGCGAGGTTCACCAACACTGTGCAGGATATAGTGAACAGAGGAGGACGATGCCTCATTCCAGTGTTTGCTCTTGGGAGGGCCCAGGAATTGCTGCTTATTTTAGGTGCGTATTTATTTGCTAAATCGGATGAGCTTAATTGTAGGCCATTTAATTACGGTTGATCCTGGGATATCGTTTTTTCTACATCTGTATTTATCTCTTTATTCTCCAGACTCGTCGTTAAGCGAAGGAGACGCTAATACGTAGGCAAGCAATTACCCTGATCTGTTTCCGGAAATGCCAAGATATTGCTGTCCGGTTGAAATTGAAATTTAATAGAAATTTACTTTCAGTTCAATTCTGTTCCTGTCAGGCAATGTTGCCGTAGCAAATTTAGAAAAAGCACAAGTTTACAAAATTAATTTTTTTTCATTTTCTGCCAATTTGATAACTATTTTCACACCAAATCAACATTTTTAACAAAATTTTTACAGAAAAACATGTTGAAGACCAAAAAAAAGTCTTTCTATACTGTATTGAATGTATATGTCGCAAGTTAAGACTTTTTTTTGTTCTTCACCATGTTTTTTAGCAAAAATCTTCTGAGAGTTCCTCTTCATCTAAAAAAACACCCTTTTTCACATTGCACATTGGCTAATTTCCGATTTTTATCCGACTAACTATTTTTTTTATATCCTTAACTAAACATCGTTTTGATAAAAAAAAAACACAAGATTTAACAAAAAATTGACAAAAAACACAACATCACAACATCACAACATCACAACATCACAACATCACAACATCACAACATCACAACATCACAATATCACAACATCACAATATCACAACATCACAAGGTCAAAAAAAAAAACACAAGATTTAACAAAAAATTGACAAAAAACACAACATCACAACATCACAACATCACAACATCACAACATCACAACATCACAATATCACAACATCACAATATCACAACATCACAATATCACAACATCACAAGGTCAAAAAAAAAAACACAAGATTTAACAAAAAATTGACAAAAAACACAACATCACAACATCACAACATCACAATATCACAACATCACAAGGTCAAAAAAAAAAACACAAGATTTAACAAAAAATTGACAAAAAACACAACATCACAACATCACAATATCACAACATCACAATATCACAACATCACAAGGTCAAAAAAAAAAACACAAGATTTAACAAAAAATTGACAAAAAACACAACATCACAACATCACAATATCACAACATCACAAGGTCAAAAACAAAAACACAAGGCGTGGCACCCGTGCTGTCAGGACAATGTTGAACCGGACTCGTAATTCAGCTCGTTGTTTCTCTCATAATCAGTAAATGATCTGACTGTGACGTAACAAGCAGACGACTATTGGTCCCACCATCCCGAGCTTCATGATGTGCCGATCTACTACGCATCGAGCCTAGCGAAGAAGTGCATGGCCGTCTATCAAACCTACTCCAACGCGATGAATCAGAAGATACAGAAACAGCTTAACGTTTCCAATCCCTTTCAATTCAAGCACATCTCCAATTTGAAAGTAAGCGCCTTGTGCTTGTTACGTCATCGAACCGCCGACAATGAGGTCGTTTGCACGAACGATTGATTGAATTTTAAATCTTTTGATTGAATTTTAGATCGTAAAATACACATTGTAACTAAACTACAACTTGTAGATTTCAATAACACGTCAGTTTTACTGCCCCAAATCCCCTATTTTCGTGTAAACGGCCATGTTACTACTATTTCCTCCTTTTCAACCATTTATATCGTGTGATCGAATTCGTTTCAACTTGGTGGTTTTTCACTTTTTATTTAACCCTTGGGTTCACTTCTTTTAAAGCTATTGTTTTGTAGACTTCTTTTATGCAAAACCTAAAAGTTAAGACTGAAATTGTTTTTACTACAATTTTCTAAAATAGCAAATTACAACAGAATCTGAACGGCAAATCCTTCGAAAAAATAAATCTTTGACCGAATAAAATTTTCATGTAATTTCAAAGCGTCGAATCAGTTTTAGATTTAGATTAAAAATCTTTTTAAGTATTAGAAAAAAGTTTTTAAAAATTTGGAGCAGAACTGACTTTGCATTATCGTTTTCAAAAATTTGTTCTTTATCTGAAGTTTAAAATGACCCCAGAACTAAAATTGTTTCTAAATGCAATTTTACATACTCCCGAAAAGTTCATAGAGCCTCGATTACGAGTATTGCTCTAACTGTGTAATTAAAACAACACTGTCTACAATTTGCTAGTTCGTTTACCGAGAAGAAACAATCTTAAAAGCTATTTTTGCTGTAGTTACATCAGTCAACAAACACTTAATTTCTTCTGAAAATTTAACCAAAAACAAGCTGAAATCGTAATTTTTTTGTTGATTTCAGGGCATGGAACACTTCGATGATGTTGGGCCCTCTGTGGTCATGGCTTCCCCAGGCATGATGCAAAGCGGCCTGTCACGTGAGCTATTTGAAAGTTGGTGCACAGACCGTAGAAACGGAGTTATAGTCGCAGGATATTGCGTGGAAGGGACATTGGCCAAGGTGGGGAATTAGTTGTGTTTGGGACTGTTAGATTATATCACAGAAAAAAATTTCTTTAATCTTTTTTGTTCTTGTACATATATAGCTTTATGATGTATTTTGATTTACGTTTTAAAAAGGCAGCAAAGTTTCTTACCTTAGTACAGTGGTTCTTAACCTGTGTGCCGCGAAACCTTATAAAAAATATTAGTTCATTGCTCCCCTACCTTTTCTTTTTTAGAAGACATTACTTTTTAGGGACAAAGATCAAAATCTGCATTATGGTCCAAGTGTGGCATGAATTTTGATAAGGTCCCAAAGTATGACGCAGGCGCAGAAATGTTAAGAACCGCTGCCTTAGTAACTATTAATATATTGCTGGATTTCTTTTGTATGTTTAATTGGATTTTGATTGGTAGTTATACTTTTGAAATTATCGGTACGTCATTATTCGGCGACGTTTCAATTAGGCAGGAAAATAATTAAGTTTGTTGAGGCCAGATTGGCCAGCGAATAAATTGCTTCCTTATGTGTAAATAATTTTTTCATAATACAACCGAACAAAACAATTTATAATATGAATTTAAAGTGGCAATATTTATTCGTTACTTATGTATTGGCCATAAACATCATCTTTTGTGATATCACAAATTTCACACGTTAGCAAAACTTACAAATCAGTTTAGTTAAAGGCAGTTGAGCAATTGACAATTTCTGTACTAAATTAATAATAAAGATTATTTAACAATACAACCGATACCTTAGCGCGCCCAAATACTGGTACATTAAAATTGACACCGATTATACCGTGTAACACATCGTGTTTATTTTATTTCGCCCTAAAAAATTCAGCATTTAATGATTGCCATTTCAAAACATTGATTTTTCTGCATTTTTTCCGTGATTGTAATTTGGGAACTGTATGCTTTCACAAAAAGACCATTCTAACAGAGAAAAAAAATCATAAGTGATGAACGGAGTAACACTTAATACGTACTTCGCCGCCGTGCACTTTTGATTCGCCTTCGACCCCATTTTTTGTTTCCATCGGTAATTTCTCATCCACCCTCGTGACTGGCAAACGCGTCTCCGTTTCAATAAACTTGAAACGTTTGCTAAATAAACTACATTTCTATTTAAAATACAGGGTGGCCCACTTAAAAGTAGCCCAAGAAATGTAGTAGAGAAGAGGAACATTCTTTCATTGTTTGAATTACCTGTAGCATTGTTTAAATTACCTGTAGTGTTATAAAAGATTGTTTTATTTTTCTGTAATGTTATAAAAGATGCTGGAAGTGCTCCCCGTTGACATCTATGCATTTCTGAGCACGTTTAACAACGTTTGCAGATATTGCCTGTAGCTCTTCTCTGGTGATTCTCCTGATAGCGTTGGTAATGTTCTCCTTTAGTTGGTCTAAATTGTGAGGATTATTTGCATAAACTTTTTGTTTTAAAGTCCCCCAAAGATAAAAATCACATGATAACAAGTCCTGGAAACGTGGTGGCCATAACCCTTTGTTTATTGTTCTCTCTTCCGTAAACATGTCATGAACTCGCGTCGTGTCAGTGATCTGTGAGACGTGTGGCATGAGACGTGTGGCATGTAGCGCCATCTTGTTGGAAAAAGAATTGCATTTTGTCTTGTGTTGTCAGTTGGTCGTTAAACTGTTCCAAGATGTGTAGATAAACGTCAGTGTTCACAGTTGATTAAAAAAAAATTGGGCCGACTATCTTAGTTCCTGAAACTGCGCACCAAACACCAATTTTCAAGTCATGCAGTGGCGTTTCGTGAATCACGTGCGGATTTTTAGAAGACCAATAGCGCGTGTTCTGGGAATTCACATATCCTTATCGGTAAATGCTTCATCCGACATAAAGTACAGCAGTGGGTCTAAACGCCTTTCTTCAACCATACTCAGCAGCCACCTGCAATACTGAAGACGTTTATCCTTGTCAGGCAACTTAAGCTCCTGAACACATGTTAACTTGCTGGGATAGTCTCCGAGTTGACTTTAGTGGACTTCTTGAAATCCGCTGTTGGATATCACTGACAACTTCTGGCATCCGGACTAATTTAGGTCTTTGCTTTTTCACGTTTTCGACAGAGTCTGTTTTGCGCCATTTCTTTACCAAGCTCTGAACGGAACGTTTTGCTGGTGTTTTTATCTCTGGGTATTTTTCCAGGAATGCCTGTTGCGTTTCCTAAATTGATCCAGTGCGCAGATAGGCTTCCACAATCACTATTCTCTGCTGCAGCGAAAACACCATCCTTAAAAAATTTTAACTGTTGATTTTAAGAAATTTGGAGCCTTAATCTGAAAAAAAATTGATTAGAGAAAGATAACATATTTGGTATATTGGCCTACAGCCTATCGAGCCATCAACTACATCAACCTATCACCTATACAACCTATCGAGAGATCGGGCTACTTTTAAGTGGGCCACCCTGTATTCAAATTTCTAGAATAGTAGTTCAATAGGAAACCATTCGAATTTTAGACTGTTTAGTGCAGCGGCAATAAGTTCGCCGTGTTTTATCTTACCCACAGCGTCACAATCATCAGCCATGTTAGCAGAAAAACAAAAACTAGTGGAGTTAAATCGATTTTGTCGAAATTAGTTATTATCCGGCAGAATCCGCCCTCCCGAATAGTTTTGTTCGTTAAATTAATTGTCTGAATTAAATTCGCTTACGAATTGTCAGAAAGATAAAAAAGTATTGTAATAACCGATTCTGCGATGTGCGATGTACAATGACCCTTGCTTCACCTGCCCATTGCAACCGTTTCATCGATCTCGGCGCGTATCAAACTGGCTCAGCTGAACATACCGACTAAATATTTCACGGTTAAAAAAACGTTGCTTTCCCCACTCTACCGGGACTTTTCCGCTTCAGCACATACTCAGCGAACCGGAGGAAGTGACGTCAATGTCCGGTCAGAAACTGCCTCTCAAGATGTCGGTGGATTACATCTCCTTCTCGGCGCACGTCGACTACAAGCAGTGCTCCGGGTTTGTTCGCGCGATGAAGCCGCCTCATGTCGTGAGTTGGTTGTGTTTGCTGCTTGAAGCGCGAATGGGCGTTTTCAAATTACCGCGAGACACATATGGCGCCAAGTTAACTTACTTGATCCGAGCTTGTTGCACCAGTACGAATGTGTGCTGTGCTTGTACTAGAATGGTTTGTGCTGCTACCTAACGAGTTTAATTGTGCGCGTAATTTATTTTGAACGAAATTTAGTTCGTGTAATTGTTTTAGGCTTGGTTCGATTTCCTTAAATTTTCACCTTCTGCCGGACAAACGTAACGTTTTTAAACTATAATACGTAGTAGCGTGTTCTAAACTCTGCAAGGGATTTTCTTGCTGATTTATTTCGAACCCAGAACAAATTTAAAGTTTGAAACTAGTTTTGTATAGTGGGGCTTAAATCATCGTAAATATTTCTGCGATCACTGATTTAATCAAACTGTTTTAAACCCCCCCTTTAGTGATAATAACCCCCAAAATTTTACTTTTCTGAAAAGCGACCCGTAAAAGCAAAAGCTAAGATCAATCTCATTTGTAGAATCAGCCGACAGTAACTGCTTTGACGTTCGTAGATTTCTAGTCAACAATACGTTCATTGTTGACGTGATAAAGTTGTGATCGAGTTTGTTTGGGGCAGGTCCTCGTCCACGGAGAGGCGAACGAGATGGGTCGGCTTAAGGCGGCCCTGGTCAGGGAATATGAAGATGACCCAGAAGCGTCAGTGAATATTCACAACCCGAAAAATACCGAGTCCGTGCAACTGTATTTCAAGTAAGGTTTGATATTATTGTTTTGCCAGGGGAAAGTCCTGCGGTTCGCTTTGCTTTGGTCAATGGAATATTGTAAATTTTAATCTCGCAATTATGCTAAATCAAATCGTAGTTGGGAGTCAGTTGTCAAGTCATTCTTTGCATAAAGAGTTTTCTTGACTAGGTTCATAATATATCTTTTAGAACTGCTACAGTGTAATTATATTTTTATTTGTTTCAGGGGCGAGAAAATGGCAAAGGTAATGGGAAACCTTGCCATGAGCAAACCAAGGCACGGTGACCGATTGTCCGGGATTTTAGTCAAGAGGAATTTTAATTACCACATTTTAGCGCCTAGTGACTTATCGGGTATTTTGTTTTATTATTGTTACCAATCTAACTAAGCGAAATTTTCGGTTAAGACTTTTAATTCAATAGATCAGCATATATAAACTTCGACTTCTTTCGTGATATTGTTGTAAGTTCATCTGCACTCGAGTAAAATTAGTCTCCAGTTACGATTGTCAGCAGATACAACATAATGACAACAACTGTACTCAGCTGTGAAAAGAGAATTTTATATTCATTGTTTACTAGTTTTTTGCGAGGTTTTCTCCATTCTAGTCTGCTTTTAGGTCCAAAGTGTCAGTGTCTATCTTAACGATTAAGGTGAATAATTAAAAAAAAATTTAATTTCTTGTTTTAATGACGATTATTCTTTTTGAAAACGAAATTCACGCGATATCACGTCACGTGACGGGCGTTTTCCTCGTAACATGCGCCTTGATAAGCTTAACAATAAAGTCGCCGCGGTTCAGATTTTACGATCAGTCAACGATTTCGAAGGGAGAAAATAAAGCAATAGGGCGGAATAAAAAATACATGCGAATTAAGCTTAGGAGAGGAACGATTTAAGACCGATCTTTGCAATTGATTGAATGCAAGCTGACCATGAAATGCACAATCAGTCAGTCAGTCAGTCAGTGTTTTTTTATTCTCGATCATTATTAAACAGTTTAACACAAAAATTATAAACATTAAAAAGATCAAGAAAAGGAAGAAGCAGCACAACGTCAGACGTTAAAACATGCATATGACAAACAAAGTAAAAGTACAAGATAGTATAAAGCATGGCTGCAACACCTTAATCATATAAAGACATAAGTGAAAAAAGAAAAAAAACAAAATAAATAAATAAATAATACGTAAAAATAATATTATGAAACAAACTGAACAATTAAATCCACGAGCAAATAAATATTTGTACAATGTTTAACCGCGCAAGTGGAAACGGCATGAAGAAAATGAGTTTGCTCCCACATCATTACGATCTCTTAATTTCTTTTTACGGATTTTTTACTTCTTTTCAGCGAACACCAACTTGACGACGTCCGTTCTGACGCAGCGCCAGTCCGTCTCCTTCACTGCTCCGCTGTCCCTGCTCAAGTACTATCTCTATCAACTGTCCGATGACGTCACTTCCGTTAAATTAGCAAATAACCGAGAAGCGCTGAAGATATTCGATGCAGTTACGATCGTCAAGGAAGTCAGCATGCTTGTATTGGAGGTGGGTTCCCGTGAGGAATGTTTTTTAACAATTATGTACCTTTAATCCCCAAGGTTTCGTTAAAATTTAGGCTTAATAGAATGTCTTATCTTCATCGTCAAACGACACACAACTTGCTCTTAACGCGATTCGAACCTCCAATGTAGACATCACAAATCTCCACTGCTTCCGTGATTTTTCTTTTAAAATTGTTGAAATCGAACTTGAAATCTTGCACTGGATTCTTATCCTAATGATGTCGTCGAAATGAAAGTTTTAAAACGGGATGGATCCCGACAGCCTCACTGTTTATTCTTCCTCTGTGGCCACACTTTGTCATTTGGTTTGTTCCCAATATTTTTCTACAAGATATTTCTACGGCGTATTTTGCAGTGGACAGCCAATCCTGTGAACGACATGTACGCTGATGCGGTCCTTGCTATCATACTCCGGGTCGACACCGACCCCCAGGCGCGGAAAATCCCGGTCCAGCGCATTACCAAGCCCGACCTCTACCGAGAGTTTCGGGACCGCTTAGAGGTGACTTGGTCGAATTTTTTTTAACAACTTTAATAAATTGGTATTGGTTGACTGAGCGTTTGTTTCGCCCGATATCATATGTAGTTCCGGCACTTCGGAATTCTTTACTTTGTTTTTGTTGAAAGCTTTTTAAACTTCAAAGCAAAAGTTAATTGCAAATTAATCTTCCTTTCTACTCATCACAGGATAGCTTGTTCCTTCGGTTCGTGCTAGAAATCTTCATAAATAAAGAATGAGAATAAACTTGTTTAGGTCATGATGGAAAGTATGTTTGGTGAAAGCTCGTTTAAAACAACGGTTCCTGGCGAAGGTCATGTGAATGAAGACGAAATTCTCCTTGAAGTCGAAGGAATCGACGTAAAAATAAACAGCAAAACAAGAGTGAGTCATGCCGAATAGATAGATACAAGTGCTGTAAAAGGTTTATTTCAACATCATTACTTTCGTCAAGTTAGTCGTCAAGTCAGTTAAATGCAATGAACAAATCAATTTTTACAAGCTATTGAGTATAAAAGAAATATTCCGCTTTAATTACTTTGTTAATTCTGTAACTTCCATTATTGCTAGCAACAATCATTCTACGCTTGGATCATCACACCCAGCACAATTGCAATGGTTAGAAAATTGTTTGTTGCAACCCATTCGGAAAAGTCTAATTTTGATTTTCAAAACTGATCGCAAAATAGGGTTCCCCTTAAATTTATTAGATTTCACTTTCGTTCGCTTTTTCGTTTAAAGTCAGATTTTCTGACAAAAGCAATTATTGTATCCCTTCCTTAAAAAATAAAAATCGCATCCCACGTAAACCTTGTCTGCAGCGAATTCATAATGTCATCGATTTCTTGTTTGAAATTTTCTAAAACATTATAATGTGAAATAGCTAAAAAAGATAAAATTAAAAAACGTCGCGACTCGATAATATTCGTTTTTTTATCCTTTCGTTTACGCGTAAATTTTTTTTTTAACATATCACGCCTTTACAACCATTTCTTGAAAATACAACTGTTGCAGGAGGTTTACTGTTCTGACCAGCCCCTCTACGACATGCTGAAAGAGTGTGTTAAGCGATTATACGCTACTATTATGCCCGTTGGTTCTGTTTCTGCCACTTGACTGGACCGAGCAAGCTGGAAATATTTGGTTTACGTTGATGCTCCCCTTCACATTGGATTGATGGGATGTTCATGTCTAGAGGAGAAAAATTTGGATGTTGAACACTTGCTTTTTAATAAATTAAAAAAAATTAACTCTGATGTGTTTATTGCAGGAGTATAGGATATTCCGTTGTTGGGTTCTTTTTGATAAGCTTTAAATTTCAATTTTGCTATTATTATTAATATTAATATTATTATTATTATTGTCTGGATGTTTTTAAGCGAAAATTATTGTGCAATCCACAAAAATTATTGTCGGCTACTTATTAGTTAATTTTTTTATAAAACATAATCCCAGTAACTGGAACTACAATTGACTTTGTAAAAATTTTTTTGTGTGAATTTTGAGTAAAACCAATGCAAAATTTTTTGTAATTTCCATCTCCAGTTATCGCAGAAAAAAATCCTCATTAAAAGCTGATAAAGCGATGTGCGAAAAAAGTAGCCGAAAGTGTGATTAGAAAAAAGCTTTCAAGAAACCAGGGCCTCGAGCCAAACCCGAACCGGATCCGTAAACCGGTATTAACTTGTATTATTGATTGTACTTAAACGGAACTAAACCCGAAAAAAATTTTGCTGAACCGGAACTGAATCTAAAAAAATAAAATTTGCCGCACCTGGACCTGAACCTTTGCTTTAAACCGATCCGGTTCGACGCTCTGATTTTAATTTATATAGTACATGTACTCGACTATTCGTATACGTAGGCCAAGATAAATCACAAGTTTGTATTTGAAGTTGCCACAATTTCTTTAGTCTCTGACTTGCTGTGTGGCAAAAAGCAACGTGACAAACAACTTTCCATAAGCAATAAATTTAAGCAAACATTGCTCACATGACCTAAATAAACCTCAGTTTCAAATGGAATAAAATTTTTACTAATGGAATGGAATAAAATATAAATGTATATTGGATAGCTTTGTAAATATAAATGTATTTTTAAATGGAATAAAATATAAATAAAAATTTTTACTATATCGATCAAAGGTTTTTAAAATAAAATTGCACACCCCAGGGTTGGAAGTGCTAAAAGTTTTTAAGAGAGGTTCGAAGTTGGCGGAATATGATAAAACATGTAGCCTAAAAGTTTTATTGGTGATTCAGAAATTATAAAGAAAAATCCGAAAAGAATGACGCTTAAGGTGTCACAGTCCCAAAAGTTTTAGAATTCCGAAGCCAACTATAAAATGAGCTGCTCGAAAAATCGCAAAAATAAGCAAAAAATGAATTTTTGTTTTTGTAAAATTTGACAAGATAAAATTTTGCCTTTATTTTGACCTATAAAACTTAGTAAAAAGACTCTTGAACAACCGAAACTATAAAATTGAGTAAATTCTATGATGTAATAAACCCTTAAAAAAAATTGACTTCATCGACTTTAGCGGGCCCAAGTTATAACGTTACAGTATGCAGACAAAATAAAAAAGAAATAGATAATAAAAAGACTTCTATGGTGGCTATTGCTACGCTTTTTTTTGTCATATACGCAGGTAAGTTGCCACTCTAAAAGGAATTTAATAAATACATACAAACACCAGTATAAAAACTGACTTTGATACACCTGCACAACGTTGTTCAGGGGAAACCCCCGATATCTCCATTCTCTTGACTCATTCTACTACTATGAACGTGTCGATATAACTATAAACGCGCAGTTTTAAGACTCTAGCTATGCTTCGTAGTCTTGTGAGCATCCGCTATTTTAGACCAAAGTTCCTATAAACAGTAAATGAATGGATTGAGCATTTTTTTTCGAAGAAATGAGTGGATTTGAGCGTCAATAAAACAAACAAAGATCACATTGAAAAAAGCACTGTAAACGGCTGTAAACGCCCCTTTAAAGGCCCGTTTCCACTACGAGCGTGGAAAAGAGTATTCTTTGTTTGTTTTATTGATTTTTTTGCGCTCGCTTCAATCGAAGATCAATAAAAGAAACAAAGAATGCTCTTTTCTACGCTTGCAATGGAAACGGGCCTTTAAGTTATGCAACGTAGAAAAAATGACGCCATGTTGTGTCTATCGAGCCGATCTTCTGCGTATAAGTAAAATACAAATCAGAAAAGAAATTCTAATTTAACGTTGAATACGGCTTTAATTTAAAAAAAGAAACAGATAGATTAGCAATTGCTTCCAATTTCTATAAAAAACTTTTTCGCTATCTTTCTAAACAAAATTTCTTTTTACAAAAACTAAAAAAAGCAAGTGTTTTTCGTTCAATTTATTTAAAGATTAGTAATAAAAAAATTTTTTTCTTCACTTTATTTTTTTTTAAAAAAATTAGAAAAGGAGAGTTCAACTTAACACGTCATCAATAATGATCAGGCCCGGGTTAAGGTTAAGGCACGCCTAAGATTGTTAACAAAAAAGCTATGCAATTATGCGAACTAAGCTGCAAAAAGCAATTAAATTACATACACGAAAAAATGAAATTATTTATTTTTTATTTTTCTTATCAATCAATCAATTTATTTATTTAATACGATGAATAAGTAACAATTAAAAAGAAACACGTATCAAATAATGAAGCACAAGGAAACAGTGGAAATGACCAAACGGTCTTCTATGTCCAAAACCACCTTAATTTTTGAAATAGCAAAACAATATTTACCGAAATGGTAGAAACAAAATAAAGCACAAATAATAATAATAATAATAATGCAATGAAAATATTAACAATAAAGGCGCGTTTACAGCCGTTTAAAGTACTTTTTTCTTTCAGCGTGATCTTTGTTTGTTTTATTGACGCTCAAATCAAATTTGAGCGTCAATAAAACAAACAAAGATCACGCTGGAAGAAAAACGTACTGTAAACGGCTGTAAACGCGCCTTAACAACGTAAGCAAGAGAAACAGTGTATTTATTATTAGTTTTGCAGCTTATGTACTGATTTGTATTAATAATAATAAACTCTATGGCAGCTTTTTGGAGTTTTCCAACATTAGTCCATTCTTTTTTTTCACAGATTATTTGTTTTTAGTTTTATACCCACCAAAACACAATTAACCAATACAGAACCGAACATTATTGCTAGTTGTGTTTTGGAAAGTATAAATTAAAAACGAAAAACTCATTTATAACTAAGGCGATAGTTTTTGACAAAGCTTCAGATTGTTTTTTGTTAGTAGAAGAACCAATGATGGAAGGCCCTGTCTTCTTTTTTTTTATTTTATTTTATCTCTATATTTATCTTCCTGATTTGCGGGGAAGCGAGGGAGGCGCTAATACATGGGGCAAGCTATTACCCCGACCTGCTTCTGGAGATGCCAAGATGTTGCTGTCCGCTTGAAATTTTTTATTTTAGTTTTTTAGTTTTTTATAAAGATATGACTAAAATTTAGAACTGCTTGCCAAGATCGCCAGGTAGGAGAAATTGGTGATCCATTTAGGCTACTGTGAAAATAATGTAAACGTAACATGTAACTCAGTGTCACAGTACATGAGCATGTATGTTTAAAATTGCATTTTTCTATAATTTTAGCCCTGACAAACATACCAATGATGTTTTCTACATTCAAAATTACAAAGTGATAGCGTAGAGTGTAGAGAAATAAGTATTTGAGATTGTTGAAGGTACATAGTTCTTTACTTGTTTTAGAACAGAAAGAGATATTTCTAGGAGAGTCAAATGTATGCGTAAAACTACTGTATTTTAACAAATTAAAAACTCTCAGTAATCTTAGTCTCAAAGATTATTCCACTTAGCCATTTGAATTTTTTCTCAGTATATTTTTCGGAGAGAGAACTCTTTCATGTATGCTCCAAATTAAATAAATTCTTGTGAAAAATCTAATCTTGAAAATCATCAGTGCACTTTCTCATATGTGTCGAATACTTTCAGCAATACCTTTGGTGGTCATATTTCTTGTGAAGTCGCTTGTAATCCCAAATTTTGTTGAAGATACTTTGTTTATACTTAGGCTAACCATATGTCCTGATTTTGGCAGAAAGATCCTAATATTTAGGGCTTTGTCCCGTCTGCTTTGCCAGAAGTTCTGCCATAAGTCCACGACAAACTCAAAGTGAAGACCTGGTTTTTCTTAAAGACTAAGTTTTTGGGATGAAAATGATCAAAGTTAAGATTGATTCCAAATGAAGACCTTTTTTTTAGACATGTTTTTCAGGGAGAAAATGTATAAAATACGATACTGATTTCAAATAAAGACCTTTCTTTTTTAGAGAACACTTGTGTCTGAGGACAAAAACCATCCGAGACAGATTGGCAGTGAAGACTTTTTCCTTTAAGAGAACATTAGTTTGTAGGGACGAATCTTTTTCTATTAACGAGCGTCCTGGTTTGCCCTTCCAAAAATATGATAACGCTATTAATACTGCTATTCTTTGCAATTCGTTTCGACATTTTGTGCATCAGTTTATTATTAGTGAGAATAAATGTTACTCACTAGAAAGCTAAATCTGCTGACGTGCAAATATGTTTGCAAATGTGTTTGTAAAGATTCCAAGGTTCCCACTGCCGTTGAATAACTATTTGTAAACTTTTCAGATAATTGACAGCTTGTAGTAGGCCATGTCATTGCAAATTTTAATATAATATGGCTATTTCCAAAATATTCAGAAGTTTTAGATCTCCCATTTTTCTTGAAGTTTTAGTCTTTTTACGTTTATTATCTTCAATATTGTCAAGAGCAATAGGCCTACATATTGTACATCCCCACATCAGTGGTCGGGGCTACCATAGCGTTTTTGTGTTTAAAAATTCTTCTTATGATTGAAAGGAGTCAGTGTCTCGGAAAACTTCAATGTAGGCCTACTTATTCCTAAAAAAAGTTTTATTTTATATTAAAATTAACGTTTTATTCTGTAGAACGTTAATTTTTTTTTTTTTTTTTTTTTGAAAAAGACTTTTTAAATCGTAATCATTAAAACCAATGCAACAGTTTTTTTTGCCGACCTTATACTCGTATCATTGAAAAGAAGACGCGCTATACTCAGGTTGAAGAATAAAGCAAAGGTTTTGCCTCAAGTCAAAAACTTTTGTTGCTGTTTTAATTAGTTGGTGTATGTGTAATTTGATGACTTTGATACATTCCTAAAAAATAATTTTTACTAGTAGATTTGTATTTTAGGTTACTGCAAATCAAATTTAGCTAAAATCACTTGTGAGCAAGCAATAGTTAAAAAGCTATGTTAATTTTACTTTACATTTCTTTTGTAAATTTAAAGCAAAAACATCACATAGCTTATTGTTAATATACGCCATCGCTTCTACTTAATTTAACGAATACGTAGTGTAGGCATTCACAATATTAACCTACATAAAAGAAAAAAAAAAAAAAAACCTTAATTGAAAACTTTTACTCAATACTTCAACACGGTGTATACAATAAAGCACAAAAAACTTTCAAGATTGAACGTTTTATGTAGAAGTTAGAAAAATACAACCGATTCATTTTTCACTAAACAAAGAGTGGTCATTCAAGTCGTGCATTAAAGAGTTCTTGCTGTTACCACAAGAAGAGGCAAGAAATTGACTAATTTCACAAAGTCTCTTTTTTTCGGTATCACTTGCATTTTTAAGTCGAATACATTCGTATGTGACAAGAGATCTCTTCATTGTTTTCATATAGGTAAGAGGAGAATATAAGTTGATATATTTGTAATATATATATTCATTCCGTCAGCCAATACTTTTTTTGGGGCTTTTTCAAACATAATACGAACCGAACACTCGTTAGGGTCGGTTTTAGCAAGAAAAATCATGTGAATTTTACGAATTTCTTTGCTGTTTTGCTTTTCGAATAGTAGTAGGCACGTTTGAAAAGGTAATAATTTCAATAACACTTCGCGTAACTGCAGATGATCGAAATATGTTGTGGGTTTTCCACTTCAACAAAGAAAGAAATTTTTCCCAATTTACTATCTGCTTGAGGTTTCTTTTCGTATTTTCGCTTGGACTTTACTGCACAAAACACATTTCGAACTGAAGTTTCATCGTTTGTTGGAGAAGAAAGCGATAATTTGACCCCTTTAACTTTGGTTCACCGTTCGCAGACATTAGTGCGTTGTAAGGTGCAAAACTAACTATTTCGACTCTGACAAATAATTATAAGGAATTTTTTCTTGAGCAACGATTGCTCAATAGCAACTCTAACTTTTTTCTTCAATTAGTATCTGACAAGCCTGAACACGCCCACAGATGTCAAAAATTTTTTAAATGTTTTTAACAAACAAGTGTTTTTTATGACTAATATAAATAGTATGTTTCACTTTGTTTCCAATTATTCCTTCAAAAAACGGATACACTCTACGTTTAGAAATATTATTTTAGTTACTCGAGTGTTTTTGTTTGAAATAATAAAAATATGATTTAAAAATTTTAAAAAATGCTTCAAATCTTTTAAAAACATGATTCAAATTTTAAAATTTATTCGTAAAAACTTTCTTTATAGATTTAATTCACAGCTAATGTCTCGACTTGTTTTGCAACGATTTATTGAGAAATATAATTTTTGATCAATCTTTGAGAAAATGTGTTAGTGCTTTTTAAAACTATGTAAAAACAATTAACGTGGTTATATTAAAGAAAAAAGCAAAAGAAGTGAATGACCCTTTAACAAAAAATAAAAGTAAATATTAAATACTCTACGCTCTATAATATTAGCTGTATTAGTTTTAGAAACGTTATAACAAAATGATTACATTTTCGTGTTAAATATTATAATTTACAAAATTTTTGATTAAAGTTCGCAAAAATGTTAGCGACATTGGAGCAAATTTGTTTGTTTTGTGTTAAATTTTAATTGGTTTGAACAAATTGATAAAATGTAAAAACAAAGTTGACCACAAGTTTTCTGTTAAACTTTTTAACCAAAACAGTGAATTAGAACTACAAATGCGATAATTCCATAAACTCAAGAAGTATGGTGACGCAAGTAACGATTTTTCAACTGTCACTGAAGTACGACATATCGCATGTCTTGAATAAAAATTTTACTTTTGATGTCTTGACAAATAATGCGTTATAATTATACTAATTTCGAACTGGTATAAGACTATCTAGTCTTTTTAGATAAATATTTACCGAACTGTAGTCAGCAGAAAACTTTTCAAAGATTTTGCATAAACCAACTATATTATAAAAACAGTAAAATTCGCTACAAAATGTAGTTCAGATAATTTGTGCTTGTTTGTAAATTACAATTTTTATCTGATATTTTACCTAAAGACATAATTTTACTTATAAATCTTGATATAAGAAAGCTTTACGTGTTAAACTTTTTGGTCTAAAAAGACGATAAGACAAGTGAATAATTTATTGAAATGTACAGTGCAGTTAAAATTACACCTCTACGTTAGTACGCCTGTACCTTTAAAAAATTAGAATCGTAGTTTTAGAATAACAAAGCATCGTTTTTTAAAACAAGAATCAAGTTCATTGACGCATATGCTGAGAGCAAAGTGGGTGACACCATATACTTTTTTCATCAGACATGATACCGAGAAGTTTGCCTGATATAAACTACATGTTGAAAATTATTTGAAAAACGTTTTGTTTTGCTGATTTTTGAGGTATAATGTTCTAATATAAGATTTACGATGTTAATTTTTTATCACAAAATTAATTCAATAGGTCAGAAGCTGGAAAAAGTTGTTGGAAAAGTCATATTGTTTTGCAAATCGACTGATTTTTCGATCAAGAAGGTTTCAACATTAAAAAATCTTTGCAATGTTCGTAATGTTTATTGTTTTTCTTTTGCAGTGAAACGCAAAATTAGATGTAAAATCACGTGTTGGACCAATGCAATCTAGACATAATTTAATTTTGCAAAATAGGTTTTGAAATAATTAAAAAATTTTCTTACCAAATACCGTATTTTCCCGTGTATAAGAGACCCTTGTGTATAAGAGACCCTTCAATTTTTAGGCAAAATTTTCAGGAAAAAAGTTTTTTAGTAATCAAAAGACTTACTCCCATGTATAAGAGACCCCCTATTTTTAAAGTGAAAATTATGAACAAAAAAGGGTCTCTTATACACGGGAAAATACGGTACTTCTTTTATTAAAAGTTGTAACCACTATTTTCTTGTTTTCAAAATCGCAAAACTTGTAAAAGTTTTACGCTTTGTTAAAGAGTAACTTCTTGACTTGAAAAAAATTTTTACTTGAAAAAAGCAACAATGAAATCACTTTGAGGTTAGAAAAACTTAAAGAAATTGTGTCAATCATTCTGCAACATAAAAAATGCAACTTTTTTGTATTAACAGGTCAGGCGGTTTAAAAATTGTGACAGATGCAATAGTTTTTATGAGACGAGCCTAAATAGTCATGGTTCGTTATTTTTCTGGTGGCATTTTTCAAAAATAATCTTGGAATAAAAAACGACTTTACTTTGTTTGGCGAAGAGAAAGTTTAAAAACAGATTAACCGGTATTAAGAAAAACTATATTGGTTTTCCTCAAAAATCTGCAGCTGACAACGTTCTATAGATACGTAAAACAGCAAAAAAATCCAGAATAAAACAAAATTTTTAGGTTTCTGACAGTTTTTGTGTTTGAAGATTCTAAAACTAGTGTATAGTCTAAAATTTTCAAAATAAGAAACGGTAAGTTTACAATTATAAACTTTTTGGAATTATAAGCAACAAAAACTTTTTTAATTTTATCGTTTACTTGCAAATACTATCCACAGTTGACGTTTCAACTTTTTATTTTTATTATTCAGAAATGTTTTCACGGTTTTTTATTTGAATATTTTACAGCCTCGATTAAAAGCTGCAGAATGCGAGTCTTTGGTTGTCAAATAGTTGAACGATTTAATTTTTTACAGAGTACTTTTAAGAACTTGACCACAAATGTCAGTGTGAAAAAAATGTACAAACTTATTTTCATGGATCAGTTTTCAATATACTTTCTTTTATAGGGTCACTGTCAAACATTTTTGAAAAAAAAAGGGACCATAACACTTTAAATTTTTCCATTTTATTAGAAGCATATCGTTCGAGATACATTTCATTTGTGTACTACATTTTGCGTTGTTCACTCCAAAAACATGTCTTTGAAAGTGACTTTTTTAGAAAATTGATTATTAGTTTGTTTATCTGCATGAAGTTGAAGCTGCTTTCCTTCCTTTTTGGTTTGTTGTGAGATTGCAAGCCATTAACTAAGATACCTAAAAAGTAAATTAATTAATTTTAAGAAATTTAGTCCTGTGGTTCAGGAGGATAAATATAGAGATAAAATGAAACAAAATAAAAATATAGTATGACAGAAAGTTTTTAAAAAATCTAGCTCGTATTAGATAAAGGGTAAATTTTAAACTTTGAATTACTGAATTTTCTTTAAAAACAAAATCATTTGTTATTAACATTATGCAAGCATTTCCAAAAATTCACATAACCTATTTTTAAATATGTTTAAAATGTCAATACGATAAAACTTTGCAACAGATTACTAAGCGCAAGATCTCCCGGTTAATAGATGGATCAAGAATTGAACACAGGACGTTTAAATCTCATGCTCACAAAAAATCAAAATTTGAATACAATTTTTAGTCTTAAGGTTGTACATTATAAATATTGAAATAATTAGAAAAACTGCAAAGCTTTTTTAAAGAAATTAATGAAATAATAAACTTGTCCTTACATTTAATTTCAACTGCATATCAGAGAAGACGTAATATTTTTATAGATTGTAGTTTTTTGCTACGGCTTCCTAATTACGTCATTTTCTTAAAAATTCTGATTTATTTTAAAAAATAATAAAGGTTTTTAAGGATTCTTTCAACACGCACGTTGTTTTGTTAACATAAAAAGGTACCTGACTTCATTGCATTGCTAGAATAAGACCTGAGGCATTTCACTGGCGTGTCTTTGTACTGTTATGACAAAGTCTGTTTTAAAAACTTCTGAACATGAAGTCTATTGTTGAATTATTTGAGTTAAAACAAGACCTCTACTACATGACTTATAATTTTATGTTTTTCTGATACAAAGTTAATAATATACTGTATAAACATAGTTCTAGAAAAGAAAATACAATAGATTGTCTGCAATTAGAAGAAAGAATTTTTTTAATTAAAAGACAAAATTCAGTTTAAAATTTTTGAAAAAACTTTAAAAAATTAATTTAATGAATAAATAAACTTGTCTTTTTACTTGACTGCAACTATATTTCAGATAAGATAACTGCAATGTCTATCATTAAAAAAAAATCATAGATAAGTGCAACTTTATTGTTCTGAGTGAGGATCGAACTCACACATAAAAACAATTTCGTTGACCAAGAATCAAACTTAACTTGGATTAGCCAGATCTTAGGTTTAATTTATTTGAATAACACGCTTTACAATAAAATCTTAAAAATTGAACAAATATATCTTAGGTTTTAAATTAAAATCAAGAATTTAAACTCGTTTGTCTTTGTTAAAATCACTGGTTAGAAATTTAATTATTGTTTTTTTAGAGAAATATCTTTCAGGATAATTGCTTATGAACGTGTTAAAAATCATTGCTTAGAAAGCTAATTCCGGTTTAAAAAATATGTGCTTCTACTAATTTTTATAAGACTTCGTTTGTCTTTGCTTTATCCGCTGGTTGGAAAGCTAATTGTTTGTACTAACATTTGTTTCAAGGTAACTCTTTATACTTGTTTTTTGAACTTTTTATAAGACTCTATTTATACTTGTTTGTAAGTTATAAAATCATTAATTAGAAATTTGCTTTAAAATAACGGATTATAGTTTTACAAGACTTTGAACTCGTTTGACTTTAGATAAGTACAACATTTGTTAGAAGGTTAAGTGTTTTTTAGTGGCCTGTCTTTCCAGATCCTTGTTTATACTTGTGAACTTGATAAAAATCATTAGAAAGTCGTTTTAAAATAACAGATTATAGTTTAATAAGACTTTGAATTCGTTTGATTTTCCATAAGTAACATCTTTGTTAGAAGGTTAAGTGTTGTTAGTGACGTGTCTTTCCAGACCCTTGTTTATACTTGTGAACTTGATAAAAATCATTAGAAAGTCGTTTTAAAATAACAGATTATACTTTTACAAGACTTTGAACTCGTTTGACTTTCGATAAGTACAACATTTCTTAGAAGGTCAAGTGTTTTTAGTGATCCTTGTTTATATTTGTTTGACAAAAATTCACTGGTTAGAAATTCAATTATTTTTTAAAAATAGTTCTTTCAGGATAAATGCTTATGAACTTGTTAAAAAAATCGTTGGTTAGAAAGCTAATTCTGGTTTAAAAATATATGTTTCTATTTATTTTTACAAGACTTTGTTTGTCTTTGTTACAAACCTAATTGTTTTTACTAACATATTTTTCAAGGTCATTCTTATTTTTAAACTTTTTACAAGACTCTAAATTAGTTACAAATTTGTTAGAAAGTGTACTGTTGTTTTTTAACAACGTGTCTTTAAACATAATTACATCTTTTATAAGACTTTGAAAAAGCATCTGTTAGAAAGCTGTTTTTTACTGTAGTTATAACATAGAGTTAAATAATCCCTTGGCAGGTTGAGTATAAGGTTAATTGTCATACTAGTATGTTCTTGGTATATTTCTTTGACTGCTTTTCAACTATATTATCTAATACGTATACTTTAATCGAAAATTAATTGAACAAGAATCCATTAGTTAGATTTAGGTTTCGTTGAACAATATTTGATTCATTGCATTCAGGGACCGAACCTGTTTCTAATCGAAAGGACAGATCTTTAACCACTGCTAGCTGATGCTAAGGAGTTATTCAATTAATAACTTTGGTTTTTATCAAATAAATTGATTACAGTCTTCCACCGGATTTAACCTTCTTGGATTTAACCTCTTCGGATTTAACCTCTTTTCATTTAACCTCCTTGTATTTAGTCTCTTTTCATTTATCCTGGATTTAACCTTCTTGGATTTAACCTCTGTCTACTTAACCTATGTCGAGTTGAACTTAGCCTCCAACGACTTGGATTTAGCCTTCGCCGACTTGGAATTAGCCATCGCCAACTTAGACTTAGTCTCCGCCGACTTGGACTTAGCCTTTGCCAACTTAGACTTAGCTTCCGCCGACTTGGACTTAGCCTCCGCCGACTATTTAGCTACTCAATTAATAACTTTGGTCTTTATCAAATAAATTGATTACAGTCTTCCACCGGATTTAACCTTTTTTGGATTTAACCTTCTTGGATTTAACCTCTTTGGATTTAACCTCTTTTCATTTAACCTCCTTGGATTTAACCTCTTTAAATTTAACCTTCTTGGATTTAGCCTCCGCCGAGAAATTAGCCTCTGCCGTGGATTTAGTCTTCGCTAGCCACCGTCGAGGATTTAGCCACCGCTAGCCACCGTTAGCCACCGTTAGCCACCGCCGAGGATTTAGCCACCGCTAGCCACCGCTGGTTTGGCCACCGCAATTGCGATCAAATGACCCATTTCTAACTACTCGCGTTTATCCTTTATTAATTGTGCGACAATATTTTGACAAACTTTAACAAAGTGGTGATGTCCACAGAGCCAGACACAGGGTAGGTTATATTGCTCCAGACTCAACAGTTTTGAGAATAATGAGGCAAAACTTTGTGAAGTATTAACCTTGTGATACACTTCAAAAAAAAACAGTCTGTACGCAATTGGATTTGGTACAGCTTGATGTTTTTAGTAATAAAGGTACTTTTTTTGAGCAAAGATTTTTAAATTAGGGAGAACTCAGTATTTTTAAAACACACTGCACAGTCTTGCTTTCACAAAATTCCTTTCATTTTTTTATCTTCACAAAAACAAAGAACGGAGGCAATAAGATTACAAAAATGTTATGAAAACAAGAAATATGAAGTAGACGTATAAAGTTAGATACTCGTTTATTAGCAAAAGAAGCCTCAAAATGTCTCGCTACCTATAAGGACGACTGCGGTTGTTTTTACAAATATTCTGCGGCTGACAAATACAAAAAAACCGGTTTATTGACACTCAATCAGCACAATTTGCAACAGCATCTGCGACTTCAGGAGACCACCAGGCTTTAGCAGGGCGGTTGATGCTGCCGAAAGGAATGGCAGAAGTGGCAGCATCATTGAGGAGTTTGGTAAAGGTGTGGGTGGCTTCAGAAAGACAAAGTGTTGTAAAGTTAGAGGGAGTAGGGCAGTGGGTATCAATATAAGTAAGGTAATCGTCCCAGCGAGCTTTATTATAGTTAAATGAGGGGAAGCGGTGAAAAGAGTTAACTAAGGGGGAAGTGGGAATAGTGATGGAGATAGGAAGGTGATCTGAGCCGAGGTCCGGAAGGGTCTGCTATGTGCATTTAGAGGCTATTCGAGCAGGAACTAGGGAAAGATTAGGGGAAGAGCGGTTTCCGGTGGCACGGTGTAGTAGGGTGTGGTGTTCGGGGTTATTAAGAGGTAAAAGATCAGAAGAGAGGAGCCAATCAAACAGATCTTTGCCTGATTGGTCTTCCGGTGAGTGGGAGTCCCAGGATAAATGATGGCCGTTAAAATCGCCAAAGATGTAAGTGGTAGGGGATGATGGTAAGAGAAAGGGTGAGAAGGATTTTGGGCAAGAGTCGGAGGAAGAGGAGCGGATAGGAGGGACATAGACGTTGAAAAGATGTATGGAAGGGGCTCCTTTTTATTTTAACTGCGATAGCTAAATAATCGGAGCTGGGGTCGAGGGAGGAGAGGGATTGTGTGGAGAGTAAAGTGTAAAATAGACCGGTTTTGACAAGTATGAGTACACCTCCTAGGTTTCCCGTAGAGTTGGTGGTTCTTCTCCTTGTCATAGAACGGTTCTTCTGGAGGGTTTTGTAGCCGGGTATACGGAAGGTGGAGTCAGAGGAGAGGTGTGACTCTTGTATGAAGATGAGATCGTACTGATTATGAGAGAGAAAGTGTAGGAGTTCAGTACGACGTGGGCGAATCCCATTAGCATTCCACTGTAGGATTCGGAGGTTGTTTTGAGAGGGAGAGGAAGGATGGAAAGAGGATTGTGTGAGAGGAGAGGTGGTATATTGGGTTTGAGGAGGAGGAGTAGATGATGCAGATGGGGATAAGTATAAATTAGTTGGGGGTGATTAGGAGAATAGGTGGGGTTATTCGAGGTTGTTTTGAGGGAGGGGTTAGTTTTTGAGGATATGGTTTTGTGGGTGTTTGTGAGTGGAGGTGAGGAATTTGGAGTGTGAAAGGATGGAGATACAGAAAAGGATGAAAATACAGGATTAGAGTGTGAAAGGGAGGGGAGGGGTTGAGAAGAGGATGGGCACATTGGGCAAGTCCAAGAGTGTCCCGGGGAGATTTTACGGAAGTCAGCGGGAAAAAGACCAGAGCAGGAGAGGTGTACCCAGAGAGAACAGTTGGTACATTGTATTGATCTGTTTCCCCAGGTGACTCTACGGGAGCAGACAGAGCAGGGTTCTATAGGGCCAGGGTTGGGGTGAATATCACCACTGATAAGAAGAAGCATAGAGATAAGAATCAGCAGTGAGTGGGATAAGTAATGAAGAGGTTTGGAGTGGAAGGAGGAGCGAAGAAGAGATGTCCGAAAGAAAATAGAAGGGGTAGGGGGGCGGTCAATTGGGTTTAAGAGTGCTGTCCATATGTGACCGCGCATTGGACAGTAGGGATAAAAAATGAGAGGAGTTGTCCGAAGGAGAATCGCCCGAGGATGAGACCCTCGGGGAATCGACAAGCCATTTCGACCCTCCCCAGTGCAGGAAAGGGGACTGACTGAAAAGGGACTGCACCACCACGTTGAGGTGGCTTGTCGTTGGTGCAGTTCTTGCAGTTTTCGCAGAAGGAGCTCGACCTGTTTCCACAAGACACAAACTGGCACTCCTTCCTTTTTCGTGCTTGGTGTGCTTCAGCAGTATTTGCTGGCAATACATTCCTGGACATTTGAGTTACTGCTGGGTAGTGAGTTGCAGATCCCACTCCATCTTTTGGTTTGCAAAGCTCTTTTATGAGCTCGAGCAGAAACTGCCTCCTTGACAACTTTACTTCTTCGTTGTACTGCAGCAAACAATGCAAGAATTTATGCAGGCACAGTGGAGAACACAGCCACTGTTGAAAACACAGCCACTGGCCACCGTCCACTGGAGCTCTTGCAGGTATGGTATCTAGCCATCTGGTCCAGTGCGTCGACACCCACCTTGGATTTGTTGTAATACTGTACCGTCTCTGGCAGTTTCTTTTTGTGGCCTTGATGGATATTTACGTTTCTGTGCATTGAGCTCAGGCTGCATACAACTTTCTTTTTCTTTGCTTTATATATTGTCAAGCTGCAACCGGATGGTGAAGAATAGATCTCAGAAGTTTGTAGTGACTTGTCTTTCATTACCAGATCAGTGTTTGGCACCTCTCGCCGTTGTTTTCGTGTAGTACCTAAGATCGTTGTTTTACGCGGCTTGAATTCTTCCGCTAGCTTTAGGCTGGTAAAATAGTTGTCGGTTGTGACATTGTAGCCTTTTTTGAAATAAGGCTGTAAAAGAGTCATGCACACATCACCCGGAAGATCGATAGATTTACCTTGACTAGGACCTTTTCCTAAATATGGTTTGCCGTTGCACAGGTATTCTGACTGAGCATCCGCTAAAAGCCAGAACGTCTGGCTTGTTAGCCATATACTGTACTGTGTAAAGGGGCACCTGGTTTTGCATGGCAAAAGTTGTTCATCAATAGCCAAGTCGAAGCTTGGTATGTGGCACTTCTTACAATTTTCTATAAAACAATCCCACACCTCGGAAATCAAGCAAAATTTGTCAGTTTGTATCCTTTGCCTCCGACTAAAAAAGTCATCAAATCTCAGATGTTTCATGATTTTCTGATACCTATTAGCCCATGGTATTTCCAAAGATTGAATGTCCCCATTCCTTGCTCCAAAGTTGCTTTATTGGCGTATTGTTCCCAGCCAACACGCCTCGAGCGATTTGGAGACCTACAAAACTCTCCAACTCATCGAGGTGTAAATCAAAATCATTATCGTCCTTCTTTCCGTGGTTGTTAGTGTTCTTCTGAATGCACCTGAGCATATGTTTATCTATAAACAGATGAAAAGCACTGTACGGGCTGCCTTGCACTACAGCTCTATGACAATAAGACGTTGGGCCAGGACGTTCCGAAAACAAATTAGCTGCAGAAGCTCTTTCATACTTTGGCTACCAGCTATGGTTTTCAACACAGTTCTGTTTCGTGCTTCAACTCTTCGACAGTATTTTGAGATAAAGAATTATCAGAAAGAGTAGCTCCAGAAGCAGCAGCTGAGTCATGCTCATCTTCACTGCTGTCTGTATCACTGTCAGAACTTTCAACTCCAGCATTACGAGTAGGAATAAGATTCTCATCTTGTAGTTCAATTTCTTCATCTTCATCACAAGAGTCATCGAACTGATTCAGTTTGCAACCGCTGAAGTATTTGTTGGACAGTATAATTGTTGCCACGAGCCATGATAGGAAAAAGCAGTCTCAAAATTGATGACAAACTTTTTATAGGAATAGTCTACATAAGCCGAAAAGCTAGCCTTCAAGTCTATAAAACAAAAACCAAATAAAAAAAAATTATAAATAAATAAATATTAAATAAATAAAAAATTATCTAACAAAACCATAGTTTTAAAAGCATGTCAATACTCTGCAGTACCACCTATTCTAGCTACATACACAACTACTAAACTTTGGGTTACTAAGAAAGACATTATAACTACCACCTAGCTACCAGCAACGCTGTGAGACATTGCACCAAATCTGACTCTCAGTAAAGCCTGCAAGACTGCTAATTATCATTCTAGCCTCACTTTTCAGAAGCCCATTATATTATCAGGTCAGCTGTTGCGTCACTGTTGTGTGAATGTATTGTTAGTAGCAAAAAGAACGTTTCTCACACTTCTATTCACCGCTTGAGAGATGCATAATGCTCTCATCATGCACCGGTCATTTTTGACCGGTTGGGGCTTATAGGTAAATGTGTTAAATGCTCAATTTACGAAAGCTCGAAAAAAAAATTCTTGCAGCTAATAAAACTTTATTAAAAGTTAGGAAAACTCACGAAGTACAACAAAGCAAATAGCACGAAAACAAGAAATACAAAACGCCAAAGTTTCAAAACGGTCAAAAGTGACCGGTCGGGGCTTCTAGTGTTAAAAGTCACTGTTGGTTTTTGTAAAAATAATTTTGGTAAATCATTTAAAAATTCTATTATTCAAATATGTTTTAAAGCTGTTTTAAAGTCCCAGTTATGTGACTTCTTTTCTACCAGCTTATACCGACTTAAAATTCCCAAGATCTGGAGAAGGGGCTTGTGGTCGCGATCCCAAGCGGATGAAGTTCGCAGGAAACCAAAAAAGTTTTTGACCGATTTCTCTGCTTTTTGTCTTCTACAAGATCCTCAAGAGGCTTATTTAGGCCGCGTCGAAACAATTATCAATCCATTGCTCTTTAGAGAGCACGCTGGGTTTCGACGCGGAAAGTCAACGGTGGATCAAGTTGTTTTGTTGACAGAAAACATCGAAAATGTTTTGTCGATTTGTCAATTTGACGGCGGCATATGACTCTGCTGGCACCGTGACCTCACTTGCAAGCTGCTTTAGACTTCTGCCGGATAAGCACCTGGTCAGTATGATTATGGAGCTTGTCCGAAACCAAAGTTTTACCCCTACTACCTGTGACAACAAGCAAAGCAAGCTTTGCCGTCTGAAAAATAGCGTTTTTCAGGGATCGGTCTTGGCTGTTCCATTTTTTTCTTTTTTTATATGTATGAACTGCCTTCCACAATTTACAGAAAGTTTACCAACGCAAACAATCTAACATTATTGCACTTCTCTGGAAATTGGAAGGTCTTTGAGGGGACTTTAAGTCAATGCATGCCTACACTTTTTGCGTATTTTCAGACTTGGAAGCTGAAGCTAAGTCAAACTATGACGGTGATGGCAGCCTTTTATTTAAGTAACCGAGAGGCCCAACGTGAGCTAAATGTTTACAGGAGCGATAGATTTTTACCATTCGGTCCAACTTCCACTTGTTTATTGGTAAAATGGACAGATCGCTCACATTCCCTCGCCATCTAATGTAATTGTGCAAAACTATCTTTGCGTGCGGAGGCAACTTGTGGGCTCAGGATAAGGTACTGGTGCCAAAAAACTCCCAAAGCTGCCCTATCCCTAATCTATTCAACAGCTGAGTAATGCGCACCAATGTGGTGTCGCAGCGTTTATACTCGCTTCAAAGACAGTATCCTGAATGACACCTCGATCACGTCCCACTCCAGCGGACCACCTGCCTATACTTTCTGGTATCAAGCCAGTTGAGCTTCCCCGACTAGAAAAAACTAGACCTAGAATTTTTTTAAAATATCTGATCCTCTTAACACCCGCCTAATAAACTAACACGTTTTCCTTTTTTATCACTAGCAGCAACGCTGCTATTACAGTAATTTTATCTCAAATCACTCCGCATTGGTTCAAAGTTACTATTTTTATTACCACTAACTATCACTTGATATTCTAAAAATTGTGTGGAAATAACCCGATCAATATTAATATAATCGCTAAACAATTGAATACTAAAAATTATGCTTGGGGCAAGCCTTTTTATGACAAGCTCCACCCACAAAAGTATTCATGGATCAGTTCATTGGATATCATTTGACGCAGCAATCTACTGATGTATTCACTTTGTCTCCCTAAACGTTATTATGACAGTAGTGACATCGAATTCTATACAGTAATGAAGATATAACTAAAAAGTTTGAATAAGCCACGGGCTGCATAAAAATATTAAGTGGGTCACAGGTTGGACATCCCTGCTCTAGTCTGAAGCAATTACAGCAACGTAGTTTCCGACAGAAGAGTTCTAAAAATTTTTTTGGGTTAATACATGCATTGAAATATTTATCTTTGTTTAGTCAAAACTTTACATTTATAAAAGCAATACGGATGCATATAAAATATTAGTTTGAGATGCAAAAGTGGGACATTGTCATTACTTTACTTGGGAATCCAAAAGTACCAGTTGAACTAGGCAATCCGAACACCTGCGCCGAAGCAAAGTTGTGTCCATAATTTTTTTTATTACCAGCTCAAGAAATAGTTTGCCACGAGACTAAAGTTTTTAATACAGTTAGTTCTGGCTAAACACGAATAAATTCTCTCCAAACCTTTTCCCAACGGATAGCAAGAAACTATAGTTTCTACAGTCTTGTGCAAATTAATTGACTAAAGTTGTTTTTTGAGTTTCTATGCTACGTATGTCCATGTTTTTTGAGTGTGTTTGGAAATATTTTTATTGATGCTGTTGCATTGTTAGACCATCGTTGGTTGGACTAATGTACTAAGTAGCGCTAGACGCGGCGAGACAGCAGAAAAATAGGTTTTACGGCGTCACAGAGGACTTTGAGCAGCTCGATAATGTTGCAGAATGAAACTTGTGTTTTCTGTCGCTTACAAATGATAGTTAGACGTCTTGGTATTTCTGTAATTTTTAAAGGTAGATATCACTCCTAGGAAGCGGAATCGCATTCTTACTCTTTTAGAACGCTATGACTATACCCAAACAGCCATTGCAAATATTGAAGAGGTTAGTCAAAAGTCTGTGTTTCAAATTATCAAACAACAGAAATCAACAAGCTCTGTTACTTCAAGACGCAAAGGTAAATGCGGTAGAAAGCATATAACTACCCAGAAAGATGATAAAATCCTTTTTAGAAATAGAAAAAAAAAATCCAAGAAAGACGAGTTTTGATTTACAGAAGGATTTGGGGCTTGCTGGAATTCGTATAAGCTCAAGTACAATGAGACACACCCTGCTAGAGGTTGGTAGAAGGGCTAAGAAACTTCTAAAAAAGCATCTTCTTAGTAAAAAACGAAGAAGAAAATATTAGAATGGGCAAGAGAACAAAAATATTGGACGGTAGAAGACTTTTTTTTTTTTCGTTTAAGGACAGCACATTTTTTTTTCGTTCAAGTCATTTTTTCGTTCAAGGACAGCACAGCCGTTTTGCCCGAATCAGCAAGGGTAAACTTTTAAGTCCTGCCCATTTCAATGTAGTAGTAAACACCCCCCAAAAAAGGTGTTCTGAATCAGTTTCAATTTCGTTGGGGTAGGATCTTTTATGCCAACTGAGGGTATGATGAGTTCAGAAAAATACATGGATGTGATTGAAAGCAAATCATTCCAGATATGAGAAGGGCATTTCCTGATGGTGAAGGAATTTTCCAGCAGGATCTTGCCTCCTGTCATTCGTCTAAAAAAGTGAAAACAATTTTCCGAAAATACAAATTAAATGTGTTAGAATGGCCTGGAAACTCATCAGACCTAAACCCCATTTGAGAATTTATGAGCAATAACAAAATCTCGGTTACAAAAATTGGATTGCACAACTATGACCAAGCTTTTAGAGGCTATTATTCAAGTATGGTAACAAAACACTCAAATCAAAGAAAACTGTCAAAAACTGGTAGAATCAATGCCAAACCGAGTGAAGAAAGTGTTAAAAAACAAAGGAAGCCAAAACAATTACTAAAACTTAAGTTTTGTGAAGTTTAACATGTTTTAATAAAAAATGATCGCATTTTGGTTCTTTAGTCAATTAATTTGCACAAGACTGTAACTATACAGAATATATGATTCACAAAATCCAACAAACTAAATCAACTCTCGCAAAACTTGACTCTCAAGCTTCACAAAACTTTAAAGTAATCGACAGCGCCAACAGTTACAGCAAATCACTCAACAATTTTGCTGACTAACTTTAAATAAAAATAGGATTCCTATGGCTAATATTAAACTTCATAGTTTGTCCAAACAATTCTACCTCACTAAAGAATTAACTTCTAAGGCGTCAACCCGAGCCTTAAAAACTAAACTTGTCCATTGTAACACAAAGCGATTTTACTCTTTAACTCGAACTAGAATGAATGAAAAATAAGCTGCACGCTCTATATCGGGGGTTCCCAAACTGGGGTACATTTAGGCTTCTCAAGGGGTACATTATTACCTGACAGAATGTCCTTATTTAAGTTAAATTTCGTGACCGGAAGAAATAATAGACTCAAATGTCTAGAATTTTCAAATCCGGTCGATTGTGATTACGTCAAACAGGACAATTAAGAGGCAGTGGTGGATATTGGTTGAGGCAAATGAGGCAGTCGCCTCAGGCCCCCCTTTTTTTGGGGGCCCCCCTCGAAAATAGCACATACAGTTTCAATCCGCTGCAGATGTTTGTTCAGAATGTAAAGAGCGATTCTGAGTGAAGACCTTTTTTTTTTTCAGAGAACACCCTGATTTCGGGAGAAAAATGGAGAAATTAGAGATGAAATCGAAGTAAAGACTTTTTTTTTAGAGGACACCATGAGTTTCGCTCTTTTTTTTTCTCAGACAACATCAATATTTGAAAATTCTTGCCTCGGGCCCCTAAATTGAAGTATCCACCATTGTTAAGAGGGAAGACTTTTTTTATAGATCACCGTGATTTTGGGTTTGAATGGGGAAATTTTCTGGCTGCTGTAAAGCGAAGACTTTTCTTTTTTTTTAGAGATCACCTATATTTTCGGCATAAATTGGGAAAATTTGTGTCTGATTTAAAATGAAGACCTTTTTTTTTTCAGAGATCACCTTGATTTTAAGCATGAATTGGGGGAAAATTAGTGGCTGATTCTAACTGAAAATTTTGGGGGTACATGCAAACCTGCTACAGTGTCCAAAGGGTACCGATCAACTAAAAGTTTGGGAAACCCTGCTCTATATAAAACAATAAAAATTACCAGACAGAAAGCGAATAAAATGGAATAAGCAAAAACTCTTAATTACTTATTATGTTGTAAAGCGATTTATGACGTCACAAAGACAATCATATGGCAAAGTAGAAAATAGCTTATGTAATCTTCCAATATAATCCACTATTTTGAAGCAAATTGTATTTTGTTAATGCAATTTGCTTCAAAATAGTGGATTATAATAGAAGCAAATTACGTCATCGCTGCCGCATTGTACTTCGCAATGACTTAAAATTTTAGTTAATCAATGTGCTTTCAATTAAACAGTAAAACAACTTCTTATAATTACTTTTGATAACAACTTGCAGTATTTTAAATGGCCGAAATATCTTACTTTACACATTTATTTATCAAACGACCATAAATTATTAACGTGCTGCGTTAATTTTAAGGTTACTAAACTGTTGACCATTCTTAGTGCATTGTGTGACGCTGAATCCAAAAATGTTTTTCCTTTTTCCCCTATTAGATCTGTTTTTTTTTGTAAATTGCATTTCAAATTTTCGACAACTCTTGCTTTTTCGGCCTTCCGATTGAGTTTTGTAATGTCAGAAAAATGTTTTAGCATTCGAGTTAAATTTTAGTAAAACTTCAGTGATTATATAATAAAGTAACCGTGATATCACTATAAGAAGAATGTAATGAACACATTCGATGCTTGAACAGGCGTCGTCGTCGTGGTCGTTTGGAAGGGTATCCACTCCAGGTCAGACACAAACAGGATTGGGCCCGAGGGTTTATCCTTTTACTGGCCCAGGTTGCTGTACTGCCCGGATCAGATGCTGGCAGTGATGTTGTTAAGCCAGCATCGAGTTTCGTCATTCAAAACTCTCAGACCTCGTGCTTCATGTGGTGCCCGATGTATGGGGCACCCTTTTAAAACATGGTATGCGGTTTGTTCAGCGTCGCCGCACTCGCAATTAGGTGAAGGAGCGAGACCCCATTTGTGTATGGACGAATGGAATCGCCCAACACCAGTTCTCAAGCGGTTGAGCTTAACCCAAGCTGCTCGGGACAAGCCCATTCCAATAGGCCTGGCACCGGTCCTGGGCACAAAAATACAGAACCTGGAAGAATTTTTACAGTACTCCGCATTCCATTTATGATTTGTCCACTCAGAAGCGCGGATGCTAAGTGCGGCAAGGTTGTCCAAAAGATTCCGCGCGGCTGGCACAGATGGGCGTCTACATCTTAGTCTCTCTCGGCGAGCATCTGAGGACCCACTTAAGATACCATAAAAGATATGATCAGGGTCCAGAGATCCACGGTAAGGCAAGGAGAGTGTCGCTCCCAGTGGGCGAAGCTTAGCTGGCTGGATATATGAAAGTATGGGTAGGTGGTCCGTTGGAGTGGAATGCAGGCATCCAGTGACTATGCGCAAGGCGTTATTCAAGACACTGTCTATGAGGCGAGTGTGAGCGCTGCGACAGCTTGAGCTTGCACATTTGAGATCTTGAACAGTTAAACATCTGTATTGGTGGTTGCAGGCGAGGTTAATGTGAAATTTAGCTAATAGGTATCATGTTTTCCTTTAAATTAGCAAATCTTTACGTGCACTCAGACCTTTAAGTTAGGGTAATTGACAGGTTTGTGTATAATAAAATAGTTTCAAGTTTGGATTCTACAATATAAAAGTGCAAAAACGATTCCAGCAGGTTCTGTTATATAAACGACAAAGTCAGCTTACTCAGCAGGGATGGGGTGATTACATGACAAATGTAATCGATTACGATTACTTACCCATTCTGCACTTACGATTACGATTACTCAAATTATTTTTTGATTGCTACAACATAAATTCAAAACTCATTGGTAGATTAATCTTTATGTTAAGAAGTATTACGATTAGCATTTAAAATGTTTGTTAGATTTATAAACATAAGTCTTGAAATCGTTATATTCATGAAAATAAATTTTAAAATGTAATCGATTACATCTAAGATTTTTTCAAAGTAATCGATTACGATTACCATTACATCCAAGTTTTTCTCAATGTAATCGATTACAACATGAAAAAGCGTAATCGATTGTAATCAATCACGATTTCTAATTATGATTATCCCATTTCTGTTAACCAGTTTGTAAAGAAGAATACTATCCATACAGTGATGGCCTTACAAAAGCAAGAGTTGTGCAAGAAAAAAGGTGGGCTACTTTTTAAAATTTATGTTGCAATGATATAATCAAAAAAGGTAGCCTAGTTCAAAACAAATAGTATAGGCCTGTCGCATAATAATTGTCTTTGTTAATTTGTTTTAGTTGCTTTTTTTACTGTTTCTATTTAACTCGTTAAATTATCTCTAATCGGTTACATTGTAATCTCTTTTGGGAATAGGCCTACATTGTACTTATCGAAAAGAGTTTCATTTTATTTTAATCAGTGTTTATTAAAGTTTTTATTCAAATTTAAATTTTGTGTTTCAGATACAATTTTTATCAGTTTAATGAATGTCTTTAATAAACCCCTATAAAAGACTAGTCCTGAAGAAAAAGCAAATCGTGTATCCTGGTTTATTGATGTAACTATTCCGCTAAAGCTCTCTATGTCGTAGATTGGGGTGTTCTGATCCCTAAATTCTAACATTGCGTTTGTTTAATTTTCCTGAAACATGAAAAGTTGCCTCGTCACTAAAACAAACTCGCTTAAGAAATGTTTCATCCTCAAAAATTCGTTTTACTATGTTAACTAAAAATCTTTTTGTTTTGGCATATCGTTTGGCTAAAGTGCCTGTAACATTTCCACTTTGTAAGCATACAATTTTAAACTTTGTGTAGGACCTTGTGCACTGTTGAACGTGATAGTTGCAATTCTCTGGCTGCAGTACGAATAGACTTCGTAGGAGAACAGTGAAAGTCTTGTCTTACACGCTTGATGTTTTTCTCATATGTTTTTGGTCGCCCACTTCTCCCTGTATTCAACACTGTCCCTGTCTCCAAAAATTTCATATGTCATAAACAAATTGAAGGACGGGATGGTAGATCTTCCATACTTAGTTTTCTACTTTCGCTAGGTTTGAACATCCGATTTAGTCCCCAAAACCAGAATAATTATTCTGCCTTTTCTTGAAGACTAGTCTTTTATAAGGGTTTATTAAACACATTCATTAAACTCACTAAAAGTTTATCTGAAAAACAAAATTTGAATTTGAATACAAACTTTAATAAACACTGATTAAAATAAAACAAAACTCTTTGCTATATCTCATTAAATGACTTTGTAATAATTTTGTAAATTGTAAAGGGACAGTCTCGCGGCAAATTGTTTTTAGAGCCTGTATACTCGTAAATAAAAATAGACACAGCTTTACGTCAGCCCAGATATTTGGGTTACCTAGTTCAAATGGTTATTTTGGATTTTCGAGTAAAATTGTAACATCAGGGGCTTGTGCCGAGAATAGAGATTAGATTTGTTTGAGACTGCTGAAGTAGAATTGACTGTCTAAAAAGGACGACTAGTTTAATTGATGGAGAGTTTGAAAAAACTAAGAACCTGCGTAAAAAGGTTGAACACTTTAGAAAAGGAGAAAAGATTTTTTTTCGGTGTAAGTGAAATCGCATTTGTTAAACAAAAGAGAAAGGGAAAGATTTGCAAGCAATGCTGCAAGTTGAGCGAGAAAAATTAGAATTTAAACTTCAAGCGAAGGAGAAAGTTCGGCATGAATGTTAGACGCTGAGGGGAAGATTTGGAGCGAGAGGCAAAATTAGAACTAAAAAAACCAACTTGAACTGGAGAAATCAAGACTTGATCTGAAGACTTATCGCTCTGGTGGATAAGGAGGATAGCAAATCAAAAAAAGGGTGCACGTATTGTTTTTGGAGAAGTAAATATCTTTTAATCTCTCCCATTTTATTGACGGAAAAGATGACTTAGAAAGTTATCTGCTAAGTTTTAAAAGGTGTGCTGCACTTGTAATTGGCCTCAAGTTAATTAGGCATTTCAGATGAGCACGCTATTGGTGGAAAAGCTTTGAACGTGTATTCCAGGCTCTCGCAGGAGAACGCTTTAGACTACAGACGTTTGAAGGCAACGCTGCTCCAGTAATACAATTATATAGAACAGAGTGCTACCAACGTTTTAGAGAGGCTTCTGAAAACCCTAATCGGTTTATTCTATGTCTTAAAAATTTTTTTACCCAGTAGGTAAAACTGTCTGACGTGGAAAGGAATTTTGAAGTTGCAGTTGACTTGACGATGAAAGAGCAATTTATCAACTCTTGCTTTAGGGAGCTGTCTGTGCGTCTGATGTAGAAGAAACCTCAGAGTCTCAGTGAGTTAGCGGCAATTTCCAAACAGTATTTGACGGCCCACAAAAAGAAGCTATCAAGTCATACTTTAATTCTAAGGAAAGAGTGCGTGTGCTTCAAGACCAGAAGTGAAATACGGATGCTGCTTCTGCTACAGCAAGAAGTTTAAAGTGCTTTAGCTGCAAAAATTTAGGAAACAGAGCAAGAGAGTGCTTTTCTATATGCAAGATGAAGAAAGAAGAACATCCCGCTACTGGTGCGGAGAGTTTGGTCATACTTTTATGCCGTGCGAAAAGAGAAATTTATCATCACGGGTTGCGCCTAGTGCACAAGAAAAGACTCACAAAGTTTAATGTGCGTTGTCTGTAAAAAGATTGCATGCAGTGGTAGGTGATAAACCGGAAGAAAAAATTGTAAAGAGATAAGCAAGAACAAAGAAAACACATGAAAGCACACAAGAACAAAGAACAAATAAAACATAAAGAAAAAAACAAGAAAACAAAAGATGGCCAAATTCAAATTTCGAATTGTGCTGTTTGGAAAACAGTTAATTAATCAGATGCCTACTGCAAATGGATTAATTGAAAGTGAGACAATTATCTCAGAATCTCGGTTATTCACATTTTAAATAATCGCGTTTGGCCAGTATAATCAAACAATTTCCTGTTTATGCATTAATTTTTACATGATTCATTGCAAAATATTAAAAAAGAACAATACATTTTAGTGTGAAAAAAGAAAATTCACTCTTTGGAAAATCAGGTATTAACAAATACATACAGTATATAGATTATTACATACCAATGCAGATGTAGAGAAAAAGATTATGATTCCAACAATAACCAAACGCCTGCAAATGAACGAAGATTCCATAAGTACAAGTTTATAAAAGGAATAATGTTGATAATTAAATGCAATTTTTTCTACATAATTCCCTTACGAGTACTCGTATCTCTTGCAAAACTATAAAAGTAAAAATTGTTTTTATTTTTGCGGTAGTTCTGTGCTTCTCCACCATTTTATCCGACAATCCAAATACAGAGTTATCAAAAAGATACGCCAAAATCATCATGCGATAGGTCAAAAACGAGAATGAATAAAAATTTCCAACTGGTACTGCTGCAGTTACACATTTTTATGTTTTATAAATATTCTATGTTGTCACCACCGACAGCATACATCATCTCGATATAAAAATTTCTTTGAAACGCTTCTTAAAAACTTCTGTTCCTGGTGTTAAGCAAAGATGCCATTATAGCTGCAACACACCCGGTTGCAATTAAAAATGTATATCAAGCAGTTTGAATTCTTAACCCAACGTCCCTTTCACATTAACCACCTTTCACATCGAACTAATTTATAAAGTATTTTGAGGACGACGGTAAGTAAAACAAACACAAGTATTAAAATATTTTAATAAAAATAACATAATATAACAAATCAAGTTCTACCTGCTTAAAATGGATGTTAATTTTTTTTAAAACGAACGAATCTTTACCAATATCTAAACGACTGAATCAAACGAAGCGACCAATATCTGAACCAACGAACACGAAACAACCAACGAATTTCGAGAGAAAAAGACTTCAACTTTGGTGAAACGATTTAAATAAAAGAAACTACCGATGATAAATAGCCGGTCAAGTCTAATTCGAAGAAAAACTGATTGGAGTGAGAGTAAAAAAGAAACAAAACTAGTTGCTCTAAGAGATAAAAAGAGAAAAAACGCCGCGTAAATTGTTCCAGCGGGCCCAAAACGGGCCCGAAATTTTTTGAATTTTTTTTTATTTGTGAAGATGCTTAAGAAGGACTTAATTTATTTTGAACCAACTACTTTCTCTCTGAAACTAACTCTGTTTCTCCCTAAAACTAACTCTCACTTCAATCGGTTTTACTTAAATTAGACTCGACCTAAATAGCTCACTCAAACGAATTGTCATAAGTAAATTTTAAAATTAAAAAAAGGAACAAACCAAACGGCTACGGTCACAGCTATTTTATCTTTTTATGTTATTAATATTTGATAAAAATGGTCCAATCTAAACTTTTTTTAAAATACCCCATAAAATACTCACACCAGGTGAGCTCCGAGGATCTGCAAGGCCAACCTCTGGGAGAGAGGTCCTTTGAACATATTCCACCAATCCATCGCTGAAGCATATTTTTATTAAGATAAACTCGAGCTACCCTCTATAAATTGAGTCCTGAAACTGTATGTAGATTGTGGCCCCGAGCAAGGTCGCTTTAAAATTTTCTAGGTTTGCCAGCTGCTTCAATTGCTTTTTTATTTAATTTTTTTGCTCAATTTGTATAAAATTTATAAAATTTTGAGAGTACCTAAATGTTTTAAATTTTGAAAACGGCTTTTTGCCATCGAATTTTGATGGACGTGTTAAATGTGGAACCAGAAATTAAATAGAGTTTTCTTTTGCGGTCAAATGACATCATAATTAAAGCAAACTGTGTGATGAACCGGATTATTCAGTGAAAGTGGATGGTTTTGGCCAGTCGTAGCTTGGCCATAGCAGTTATAGCCTAAACCAGTGTAGACCTAATTGGATGGCATAACATATCTGCTCTGAGCGTAGCCTTTTTTTAGTATTTTAGAATAGTAACAAGTCAAACGCTTGGACTTTTTTAAAAATTGGGTCGTCGTCAAGAAAAGTTTTATGACCACTGGTCTAACGCACCGTTGAATACTTACACGATGGGTTGAAGTAATGCCGAAGTCTGTTTTGAAAGCAGGCAGCGTGACAATGGCGTTTGTTTTTGCATACATTAACACAAAAATTGCCTTCTGCTAAAAAGTCAGAATTTCTATTGTAAATAAAAACATCTTTTTATAATTAAGTGGTTCCGTAAGAATTACATGACCACTAGGGTAAAATTAAGATCTGAACAAACATACCTAATTTATCTATCAAATGATCACTGATTCCATAGAATTAGGCTATACCTGATTAATTGCCATCATTACCCATCACTGCAATGCCATATACCTGATTAATTGCGTAATACTTTTTGCGTATTCTTTTTTGATCACCTTCTCATGGATTTTAAAATTATTTCAAAACTTTAACAAACCAAATATATTTTTAGGCTTTTTTAAATGAAATAAAACCTTGCATTAATATAACTTTAAATCCAAAAAGCAGCTTTGATACCCCTGCCAGAGATCACTGTATTCAATAATCAGAAGTTTGTATAAACTGCTGGAGTCGGTAACCTAAACGAAATAGTGGCTTTAGGCACGCGACACAAGGATATGAAAGTGAGCTTATAAACCAAAAACCAATTATTGGTAACGACAAGTAATGGAAAAAACTCCGCTATTGAGCGATTTTTAAACTATTTAGACTATATTGTGTTAAAATTCCCTGTGTGTAATTATATAATGCCGTAAATGATAGTTTGAACCAAACGACTTGCATTTCTTTACAAAAATATTTCCTCAGTTCAAAATGCTTTTTCTGATACCTATTAGCAATTATTACAAAAATATTATTTTGACTGCTTAATATTAGGCTACATTAAAGCAATAAAAAACCTCAGCTCTTTTCTTCTCTTAATGCTACCAGGTTGACTGTTGCCAGTACCTACAAAAGGTTACAAGTAAGGTGGTTAATAAATAGCGTGAAAACAACTTCCTTAATAAATCATAGTAGGCTACTACAGTAATGTAATGTAATTCGCGTACCTAATACATTATCATGCATTGGATCTCTAGTAAAAAACAAAAAAATTAAAAAAACTTAATAAAAAGGAAGGCTGCGAAGCCAATGCTTAGGTAAAAATAAAAGCAAGTTGAATTGAAAACAATATGCAAAGGGAAAAACTTTGATTATGTCATTTGCATAGCAAATATTCCAATTAAAATACTATAAACTTAACAAAAGTATTACAGCACAATTTTTTGGCTGTTTTCAGACGGAGAAGTTTTAAGAAATTTAAAAAAGAATTAAAATATAAGTTCAGCAAGCATGTAATAGTGGGTCGTTTTGCAAAAATGTTCCTGGGATAACATTGCTGCAAAGCAGCATTGATTTCGGTTTCATCAATGGTGATTAATACAACAGAGATAAAGGTTCACCTAAGGTTCATTTGTCAAATATACTGCTTCTAGTGTAGGCCTACTTCCTTATTTCTTAAAAAAAATAGCGTTTAACGCAATCACGAAAATATAGTTTATATAACAGCTGGATATATAAAGTTTTTTTGAGGTTTTCGATTTTTATTCGTATTTATCAGAAAGTGATTTGTAGTTTGTGTATGGCGACATTTTTATCAGGCGCATAATATAAAATAATTATTAGAATTAAGATTGCATGATATAATGTTTATTTTATTTCTTACAGTTTGTTCTAAAGAATGAAATAATTGTTATTGAATATCATTAATTTAGCAATAAACTGCAAAATTTGTATTCACCTGATAATGAAACAAGTAGCTTTTTAAATGTTTTGTTTTAAAAATTTTTTTTGTTATTAACAACTTTTTATGTCTTAAGTAAGGAAAATACAAAAAAATTATAGCGAAAGGAACTTTTAAATTAAATAGTTCTGACTATATTGGTATAATTTGGTATAATCAAATATTGATTTTACTGGTATAAAATGAACAATTTTTGCTGCTGGGCAGAGAGTTACACAAGTTTTTCACCTTCAAAAAAGATTTTCTTTTTTCTCTTGGACAGAGTTTTGTTGTGTTAAAGTCTTTGTTTACACAATTTTTTTACTTTTGGGAAACAACCCGAGTGTCATTCAAAACCTTTGCATGGGCCTGGGCCAGATATATCCCGAGGGGCACAGGTCTTACAAACCTGCTTTATAGTTACTATATACCTATCAAACACCTTTACAGAAAAAAGGAAGAAACAATTATGTTAATCCTGCATTTTATTTACTGAATGAAAAATAAACAATTATTATTAGCCAAGTTATACCGTTGCGCATTGATAGGAAATACAGGGTTTCCATAAACTATCGCTGCAATTTTCAAAGTTTCTAGATAAACATTGAAGATCTGGAACGAACAAAAATTCTTATAAACCTACTATAGAAGTTTTGCAATCGGATAAAGCGTTTTGTAACGTCATAAATACAAACGTATGATAAAGTAGAAAACTGGTTATGTAACTTTGTAACTAACGTTCTTTTTAGGACGGGCAATGCCTGGAAAAAACTGCGTTTTACAAGGCATATTGCCGACAAATTCCCAAGACCCACTATTCTGCGGCTAAACATCGAAGGTCTCATTGCAAGCAAGATGAACGTTTTTCGTTATCTTGCTTTGCAGTCTGAGGCACTCGTCATCCTACTACAGGAGGCCTACTACACCAGTGCAGAGAAGCTAGTACTTTCAAGCTACCAACTAGCTCGGTTTTCCTTATGCAGGAAGCATGGCTTTTCCCACGTTTGTCAATGAGCGACTAATATATACGCTTTTGGAACAATTTCCACGGACATTGGAGATTAAGTGGTTGTGCGTGGACGTTGATGATTATAAAATAATCAACGTCTACAAACTTCGACCAACGCGACTGCGATCCCCTGATCTCCGAGTGTTTCCTCGCCCCAGTCTTTATGCCGGCGATATGAAGTGTCGTCATATTGATTGGGGTTACGATGATAACAGTCCGAACGGTGAGTGCTTGGCTGGCTGGGCAAGCATCAATAATCTTGCCCTCTTATATTAATACCATCCCAAGGATGCCGCCAGATTTTACTCCGGCCACTGAAACAGTGGCACCAATCCAGATTCATTTTTTACTGGCGTAGGTCCTTACAGTCGCTTACCAGACAGACGTGCTCTTTAAAATTTCCCTAGATCACAACATCGACCTTCTCCTATTACATTACCAAGGTTTGCTTTGTTAGTGCAAAGCATGCCTGTTAAGGGATGGAACTTTCGCAAGGCCGAATGGAGTCACTACAGTACAATGCTTTAGCAAAAAAATTCCCAAAGACATTGTTGCAATCTGATTCACTTGATGTGAATGCGGCTTACCAGGATCTTTTTAACTCATCAGGAAAGCAGCCAAAAAGACCATCTGATGCGGTCACTAAAACAACTATATTCCGTGTTGGGATGCTTAGTGTGAATTGAGTATATTCCACCCACACAACGCTCCTGCAGTCTCCTCAGAAAGACGACTCGAGTTTGGCTGCTACAATTTTACTTGCCAAACTTTGATAGGAAACCGAGAGATTGATGGTCCAAAGCAGTTGGGAGAATCGGCTTTTCAAACTCTAGTCTTAAATCATAGAGTATATTAAACAATCTTTATGGCAAGTCACGACACTCCTCTCGTCACAGTCTCGTTTCGGCTGATGCTATTGCATCTCAGCTGGTCAGAAATAGGAGATACGAGACTGTGACCGCAAGTCATCTTAATTTGTGTCTCAAGAAGTGTCTGACCTCTGGAGGGTGACAACACAAAACCCAATGCATATCTTTGACACTTTTTCACAGAGAAAATTCACTGCTGCCCTCAAATACTTAAAACAAGCTAAAGCTCCAGGCCCTAATTCCATCTGCTCAGAGCTTAAAATCCTGATCATGTATTTCCTTTCTTTTTGTTTGCGCCAACTTAAAATTACCAAGCTGGAGAAGCTTGAGGGCTCGTAGTCGCGATCCCAAAGCCAATGAAGCCCGTGGGGGACCCAATAAATTATCACTTTTCCTTGTCTCCTACAAGATTCTCGAGAGGCTTATCTACGCCCGAGTCAAGCCAGTTATTAATCCACTGATTTCTAAATAGCAGGCTGATTTTGGAACCGGGAAGTCAATTATGGATCAAGTCGTTCTGCTGATATAAAACATCGAGGCTTTTTTTGAGACTAAGAAGGAGGCCGGTGTGGCATTTGTTGATCTGACAACGGGATATGACATTGTCTGGCACCATGGCCTTATCTGCAAGCTGCTGAGGGTTCTGCCGGATAAGCACATGATTAGAATAAGCATGGAGCTTGTCCGAAATCGGAGTTTCACCTTTACTACCGGTGATAGCAAGGAAAGCAGACTAAGTTGTCTAAAAAACGGGGTTCCTCCGGGATCCGTCTTGGCTCCCCTCCTTTTCACCATCTATACTTAAGAATTGCCCTTCACGATTTCTAGAAAGTTTGCTTATGCAGACGATTTGACATTGCTGCACTCGTCTGGAAACTGGAAGGACTTGGAGGGGGCTTTAAGTCAAGACATGACTACACTTTTAGCGTATCTCCAGACGAGTCTTTTCTCACCGGATAAAGCAAGAGCTTCACTATGTACCAACACAACACAACATCACAAGTCTGTGGAAAAGGTTTTAGAAGCAGTGGGAATGTGTCTATGTGTCTGTGCGAATAATCCAAGAGTGGAAATCTACACTGGCTTCTTTGAGTGATTAAAAGATGGCTACTCCAGATTTTTTTGGAGGAGGGGCAACAGCTAAGACGGTGACGGTTTTCATTTAAAATTTTGTTTAAATAAATAAGAAGCCAGATTTCATTTAAATAAACGGGAAGCCAAACGTGAGATAACAGTTTACAATAGCAACAGACTTTTACCGTTTTTCCAAACCCTACTTATCTTGAAGTAAAACTGGACAGATCTGTCACGTTCTGTCATCATCCAGTGGCATTGCGCAAAAAACTATCCGCGCGCGTCGCACTGCTGAGACTACTTATAGGCTCAGGACGTAGTGCTGGTGCCAAAACACTGCACACAGCTGCCTTATCTCTGGTCTACTCAACAGCTGAGTACTGCGCACCAGTTTGGTGTCGCAGTGCTCACATTTGCCTCATAGACAGTGTCTTGAATGACGTCGTCGTCGTCGTCGTTTGAAGGGTATCCACTCCAGGCCAGACACAAACAGGACTGGGGCCGAGGGTTTATCCTTTTACTACCCCAGGATGCTGTACTGCTCGGATCAGATGCTAACAGTGATGTTATTAAGCCAGCATCAAGTTTCGTCATCCAAAACCGTCAGACCTCGTGCTCCATGTGGTGCCCGATGTATGGGGCACGCTATTGAAACATGACCTGCGGTTTGTTCAGAAGTGCCACACTCGCAATTCGGTGAAGGAGCGAGACCCCATTTGTGCATGGATGAATGGAATTGCCCAACACCAGTCCGTAGGAGGTTGAGCTTAACCCAAGCTGCTCGTGGTAAGCCCATTCCAACAGGCCTGGCACCGGTTCCGGAAACAAAAGCACGGAGCCTGGAAGCACCTTCACAGTATTCCGCGTTCCATTTGTGATTTGTCCATTCAGAAGCGCGGATGCCAAGTCTGGCAAGGTTGTCCAAAAGATTCCGCGCAGCTGGCACAAATGGGCGTCTGGATCTTAGTCTCACTTGGCGAGTATCTGAGGACCCACTTAAGAGACCATACAAGATATGATCAGGATCCAGAGACCCACAGTAAGCCAAGGAGAGTGTCGCTCCCATTCGGTGAAGCTCAGCTGGCTGGATACCTGAGAGTACAGGTAGGTGGTCCGTTGGAGTGGGACGCAGGCATCCAGTGACCATGCGCAAGGCGTCGTTCAAGACACTGTCTATGAGGCGAGTGTGAGCACTGCGACACCAGACTGGCGCACAGTACTTAGCTGTTGAGTCGACTAGAGATAAGGTGGCTATGCGTAGTGTTTTAGCACCAGCACCCCATCCCGAGCCCACGAGTCGCCTCAGCAGTGTGACGTGCGGGGATAGTTTTTTGCGCAATGCCACTAGATGATGACGAAACGTGAGCGATCTGTCTAGTTTTATCCCAAGATAAGTAGGACTTGGACAGAACGGTAAAAGTCCACCGTTGTTGTAGATCTTTAGCTCACGTTTGGGCTCTCGGTTACTTAAGTGAAAGGCTGCCGTAACCGTCTTGGTGTGACTGAGCTTCAACTTCCAAGTCTGGAGATACGCTAAAAGTTTAGACATGTCCTAGCTTAAAGTCCCCTCCAAGTCCTTTTAGTCTCCAGAAGAGTGCAACAATGCTAAATCATCAGCATAAGCAAACTTTCTGGAAATCATGGAAGGAAGATCGTAAGTATAGATATCAAATAGGAGGGGAGCCAAGACCGATCTCTGAGGAACGCCGTTTTAAAGACGGCGTAGCCTGCTTTGCTTGCTATCACCGGTAGTAAGGGTGAAACTTCGATTTTGGACAAGCTCCATGATCATTCTGACCATGTGCTTATCCGAAAGGAGTCTCAGCAGTTTGCAGGTAAGGCCACGGTGCCACACAGTGTCAGATCAACAAATATGGCACCGGCCTTCTTTTTAGCCTCAAAAGAATTCTCGATGTTCTGGGTTAGCAGAACAACTTGATCTACGGTTGACTTCCCGCGTCGGAACCCAGCCTGCTCTATATGGAGCAGTGGATCGATTAATGGCTCAACGCGGGCGTAGATAAGCCTCTCAAGGATCCTGTAGGGGCACAGAGCAGAGATATCGGTCGATAACTCTTTGGGTCCCCCACGGGCTTCGTTGGTTTTGGGATCGCGACCACAAGCACTCTTTTTCAAATCTTAGGAATTTTGAGTCGGCGCAAACAGGAAAAAAGAAAGTCACCCCAGCAAACACACCACGTGAATTCCACGTTAGATTTAGGTGGAAATCGGGTGGCGAAATAACGTGGCAAAAATAACGTGACCACAACGTTGCCACAACGTAAAAAAAAAATATTTTGAGTTTTCTTTAAATCACTTTTAAATAATTAGAACAGAGCTAAAAAAAAATTTAAATGTTGCATTTTTAAAAAATACTATTTTTAATCAATGTTATTTTTTAGTGGTATTTCGGTGGCAAAAGTAACGTGGAAAGTTTCACGTACCATCAACGTTGACGCCACGTCATATCGCAAAAACTTTTTGTCAATTTTAAATCAATCTGAAAGCAAATAGAAAAGTTATAAAAGTAGCTTAAAATATAAAGCTATTTCAAAATACAAATAAATTTGTATTTTAAAACAAACGTTGTCTTTTAGTGGAAAGTCAGTGGCAAAGTAACGTGGCCAATTCCACATGGCATCAACGTTGCCACAACGTGAATCCGAAACCAATTCAATTTTTGATTAAAAATCAATGATTTGGCATTTGATAATGTTATAAAACTATATTTAACAATCGAGTTTGTCACTTTATTGGAGACATAAATAGTTTTGAGTAAACGTTGTAATCGGGTGGTCGTTGGGTGGCAAAGTAACGTGGCAATGTGACATGACATCAACGTTGCCACAACGTGAATCCGAAACCAATTCAATTTTTGATTAAAAATCAATGATTTGGCATTTGATAATGTTGTAAAACTATATTTAACAGTCGAGTTTGTCACTTTATTGGAGACATAAATAGTTTTGAGTAAACGTTGTAATCGGGTGGTCGTTGGGTGGCAAAGTAACGTGGCAATGTGACATGGCATCAACGTTGCCACAACGTGAATCCGAAACCAATTCAATTTTTGATTAAAAATCAATGATTTGGCATTTGATAATGTTGTAAAACTATATTTAACAGTCGAGTTTGTCACTTTATTGGAGACATAAATAGTTTTGAGTAAACGTTGTAATCGGGTGGTCGTTGGGTGGCAAAGTAACGTGGCAATGTGACATGGCATCAACGTTGCCACAACGTGAATCCGAAAACAGTTCAATTTTTCATTAAAAATTAATGATTTGGCATTTGATAATGTTGTAAAACTATATTTAACAATCGAGTTTGTCACTTATTTGAAGATATAAATACGTAGTTTTGAGTAAACGTTGTAATCGGGTGGTGGTTGGGTGGCAAAGTAACGTGGCAATGTGACATGGCATCAACGTTGCCACAACGTGAATCCGAAAACAATTCAATTTTTGATTAAAAATCAATGATTTGGCATTTGATAATGTTATGAAACTATATTTAACAATCGAGTTTGTCACTTATTTGAAGATATAAATACGTAGTTTTGAGTAAACGTTGTAATCGGGTGGTGGTTGGGTGGCAAAGTAACGTGGCAATGTGACATGGCATCAACGTTGCCACAACGTGAATATAAGATGTTGTTTTTAATAATTTTTATAAATTACCGTTTTTTTCATTATTACTTCATTGTCGTTTGCGTTTTTAGTTAAAATAATTTTACTATTTTATCTTTTAGTAACTGCGTATATAATCCTGTACAGAAATTTAAGCTTTTGTTACAAACTAATTGTTTTGAGATTGCTTCATATTAAACGTAGAAAATTTAAAAGGTTTCTTTGTCGACAGTTAGTTGGAACACATTCTTTTCGTTTCATAAAGTGTCTTGTAGATGGCGCTACCGCGCAGAAAATATGATTAAAATAAACTGAGCGTGCGATGATGTTATGCCAGGCTCTTTGTAATGAAGAAAAGAAATGATATTGTACCTTGTTTTTTCACTGGCTTTCACATTAAGCTGCATATGTATATATGTCCCAAAAACGAGAGATTACCACACGTTGTGGTAGATCTGCCCTTTATTTTTTACAGTGTGCTGATAATTCTATTTGAGCAAAGCATGAGGGAGCGACCTCAAAAAATTTTCGCACAACCTATGCTTCGACTGTCTTGAGCACTGAGTTGCTCTGCATGAAACGCTGACTCACTGTGGAAATCGCCATCTATAAACAGCAACGAGTTTGAGAAATGCATCAGCTGACACTGGTTTTCATATCAAGCATCTTAAACAATCTTACATTTATTTTCAATGAATATAAAAACTATTGCTAGCATATGATAATATACATCAAACAATTAAATCGCTTGCGAACAATGGAGAAAAGTACAAGAGAAAAACGAGATTTACGCAATATAAGCTAGTGCTTGTGCTTGGCACCCTATACATGTATGATATATAGGACCGCTCATAATGCTAAAACTAAAATGCAAAAATTTAAAAAAGTATTCTTAATGCGTTGTTTGGACGTGAATAACATCAATTTATAAAATGCAACAAAAAAAACTTTGCAACCTTTGACATGAATGAGTTAAAAACGCGCTGCGTTTCGAAATTAAAAGCGAGCTAATACAATACGAAGAACTTAAGACTGTTTTTAGATTACGAACGCTTTGTTTTTGTTTGTACGGTTCTGCAACTGGAAAAATTAATCCACTTATCAAGACGTTATCGGTTTATTGTCTTTTGAAGAACTGGATTAACACTTTTAAAAGCCATTTGTTTAATTCCTCGATAAAAAGAAATATTGTGAGCAGCGAGCAGAGTTTTATGATGGAACGCAGTTTATGTGGCGTTTTTCAAAAACTTTGACACATTGAAATGATCGGAACTGCAAGTTATTGTTTTTAAACAGATATTGCAAAAAATCTTTTTACTGATATCTTTTTAGTGAAAAGATATGCAAACCACACGACATCAAGAAAAAAATTAACACAGAAAGAGCAATTCTATTTTAACCCATTTAAAAATACATCTTTTTTTACGCAACCAATGACACACTTTATAAGCAAAAAACATAAAGCTACATTTGAAATCAGTGTTGTACTAACAATGCTCAAACCCAGAACACGAGACTTGAGGAGGGGGAGATTTGGAGCTAACTGGAATTGTCAAAATAAAGTCAAAACTTTGAATGAAGTCAAATTTTTTCAAACTTTTATATGAGACAACTCATTTCTTTCTTATCTTTGAAAGTTTTCGAGCAGCAATAAATACTTTTAAATTTTTGTTTATACAGTATATTTTAGGCATGCTAAAACTCTTGAAGGTTTGACTTCTTGGCACTCCTCTTTGAACATATTTATTAGTTCTCTATGCTGTTTCTGATTTAACTTGATAGGTTTTACAAGTTTTATACAATATTTTACCAACTTTGCAGCTCTTCTGGAGACTTTAAGCGCTTCCCCCGTGGTGTGCACAATTTTCAGTTTAAAAATCCTTGACTTTATGATAAAAATGCGTCCCAATTTAATCTTTGGTAAGAATAAAGCATTTTTATCTCTATATCTATCCTTTTTACTTACGAGAAAACATCTGAGGCGTTATACTTAGACCTGCCTTCGGAGATTCCAAGATATTGTAGCCCGGTTGAAAATTTTTATTTGGATTTTTTAAGTGTTTATATAGAAATATTACAAATTAAAACATTGTTTTGATACTGTCAATCAAAATAAAGTGTCGTATAGTGTCTTTCCCCAGGACAAAACAGAATGACATGATCACACCAGGAAAACTTGCTTTTAATAAAAGGCTAATTTTTTTACAATTATCGGCCCTGGTTGTACCTCTCAGAAAGGAGCAAAAATATTTTTGAAAAAGTGGATAAATTTAGCCAAAAAAGCACTCTTTTCCACCAAAAATTTTTTAATTTTTTAACAATTTTTCAACGAGGATTCTGTCGGAGTAGTTCCATGCTTATGGATTGAAAACATTGTTTTTCTATTTTAATGCAATAATTCGTTTCAGCAACCACAGGCAAGTCAAACTCGAGGCCCGCAAAGTCTTTTAAAAAATCGCCCCAAACTCAAAAAGTTTGGGCAGAATCAGAATTTTTCGGGCTGCAACAAAGAATTATTAGGGCAAAACAATTTTTTGTGTACAGAAAACGAACTGCTCCTGCAGGATAAAGTTTCTTAATGCAAAAAAACAATTAAGAATGGAGATAAAGACCTTTTTTTGTGGCTCTTCTTAAGATTTTAAGTGTTTCCCTTCGCGAGTTCCGCAATTTTCAGTTTAAGAATTTTTAATCTACTCTATGTGGTGAAAATGCTTTGCAATTTAATATTTAGTAAGAACAAAGTATTTTCATTTTTATATTTATTCTTTTAGCTCTCAAAAAAACGTCGGAGGAGTTATAATTAGATCTGCTACTAAAGATTCCAAGATATTCCGGCCCAGTTGAAAATTTTTATTTGTTTTTTACATTTTTTCAAAGAGATATTAAAAATGAAAACTTTGTTTTAATACTTTTTAAGAAAAGAAGTGCTGTACAATATTTTTTTCTCAAGGACATCACAAATAACGCAATCACATCAGTAAAACGCGGCTCTAAATAAAAAGCTGCTGTGTTTTTGGAATTATTGGCCCAAATTGTACCCCTCAGCAGGGGCGCCAAAGTTTTTTGGCGAAAGTGGCTAAATCTAGTTGAAAAAGCACTTTTTTTGATGGAAAGGCACTCTCAACAAATGCAAACTTTTATCGCGCTAAAGGAAATGTTTACAAAAACTTAATAAAAAGCAAAATAGTCTTTACTTGTAAAATTCAGCCGCACTGTTTTTTTTATTTAAACTGCAAATAGTTTTGGCTTTGCTTTATTTAATTTTGGACAATATTATATAATTTTAGAGACAGGTATAACGAAATTGTAAGAGCTCTATCTACTTTTTTATGCTCCCGTGTTTTGGATATATAGTGCAGGCAAGGAAAACAATTACCAGTTTTTTCTCTCTTTTCAGGTTTTGTTCCTCCTAACTCTCAGCAATGAGCAAAATAAAAATTTGAGCTAGAAAATTATATACTGGTTTTGAACAGAAGCCGCCCTTGCATTGAAAATGCACAAAATGGTCACAAAATACAGTAAATAGAAGCCGCGGCTTTTATTCGAAAAAATGCGGTAGTTATTTCCACCGTTTTCCAAACCGTTGTTTGCAGATTACTAACTAATTAAAACTTAAATGTTCGGAGTAACTTACTTGTTATTTAAACTTATTTATGCTATAGAAGCAATAACGTTAGCGAAATGACAATTTTAGTTTTACTTTTAAAAAAAGCAACCGTTGAATTTTATAACAGTTGCATTTAATTGTATTTCATCATACCAAGTGAGAAAACGTAACAACTGTACTTGTTTTGACTCCAATATTCACAAAATTAATCCATCTTTGTAATTTTATGATTTTTTCGGGTAATATTCAAACTATATTGATTTAAAACTGGGCTTCACCGAAACAAGTTTTCAGTTGTTAAAAGTTGTAACAATTACTGAATGACGATTTCGGCTCAATAATAGTTTCAAAAAAATTTTTTTTTACTTTTTGAGATAATTTAAGTGTAAGCAATTAACAAAAGATATTCAAGAAATTTATAGCTGTAAAATCGTCACCAATTGGCTTAATCAGCAAAAATTTTAAAATTACGATCAACTGAACTAAGAATTTTAATAACTTTTTTTCATGACAATTTTAATTTAAAGTGTGTCTTTTAGCTACAAAACTTTTTATTTTACTATAATTTCTTGCATTACAGAAAAAAATTAGTACTCGTACAGAAGAAGAAAAATGAAAATAAAGTTTTGCTTTGCAATTTTAAAAGTGCTGCTTTAAAATAAATTTGTGCTTTTAAATTTTGTATTTTTTCTTGAAATACTGTAAGTTGGACGAACCCCATGAGAAAAGTTGTCGGTTAATCGAAAAGGAAATTCCATTAGAAACTAAACTTAAAATTTAAATCCAGTATAATGCAGCTACTCTAAAAAATCTCGCTTAGCGTAGTATTGTAGTTGCCTTACAAACATATACTAACTAAACGTTGTGTCAACACGATAACAATCTAAAGTGCAAAGATTAATTTAGACTTAACCGGACGCGGATGTTAAGAAGCCATATGTAGAGCGCAACTATAAACAATTTGCTGTTTTTCGGATCATCATTTTACTAGCAAATTTTTCTAGCATGACAAACAATAAGGTAAAGTTAATTAATGGCTGAGAAATAAAAATGTATTGTAGAGTATTTGAAATATATTTGTTCAACCACTAAAAAAGTTTCATTATAAAAGCATTAAATAATCGGAAATCAATTGAAGAACATGATGTTGAAAATTTTTTTTTACAATGACTATTCCATCATCTCGCCATTCATTGGTAATATTTTTAGTTCTTTTATAAAACAAGAAAAGCGCATCAAAAAAAGTAGAAATTATCCCAATTGTAAAGAAAGGCCATAATTAGACTTACTATATTTTTGCAATTAAAAACCGGGACGCTTCAGAACAAAGACCTTTATCAGATATACGAAAAAATAATTTTTCAAAAAAACTGAAGGCTAAATTAGTAGGATAAACCAGTGTTTAAAATTCATTTGTTTTTCTGGTAGATTTAGCAAGTTGAACTTCAACAAATAACAGAAGGCGTAATAAATTTCGTGTCCGGAATTTTCGCCGCAAGAAAATTGGCCGTAGAAAAATTGGCCGCACGGGCGGGCGGACTTCATCAGGTAAAAACAACTGATGAAGTCCGCCCGATGTAACGGACGAAACGTCGTGTTAAGTTTTTCTTTGATAAATATATTACGCCTTCTGTTATTTGTTGAAGTTTAACTTGCTAAGTCTACCAGAAGAACAAATTAATTTTAAACTAAGTAATATGCCTGGTAACAGTGTTTATATTAATTACAAAACCAGTGTTTTTCAATCTTTTTCCGTTTGGGGCACATTTTTGAAACTCATCAAAAATCGTGGGACTGTTAGACCGTTTATATCAAGTTTTGTTCTAAAATCAGGTGATATCTAAAAAAAAAGTCTTCGCTTCGCTTTGATCTCTATTTAACTGTAATTCTAAAATTCACACGAAATAAGTCTTTTCAATAACTTAACAGCAAAAAGCACATGCCCTCTTACTTAGAATCTACCCGCTACAGTGACATAACAATTGGATTGTACCCAACAAAACAAAACAAGATGGCGCATCACTCTGTTTAATCAATCGGGAAAACATTAAAACATACCATATAAAACAAGTTTATATATCTGTATGGTTATGTTAGGTGGTTGAAGGGCTTAACCGGGACTTTTCGACCGACCGGCCGGAACACCGGGACAAGGCCTTAAAACCGGGACTGTCCCGGCTAAACCGGGACGTATGGTAAGTCTAGCCATAATTAATTTACTAACTATACACTTATATCGATTTCACCTCAATTTAACAAAATATAAAAAAAACTATATTTAATAGAATTCGCTTTTACCTGGTGAAATTTAATTTATCTGCGACACAATTTGACTTTAGACGAAATTATTCGATTATTTATACAATAAACTATACTTATGATAAAATTATAAAAAATGCCCACAATATTTTATACTTTTGCTGCATTTTTTAATCTAACAAAAGCTTTTGATATTGTAGACCAGTGGAAAGTAAAAATCAAAGAGGTGCTGAAATCACAGGCATCACAAAGTTTTTAGGCGAGCTGGGCAAAATTTTAACAAGAGTACTTTTTTGGTCAAAAAGGCACTCCTCTCAACAAATGCAAAATTTAAGTGTAAGTTTAATGGAAAAAAAATTGTTAAAAAGTTAGTGAAGACAAAAAAAAATAAATAAATAAATAAAGGTCTTTAATTTTGGCCGCTGTTTCATTTACTTAATTCACAACTGTTTTTGATTTACTCAAAAAGTTTGAACTTTTCTGTCTTCATTTTGCACTAAAAAGATTTACATTTTCCTGTTTAAACTCAAATAAAAACCTTTTTTGGTCTTCATCAATTTTGTAAAAAAATTTTGTCTCCAATTTGTTAAAATCTACGTTTGTTGAAAGTGCGTTTATATAATAAAAAAGTACTTTTTTTCTAAATTTGGTGTTTCTCGCTAAATTACTGTTACATGTCAGGTGGCTCTTTTTTGAAAAAATTTTGGTAACCCCTAGTCTAGATCGACAATTTCAAACTTTGTGGATTAGATTTTGGTCGAAATTGTATAATTGTAAAGACAAATCTAACACAATGCTTCTATCTTGCAAATTAATGGCAATACTATAATATTAATTCTAGAAACCCATGGACTTCTAAATAGTATCTGGACTGGAAACGAAAGTGCAATAGAGCGAATCGGCAACCAAAATGTGGTTAAAAGAAATTTGTGGTAAAAGCGAGTGAATGATAATGTGGCTTGCTGAATGTTAGTGTACTGTGAGCAGCTGTAAGAGAGTAAATGAGTAATGCTTATGTATAAAAATAGTTAGAGTTTTCATATGAAAATTGAAAAAAATTTCATGTGTGTAAATCAATAAAAAATGAAATCTAATTGCTGAATCGTAAAAATATAAGTCCGCCTAATCTAAATCTGAGTTATTCATACGTCTCCTGGTGAACAAATACATATGCAAACTTTATTCTATCAATATAAATTAAAATAAAAACTTTATGTAAACTCAGTTACATTGGTAACCGATACAATAGCTTGAAAAAAATTGCAAAATTAAGAATAACGTTTTTTTTTTGTAATTAAAATGATGTACTACCAGCTATTGGAGCTTTAAATTGAATATAAAAAAATGAAGAAGCTATTGGTGACAAATAATAGTGATTGAGCTGTTCCAACTAAATATATAATCATACCAAAAATTGTGTTTGTTGCCTAATTTGAAATAATATGTTTCGCAACATGCAATCATTTTATCTGCTGAAATTTGTATTTAAAATTTTTGAATTGAAAGTCAAATTTAGCTGGTTAATGTGCATTATTTCAAGTTATAGTAGTATTCATAAATTATAATTTTTGTGAGGTCGCGACTAACGAAAAGTATTTAAAAAAATAATTAATATAGCTTTCTATGAAAACTCGTTTTTTAATTTTGAACGTGCTTCTGCTCGTCGTCACAAAGGCCATGATGTTATAGAAGGACTTTCTTCTTGTTTTTTAATTGCATATGCTAAAATCTTGTGCGTACTCTTAGCGAACAAAACAAAAAGCGAAGATTACAAAAAATCCCAAAAATTACTGGAGCAAATGATGAAATTCCGTGAATTAATGTGTTAGCTTATTGATTCTTGTGAATACGTTTTGTTTAAAAAGTTGTTTTGTCTATTTTTGGCGAATATGAGTTATATGTTGAATCATTTGTAATAAAATGTAGTTCTTAAACTATATCACATTTGAAATCCTGCAGTGAAGTCTTACAAGCTTACCACATCTTGGTCACTTCGCGAATTTCGTTTCCAGTCCAGATACTAGTATTTAGAAGTCCATGAGAAAGCCTTCTACAATTACAGTTCGACTTCTAAATAGTAAAGCAGGGACTTCCTTTTTTTAAATTAAATTATTTATGGCAGTTGTATTATAGTCAATTTTGTTATTGTTGTTTGGAAATGCACTGATTGTCAATTTTACATTATGTTTCATTTTAAACAAATTTTAGTGTGTGCTCATAATCCACATTCTGCAATTTAAAAAGTATATTGGGTTCTGGCGCGAAAAGTGAAAACCGTACTACCGTGACAAAAACCAAATTAACGAAAAAGTTTGGACAAATTAACACTTATTTAATCCGATAAAACATTTGGCACTGCCAGTTGTTGTCAAATATTTTTAATGATGAAAGTTGAGGTTAATAAGGCGTGTTTCTTGTTGGTTGTTGTTGTGATATTGTGCAATAGATGACGTAGTGTTTTCTGAAACGCTTCTAATCCTAATCAGCGCCTTCTGCTCGAACAATTATTGGACACGCGCATCTCCAAGCATAATTGTTACAAGTTAAATATGCGCCTTTATTTCGGTTCTGCAGTCAGTTCGAAGTATCAAGCTACTACAGCAAACGAACTAAAAAGCATTATATTTCAATACGGTTGTTTTTTGGCTAAGTATTTTTGTGAATATTTACTATTGTTTTTTAATAAACCTGTGTATTCGTGCAAAGATACAACAGGCAAAAGTGGCGACGAGGATTCAAGGAACTCAACTGCGTCAAGATTCCGTTGGGTTTATCTTGTGACGCCTCGGAATGCGGAATTGGAGCGGTATTATTTCATCGCTTTGCAGACGGAAGCGAGCATCCGATTCTCAATATTTCTAAAATTCTATCGGCAACACAAAGACGCTACAGCCAAATACAGAAAGAAGCACTATCCTTAGTGTACGCTTTGAAGAAATTTCATCAGTTTCTCTACGGTCGTAAGTTCATTGTGGTTACCGATCACAAACCTTTAGTGACCTTGTTTGCCCCTGATAAAGGTACTCCTGCAATGGCCGCGAATCGACTTGCACGATGGGCATTACTAGTCCATCAATATGACTACACGGTGGAATACCGTAGAAGCAAGGACCATGGCAATGCCGATGCTCTTAGTCGCTTGCCATTTTCAAATGACACAAGTTTTGATGGGGAGGAGATGGAAGATGATGTCGATAGCGTTTGTTTAGTTCGAACAATCAGTCGTCAAATCAATCCTGACAATCCATTGCTTGTGGTTAGAGAGACTGCCAAGGATCCAATTCTTGCCCAAGTAATGCGATTTGTGAAGGAGGGATGGCCGCATGCATTTTCGGAAGAGCTTAAAGACTTCAAAAAGTTGGAAAATTCGTTGTCAACAGAGAATGGTTGCGTTTTTTACGGCTTACGGGTAATAATTCCTTCAACCCTACGTAATCATATTCTTAAATTATTACACCTTGGACATTTCGGCATGCAACGGATGAAACAACTTGCCAGGTCAACTGTCTATTGGCCAAGAATTGACTTTGACATCGAGAACTTATGTCGCAAATGCACTTCCTGTGGCCAATTTCAAAATAAGCCGGATAAACCTTCAATCCATCCGTGGATGATGCCAGAAAAACCATGGTCAAGACTCCACTTGGACCATGCGATCAACTTTCTGGGAAGAAACTGGTTAGTCCTTGTAGACGCTTATTCAAAATATCCTTGCATTCATCCAATAACCTCAACGTCTTCGAAAAGTACGACTGCTATACTTGAACAAGAATTTGCTCATTTCGGATATCCCCACACGTTGGTGACCGATAATGCTACAACATTCATGTCTCAAGAGTTCCAAGCTTGGTGCAAACAACGAGGCATTGTACATCTCACCGGAGCACCTTATCATCCAGCAACAAACGGTGCTGCCGAGCGTTTGATACAATTGTTCAAACAGGCATTGAGAAAATCCTCGTTACCTCCAAAGGAAGCTTTGCAAGAATTTCTAATGCAATATAGAAGAATTCCTTTTGCATCGGGACTGTCACCAAGCGAATTGTTGAATGGAAGAAGAATTCGCACCAAAATTGACACTTTGGTTCCATCCATTCCGCATCTCCTGCAGGGAAGACAGTCAAGACAAGCGAGCAAGCATTCAAATACTGAAGACTCGGAAGTGGTTTCGAAAGTCGAACATCATTACTCACTAGGAGACCCTTGTTACGCACTGTACTTCGGCCCTAGAAGAGATCGTGACCCACGATGGGTGCCTGCGATAGTTACGAAAGTCCATGGTACACGAAGCGTCAATGTACGAGTCATTCCTCGAGGACCAACTTGGAGAAGACATCTTGATCAACTTCGACCTCGATACGGTTCGGATCAAGATGATGATCCCTGTGAAATCCCAACGAGCGTTTTGTCTACAGAAACACTTCCAGCCGGGACTGACCACGCATCTAGTTCTTCTTCGATGAACCAACGCAACAATCCGAGATTACCAACCGGAGACGAGTACGGGCGACACAATCTACGACGATCAGCGAGAACAAAGAGACCTCCAAAAAAATATTGTTGCTAATATGTATATATATTTTTTTGTCGTAGTTTATTTGGGGAGGTGTTGTGATATTGTGCAATAGATGACGTAGTGTTTTCTGAAACGCTTCTAATCCTAATCAGCGCCTTCTGCTCGAACAATTATTGGACACGCGCATCTCCAAGCATAATTGTTACAAGTTAAATATGCGCCTTTATTTCGGTTCTGCAGTCAGTTCGAAGTATCAAGCTACTACAGCAAACGAACTAAAAAGCATTATATTTCAATACGGTTGTTTTTTGGCTAAGTATTTTTGTGAATATTTACTATTGTTTTTTAATAAACCTGTGTATTCGTGCAAAGATACAACAGTTGTGATGATATTAGTCTAGCGGTTTATTGTTCATAGCTTAAGATAAAGTAATTGAGCATATCATCAAAGCTGATAAAAATATTGTTTTGAGTCAATCAGCAAATAAACTTACAATTTATTGAAGGTGCTGAATTCAGAAACAATAAAAAATTTCAATATGAGGAAACATTTATTCAATTTTTTTATGTACTTCATGCGAATCAGTCGAGTATTTGTTAAAATATTTGTATTAAATACATTTAAAATTGTTACTACTAGGGGCACCCGAATTTTTTAGGCGGAAAGGGCAAAAGTCAGATTGTAGCTTACAACTGCGGACATTACTTTATGTTGCAGTTAATAATTACTGAAAATTTATTGTTACCATTATGTTGCTGCTAATGCTAATTAATTCTTCACTTTCTTGTTTGGTTGATTTACTACTTTCTCTTTTTTTTCTAAGCAAAGTTTTAGTGAGTAATTGAACTGAATCATTAGAAATGTACGTGTATTATTGATTGTTTTTTGTATCTACAGTATTTATGAAAAATTACGAAATTATCTATTTAGGTTATACATTGTTAAAAATGTGAAAAATTACTGAAAATTTATTGTTGCCATTATGTCGCTGCTAATGCTAATTAATTCTTCACTTTCTTGTTTGATTGATTTACTACTTTCTCTTTTTTTCTAAGCAAAGTTTTAGTGAGTAATTGAACTGAATCATTAGAAATGTACGTGTATTATTGATTGTTTTTTGTATCTACTGTATTTATGGAAGATTACGCAATTATCTATTTAGGTTATACATTGTTAAAAATGGTGAAAAATTTTGTCATAGTGAGCTGTATTAGTCAAAACTTTGTTGGGATTTGCCATGTTTTTGGATAAACAAAGTTCGGTAAGTTTTTTTTCTTTGTTTAATGTTATACCGTTACAGGCTGCTTACTTTACCACTGTACAGTACAGTATATTGTTTCTGCCCGATCATAATCTCAAAACGGGTTTTTACACTGAAAAAGGCTTGTTTCCAACAAAATAAATCACTTTTGCTTTTCATTAAACAAACCTCACAACAGAAAAAAGAACTTTTTTTAATAATTTGGCACCTTAGAATTTATCGGTCTGTAACCTAAAACAGACCAATAAAACTTATTCAATATGTTACTTGCTAAGTTAAACCTTGACTGAACAAGAAGGTAAATCGAATATGACAAAATCGTTTTTATAAGATTTTTCAATTACTGCAAGAGCATATTTTTCAACCCAAGATTAGATTTAGCTTTATATTTAAAAGAAACCATTATATTAATATATGTGTTGGTATTTCAGGAAAAAAGCAAAGCAGCCGAATGCTATTATCCTCATTTCAAGGTTTCCGGAAAAGTTATGAACAGGGCACTTCCCGATAAAGAATGGTGGGCAAAACACAAAGCGCAAACCTTTTTGTTAATCCGGTAAGAAAATCTTTACAAATGGGCCTACCTGTATAGACTATGTACAAGATCGCTGAAAATGAAAAGGCAATTGCTTACTTGCCCAGCTGTATTTTGAAAACGCAGAGTTCAGGGGAATAAGATAAATGCCCTTTGAAATTGGCAAGACAAAAGCATTATGTTACTTTTGTCTCAACAATTATATAATCTCGACTTCTAACCAAGTTTGTGATGTTTCCATTTTGACCAGATTATCAAATTTTTTTTTGAAAAGAGCTGCATAATAAAAAACAGTGACAAATTTAGCAATGAGGACAAAACTTAAAGAGTTAATTTTTTGTTAAAAAGGCATTTTCAACAATCGTATATTTTTGCGTATTGTGAAAATTTTTACTAGAAAATTTGATGAAGACAAAAAACGAAAAAGGTTTTTTCTTTCGACGGGGGGTTTAACTTTTTTCTTTTATTTAACTTTAATTTATTAATTTCATTTGACACGCGAATATTTTGTATCAAAAATGTTAAAATTTAAACGCTTTTAACTTTTAGCATTTTTGATAAAAAATATTCGCGTGTCAAATAAAATGAATATTGAAGACAAATTTTGTTAGTAAAGTTTTTTGTTTGGTCTTGGCCAAGTTTGTAATACAAATGATCTTCCACACTTCCAAGTTTTTAACTTACAAATATGTAGGAAGTTTAAATGAGTTAATTTATGCTAGAAATTTATTTTAACATTTTGTTCCAGGTTAAAGCTGGTTCATTTTCTTATTTATTCTGAGTGTGAATAACAATCTCATTGTTTAAATCAATCCTAATATTTTTTGGGCCAGTGATCCCTTTCTAAAAAAAAAATTTACAAAATCTGAAGTGCCACTACGCCCTCTGTTACTCGTAATAAATTTAAAGATTGTTAAAAAACATTTCCAGATAATGTTAGACTTAGTTATTTATTTAGTTATTTAAGAAACAACAATGTTATTGTATGAAGAAAATCATATGAGCTAAAAAATTTTGAACTAAAAATAACAAAAAGACAGTCAAGGAATAATTTTTTATTTGACAAATGCACAAAATAACTTCTTAGGACTAAATTAAATCTTTAGTTCCATCTAGCGACTAATCTTTAGACCGATTCTAAAATTTTAGTTCCATCTAGCGACTAAAGATTTAAAAAATTGCATTAAGAAACTATTTATGTTTTTAAAAATTTTTGTATAAATTATGGTAAATATATTGTTTTTTATTGATTTATTTTTGCACAAAATTTTAGCAACGGCCCTCTTTTTTTTCATAAACATTTATAGTTCTCAAAATGTGCAAAACGCTGGTTTAAATAATGCGCGAATCTTGTTTCATAACAAGCTGTGTGAATGCAAGGTTTCTGGCAGGAAAAATACTTTTGTTTTTTATTTAGAATAATTTATATCAAAAATGTAGTCAAGAAAGCGAATTAATATGTCAAATGTTAAGACGATATTTTTTGCTTTTTTTGCATATTCGGTCTTAATATCATAGAGATAACAAAATAGCAGGACATATTCGAGTTCTAGCACTTTAACCTGCGTTCTTGAAAAAAAAGTAACAGGGTGAGATTTAAATTACAAAAATTAAAAAAGAGAAAACACTTTACAAGGCTCAAGTATTTTTTATTTGCAGGGTGGTTATTTTATGTCACAGTTTACATGCAGCGATTTTAAATATTAAGCCGTTCGAGCCCGGAAGGGAAGGGGCATTGAAAAAATTTTGTTAAAACCCGAATTTTTTGGGTACTGGTATTAAATCATTTGGGCATAATCGGAATTTTCGAAGCAGCAGCAAGGAATTATGTAAGCAAAATCAGAATCATTTGCGCACGATAAAACATGCCAACTTAAAATGATTTAAATCAAAACGAAGACGCTTTTGTATAGGACAAAAATCGAGAATTTGAACCCTGATTAAAAGTAAAAACTTTTTTACTCTTCACTTTAATTTTGGATGAAAACCAAGAATTGAGACACTGGTAGAAAATAAGGGCCTTTTTTTAGTCATCACTAGATGTTTGAGACTAATATGTGTAGCTTTTGTCACATCTATTGCAATGCCACAAGATCATGATTCGGGCAATTGTCAATAAATATTTTGTTCCCGAAATTATTTTGGCTGATATGGTTATGTTTATAGCCCATTAAAATTATTACGACTGGCTTTAAATTTGATCACCGTTATTTCTTTATTTTATGTACTCTTAGCGCAGTGCCTCAATGGTGTAGGCCTACTAAAACCACTTGAACTGTTAGTTTTAAAGGGATCAACTAATAGTTACGTACTTCAAAGGTTTATGCATGGTTGCTTATAGATGAGTGAAAGTAGTTAAATTTTATCTTACATATTAAATGAATGTTTATTTACCTAAATTTTGCGTGGTATTCACGTTAAACTGCGACGTGTTTCATTTTATAATCTAGAAAAACGTAACGACTTTTAAATTTGACGCCATTATTGGCAGAATTAAACTATCTTTTAAGTTGATTAAAGATACTTATTGATTGATAATTTTGGCCCAATAACAGCTTTAAAGAACTATTTTTCCACTTACAATAATAATTTTATCAAAGTGATTTTGTTAGCAATCGGTTCAATCAGCATAAATTAAGAAATTTTTACAAATAACTGAGGTGGTTATTTTAAATTAGTTTTTAGCTGACTATTTAAAATCTAGATGTGTCTTTCTATAAAACTATTATTTTTTAATAAACTTTTTTGCATTGCAGAAGAAGTAAGTGCTCAATTAGAGATATGAAGAAAAGATTGGAAGTTTAAAGCCTTGTTTTGTTAATTGTTGCAGTAGTGAAATTTAAAATAAAATTGTGTTTTTAATTTTTGCGTGGTGGTTTACCAAATCACTGTACGTTGGAATCGATGAAAAAAATACTAGTAGGCTTATTATGATGTCTAAAAGTTGCAATTCAAAGTAAATCCAAAAGAAAAAATCTGATTAAAGCTGATTTTTTCAACTTAATTCCAGCATAATGCAACTAATAACGTTGTAGCAACAACTATTTTTATGTGTTTATTATTCAAATATACGTGTTTAAAAATATTCTACATTTTCTCGTGTTCTTAATTTGCTTGAGCGCATTTCAATGTCAAATCATATTCTATTAAATTTATTCAATTTGCCAACGTATTGCCGTCTAGTGATTTCGTCAAGATGGGTGTTTTTTCGCATGTGTTCATTGCAATCTTGTTTTTTTTGTGTGTGTCTGACCGTCGAATTGTTTATCGCTTTCAATTACAAATACAGTATTAAAATTTTTTCAATTGATTAAACTTTGTTGAGTTAACTACTCGCTTATTATAATTTCATCTAGTAGTTTTGTCTGGTTTGAGGTGCTATCCTTGAAATTAGCCACAAAAACCTACAATGTAAATTGTAAAAGTATAAAATATTAGAAAGTCTTGCCTATTGTGATATTATGGTTTCCTTATAAACGCGGTAGAATGCAGCGTAATATTGTGATCATCCCAAAAGTGCAACTGCACATTGTAACGTTGTTTCCACGTAGGGTTGCCAACTTTGTGTTTAACCATTCCGGGACACCTTAATGCTTAGAATTTGAAAACTGATGCAACAAAAGCTTACGACACACAAATGACATCAAAAGCAACAGTGCGTGCTGCGCGTAATAGAGTGATAATCGAGCAGCGTTATTAACCAACTCCCAGCCTCTAAATAATTTTATCATAATCAAAGAAACGTGTGAAATAGTGAATCTTTGAAGCATAAATGCAAAAACACTAAAACAGAAAAAATGTACTCCATTTGTTCTAACTCTAACAAAAAACAAGGGGCGGTATACCGCTCAACTTTTGTTGCACTTAACGCAATGCGTTAACTTTGTTTGTTATTATCTCTATGATGCGTTGAGCGCGACAAAAAAATTGAGCAGTATGCCGCCCAAGAAGTTGTAAGAACTCTAACAAAAAATCAGTCCTGGCATTTAAATTTGTATTTTTTTTTGTGATTTCGCCGCTTTAAGAAGATCTTTGTCTTTGCTGATGAAGTCATAAAACTCATTGCATGACATATGAAAGTTCATTTTCATCATCAGTTCAGCTTTGACGAGGTTAAAGTTTAGTTTGTTTCTACTGTTGGTCCAAAGCGCATTCATAATACTGAACACTCTTTCACAATTCGCGTTTGACACTGGAATTGACAGGACAAATGACACAAGACGTAACAGTTGTGTATCGTCTGGCTGCTGAGTGGCAAAGAACTTCACCCATCTGCTTGAAACGTCACCAGTTAATCGTGAAAGTTCACTACGAACCTTTCGCAGCGCACACAGTTCTTCATACAATTTATCGCAGTCGATACTTATGCCCACGCGTTCAACAAGTGATAACAAGCTTGACCATTCAATGTCATTATCAAGAGCAAGTGGAGCTATGTCCTTAAAAAACGAATGCTCATAATCATACCATTTATGTAAGTATGACAAACTGCGTTGAAAAAACTGGTCAACTTCTCGGGTAAATTTTTGCTTGTCAGAGAAATTGACTTTGACAGACTGAAGAAGTTCTGTAGCATTACTTCCATAAAACTTGTCTGCACGTCGCTGCTATAACATTTCCCCAACATTCACCATTATTCCATGCAGTTCTGTGGCAGTAGTGGCATTTGATTCGAGCCGTTTAATGGCTTTTTCAAAAATACTCAGTACATTATGTACAAAATTTAAAATACAATGTGGCAGAATGCTAAGGCTTTCTTCACAAGAAAACCCTCTCCATATAATGTCAGCGACATTGTCTTCTTCTTGCGATATAAAATATGATTTCAGCGCTGGCCAACACAATAGCAGTCTGTAGATAGCAGGTAGTAGACTCAGCCACCTGGTAGGTACATGTCTTAATAACTCTTTATATTCTACATCGACGAAATCACAAAAGTCTCTGAGAGCTTCAGATTTCTTTGCCGATGATGAAAACGAATTATAAGTCTTAATAACAAATGATTCCACATCAAAGGAAAAAGCCTTTAAAGCGTATTTCACACAGTTGTTGAGAACATGGCAATTGCAATTCGCCTGTACAATATGCGAATTAATTAATTTTAGTTTCTGGTAAACTGAAGAATGTTTACCGTAATTAACTGAGGCATTATCGGCACTGTATGACGAAACTGAAGATAGACTAAGGTTATTTTTTTCGATAACACTCAATATGCGATGAGCAATCGCTTCCGAAGATTCATTACTATCATTGTACAAGTCTAATACAGCATCAACAACACCACAGGTTTTGGAAAAATATCGAACAACTATAGGGTACAATTTTTTGTTGCCTTTATTTGAAGCATCAGTTCCGATGCTGAAAAAGAACACATTTTTCAAATCTTTAATGCACATTTCCTGCGCTTTGGGCCCCAAAACACTTTCTAAATAGCTGCCTGCCTTAGTGCGGCCACATGATAACTTGGAAGCTACCGCAGAGTCAGGACACAGTTTTTTGAGTAGTTTATTGCCACAGTCTTGACTGGCATAGCTATGATGATGAATAACGCCATGATAAGTAGAAACCAGTTCGGCCAAAATCACAAGCTGTTCTTCGTTACTGTTTGTCTTAACAAAAAACGCAGACAATGTCGTGTTTTCTTTCTGCAAAGTTATATTCCTTTTGTGTTTTTGTGATTTAGCATGGCTAGAAACTGCGAATTTACCGTCATACTTAACAGAAAAGGACTGTCGGCAGAGAGTGCAGTTTCCAGTAAAATCATCAACTTTAGATAGCCATGACATGCCTTCTTCTTTTAACCATTCTGAACGGAAAACACAATATCGTTTGGCAAGTTTCACTTTCTTTTTTGGCGGAGTTTGTGCCAATGTGTCCTCATCATTACTTTCTGCACTAGGATCACTTAGTTCAACTAACTCGGTTTGTGAAGATGACATGGGCTTATAAATTTTATAAAAAATAATGAAGAACTTCCAGAACACCTGTAAAGCAAAAAAAAAGATAAATCTTTGGTATCGTTCACTGCAACAGTGAGTTAAGGGTGATTTCCATTAGTAAATTTTTATTTAAATTTTCTGCCAAAAGTTTATGTTAAAATTCGTAGCCTAATCTTCTTTACGGAAATATAATAATCAATGAACTCTGGTTAAGACTAAGACAAATAGTTGTCAGCAAGGCGTCCTATTAGAAGGCCATATAAGCCTGAAAACTGAATGAACAATGAAAACCTGCTCATAAAAAAGCCTCACACTAACAGTGCAATATAGGCCTATAAACTAAATAGGCCAATTAACTAACTTTATACAAACTAATCAATCTAGTCATATCTTCACCTTTACTTTTAAACTGCCCTCTTTACTTGCCTTTGACGCTTACAGCTACAAAACCGTTTTAAAATGTACCTGCGTTTTTTTCAATCGATAAACGAAGTCGAATGATCGTCTCAAATTAAGGTGACTAGTGATTTATCCTCCATTTGCAATTGTTTAACTTATTTGATTGTTATGTCATCAGGACGTCACAGTTGACGAAACGTCTTGTCCACAACATTACTTTCAACTCATTCTTATTTGATTGACGCATACAGAATGATGTGAACTGCTTTTATTTACAAAAATATTCGCGTGAATTACATCCGTTTTCAGTTTTGAACGAAGCCGACATGCTTGCGGGGCCTTTTATGTTAGAACGCTTTGGTTGTCAGTAAATTCCGGGACAGACGTGGCCCGGTCCGGGACACGGGACGCCAGACGTCAATTCCGGGACTGTCCCGGGCATTCCGGGACGGTTGGCAACCCTATTTCCACGTCGCAGTTAAACGTGGCAAGCAAGTAAAATCTAGGTGAATAAACAACGTAGATACAACGTGGAATACTAGTAAATGCAACGTGGCGTAACAACGTTGTCACCACGAAACCGCGACTCCACACTTTAACGTTGTTTCCACGTGGAAATTTAACGTGGATTCCACGTAAAATTTAGGTAAATGCACAACGTGAATACAACGTGGAATACTAGTAAATGCAACGTGGCGTAACAACGTTGTCACCACGAAACCGCGACTTTACAGTTTAACGTTATTTCCACGTGAAAGTTTAACGTGGATTCCACGTAAAATTTAGGTGAATACACAACGTCGATACAACGTGGATACAACGTGGAATACTAGTAAATGCAACGTGGTGTAACAACGTGGTGACCACGAAACCGCGACTCCACACTTTTACGTTATTTCCACGTCGAAGTTTAACGTGGATTCCACGAAAAAGTTTCGTGGTCACAACGTTGCAGCCACGGGTTTGTGTTTATTGGGACATAACCAGGACTTCAAAGCAGCTCCAGCATGGAGTATAAGCTCTGGGCAAATGGAATCACGACCCGGAGCTTTACCTAGTTTTAAATGTTGGAGGGCAGCAGTAAATTTTCTCTGTGAAAAAGTGTCAGAGATATTTACTGGATCTGGTGTTGTGGCCCTCCAAAGGTCAGACACTTCTTAAGAGACAAGTCAAGAAGACTTGCGGTCAACAGCCTCGTACGTCCCATTTCTAACCAGCTGAGATGCAATAGCATCGGCTGAAACGGGACAGTGATGAGGAGAGTGTCGTGACCTACCAGTAAAGTTGTTCAAAATACTCCATGTTTTCGACAAGAGTGTGAGAAGTCAATGCTCCGAACTTCCTCGGACCATCGATCCCTCCGCTTCCTGTCAATCTTGGCAAGCAGAGCTGCAGCAAGACTGTAGGAAAGTTTTATAGAGGGATTCACACTCTGCATCCCAACACGGAATATACTGTAATTATTTCGATACCCGCGTGGGATAGTCTTTTTGGCTGCTTTCTTAATGATGTTACAGAAGTCCTGGTAAGCCGCATTCACATCAAGTGATTGACTTGATTGCGTGATCTACATCAAGCATCTTGAATGACGCTTTGCGCATAGTCACTGGATGCCGGCGTCCTACTTCAACGGACCACTTACCCATCCTTTTAGGGGCATTCAGACAGCTGAGCTTCGTTTAGTAGAAGCGACACTCTCCTCGGCTTATCGGACCCTGATCACATTCTGCATGGTCTTTTAAGTGGCTCTTAAGATGCTTGCCAAGAGAGATTAAGATCTAGACGTTCGTTTTTCCCAGCTGCGAGGATTCTATTTAAATAGCCTTGCTAGATTTAGAGAAATTACCGAGAGAATTCGGAGTATTGCTATAATACATCCAGGCTCCGTGTTTTCATACCCATAACGCCAGACCTGTTAGATTGAGCTTGCCACAAATAGTTTGGGCTAAGCTTAATGGCCTGCGAACTGGTGTCGGGCGATTTCATTCATCCATGTACAAATGGGATTTTGCTCCTTCACCGAATTGTAAGTGCAGCGCTTCTGAACAAACCGCAGACCACATCCTGTGATAAGTGATTACGACAGAGTTAAAAACCGAAACTTATAGTGCCGTTATAAACAAAATTTGTTGGGGGACAAAAAAAGGATTCTATTATGCAAGTCAACAAATATTTTATCGGTAAGTACACGTTCTCCGGTCAGCGCTGTCAAGATGCGTCGCACAGAACGAATGACTCTCTCCCTGACCCAGTCTTGGTGGCTTGCCGCTGGAAGATTGAAGTCTCTTTCTGGCATCACAAAAATCTCTATCTGGCACAGAGTTTTGTTGATAAGAGACTGGTTCCACTTCGAAACAGTTTTTTCAAGAGGACCCGCGTAGTCCAATCCTACACAAGTAAAGGCCCGGCACCCAAAAGAAACCCTAAATTGAAGCAAGAGGGACATTACTTGTTTCCGAGGGCAGGATGTAATAAACGGCATTTGTAGCAACCTTGCAAAACTCGAAGAACAGTAGCATTGCCATTTATGATCCAAAACCTATGCCGAGTATCGGAAAGAGTATGAAGTACTCCACAATGACCGTTATGCAGATGATAATTCAGGATAATTAGTTTAGTGACATGGTGATGAGAGAGCAAAATAATAGAGTGTTTTATTTCATCAAGTATAAGTGCTCTACGTATGCGGCCTCCCACCCAGAGCAACCCATCAGCAACAAAAGGACGAAGCTTTCTAAGGTTGAAGTTTTTTTGTAATTTTTTAAAAATGTAGTCTAGAAGACAGACTAAAAGAGGAATTATGAAAATGTTGCATTTGTTCAAGAAACTGTTGTCTTAGGATGTAGGCCTACTTGACAATAGCCATTAAAGCAGAATCAATTTCAGAAGTTCGAAGAGACATAGGCAAACACATATTACCTGTACCTTTTTTGCGCAGGTGTATTCCAAATCGATTGACCACGCGACTGCTCTAGTCAGTTTGCTTAAACAAGAGAAGTAGTGTAAGAGTCGTGAAATAGGTTGTGTTAAATATTGAAATAATATTTTAAAATTGGAAACACTGACTAGGGCTAGAACATGGTCGTGTCTAATTCAAAGAAAAGCTGATTGGAGTGAGAGTTAGTTTCAGGGAGACACAGGGTTAGTTTCTGAGAAAAAGTAGTTTGTTCAAAAGAAATTAAGTTCTTCTTGAGCATCTTATCAAATTTTAAAAAATTCCAAAAATTTTGGGCTCACTTTGGGCCCGCAAGAACAATTTTCGCGACGTTTTTTTCTCTTTTTATCTCTTAGAGCAACTAGTTTTCAATCGTTTTTTATTCGAATTAGACACGACCCTAGAACATGTGATTAAATTAGTAGTTGTTTGTTCTTTCTCTATAATTGTTTGTTTGTTCTCTTTGAGGTCCGGACCTTGTCGTGTGGATGGTCCTGAATAAGGATGGCCTCTGGCGCGTGGCTGGGGTTGTTTTTACTTACTGCGGCGACCCTTTAGGATCATGTCGGGCACAGGTGTCAGAATCACGAAGGACTTTCCCGGTGAGAGAGCTCTGTAGCCTTGTTAAGGGTGAAACTTACTCGGACCGTAGGAAGTCTCCTGGGCTGCTTCTGGGTGGCTTCGACAATCCCCGGGTGCAACCCGTTGGGTTTATGGCAACAGCGGGCCAAGATAACATCCTTCATGTCTATTCGGTGTCAATTATGATTAATCCTTGATTATTTCTCTTCGAGTCGGAATCGCAAAAGGACGTCGAAACGAGACGATGCGTGAACCGTGAGTTGTAAAACAAACTGTTTATCTGCCTTTTCTTAATTGTAAAGTTGGGTGTGGAGCTGTTGTCATTTTCAAAGATTTACATCGTTAAGACTGTCATATTGTTGTACTGTAATATTGATGCATATTATACACACTGTTCAGCAGCTTAACACTCATTGTTTATCCGCCAAAATTTCATTTCCTAATTCGCCTTTTTTCTTATTAATTGTTCGTTCCTCTGTAATATAATCTTTAAATTTAAATCACATTTAAATTAGAAACTTCTTAAGGTGAGTTAGAAATTATTGTAGAAAGACAGATCAGATATCCCGCTCACTCGTGTTCAATCGTACCGCCCAGTATTCAACAGGTTGCATGGAACCTTTTATGTGAACATTTGTGTTCAAGCAGACCTTTGCCCAGTAGACATTTTTCATCTAGCCAACGTTGGCGAAAGGCAGTTTTCCAGCAGCAGAAATGTTGGCAAGATGATGGCGTCCAATGTTGGCCCAGAGTCGAGTGCACCAAAATCACATTTTCTGCCAACATTGATAAACTGCGCTTTGCCAGCGTTTAGCCAACACTGAAATTCCAGACACTGTAGAGAGTTGGCTAACTATGAATGACCAGCGCATGCTACTGCAACTGCCCAACTGCTTCAGCAATCTTACCAACGTTGGCAAAACGGTAACTCCCAACTCAAGAAACATTGGCAAGATGTTGGTGCTAAACATTGGCCCAGAGTTGTGTGAGGTGGATTCTACTATTTTGCCAACCTTTACCCTACGTTTACTCAATTGTACCACTATGCATCATTACCACTGTAGCGAACTTAACTAACAAACCGTTGGAATGCTCCACTTGGTCTCGTGCTGGTCACATGACGGTTTCTTGTTTATAAAAGATTGGACGCGTCCGGTAGTTGATTTTTTTTTTAATATTACGAGTTATAAACACACACAAAAATTCAACTTAAAAACATTTTAAGGAAAAATATGACAAAACTTGTATATACCATAGGTTAAGATGTGTAAATAGGTATTAGTTGTAGATTGGAATTTAAATTGGTTATATAACGGAGGGCAAATGCGAAGAAAAAAAGGAAAAAAATAATAATATAAAGTGGTAGATTTATATGGTGTACTTTGAATAAGAGGAAACAATAAATAAAAAGAAGGTAAAAAAAGATTATTTTAGTTTGTGTTACTTATATTTAGAAATATAAAACAACATAAAATGTACAAAATATTTAAGTGAACAATGAATAAATGACGGTAGAAATATTTACAATGCATTAAATAACTAAACTAAGGGCATTTTTACACGCAAACTTGAAAATATTAAATTGATAATTTGTGAAATAGTTGCAGAAAACGATAAATTTATTCATCAGTATTAATCATAAGTATGCAAGTCTAGTAAAAATTTTTTTTTTTTATGACAGCTTTGGAAAGTCTGAGGAAAAAAGAACAGGATGTCAAATTACTAAAACAAAAAGGTTAAAAAAAGAATGCATGTGCAACGCTAAAATAAAAGGAGAAAGGAATTTATTTCAAATAATCAGGGAATTAAGTTTTGTTCAAGGAAGGATTTAAATTTTGTTTTAATTTTATATTTTTTTCCTATCAGGGAAGAAGTAGGGATGGGAGTAGGTAGAGATATAGTTTCTTAGGTTATATAAAGAAAGTCTGATTAAGGAGGCTAGTTTGGATATTATGATGTGGGATGTACCTATTGTGTTTGTGTAGTTGAAGAGAAGTGTGCCTTGTGTGAGAGAAGTTGTTTTTTTTAATATGGAAGTGAGAAGGGGTTCTAGATGTGAAATTAAATTAAGGGTAAATGGACAATGGAAAAAAAGATGGTGAGGATCATCAGAAGGAGAGAGACAGATTTTGCAAAGATAGTCATTAAGGTTTCGGGGTTTGAGGTTATGTTTGGAAAAGAAACATCCCCAGGTATAGCCTTTATAGGCTGTCCTGAAAAATATTTCTTTTTCTAGGTTTGAGAAAAGGGAAGGACAGGGTTTTACAAGGGTTAGTCATAGCCACGTATGGGGGATAGTAGTATTTAGAAGAATAATAGGGTTAGGGTCAGGTTGAAGTAAGGTCTGGTATAGTGATTTGAAGGTTAGATTATCGATGTCTTGAGGGGAAGTAGAGATTTTTGTAAATAGAGAAAGGGTTTTAGACCAAAGAGGGTTGGGATTAGGACGGTGGGGTTGGGAGTTAGAATAGAGTCCAGGTTTTATGTATAAGATTTTAGTACCAATATTATAAATTGAATAAGACATCCAGAAATAAGAATGAGGGTTAGGGGTTTTAAGAAGATAAATAAATTTCCATAAAAAAGCTGTAGAAGTTTTGAGTCTTATATTAAGGAGGGCAATACCACCGTCTGATTTGGGCAGGTAGAGGGAGGATCTTTTAATAGGTTCAAAAGGGGAGAAGTCCATAAGAATTTGAAAAGAAGAGTAGTTAGGGATTTGATCTGTTTAGGGTTTGGAAGAATAATTCTGAAAAGAAAGGGGATTCTAGGTAAAAAGTGTTGGTTTAAGGAGATAGTTTTTGAGAAAAGGGAATCTTTAGGGTTTAAAGTCGAAAGAGAAGTATGAGGGAGTGAACGAATTAGGTCGTCCCAGTTTTTTGACAGATCTTCTTTATGAAAAGAAAAAGTTATTCCAAGGATTTTAGTGGAGGTAAGAGTTTTACCTTGGGGAAAAGCAGAACGAAAAGATGATAGTAAAGTTGAAAGTTAGAGATTATAGAGGTTTTGGAATGATTAATTTTAAGACCAGAATAAGAGGAAAACTCTTCGATTATCTCACGAATTGCAGAAAAGGATTGGGGGGATGATATAAAAAGGGTCAGGTCATCGGCATAATGACTGACTTTAAGTGAAGAGGTACCAATGGAAATTCCTTGAATTTTAGATGAAGCTAGTATTTTTTTGGTTAGAGGTTTAATGCCAATTAAGAGTAAGAGCACGCTAAGTGGGCACCCTCGGCGAATGCCACACTTAATGGAAATGGGATCGGAAAGATAGCCATTTAGGTTGAGTTGGGCTGTTAAGTCAGAGAGAATGATTCGAATCTAGTTCAGAAGAGTAACTGGCATTCTTAATTTTGAGGCGGTAGAAAGAATAAATTCGTGAGATATTGTATCGAAGGCTTTGTAAAAGTCGATTTGAAGTATAGCTAAGGGTTGGACAAAGTCATTTGTAAAGTTGATGGCAGAAAGGATGTTTAGGTGATTATTAAAGATCTGTCTGTTTGGTAAACCGCATTGTTGTTCTAGAGAAATCATAGAGTTGAGGATAGGTTCGAGTGTGGAAGAGATAATAGAAGATAGAATTTTATAATCAGAATTAAGAAGAGGGCGCCAGCCTTTAACAGAAGTGGGGTTAGATGTTTTAGGGATTAATTTGATAAGAACGCGAGATTGGGAACAAGTAAGTTTTTTTTGAAGATAGGTGTTGTTGAAATTTTGGCATAAGATTGGGGTTAGCAAGGGTAAAGAAGTATAAAGGCTTGGGGTAAAACCATCAAGACCAGGGGAAGAATTTATATTAAGGGTTTGGATAGCTGCACGAATTTCATTTTGAGTAATCAAAGGGGAGGATGGGAGAGTTCGAGATAAGTTGTTAGGATTAGAGGTAAAAATTTCATCAAGATAGATTAAAGAGCTAGGAGGAGTAATTATTGGATTCCATAGGTTTTTGAAGAAGGATAGGTAGGAGGAGAAGTTATTTGAACCATTTTGCTTTATAGGTGAAAAGGAGGAGGTATTTGAGTCAATAGTGTTAATTTCAAAGTTTACTGTAGACCGCACAGCGAATCCCTCTCTTCTTTAGCTCCAAATTCTTCAAACTATAGAGAAACTATCCGAGCCTTCCCCAATCACACCGCTGGCTTTCCCACACGTCTTATAGCTTTATAATATTTATTAAAGTTGAGATTTCGATATGAAGGTATAACAGGCTTCCACAATCCAACGACCACAATTATTTTCTCGACAATACTGCTTAAACGATGCAGTTAACTATACAACCAACGTGCAGCCAACGTGCTCCCAACGATGCAGCCAACGATGCAGCCAACGATGCACTTAACTATACAACCAACGTGCAGCCAACGATGCAGCCAACAATCCAATCGCAAAACGAAAGTTACCCAAGTTTCGCTTGCGATCTACAAACTCACTCTACAAACTCAACCACCGAACCACTTGATCACCAACGACTGAAAGAGCAATTAAATTTACCAACATCTCAATTTATAGTGCGCTCGCCACGTGTAAGTGAGCCAATAAGATTTCATTAAGATCGTTGCACGTGATCTACCTATAAAGCAGTGAACGCAAACAATAGAATTAATTAACACGTTTCAAAAAAGACTTCTATGCAGTTAATTAACTTTTTCAATTTCAGTGCGAGTTCTATTCTTATGATTTTAACAAATAGTAAGAAGGGATTTGGATTTGATTAAATTTTCAGTAACAGAAGCAAGAAGAGAGGGATTGTCAATACTTGTCAGCGGGGGTAAGCGGGGTCTAATTTGTGGTCCTAATTGTTTGTTATATTGTATTTGTTCTAGTTGATTTGTGATATTTGAGATTTCTTCATGTTGTTCAAAATGCTTTGCCTTGGTTAAATTTTCCTGTAATGTGATTTGTTTTCTGACCATTTTATTGTAATGTAATTTCGAGTAAAAGATTAGTTGCTGTTTAATTTTTTGCTTAATTTTGTCCCACTACTGTAGGGGCTGTTGGATGGGATTTGGGGGGAACAGGTTTTTAATAAACGAATTGATATAAAGAAGTGTTGAAGAAGAAGCAAGGATAGAATTGTTTAGTTTCCGGTGTGAAGATTTAAATTTTGTTTTGGAGGGTATTTTAAGAGAGAGAAGAGGGGCCTTGTTATGATCGGAAAAGGATATGTTGTGATAGGAGGAGTGAGTTATTTTGGCTGTTAGGGATGAAGAAATATAGATCCGGTCAAGTCTAGATGTAGGATAGGAACGGGAAAAGGAGAAAGTTCTGGAATTAGGATATAGAAAGCGGTATGAATCAATCAGGTCAAAATTCGAAAGTATTTTTTGGAATAAGATTATCATTTGTATTAGGTGTGTAGTGTCCAGTTCTGTCGATTGGGTTTAAAACTAAATTAAAATCGCCGGCTATTATTACGTAATTGTTTTTCTATTCTAAATTATGGAGGTAAGAAGTCAGGGTTTTGATGGCTTTAATACGGTTTGAGGTTTGGGTAAAAGTTCTCCAGAGGGGAGATGACAATCGATCAGTTTGGAGTCGACTCCCGAATAAAATTAGTTGAGATTTATATAAAAATGTAGACTGCAATAGAATCTTTTATCTGTGGTTTTATTAGCGACGTAGTTGCTGTATTCGTCCTCCTCCTTCATGCTTTCGAGTGCGTTGATTGCGTGTTGGTTAGCGTTGTTTAAGTGATGATTGACGTTGGTGATGAAGCCAGCATACATGGGCGTCCCGTGACCAATTTCCAGGGGGGAGGGGTAAAACTTCTGGGAGGATCAGAATTATGTGAAAATGCAGTTTATACAGCAAAATTAAAGTATTTTATAATAGTTCAGTTCAGTTCATTTTCAGTTCAGTTCAGTTCAGTTCAGTTTTCTTTTATTTCTGCTCCGCCACATGAACAAAATAACAAAATGTTGAAAAGTTTGTGTGTTGTTAAAGACGGGGTTAGAAAGAGGAAGAAGCAACAAAACGAGTTGACGTTGTGTCTTGCTAATTAGCGATGAAAGGTGTGACTTGTTGTTTAATATAGAAGCAAGGTTGCTTCACCTCATTATAAAATTTTATAATAAAAGTTAATTGTTATAGTATGTGACGTCATAGCGCACGGCTCTACTGCCTTCTTCTCTCTGGTTTGTTAAGTGTGGTTTACCGCGTGATAAACTATTATTAGTATAACTTACAGATTCATTCGTATAACTATCGTGTAACTCCGTATAAATAAAAGAGCTAATTGCAGATACTAGTGGAACTCATAACATGGCGTCGTCGGCAGTCAGCTTATAAATTTGTTTAAAGAAAATAAGCTTACGAACCATTATAAAAGTATACTGCAAGTTCGTGATCGGAGATTTGTAAAAGATTGAAGATAAAAGAGAAATGGCAAAAAACAAGCGAGAGCTGCAAGCAGAATTAGAAGCAGCAAACAAACGTATAGCCGAATTATCTCAATCTAATCAAAACGCGAATAGTAATATTAATAACGAGGAACCTCCCTCTTGGTTAAAAACTCTTTTAGAGGCACAGTCTGAAAGCCAGCGACAAATGCAACAAATAATCGAACGATTTTCGCAACAGCAGCTGGCCCAAAGCGCGAACAGCGAGAGAAGCGAATCACGTGAGCAAACCATTGACGTCAACAATTCTAACAACGAGGCAAGGCGAACCAAAGCGGACGCACAAAAGCCTTCCACACTGCAGGTGGGAATTTCGTTAGCTGAATTTGCGAAATGGCGTAAATCGTACAACGATTATGCTACGGTCTCGCTTGCAACAGAGCTGCCATTGAGCAGTCAGTTGGCATTGCTTCGCGGTTTTTTTTCGATGGAAATGCGAGAAGCCGTAGAACATGTACTTCTTATCCCGGATGATACTACACTTAAACCAGACGAAGTGTTAGATAAAATCAAAAATTACATCCGGAGTCAAAGAAATATAGCGTTAGATTGCGTCGCATTTGAAGAGAGAAAGCAAGCGGCTGGCGAAAACTTCGATTCGTTTTTAATCGCGATTGAAACTTTGGCGAGAGACGCAGACTTGTGCAATGAATGTTTAAATCGTCGTTTAGTCACAAAAATCATGTCGGAAATATATGACAAAGAGACTCGAATAAAGCTCCTAGCCATGTCCTCATTACCTGATCTTCAGACCGTCACTGATTTATGCAGATCGGAAGAGTCAGCAAAACTAGACGACGCGCGAATAAGCCGACAGCTGAATGAGAGAAGAGCGTACCAAAGCAAATTTCGTCGAAATTTCTATAAATCTAAAGAGCGCAATAAAAATCCCTGTACAAAATGCGGTAAAAAGACCTGCCCACCAAAAGGTCAAACCCACTGTCCCGCAAAGGATACAGAGTGCTTAATATGTCGCAAAAAAGGTCACTCTACATCAATGTGCTTTCACAACAAACCCGGGTTTAACAGACGCGAAGAAACGAAGAAAAAGTTAACGGGACAAATAAAGCGTAGATGCAATGCTAATGCAAATTTCGATAACTCCGCGGCTCCCAAAATAACTGTTAATCTTTTTTCTCTTAAACATCGTAACCCGTTAGGTTCCACAGAAGCTACACCAGACACAGGTGCTGAAGCAAGTCTTGTTGGGGTAAACATCATTCAACGGCTCGGAATAGACCTTGCTAATCTAATGCCGCCAAATCAAGACACTCTTAGTGCAGTAAACCGGCAGACCGTAACATGCGTAGGGACTTTCCCATGCATCATCGAATACTGCGGCCGATTCGTGGAAGAAACCATTTACGTCTGTCCTGAGGTAGAAGATTTTTTGCTTGCTTGGTACGTATGTCAACAGGTTAACATTTTACCTGACACGTATCCTCAACCGATAAATTCATCAAAAACACCTCGAAAATTAGCAAGCATATTCAAAGCAGAGAACACAAGATTCATTATATCAGAGAACCCAACTGAAGCAGAAATTAGTCAAATTGAGAACAAGTTGATAAAATCGTACAGCGATGTGTTTTCTGAAGACACAACATTACGGGAAATGAACAGTAAACTCATGAAAATTTCCTTGAAAGATGATGCTGTTCCATTTGCTTTACCTGTTCCACGCCAAATACCTTTAGCTTTCAGAAAGATGGTGAAGACAGAGCTTGACCAACTCGTACAAGGCGGAGTCATTGCACCAGTAACAGAAGCAACTGATTGGGTGCACCCTATGGTCGTTGTACAAAAACCCAATGGTGGAATTCGTCTCTGTATTGATTTGCAGAAATTGAACAAATACGTACGCCGTCCATATCATCCATCTAAATCACCTGCTGAAGCTATTTCGAATATTTCTTCTTCGTCTAAATTTTTCTCAACATTAGACGCCACTAAAGGATACTGGCAAGTACCTTTAGAAAAAGAAAGTCAAGACTTTACCACATTCATTACGCCGTTCGGAAGATTTAAATTTCTTCAAGCTCCGATGGGACTAGCTTCTTCTCAAGACGAATATTGCGCAAGAGTCGATGAAGCTCTGCAAGGCATTGAAAAAGTCGAAAAAGTGGTAGATGACATTCTTATTCAAGGCGAAACCGCACAGGAGCACTTGAATACCGTAGTGGCTGTACTAAACAGATGTCGAGAACACGGTATTACTCTTAATCCGAAGAAAGTGCAGTTACTACAAAGTGCTGTGAGATATGTCGGATATATAGTGAGCAGCGACGGTATTAAAGCAGACCCTACAAAAATTGAAGCAATCTCTGAATTCCCTGCTCCAACAAATATAACTGAATTACGATCTTTTATGGGTATGGCAAACCAGCTGGGCGGATTTACTCACCTACTCAGTGAAGCAGCAGGCCCACTTCGGGACTTGCTCAAACCAAAAAATGCTTTTCTCTGGTCACCCCAGCATGAAGAAACATTTACAAAGACAAAAGACATTCTTTGTAGCCCCCATATTTTGGTTGCATTCGACCCCAATCTGGAAACGATGCTGCAAACAGATGCATCTCGGTTGAAAGGTCTAGGTTTTGCACTTTTGCAAAAACATCAAGAAACGTGGAAATTGGTTCAAGCAGGATCACGTTTTATAACTGAGACTGAGGCCAACTACGCTATGGTTGAACTGGAATTGCTTGCTGTTGTTTGGGCTATGCGTAAATGCCGCATATATCTGCAAGGCTTACCCAATTTCGAGCTGATAGTAGATCACAAGCCATTAGAGTCAATCCTGAATACCCAGACACTCGATATGGTGGATAATCCCAGGATTCAGAGACTTAAAGAAAAACTCAGCGCTTTTATATTCCACACCACCTGGAGAAAAGGCAAAGACCATGTGATCCCTGACGCGTCGTCACGAGCACCGTGTCGCGACCCAGAACCAGAAGATAACATAAACGTAGACACAACCAGAATGATTTGCAAAAACGTTTCTACAATTCTGAGAGGAAAAGACCCAGAAGTCACAAAAGAAACATTTATCGATCCAATGCTGGAAGACTTAAAAGAAAGTACTCAGCAGGACGAAGCAGCACAACAATTAATCACTGCTATTAAAAGCAACTTTTCAAAAGGAAACGAATATCCATTAGCTCAACCTTTCAAAAAGCTGAAAGATCAGCTTACTTTCGAAGATGGATTAATTCTCCTGAACAGCCATCGCATTGTGGTGCCGGTACAGAAAAGAAAAGAAATACTGACAAAAGCTACATGCCTCACATCAAGGCATCGAAAGAACAAAACAAAGAGCGCGTCAAATAGTGTACTGGCCAGGAATCAATAGCGACATCAAAAATACCGTTGAAGCCTGCACGAAATGCCAAGAGCACCAACCAAGCTTGCAACAGGAACCATTACAACGCAATCCCCTCCCATCAAGACCCTTTGAAGACGTATCTGCAGATTTATTTTATTATGCCGGTAAGACTTACCTGGTTTATGTAGACCGTCTGTCGGGATGGATTAAGCTCAGCGAGTTCTCTCATGACCCTAGTTCACATCAGATAATCAGCACTATAAGAAAATTTTTCGTGGACACAGGGGTACCAGTACGAATCAGAACTGACGGAGGACCGCAATTCACATCAAGCAAGTTTCAACAGTTTCTCAAGAAATGGGGAGTAACTTCCACCATAAGTACTCCACATTACCCACAGTCAAACGGACACGCAGAAGCAGCAGTGAAAGCCATGAAGCACCTTGTTGCCAAAACCGCTGAGCATGGTAGTCTCGACTGCGATGAATTTAGCAGCGGCCTAATCGAATGGGTTAACACACCCAAGGCCCATGGGTTATCACCAGCCGAAATTTTATACGGCGCCCCGCTACGTTCAATCGTCCCAGCTAAACTGAAATATTTCAAGGAAGATTGGCAAAACAAATTCGACAAGTGGGACGCAGCTTTATCAAATCTACAAGTGGCTGCAGAAACCGAATACAATAAACGCGCAAAACACCTCAATCCACTAAAAATCGGACAACATGTTCGAATTCAAGACCATATTACAAAAAAATGGTTGCGATCGGGACTCATCATCGGCGTCGGGAGAAACCGCGACTACCACATAAAACTACCGAGCGGTCGAGTCTGTTGGCGCAATAGACGTTTTATTCGCCCTCTCCCCACCGAAGGGGGAGACCCCAAAGAGGAAATGATGACATCAGACGAACGTCACGTCCATTTTGAAGATGAAGTCTTCCCACCATCTCCAACCTCGCGGCGAAGCGTGAGACAAAAACGCTTTCCTGATCATTTAAGGGATTTTGTATGAAGTAGCGTAAAACTCATAGCTCTTGTGCCGTATTGTATATAGTTTGTGCATGTTTATTAATCGGGCTCGTACAACGTACTAATATTTTTCTTAGACAACCTTTTCGCTAAAAAGCTTCTTAAAAGGGGGTTGTTATAGTATGTGACGTCATAGCGCACGGCTCTACTGCCTTCTTCTCTCTGGTTTGTTAAGTGTGGTTTACCGCGTGATAAACTATTATTAGTATAACTTACAGATTCAGTCGTATAACTATCGTGTAACTCCGTATAAATAAAAGAGCTAATTGCAGATACTAGTGGAACTCATAACATTAATTTTTTAAATAAATAATAAAAGTCAGTTCATTTTATAATAAAAAGTCAATTTCCAGGGAGCATATGCCCACTTTTTCCCCAGCGGACGTCCATGCCAACATATAGGTAATTAACTAAGAACTATTTTTAATTCAGCAAATAGAAACGCTTAAAAAACGAATCATTAATAAAAATTTTAATAATTCCAAATAAAATTATGCGCATATCAAATGGAGCATTGTGCAACACGCACCGGGCTCATGCCGCGCAAATAAAATTGATTCATATAGACTTGAACAAAGGAGAACAAAGTTACATTGACATTTTGTTGGCAGAGTTGGCAAATAGTTGGCAGTTTTTCCGACTTTTTACTGTCATCGATTCTATTTGAATTCTATTGAATTCTATTTGAATTTGAATTGAATTCTATTTGAATAAGGTAAATTGGTAAGATTTGTAAAATTTTTTTTAATTTGTTAAATTGATAATTAATTTGATAGAATGTCCAAAAATTCTGAATATGTTAATCTGAAGCAACAAATTGAAGCAATGAAAAAAAACTACAGCAATTTTGAAATAAATCTAAAAAAAGATATAAAAGAAATGATTGAAGAAACGATAAATGAAAAGATAAAGTACCTTATTGAAAATACTATGGAGAAATTTGCAAATAAAATGGAGAAAAAATTGGAGCAAATATGGGACCAAATGAAAATGCAAAAAGAAGAAATAAATGAATTGCAAAAAAGCCAAATTTTTATCAGTAAAGAGTATGAAACAATGAAAAAAAAATGGATGAAACTAAACAAATTGAAAAAAATAATTCACATCAATTAAAAAACATAGAAAATGAATGTGAAGAAATAAAAAATAAATTATTAGCAAAAGAAACAGAGTTAGATAATCTGGAACAGTATGGAAGGGAAAATCTTGAATTTCATGGAGTTCCAGTCCAACAAAATAAAAATACAAATAAAATTATTCAAAATCTTCTAAAGCGAATAAACTTCGATATAAATGAAAATGAAATATCAACTTCCCATCGGCTACACTCGAATAAAGAAAATATACCACCTCCAATAATAGTGAGATTTTCCAAAAGAGATACTCGAAACAAAATCTATGCTAATAAAAGAAAATTTAATGCTGTCACAAACTTTGGAATACCTGAAATGAACAATTTATACATAAATGAAAATTGAACAAAAAAAAGAAGTGAACTTTTAGCAAAAACTAGAAAAGCAAAATATGAAGCCAAGTATAAATATCTGTGGACAAAGAATGGTAACATTTTTGTCAGAAAATCTGATCAAACCCAAAGTCTACACATTAAAAGTGAACAAGACATTGCCAAAATTAACTAATGCATTGTTTTTTTGATTTTTTGTTTTTTTGTATTGTTAAGTAGATAATATAAATAGAATAGAACCATACATTCAAATGACAACTATATCATCAGACAGCACAGCTAATCACCCTGTAAAACACTTAAATAATATTTTTGCCATTGAAGAAAATACATCAAACTACTATAAAATAATAGAATTTCAAAAGCTCATCAACCAAAATAAAAATAAATTCAGTATTCTACATATAAATATAAGAAGTCTTTACAAAAATTTTCCTAAAATTGAAAACATGCTTCTTGAACTAAATCAATATCCTGATGTAATAGCCTTGACTGAAACAAAAATCAAGGAATCTGGCACTCAAGTAAATAGAGTATTAACCCTTAGAATACCACTGGGGTCCATATGGACCCCAGCTTAAAATTGATTAAAAATAGCGGAAAAAGTATCAAATAAAAAAGAACGATGTTTTGTGACTTTGTCTGTTTTATGGGTCTATACATAATCGCAGTTTGTGTTTTTTATATTTAATTTTGAATGTTTAGATAATAACAAAAATATCATTATTTACCATGGGGTCCAAATGGACCCCACCGGTAAGAGATGCTATAAAAAAATCCTGGTAATCTAAGGGTTAAATGGTTACACTTTTGTTCATAATGACATGAAAACAAGTGCTGGAGGAGTGGGTATTTATATTAAATCACATATTTACTTTAAACTTAGACAGGATCTTGAAATAAAATGTAGAGAGTATGAATCTATTTGGATAGAAATAGTACAAAATGGTAAAACAAATGTAATTGGTGTTATCTATAGACATCCAAATTATAATTTTCAAGAATTTCAAAATAATTTTTTAAACACCTTGCACAATTTAAATAAGACTAGATGTAAATTCTATATTTGTGGAGACTTTAACATAAATCAACTAACTTATTACACATCAAGCAATGTGAAATGCTTTACTGATTCAATCATGAGCTTGGGATGTGAAAATGTGATAAAAAAACCTACTAGAATTACAACCCACAGTGCAACACTTATTGTCCACATCTATACAAACAATTCACAAAATCACATCACAGCTGGGATCTTGATAGATGATATTAGTGATCATCTACCAACATTTCTTTTAATAGCAACAAAAAACATTAAAAAAGTAAAGAGCTGGAAAAACACTCAAAGAAAAAATATGAACAGCATTGAAATGGAAAATTTTTTAATTGATTTACAAAATTCCTTTTCAAATTGGTCTTGTATCAATAGCACAATAGAAGAAGATTTGAATAAATTTAATTCTACATTTGAATTAATTATAGATAAATAGCACCCAAAACAACTATCACAAGAAAACAAAAAAAGTTAAGACAAAAACCATGGATAACAAAAGGATTACTAAAATCAATAAAACACAAAAATAAGTTGTATAAAATATTTATAACAAATAAAACAGAATCTTCTTCTTTAAATTACAAACAATACAGAAACAAACTGAACCATTTATTAGAGATAGCAAAAATACAGTATTATCAAATCTCTGTAATAAAAAACAAAAATGATTCCACCAAACTATGGAAAACTATTCATGAAATATTACAAACTAACACAAAAAAAACTCACACAAATTTTGAATTAGTCAATGATAAACAAAAAAAGACAACAGATGAACCAGAAATAGCAAACATATTTAATAAATTCTTTAGTACTGTAGGATCCACAATGGCCTCTCAAATTCAATCACCAAAAATGACTCCACCAAAACAAATGAAGTGCCCCCCAAGTTCCTTCTTCTTTGGAGAAACAGACCCTGAAGAAATAAATCAGCTGATTAGTGAACTAAATGAAAAAACTGCTGTACGAAAAAATGATATTGAAATAAAGTACTATAAAATAGCAAAGTCTGTAATATCTCCAATTATCAGCAAAATGATCAATAAATGCATAAGTCAGGGTTCCTTCCCAGATTGTCTGAAAATTGCCCAAGTCATACCAGTTTATAAAAAAGGATCAAAAACTAACTGTAGTAACTATCGTCCAATTTCACTCTTATCTCCTTTATCAAAAATCTTTGAAAAAATTATCTCTTCTCGATTAAATAACTATATTGAAAAAAAACAACTTTTATCTGACTGTCAGTTTGGATTTTGACCAAATTATTCTACCTCCCTAGCAATATCAAATATTTGCAATAACATTCTCCTAAATAAAGACAAAGGCTTTTACACTTGCTCTGTATTTTTAGACCTCTCAAAGGCATTTGATACTGTGGACCATGCATTACTAATAAATAAATTAAAGAATTGTTATGGCATAAGGGGGACCCCACTATGCTTACTAAACAACTACTTATCTAATCGACTTCAATACACTTGTATTAACAGTACTATCTCAAGCCTTGAATCTATAACTTGTGGTGTCCCACAAGGATCAGTACTTGGACCACTACTGTTTTCATTATATGTTAATGACATGCCACTAGCTTCCTCATTTAAAACAACATTATTTGCAGATGATACTCTCTTGATGATGACAGGATATGATTTAAATAAATTACAACAACAAGTAAATCAAAATCTAGCTTTAATTGAAAATTGGCTAAGATACAACAAATTATCACTAAATTACAATAAAACAACATACTTATTGTTTACAAAAAAAGGTAAGATAAAAAACAGGAATTTTAATGTATCTATAAATAAGATAGAAATAAAACGTTCTGATCATGTAAAATACTTGGGAGTATATATTGATGACAAAATGAATTGGTCATATCACATAAATCACCTAACACAACATTTGCGAAAATCTATTGGTTTGATATGTAAAATTAGGCATTATGTTAATGAAAAAACCACAAGAATGCTATACTATGCTCTTGTCTATTCTCATCTTCAATATGGCATAACCAGTTGGGGTTTTGCTGATGCTTTTTACATGAAATCTCTAAATACTTTACATAACAATGTACTAAGAATCCTAGCTAACTGTAGTTATAGAACAAAATTATCTCCTGTCTATAAAGCACAAAATATCCTTAAATTAGAAGACATACATAAGCTGGAAGTAGGTAAACTCATGTTCAAAATTATCAATAATGGAAAACCACAACAATGTAGAGTTTTATTTACTAAGTCTAGAGAAATTCATAACCACTCGACTAGACAAGCAAAAAATGAGAGTATTTATATCTCACAAATCCAAACTAATTCTGGAAAAAAATCAATTCAATATGCAGGAGCAATATTGTGGAACAAAATACCTAATTCAATTAAATCTCTTTCTTTTACTTCTTTCAAAAAAGAATATAAAAAACAACTAATATGGAAATACTAATAGAGTACTAAAGTGTTATTTCTTGTATGTTGGATAAAAAATCAAAAATTTAACCTCATCTAGTTGGAATATGCACAAAATGTCTCATAATTTTAGAATAAATAATATTACTTTAGAATTATTGTATCTGTTGTATGCTTTCTTTCTCTGCTTATATTTGTTTATATTTTTTTTTTTTTTTTTTTTTTTTTTATTATTATTTCTTTTATAATCAGCACCAGTATTTCATATCCAGTATTTCTTGCCTTTTTCAAATTAACTTCATGTTACTATATGAAAAAATGGAGGCACCTCGACTTTGATAACCGTATGGTTCTTTCGATGCCTCCATGGTGTAACTTGCATGCACAATTCTCAATCAGTTAGATTTTGTTCTAATTAAAAAGTTTGTTAGTTGTTAATATGTCGTGCTATGGTTATGCCAAATAAAAAAATTTTGTTTGTTTGTTTTGTTTGTTGTCATCCAAAAACCGTTCGAATTTTTTTTCAACTATCAGACCATAGAGACTAACTTTTTTTTATTCTTTTTAAACGTTGAGGCATAACAAAAACATATAGGCTATCCCTCATTAGAAAATGTTCTATTATTTAACAATCAAAGCAATTGAAATTTTATCAAGCAAAAAACTGTAGCAGGAAGTACATTACTTATTGTCGCTGTTTTGTAAAAAGCTTGCATTAATATTTAACACAAACAACTGGTAATGTCTTTGAATAAAAAATTTTGGCCAACTTCTTACTAGCGTATCACCAACTTAGTCACAGGGGAGACAGCCAATGCTGCCTTCAACATTGGCCCAACACATTACCAGCAGCTGAGAACACGAATTTTACTAAGCAAAGAAACAGTGACAAAAAAGCTTTTTTCAGCGTAAATTTAATTTTTTCCCCCCTTTTGTACTTAACGCAACAAATAGAATAAACCAAAACTCAAAAATAAATCATCGACAGAAAGTTGACATTGCTGGTTAAATGTTGGCAATTTTGCCAACTTTCTCCCAACCCAGCCGCGCTAAAGCCAACGTTGACCCGATGATGAATGTTTAGGGGGTGTAGGTCTAATATATTTTACCATCCTGATCTGAAACCGAAATCTGAAAGCAGTATTCGGGAGTTGTAGGCCAACAACTTTCACCCTTTTCATAAACGTAGGACCATAGAGCCACAACTCTGCCGCTTTACGTTGGTTCGGCAATTTACCTCGGGGACCCAAGGTCAGCTGGATTTAATTTAGTGTCACCATACCTCCACTGTGATGGGTTAGAAGCCTCATGAATCAGGGAAATCTTGTTTGCTACAAACATATGAAACTTGTTGGTTTAGCACTGAGGTTAAATCAGTCCAATACAGAACTCGAGATATGCTTAAACAGTAGGGCGTAAACACTATCTCATTGGATGAATTGTAGGCTACTACATCAATTGTAATGAATACGATTGTAATTTCGGTTGTGCTTAGATTTAAATCCAACACGGTTAAGAATGTGAAGGATAAATATAGAAAAAAATAAAATGAAATGAAAAAACTTTTAGAAGTTTTAATTCAGGTCTAATTTAATAACTCGTTTAAACCTTCCAAGTAGGCTTTGTACAACAGTAGCCTGGCTTAGTTTCTTTAAACCACTAACGAGCAGTTTTCAATCGCACTCACTCATTCTATGAAATATTTAAAAAATCCATTGAACGTAGAGCCTACTCATCATCATAATCTCTATTTATCCTTTAACTTGTAGGAAAATGTCAAAGGCTTTCCGGCAAACGTGCCGCACTTAAACCGACCTCTTTTGAGTCATTTGAGTTGCCGAGATACTGCTCTCCCTTAAAAAGTTTTTTACCGGTATTTATTTTTAGTGTTTATTTAGCAATATGTCTGAAATTTGAGCTCCTTGCCAAGACCCTCAAGCAGAGAAGTGGCGTAAAGAATTTTACTAAAAAACACAACTGGAGTATAGGAATAGCTTAGAACGTACCAATCCCTCTCGTTACCATATGCCGCTTCTACCTTAAGCAATACCCGCTGAGGAACGGAGCGACGCTTTTACACAGCATAAAGACTACCATCTCATTACTCTTTTATTATTTTTAAACAGGCTTGTTTTTGTTTTTCATACGTACAGTAGTTACAGATATGTGCAATTTATAGGCAGTGTTGCTCTAATATTGTCTCCCTCATGCAGTATAGCTTGATGTTGCACATAAAAGGTTGAACTTTTTTTTTGATAAAAAAAAGAATATTTACATATGTTGTAAGTCTGCTAGTATCTCAGTTACAGTATTGGAAGAACATGGTGTCTCGTCTGCTATTCACTCTTGCTAACCTCGCAATACTTTAAGAATTTCCAAAATACAAAAGTTTATGAAGTAAGCTTGGCAAATAATAAATGAGAACTAGAATGTGAATGGTATAAAAAATCTATTGGAACATTCTGCTGTCTCCTTGGGAAAGACACATTACGACATTTTACTCTGCTTGGTGGTCTTGGCAAGCAATTCTAAATTTCAGTAATATCTCTGTATAACTAAAAACTTAAATTAGAAAATTTCAACCAGATAGCGATATCTTGGCATTTATGGAAGCAAGCCAGGGTAATTGCTTGCCTGATCTATAGCACCTCTGTCACTTTCCTCTGAGTCAGGAATAAATGTAGAGATAAAATGAAAAATGAATGAAATAATCTAAAATTAGTTTTTTGAAACATTGTTTTTTTGTATAGGTTGTATATAGATGATTTTTTTGATAGTAGATATGTGGTACTGGTAGATTTAAAACAATATTTTTTGTATTAAAATCTTTATGTAATATGGCTTCAATTTTGACGAATGAAAAAGTATTAAAAGTTATTTATTTCCTTCTCAAGCACAAATCTCTATTTAAAAAAGCAGCTATTGCTTCTTCAGCACTTGCCAGCCTTCGACTTATTTATTGGTATGTAGAAATTAATATAGTTTTTTATGAATTTTGAAGTTTTTTGTGTTTGGTATAGGTAATATCAAATGTAATCAAGTATGAAAAATTTAAATTTTTGTGAGTTGTGGGCAGGCAGTATAGGTCTTGTTTACTGTTTGCTGTTACTAACCTTGCAGGTTTTGGAGATTTTCCAAAATTTAAAAGGCAATGAACTAAACTTGTGAAATACCATATATATTGAACAACAACCAGTAGTACTGGATCTTTTCAAGAAGAGACTGTAACTGTTGTTTGTTGGTGAAACTAACCCAGAATCCTCCCTACAGCACTGGGAGGCACTAAAAAAAATAAGAGAAAAAGAATCTCTCAAGAAGCAATAGTAACCACAGGTGGATTCCAGGTCAAAATAAATAACTAACAAAATAAGTTATGGCACTTTTTTCTGCTTGGCAGTCTTAGCAAACAGCTTTAAATTTAGGTCTTATCTCTAATAAAACTAAAAAAATAATAAAAATTTTTTCTATTTGACAACAATATTTTTGCATCTCTAGAAGTAGGTGAGGGTAATTGCATGATATTTACTCTTGTATGGCATCTCCCAATGCTTTTGTGCAAGTCAAGAGAATTAATATTAAGGAAAATATAAGAACAAAATAATAAAAATAAGGCAAAACTTTTATTGAAATCGATTTTTATGCTGAAGCTTGTCATAACCTCATGGTATAATTACTTTTGCAATATTGTGTCTGGGAAGCACAGCTATTGGGTAGTAGCTGAAGATGTGGTAATGGATTATAATTGTTTCAACTTAAAGATCTGGAATGACTTTTTCCTCTAATGCTGATATTTGTATTTTTGACACATTTTGTCCACTTAATGGCAGCATTATGGTTAGAATCTTGTAGAGGAAAACCCTGTGCCAGTGTTTGATATTTAGTTAAGCTTTTTTGGTAATTTTTTTATGTAATGCATGGTGTAATTTATCTGAACTATATACAGTAGTTAGATTAGGTGGATTGATGTAGGTCAAGTTAGAGTTCTGTTGGGTTTGATTATTTAAGTTAGGTTATAATCTTCATTGTTATAATCAGTTAGTATTGATCATATTGCTGCTTTTTAAATGAAGTCACCATTATACATAAGTAACATGAATCTAATTTCAACAAGAACAAAAATCATTTGTGGCTACTGATCTTTAACTATAATCTATAATCGTTTTACTTGCAAGTTAAAAGTGTTAGCACCAGGACTGGAGAGTAGTGGTGATTTCGGGGTTACTCCTATTCCTACTCCCAAGTAAAATGGGTTATTTTAATGCTACTCCTACTCCTACTCCAAAGTAAGATTTAAATCATGGTGTTCTCAAAAAAAAAGCACTTAGAATCAGTTTTAGATTTTTCACTTTTCATGACAAAATCATAATGTTCTCTAAAAAAAAAGATCTTCACTTCAAATCAGTCTCAGTTTTTCAATTACAATGTTCTAAATGTTTCAGACCATATGGCAACCCAATAATGCAGTAGAGGAGTAAGGAGTAATAAATATTTTTTATTACTCTTGTTCCTTAAAAACTCCAACTCCTCTTACTCCTTACTCCAACTACCCAGCCCTGGTTAGCAAAACAAGCTATTCTGATTTAGATTAGAATAATGTTTAAGAATTAGAGTTTAGTTAGGTTTGTGTTTGGTAATACCTAAAAGCTAACAAAGTAGAACTTGAGCAATGAATAAACCTGAGGATTAGCAGCAGCTTTTCACCATTTTATCTCCTCTTGCCACCATTCTCAGATTCTGGTTGGACCAACAAGAAGATAGAGTAAAGTTTGAAGCAATAAGTCATTTTGCAGTTTTAAGTTTGAATAATCTCAAATTTGTACCAGATCTAAAACCACTCCCAATTTTTTTAATTACTTTTAATTTTGCTTCTCATATTTCTTTTACAGCATGTATAATATTTCTTGAATTTTTAAATAGAACATAATGTAAGTAACTTTTAAAGTTTACTGTTTTACTTTTTATCTTGTCATCATCGTCGTTTGGAAAGGTATTCACTCCAGGTCAGACACAAACAGGACTGGGACTAAGGGTTTATCCTTTTACTACCCCAGACTGTTGCACTGCCTGAATCAGATGCTGGCAGTGGTGTTATTAAGCCATTATCAAGTTTCGTCATCCAAAACCGTCAGACTGTCAGAACTTTTTATCTGATCAAAATGTTAAAAAATTGCATTGTAATTGATATACTTTGTTTTGTGTTGTTTTTAATTTTTTATGTTTATGCTTCAGGTATAGATGTCAGTATCTAAATAAGCAGAAGCAAAAACAGAAGCAAGAAAGATCTCTTAAAACAAGATCCAAAAAAGTATGAAAAGTTTTTCTATTGTCTTATTTTTAATCATTTTATAATAACTTTATTTTTCACTATGCACAAGGAAAGGCAATGTTTTTTACCCACCACAAATGTACATTATACTCTAAAAAAAAATGCATTGTTTTAAATGGAAATGTCAAGATGATTTTATGATTAGTAATGCCCAATAGAAGTAACAACATATTTTTAAATGTACTTGTATGTATATCAGCATCTTATCCAGAATTTCACACTTTTTCTATGAAAAATTATTAAAAGTCAATAAACTGCCAAAATTTTTTAATTTTTAATTTGTGTTCCATTTACTTGGAAATTGATATGACAAACTTGTTTTCAGACCTCAAATGTTCATGTCGACCGATTGTTTTTTAAACGACTTTTTCGTTTATTGCGGATACTTATTCCGAGTGTATGGAGCAAAGAATTTTTGTGGCTAGCCTTACATTCAACTGCTCTTGTTGTCCGTACATTTTTATCTATTTATGTTGCTGATCTGGATGGGCGAATGGTTAGTGCTATAGGTATGTAAGTTTATTGTTGATGCTCTTAGCTGCTTTTACATTTCAAATTACAAGTAATTTTCATGTTTTAAACAGTCTTGTTTTAGTCACCGTGTTTGGGTAATACAGACGAAGCAAGACTATATTCGGCGGGACAAATTCGGCGGAAAATTTTAATTAATTTCGATTAACTTCACTAGTTTTTGTTTTGCTGCGATCATGGCTAGTGATTGTAATGCTGTGGATAAAAATAAACCCGGAAAAGTTTTGCAGTTTCCGAACAATTTGATATTTGAATGCTATCATACTTGAATATTATTTTAAAAATCAATATTTCGAAGGTCGAAATAGAAAAGTTTATTAAGTTTATTGAAACGAAAGCGCATCTTAATATTTTTAATAAAAACATTTGGTTTATTTAGCAAACGTTTAAAGGTTATTGACACGGAAGCGCATTTATCAATCACAAGGCTTAGAAATTTGCAGCGCAAACAGGAAGCGGGGCAAGATGTTAAACAAAAGTGTGCGACATTTAATGTATGCCTTAAATCAGTGGTTCCCAAAGTGGGCGCTACCGCCCCCCAAGGGGCGTTGGCGAGATTTAGGGGGGCGGTAAGAAGAAAGGGGGCGATTGGGGGGCGGTAAGAGAACAAGGGGGCGATAGGAAACAATGAGAAGAAATATACATGAAGGACGATTAAAGACCTTTTATAGGTGATCTCGCAGCAGTGTTTCCCAAAGTATTCAATACAAGATCGATTCAGGGTAAAGACCTTTATTTTTTTAGAGATCACAATGAATTTGGGAGAAAAATAGCAAAATTACAGTTGAAATCAAAGTGAAGACCTTTTTTTTTTTTTTTTTTTTTTTAGAGATCACCAAAAATTTGGGAGAAAAATAGCAAAGTTACAGATAAATATTCTCTGTCGAACATTCTTTTCACTTAAAAAAGAAGCGAGGGCGCGCTGGGAATCAAGCTGAAAATCAAGGGGGCGCTGGGAATTTATCTGGAAGCCAAGGGGGCGCCAGGCCGAAAAAGTTTGGGAAACACTGCCTTAAATGTTTGTTCGTTCATGACTTAGTATTCTTCTCCGGCAGAACGGTCTTTTCGTAAAAGCACACAGTTTTAAAATTATAATTGCAATTAAAATATGCAGAACAATTGATATTTTGAAATGAGAATAGTTGTTGAATTTTTTAGGGAGAACTAAAAGGAACACACTGTGTTCTATTGTTTTGTCGGATCATCCCCAGATAAACAAGCTTTTCACCTGCAAATTTTGTGCTCGTTACATTACAAAAAGAATCTGTTATTGAAGCAACAGCATAAAAGTTTTGTTATGTCACTAAGGCAATATTATACTACAATTTATTTTTAATATGCAAAACTTAAAATCGCCAGTGTTGCATATTTAAAGTACGAGTACACTGCGATACCCAAACTTGTTTTTACCTTAAGTTGTTCAGCTGATAAAACTCGTCGTCATCGTTTGAAGGGCATCCACTCCAGGTCAGACACAAGCAGGACTGGGGCCAAGGGTTTATCCTTTTACTACCCCAGACTGTTGCACTGCCTGAATCAGATGCTGGCAGTGGTGTTATTAAGCCATCATCGAGTTTCGTCATCCAAAACCGTCAGATCTTGTGCTCCATGTGGTGCCCGATGTATAGGGCACAGAGGCGCCACACTCGCAATTCGGTGAAGGAGCGAGACCCCATTTGTGCATGGACGAATGGAATTGCCCAACACCAGTCTGCAGGCGGTTGAGCTTAACCCAAGCTGCTCGGGGTAAGCCCATTCCAACAGGCCTGGCACCGGTCCGGGGCACAAAAGCACGGAGCCTGGAAGCACCTTCACAGTATTCCGCGTTCCATTTGTGATTTGTCCATTCAGAAGCGCGGATGCCAAGTCTGGCAAGGTTGTACAAAAGATTCCGCGCAGCTGGCACAAATGGGCGTCTGGATCTTAGTCTCACTTGGCGAGTATCTGAGGACCCACTTAAGAGACCATACAAGATATGATCGGGTTCCAGAGACCCACAGTAAGCCAAGGAGAGTGTCGCTCCCATTCAGCGAAGCTCAGCTGGCTGGATACCTGAGAGTACAGGTAGGTGGTCCGTTGGAGTGGGACGCAGACATCCAGTAACTATGCGCAAGGCGTCATTCAAGACACTGTCGATAAGGCGAGTGTGAGCACTGCGACACCAGACTGGCGCACAGTACTCAGCTGTTGAGTCGACTAGAGATAAGGTGGCTATGCGTAGTGTTTTAGCACCAGCACCCCATCCCGAGCCCACGAGTCGCCCCAATAGTGTGGCGCGCGAGGATAGTTTTTTGCACAATGCCACTAAATGGTGACGAAACGTGAGCGATCTGTCCAGTAGCGAGCTGATAAAACTGAAAAGGTAAAAATCAAAAAATATATTTATATGTATTGGACTTTTTATCCAAATATCAATTTATTTTAATTTCTAATGGCTTAAGCTTACAACGGCTTGAAGACGTCAATAACAGTGAGACAGTGTCACTGTTTTGGCCTTGAGAGTTTTCTCAGTACAGTACTGTGTTGACCTTAAAGGCCTTTACGGTCGAAACAGTGACACTGTCTAATAATTTAATTTCGATTCTTTAATTTAGGTACTTAAATAGTTTAAACTTAAAACTAAAGTCGTTTAACACAGCGTGCTTTGATTTTTTAGGAAAAAATATTACAATGCACTGTATTACAAAGACGGCAGATTTGAAAGCCATAACGTCATAATAAGCATTATATAAATAGGTTTTAAAATTATTTTAATTACATTTCATTTATTTGTTAGCTCATAAAGCCCGCTTCAGTGCAGGCGTTGGCGGGAGTATTCTTCGCTTATTGATTTTTTTCTCAACATTTAAGCGTAAAGAATTAATAAATAAACGATGAATACTCCCGCCAACGCTTGTAATGGAAACGGGCCTTCATAGTTTGTTTTGCCTATTAGACTCGTCTGGGCATTATCAAAAATCAGAAAAACAAAATAAACAAGTGGCAAAAGTACTAAAACAACAACAATAAAATACAGCAATGATTAAATATATTAAACCGGTTACAAATATTTTTCGATTAGTTAATTACAATTTCAGTTATGATACTGCTTGATAACATGCTTTTCTATTAGTTATAATTCTTTTTCGCCTTTCAAATAATTCTTTGCTATATTTTTAACAGTGGCTCACAGCAAAATTTAAAGTTTTAAACCGCCTTATACTGTATACTCTTCTGCAAGCTTTGATGTTCGCCTTAATTTGTTTTTCTCCCTTGACGATGATTGCATTATTGCCATCGTTAGAAGTTTATCAACGAACCTGATTGCACCATAACTCAATTTTGTTTAGAGCAGTACCCGTTGTATTGTTAAATAATTTTCATTTTTATATTATTCCAGAATTCGTTGATTGCACAGCTGCCACTAATGCAACCGAATTGTTTTAAGTTTTTGCGGGCGTGTGAAATTTGTCACATCACAAAAGATGACGTTCGTGACCAGCACATACAGTAGGTAACAATTAAGCATTGCAAGTTTAAATTCGCTCTTCAAATTGTTCTGTTCAATTATATTCAGAGCGGCGGAAACTGGAGGGCAACTTTCCCCCTTGCCTTGCAATATTTTTAAAACAGGGGCCAGGGGCAGATGGTGCCCTTTTAAATTTGTAGTATAGAAGCTTGTCTCTACAGTCATATGAACTTTACCAAAATTAAAATAAGTCGATTACAGCAAATAAAAGTAAGTTAGCTTGGACGCAAAATTGAGTAAAAGAGCACTCGTTTGGTGAATAAGGTGCGCATATTCAATGTAAGGAAACGTTATGAAGCGAAAACAAATTAATTATTTTCCCGCCGAATTGTCTCACCTACGAATGTGTCCCGCCGACAGGGCATGCTATGGAATGGAATAGAAATTTTCCATATTCCATACCTTTTCCATACTTCGCATTATATATCAAAAACCCTAAATTTCATAAAATGTAAATTTTGATAAGTGTTTTTGTAAGTCTAACTTGTCTGAGTGATAGATCTGTAATTTTAGTTTTTATTTTGAATATGTGCTGTTTGAAGGTGCTGATAATTTGCATCAATGTTTGACTTGATCTTACAATTTTATTGCTTTTTTTTGTAGTGTTTTTAATTCATGTTAGACTTTATGAACTTTTTAACTATAAAGCGGTTTATAAGTGCATCTTATTAATATTATTAAACTGCAAACGCTCCAAAGGAACAACGTGGCAAGTTATCTATCTCTACATTTCCGAAGGGAGACACACACTGCAAGCGAAGTAGGCTTCAAGCTTGAACGTTAAAACTGGCTCTATATCGAAGTTGCCAATGGTGAAACATCATTAATCTGGTTGTGACTTCCATTCTTTTTTCCTAACCTATTCATTCGAATAGACTTTTGGTTACTACTTTTTTCTTTTATCATTTCTTGCGTCTTATCAAAGGCAGCTTCGTTGACTGCACTTAGTATAAAAACAACATTAAAATGAGAAAGTGTGGAAAATGTATGGAAGTATAGAAGATTCTTTTCATTCGATTAATGAAACCTTCTATTCCCTTCCATACTGCTACAATTCTTTATTCCATACTGAAATCACATTCCATTCTATTTCATAGTATGCCCTGCCTGCCAAATAGTGACGTACCGTAAAGACAGAAGCAGTGCCGAAGCCATTTTATCTATTAAATCAGAAAAAGCTGATATTTATCATCAATAAATCTTGAGCCTTTACGCTTCGGCAGTCGTCAGGGCTGCTGCTTGATCTGTTTCTAACGAAAAATTTGGACAACAAAAATAAATGTTCCATGGGGTAATTATCCATGGAAATATTTCCCTTCGTTTTTGAAGTTTTTCCTAAAAGTTTTTGAGCTGCAGTGAAAACATTTTAAATAAATTGCTTTGCATTTGATTACTAATAAATTATCTTACTTTTTTCGAGTCAGATCTTAAAATTAATGTTTGTTTCAAAAATAGTTGCATTCTGCAGCTGTAGTTAATACCCCCAGTGTGTACAGGATGATAGTAAAGAAATTTTGGTGTTACTCTGAGCTGCGATCTCACACGATGAGTAACCTCAGGGTAATCGGCAGTTATATGAAGTGAGATAGCTCGTTAGAGTAGCACCGCAATTTTAGTCATGTGTTGTAAAAAAAAATTTGAGAGTAGTGGTGTCGTGGTTTATCAAAAAAAATCTAATAATTAGAACCAAAGAATGTGTATTCAAACAATTTGTTAAATATTAATCAATTCATTGTTGATAACGTTAAAAAAGATAGATTTTTAATTTTGGCTCTTATAATCGACTGTTAGTTTTACTAGTTTTTCTTTCTGCCTTGATGGACTGGTCATTTTGGTCATTTTCTGGCCACGTGGCTTGTTTGAGTCTATGTGCAAGCAACCTTTTCAAGGTTTGTCGGGATAGCAGATCATGCACATGCACATGCTTTATTTGCTTAAGCTTGCAATTTGCGACGTCATAGTTAGTGCTTATCGATATTCGTGTCGGTTTCGTCGCTGTTTAGTTCGCACCGATCTTCGCGAATTCGTCGTTCAACTCCTCAAGTGGCTGGGACTCGCCATACCGGCCACATTTACGAACAGTGCAATTCGATACTGCGAGAGTAAAGAAGCGTTGTCGTTTCAATCGAGGCTTGTTGACAAGGCGTACGAGTTGTATTTCAAAAACCAAACTTACTACAGGTGAGTGCTGGTGATGAACGTTTTAGTAACGATACTTTTATCAATACAGCTACATGAGATTTAAAGTTTTTGTACTTATATTAATTCCGAGAAACGTCTTGTTTGTCGGTTAAATTTGGCTCCATGCCGAACCCGTGTAATTACAAAAACCATCTCGCCGGTTGTTTCTTGTTTTTAACTGATTAATCAGACTTCCCCTAAGGTTTTCCCCTTTTAAAAAGCAGGAAATAGTTATAACAACTTTTAGCTACAGTTATAACAACTCTTTTTATGTGTTCTTCCTGCTGACTAGTTTTGGTTTACGATAAGGCTTGCTTTAAAGCAATTGCTTTTGCCCAAACTGATGCTAATGATTTTGCACGATTGAACTAATGAACTGATGTTAACACGATTAACATTTTGTTTTAGAATGAGTAATATGGATGGTCGGATAGCCAATGCAGACCAAAGCCTCACAGAAGATATTCACGATTTCTCGTTGTTACTCGCGCACCTTTATTCTCATTTAACCAAGCCTATCCTGGATGTGATCCTTATATCGCACACTTTGATCAAGCGCTCGAGAGAGAAGGGCGCTAACAGCAGGTGAATTATTAAATTATGAAATCAAGAACAAGAGAACATGTTCCATGGTCATGCTATCTCGCAAAAAAACAAAAATTCATTTCTTGCTTTTTAAGAAAATTTTTAACCTACACCTATTTTGATTTTATATTGCTTGTCAGCACAAATGCTTCTGTTTCATGGTAATCATTGCCGAAGATATGACAAAGCTCATGCTGCAAGCGATATAATAACGATTGTCAGCTGTTATCAAATAATCCGCTTTGTTTAGATTGCCCGGCGTTATTTCCTTCACTACCACCTTCGTCACTGCGTTTGTGCTCCGTAAGCTTTCACCAAAGTTCGGCCAGCTGATTGCTGAGCGTGCAAAGCGTAAAGGATATTTGCGTTACATTCATTCGAGAATCATTCAGAACGCTGAAGAAATCGCATTTTACGGCGGCGAAAAAGTAAGTTTGTAAAATAAAATAAATATAACGTTTGACCTTAGTTTATGGGAAAATGTTGATGGTTTGAATCTATTAAAAACCTTAATTACTATGTACATGGATCATGGTACATAAAAGAGTTTTGTTAATATTCCAGTCATAGTCTCTTGTGTAAAATTGCGCAGGCTAACCTTTGTTGCGAAACGAATGAAAGGCCTTTCATTTGCGCAAAAAGAAATCTTGATTTGAATTTGTTTAATCATATGAGTTTCTTCCATAGGTCGAACTTAATCTTCTTCATCGTTGCTATCAATCGTTAGTCGATCAAACCAACATAATCTACCTGCAACGACTGTGGTACGTCATGCTGGAGCAGTTCTTCATGAAGTACACCTGGAGTGCCTCCGGCATGATGATCATAGCAATACCGATTCTCACTGCTAAGGGTTACTCCGAAGACTGTGAGTTTGAATTCACTGGTTCTTGTTAATTTTTCGCTGTTCTGTTGAAAATCAACAATATTTATAGTTATTAATGACTATTGTTACTGAAAACGTTTGCTCTTGCAGCAAAGGCATTCAAATATCAACTAGTGTTCGTGATAAAATAAAGAAAAAAAGAAAAAAATTTTAGTTAAAAGATATGGGTTGTGTAGACCAGGGGTTCTCAAACTTTTATTGTTATGGAGCTCACGAAGAGGTTGACCATTATTTACGGAGCCCCACAATAAATTTATAAAAATAAAAACCAAAAAACACATTGTTACTTACCGATTGATGTTCTTGAGTAAATTGGAAGTGCTTTATTTAATGACTCGGATGTACTTGCTGCTTTGTATTTAAAAAATATTCAAATTGCGGTTTAATTGAAGTTACTTGTAAGTTGTTATTGCTTCTTTGGACAATTGCAAAATTAGCCAAGTCAGTATTTTAATAAGTAAACGAATAGCTCGCCGAGCCCTTCGGCTCCGTACGGAACACTTTGAGAACCAATGGTGTAGACCAATGGTCCCCAAACTACGGCCTGTGGACCGGATCCGGCCCGCCGAGCTCTTTTAAAAAATATATGCACTCACTCTGAGCCACAGTTGGATAGAATTATGTCGGAAATTTTGGGAGAAAAATAATGAAATCAGAGATCGAATCGAAGTAAAGAGCTTTTTTTTATTTAGAGATCACTATGATTTTTGGGAGAAAAATAGTGAAATCAGAGATCGAATCGAAGTGAAGACCTTTGTTTTTTTTTAGTCTCTAGCTTTGGCCCGAGGAGGTCCAAAAAATTTTTACACGGCCCTCTGCTCGAAAAGTTTGGGGACCACTGGTGTAGACGATAATTAGCGAGTTAATGGACTTGTTGCATGGCTGCTGTAAAGTACCGCAATCGTTTGTTGCACGGTTGATTTAAAGTACCGAAACCGTTTTAGCTTCGCCAGAAGAACGAGCGAAGTGGGAAAACAAGCCGGAACATGAAATGATGAGTTTGCGGACGGAAACCTTCACTTCCGCCCGGAACCTGTTATCGACCAGCGCCGACGCCTTGGAAAGGATAATCAGCTCTTACAAGGAAGTGCGTGTCTCATCCTCATTGAACTGTTTAAACTTGTTTAATCGCCGCCTTTCTCGCTCGTCTCAATGGCATGAAAGCGCTTGATTGACGTTTTGGTTTGATTGACAGGTCACCGAGCTGGCTGGGTACACGTCACGCGTCTGGAACATGTTCGAAGTGTTCGATGACGTCAGCAAAGGGAATTACGAAAGGGGAGAAGATAGTTCGAGCTTACCTCCACTCATGGAAGTTCGAGGCACGTCGCGGACGCGTTTCCGCATCGCTTTCTAATGTGACGTCATAATTTTCGGTTCCAGGTGACGTTCAAGAGACGAGCCGTGACATCATAGTCGAAGAAGTACCGATTGTGACGCCCAACGGAGACGTCGTTGTCAAATCGTTGAATTTAACGGTACGCAATGAACTATGTGCATAAATGCGTGCGGGTGAATTGATGCGTGGTAAGCAGTGATTACTTTGCGCTTGAGCCTGATGACGCAGCTTATCAGCTCCTTATTTCAAATCACCACCCTATGATTAAAATATTGTAAAAGCTGGTTTGCTCAATGGCGGGTTTTCTCGTAATTTATGAATAACTAACTGGTCATCGGAGCGTATGAACTTTTGCACATTGATCGCAGTTAGCGCATGTAAACGCAGGTTACTGATGTAAGTTTGTTTTAGTTTCAACTCCACTCAGTTATCAGTTGTTCATGAGGTTTCTGTTCATTCGGCTTGCAAGGCTTTATTGGTACTCCCGTACAATCTACTTTGTGACTTCGACTGCCATTATTTCAATGAGAACAAAAGCTTTAAGCCAATAGTACCAAGAATCGTGATGTTGTTTTTTGTCTTCAACTAAGGCAGTTTTAAATATTGAATAGGTTTTTTGATATAAAAAATTAACGAGATAATAGTTGCGATGCACTTATCTTTTTTCCATTGTGACTTTTCACTTATATTTTTCACTACGCATAACTAATCATAAATCAATCACGCCGGTCATGCGGCTTGTGTTGTGTAACTCTGACTGTAACAGGTTATGTGTTCGATCGTAGTGTCCCAGTTATGCACCTAGACAATTTAAAACCCGCAGAAGTTCTCGTCGAAATTACGAAAACTACTGTCACTATTAGCGAAGAGCTGTAGTAATCAATTAATCTAACTCGTCTCAATTCCTAATCGAGCACAGTGCATGTCATCTATTTAAAGGGCTTCTTGCACTGGCAAATGGATTGATTTTGATTGAAGAAATAAAATATGTTGAAAGCGCAAGAGAGATATTCTGTTTTAAGTTATTAATGCAAATCCACGAAAACAGTTGAACAAAGCGATTTTTTTCTAACAGAAACTAGTTTTATTTCTGATTAGCCATAAAATTCGTTACGCGTGACCCCTTTCCCCGATTTTCTCTCCTAGTAATTTGACATTAAAAGGGGTTGAGTTTTAATCCGCCCAGTCGTGTCTCTGCTGACAACCACTTGTTCAAAATCAAAGCCGTCGCTTTAGTTTGTTTTTTCACATTTTTTTGCCCCTGCCATTTGGCATTCAAGCTGCATTTATGAAAGTATGTAATGCCGAAAATCAAATCATGAAGATAAACAACAATAAAATTATTGAGAAAAACAATTTCACATTCAAACATAAATCCCAGTTTCAAGATTCCCAGTTTTAACGATTTGGTGTGAGTTTGATAGCAGATTACAGCAGTTTCCTATAAATCATTAAAGTTTGACAGATGCCGATTCTCACCTACTAGCGTACTGCCAATTTGTGACATTCGAAAGGAAACTCTCTGTTTCCTTTGTAATCCTATATGTGACGCAGATTCTTCAAATAGAAGAAACGTCAAAAAGGAAGCAAGGACAGATTTAATTGATTTTTGTTTTTTTTATAAACAAAATTGATTCTCGCGTATTGAATTGATTAAACTTTTCACCATGCTTGCTTCGTACGCCAAAGTTTGTAACGGTTTCGCACCTTCGTAGTTTTGCGTTTTGACAATAAAATCCCTTGTTGCTTGCACTAAGGTGGCGACCAACAGCTATATATGATTGGATCTACCTGGTTTCCTCATATTGTGATGGGGAATCACTGCTGCTCCATCATTCGAATAGCGTTGGTTGTCTTTCGGCTGACTCTCAAATTAACTGCTGATATTCTTATGGTTCTTGATGAAATTAAATAATGAAGTTTTTGAATTGAAAGCATTTGCATTGCCCACTTTGTAAGCGTCACTAAGGTTTTGAATCAATTTAGTGAATTAAAAAATTTTGCCGCTTGACTGGTCCGATCATTATTATTCATCACGGGAGTTTGGGTTTGGTTTCGGGCAGGTTAAATCTGACACAGTGTTGCCAACGTCACACCACCCCTTCAACAACCCCACGTATTTGGTCGTGTTGGTTATGGCAATGTTGTGGTCCTGTCGGCCAGGAGCGATGTTATTATCGCGAACGGTTCGGTTTGCTTGTTTTGCCACCAACTTTACTACATTGGTGTAATGACGACTTGGTGAAAATAACCTTTGAACTTTCAACGTCATTTCGTTGCTAGGTAACGGATGGCATGCACCTTCTCATTACCGGACCGAACGGATGTGGAAAAAGCTCGCTGTTCCGGATCTTCAGCGGATTATGGCCCGTCTATTCCGGGAGGTTGAGGAAACCGCCTCCAACAAGTTTGTTTTACATTCCACAAAGGTACATAGTGGAGAATGATTTTTCTTTTTTACAATAAAACGTTTAACGATTATTATTCATTTCTTTCTGTCATTTATTATTTATCTGCAAAACTGTTGGTTAAATACAGCAGGGGTCGGCAACCTTTTCGACGCAGTGTGCCAGTTTTTGAATTTTGTTAGCTGCGCGTGCCGAACTATTTTTAATAATATAGTACACTAGTACAAGGGTGGGCAACGTTTTCTTTCCAGTGTGCCAAGTTGTGAAATTCAATGTCAAAATATACGTTTCGTTCCGATGTCTTCACCGATGTCTTCACTTCGATTTCATCTCCGATTTCCCTACGTTTCTCCCAAAATCAGGATGTTCTCTAAAAAAAAAAAGGTCTTCACTTTGATTTCATCTCTGATTTCCCTATTTTTCTCCCAAAATCAGGATGTTCTCTAAAAAAAAAAGGTCTTCACTTCGATTTCATCTCTGATTTCCCAATTTTTCTCCCAAAATCAGGGTGATCTCTAAAAAAAAAGGTCCGTAAACGTGTTTTTGAAACGCCGCGTACCGTATAAAATCATCACCTCGCGTGCCAGGGGTTGCCGACCCCTGAAATACAGTATCTTGTCGCTTTTCGTGTCTTTCAAAGTTCAGAACAAAAACAGACAATTTTTATATAAAAAAAGAAATCTGAGAAAAAATATGAGAAAGAGAATTCTTATTTATTGGAAGTTGAAGAAGCATTTATTAAAAGTATTAACTTTTTATGTGTTATGAAAGTTAAATTTAACAAATATGTCATGAAAAAGACTGATTTTTTTCTTAATGTTTTTTCTGTGGTTTGTTGCTTTTTGCTAGTGTTTAAATCTCACTTAATTCCATTCCATAAATCTGTCGCTCTTTCGGGAGTGAATTTTTTTTCTGTGTTCAGCTACTAATTGTTCCTGGTATCTTGCAAAACGACAATCAATAGCTGTCTGCAATCTAGCAATTTATTGTCTTCTGTGACTTTGGCACGATCACGTGATCGAAATGTATTATATCTCTGCTTCAATTTTTTCGTACATCATTCGGTACAAGATCTTTGTGTGATCGTGTAGGCTCAGCTGCTGTTTTCTGTTTTAGGCGAAGTCGCCAATGTAATTTACGTGACGCGATCAAGGGGAATTTATCGTGAAGTGCCTTTTCTAAGGACACAACAGCAATCACTCGGGTGGACTGAGCACCGAACTCGCGTCCTTCTGCTCGCAAGTCAGAGTGTTATCTTATTTATCTGTCCCGCTAACAGGTGCAAAACGATGTTTGAACCGTGGTCACATGACCAAATTCCAGGTGGGCCACAGAAATTTTCTCTTTTTTACTGGGGAAAACTTTTACGGGCAACTCCAGCCTTTTTTTAGTCTTCACCAGTTTTTGTAAAGAAAAACTAATACTTTATTTTGAACACTTAACTTTTCATTTCAGACGATTCCATTTAGTTTTGAAACCTTAACTACAATAAAACTTTTCGACGTTCCTGATGATAGGTAGATTTTATGAGCCACAGAAAATTTCTGGTAAAAAGTGAGCCATGAGCTAAAAAAAGGTTGGGAACCACCGGACTGAACAATCGACTCCCACACTCTTGTGTTTGCGTAGGCTATCTTCCCAGATTGGCGGCTTGGGCTTTGCTTGCTTGCTAAATTGCATGCAAACTTAAGTACAATCGCAATCGTCTGTAAGTCGGCTTTTTTAAAAAATTGGCACAATGACTGAAAAGAGATATTTCAAATTGATCGGCTAAGAGCAATAAAATTCAGATATCAGCATCTAAACCAGGGGTGGGCACGCTTTTTGGACGGCGGGCCAAAATTTTTTTAAACTTTGACAAGCGGGCCGGACTATGTGAATGTATGAAACGGACAAGAGTGTTAAGCTGTAGCATAGTTTATTAAAGGCTGTTCACAATAATAAACCAGTTATAAATGATAAAAAATCTTGCTGTAATGTTACATTTAATTGCAGTCTTTAAGCCACGTTTTTCTTTGCCAAAGTATCAAAATCTGGGGATAGCTTAGTTGTCGCGATTGTTAAAACAGATTTTAGCTGAGTATCAGTTGATCGAGATTTGTGGTTTGATTTGTTAAAATTCATCAAGCTGAAAGTCTGTTCACAAATGTATGTTGAGCCAAAGAGAACCAACATTCTCTGCGCCATTTTTTGTATATTCGGGAACGTAGCATCATTTAATAAAGCGTAAAATTCATTCAGCTTCAGGACTTGAAATTTCTCTTTCAAAAGGTAGTCACTCTGAAGGTCAATCAATACCAATTGCAACTCCTGTGGTGCTGTCAGAGCAACTCGAGATAGGGAGGCTGAGACAATATTAAATGATTTTTGGAGTTTTATAAAATCTTGGAATCTACGGCAAAATTGTTGATGCAGATTATCCAGTAACTTGCTGTATTTATTTACATGTTTAGAAGCTTCTTTCATAGTCACTAAAGTGGGGAAATGTACAAACGAATTGCTTAGCAATTGTTCTAAAAATAAAGTCAGTTTAGATTTAAAAGCTTTAACATTCGTGTACATCTCGAGAGCGAAAAGATCTTTCCCTTGCAACTTCGTATTCAAGTCATTCATGTGTGTCAATATGTCTCTTGCAAAAAAAAAATCACAAAGTTAATCTCCGTTTTCTAGTTCAGGAAAGTCATCACCTTTTCTGATTAACTACATAAATAAGCAAATGGCCTGTTTAAGTACCCAGAAACGTTTACATGCTTTTCCCAAACTTAACTTAACATGAGAATGGTAAAGCAAGTCCTGGTGATCAGAATCGATTTTTTCGAAAAACTTTATAAACTGTCAATGGTGAAGTCCTCTTCCTTTTATGTAGTTGATCAGTTTTATCACTGCCTTCACCACATGATTAAGCTGCAGTACAGACTTACACAAGGCCTCCTGATGGATGATGCAGTGCAAAAAAGTTATATCCATGTCAGGGTTTTCCTCTTTCATCTTATCTTGTGATATGTGATTAAACTAGAAGTCACAAATAAATTTTCAACGATTTTTTAACTGTGATGTAACAAACGCTTAGTTATGAGAAAAGAATTACAGGCATAAACAAGGAAACTTCAACAAGATCAATTGATTCGTATTCGTATTGGCCGGATTTGGCCCGCGGGCCGTAGTTTGCCCATGTCAGATCTAAACCCTCTAGTGCGGCCTCTGCTTGTTTAGACCATATGAGCAGAACATACGGGAGGGTACGCCGTATTTACGTAGGCATACATTCATGAATGTTTATTCCGAAGTTGTCTGCTTCAAGCGGGGTTTGGACCGGCTTCGACTCCGATACTGCTTTTTATAAATTACTTCAAATAACGCGATTTTTCTCTTTGTTGTTTTTCAGGCCATACATGACGATTGGTACTTTGAGAGAACAAGTGATTTACCCGGACACACTGGAAGGGATGCGAGAGAAAGGCATCACTGATCATCAACTGAAGAAAATCCTTGAAACTGTCCATTTGTACGGTGTAGTGACAAGAGAAGGAGGTGAGAATTATAAACTATTGTCTCGATGTTTACAATCTTGTACGTTGTGTTTGCGGTCAACCACAAGTCTTAAAAACTAGAAAAGTATTGTTTGTAAGACAATTTTTAACTGTAGCTCTGTTGCAGTGCAGTGAGATAGAAATGTTTTGTCAAGCGAGAAAGAAGGCAATCGAACATTTTTAGTTTCTTTCATTTTGTCCCCATCAGTCCTGACTCGCACGAATGTGTTTCAGCGATCGACTTCATGGGACACTTCTGACCTCCGCGTTTATTCCTCGCTATTTTAAAATTGCTATGTGAAAGATACGAGTTTAGTTTCGGCTTCTTTGTCTTCTTCGGGAAAGTTCATTATTTGATCGATGACAGCAAGGAAAAGTTGTGACGTCATTTTGCCATTGACCTTTGAAATAATTTGACGACCTCTTTTCATCAAGCAAAATCTTTTATACATCTAGATTTTTTTGTTTCGCAATATGACATTAAAATTTAATGTTTGCTCGCGTTAGTCACTCAACACTATACTATTATCCTAATCCACCGTCGACTCACTTTAATCGGTAACAGCATGTTTATTTATAATTACTTGATTTAGTCAATAGCTTGCTCCTTTGACAATTTGAACTTGCATTTCGTACATCAAGTAATCTGTCCGGGTTGACTCAGTTATGAGAAAAAGATTAAGATAAAATTGATAGAAGATCAACAACATATCATTAAACGATGACGAGATAGATAGAAACACCGCCACCTTCATCTTAATTTGTCAGGACAAATTGTCTTGCTTGTTTATTAAATACTTTATTGCATGTATAAAGCATTCTTTAAAATTGATAAAATGCTTATATAATGATGATAAAGAAGTAATCAAAAGATCATGAAATTTGTGATAAATTGAGATGATTGTGGGATGATCATGAGCAAATAATGTGAGGATTATGGAATGATGATAAGTTGATAACGAGATAATAATCAATGATGATAATTTTCTGGGCAGGATGGGATGCGGAAGCGGATTGGAAGGATGTTTTATCGGGCGGAGAAAAGCAGCGAATGGGTATGGCCCGCATTTTCTACCACAAGTAAGTTGTCAGATGGCGACCTGTTCTGCTTGCGTCATTGTCGTCTATTGTCTACGTAACATGTGTTCAAACGTCAACACCTACACCGGTATATCTCGAGAAACGAATAAAAAAACAAAGCAATAAACGAAACACGTGACTATTCACCGCACGACCAAGCGTTTACAAGCGGGCAAAGCTACACCGTCATTTCCCGTCCTGTTGTTTTACCGTTTCAGGCCTGTTTACGCCCTGCTCGACGAGTGCACCTCAGCCGTAAGCATCGACGTCGAAGGGAAAATCTTTCAAGCTGCCAAAGACGCGGGAATTGTCCTCATGTCGATATCACATCGACCGTCGTTATGGTGCGTCGCTTTGTCGTCCTTTGTCCTGTCTGTTTTTAAATACGATTAGTTAATGTTTGCCTCGGTTTGGCCTGTATGCTGCTTGTATGAAGCAAAGTCAACATTAAAGAATTTTTTGTAAAGTGCTCTTTACCAAGTGTAATGTAGAAACCACTGGGCGCACTGAGCATCGAATTTGCAACCTTTTGCTAGCAAGTGTTATCGCATCGAGGCGCCCGCCGGCAAGCTGCAATAGTTTTTGTGTATTGAAAGAAGTCCGTTTCTAAGATGATTCGCTCGTTTTGATTCAGTTGGCAGTGAGTTCATTGGCACACCAGTTGAACAAAGTAATTTCCATAATTGCAAAATGAGTCTCCTGTTCTGATTGTTAGCAGATACGAAGCAGCAGCGATAACGCACAAATAAGATTTTAAAGTCGACCATTCAGTAATGGTCCGCTCCTAGTTTGCTTTTGCTATGCGGCTGCCTCGTGCTAATTCAGTAAAAAATTGAAAAAAGTTAATTGAATCAGAAGTTTTATTCTGACGATTATTTATCAAAATCACGCGATATCGGATCACGTGACAGGCAATTTTCCGGTAACCTGTCTGTTGGTAAGCTTGACCAGTAGTTTTTTAAGCAGGTGTGGTCGGAGGAAATAACGAGGTACAGCGAAATAAAAAAATGAAGCTTGGGAAAATAATTGTTTAACATTAGAAAAGCTTTTCCATTGATTGCGAGTTACAAAAGCACAGCGGTGCGATGAGCGAATAAAACTTGCGAATATTTAAAAAAGCAACTCAGGTAAATGTTTTAAAACCCGTACGCCAAAGACGAGTTCACTTACAAGTTCATCATTTATCAATTCGTTGGATTTAGCTCACCACGATAACTCCGCGGTTGTACCCAACTGTATCTTCGGGGCTTTAAAATCTTCGAGAAGTTGTGCTCTAAGCGATTTTCGTATCAATTCTCCGTTTGTTCGTTGATTAACAGAGCAACTTTTTGCAGGAAATTCCACACTCATATCCTGCAGTTTGATGGTGAGGGTGGTTACACGTTCAGCGAGTTGGATACTGAAACACGATTAACACTCAACGAAGAGAAACAGGTAAGTTGCAACACACGCACACAAACTCGCATACATTAGTAACAGCACCGTCTCTCAGCAATTTCAACAGCACACATATGGATCCAAGTTTAATTCGTGTTCTAGTTTGTACACGCACTCGAATTTTCGCGACTTGTTTTTTAACAGATTTCTGGTGGTGGTGGCGGTGGGTTTACCCGATTCATTCCTAGGGATTGGGGGAGAGAATCAACTCCGCAGAGTCCCAGTAATCGGGCGACTCCCCACGGACGGGATTAGAGGTCCAGAAGAGAAAGGGTATGGCCGAATATGGCCCGACGTAGATGGTCCAGTACAAGGCAGTCTAGCACGAGACGAAAAAGGTCCTGTGATTCAGAACCACAGTTGCTGCATGAAGGAGTCTCGGCTCGACCAACCCTGTGGAGATAAGAGTTAAGGAGAGTGCTGTGCCCGTTGCAGCGTAAACGGGAGAGAGCACAGCGAGCGGAGCGAGGGAGAGTAAGCTCCTCGGGAGATACTGGAGGGATTTGGTGTAGAAAGAGATCAGATTGGACACTGCGTCTCGAACTGGTGTAGAGGAATTGTTTTTGAAAGGAAATAAGGGGAGCGAGGGACACGGATATGTTGGAGGGATCAAGGGAGGCTCCGATTTTAACTAGAGAGTCAGCTAAATTGTTACCTGGGAGGGAAGAGTGACCAGGTATCCATTGTAAATGGACTACCTTGGTTTTAGATAGAGAATTGAGGAGGGATTGGGTATCGGATAGGGATTTGGGGGTTAAATATGGTAGGGGGGTAGAGAGAGTTGAAAGGACAGATAAAGAGTCGGAAAAGAAGGTGATAGAGTCGAAATTACATGCCTTGGAGTGAGAGATACACCACTCAAGAGCATGTAGGATAGCGATAGTCTCAGCACTGTAACTGGTAGACCAGAGACCAGTCGAGAAGGAGAGCGAGGTAGCAGTGACACACTTTGAACACTTGATGTGTATCCCTGCACCACCCTGCCCCAGCCCGCCAGGTACCGAACCGTCAGTCCAGGCAGAGATATCGCTGTGAGATAGGGAGGAAAGGTGGGAGGTAGCTGTGGTGTTGCGAAGGGAGGGGAATCTTTGCGAGAGCATGGGGATGAGAGGTGGAGTGAAATCGTGTAAGTAGATGGGGCAGACCAGGGGAGGTTAGGAGGGCAGAGAATTAGAGGTTCACAGGCAAGATGTAGGTTAGGGGTAAGGTTATGAGATCGGGAGAAGGATCTCCATGAGCCTTTCTTAAGACGTATGCGGGGGGTTAGAATTTGCTAGAGAGGCTAGGGGAAAGGTTGAAGGTAGTCGGAGGGCTCGTTCAAAGAAGGAGAGGGATTGGTGGGTGAGGATGACTCGTAGTGGAGGTAGAAGTGCTTCTATATGAAGTAGAGGGATGGGAGTGGACGATAGACAACCTGTGATTACTCTACAGGAAGATCTATGCATCCTCTCTACGGAGGTGATGTGGGTAGGGGAAGAGAAGTGATACCAGCCTGGGGAAGCGTATGTAAGGATGGGGCGAATGAAGGCTTTGTACAAGGTACATAAGGATTCTTTTGATGGGTTCCTGGAGGCAGAGGCGATAGAGCGGAAAGCACGGAATCGGCTATGAAACTTTTTCCGTAAGGATAAGATGATGTTTGAAAGAAAGAGTGCGGTCAAAGGTTACACCGAGAAAGGTTGAATAAGGGTTAAATTTAAGTGGGGTGTTAAGAATGTATAGAGAAGGTTGCAAACGTGATTGGTAGGGGTCTAGGCTGAAGAAGGATGTTTCACATTTGAGGGGGTTGAGAGGAAGGCGCCACTTGAGGACCATTCCACCAGTCTATTGAGGGCAGCTTGTACTGTGGAAGTTGCACACTCAACATTCGAGGAGGAGGCCCAAATGGAGAGGTCATCTGCATAGAGTGAGGTTTTAACAGATGTAGGGAGGAAAGTAGGAAGGTCGTTGATATATAAGGAAAAGAGAACTGGTCCAATACTGAACCTTGGGAAACTTCTCTTCGGAGACGGAAAGGACGACTGTATGAATTACAGATGCGGACTTTCGAACGACGATCTGAGAGATAGGATCGTATCCATTCGACAAAGCAGAGAAGAAGATCTAATGAGATGAGTTTAGAGAGAAGGGCAGAGTGCCAAACTGAGTCAAAAGCTTTCGCAAAATCCACAGTGGCAAGGACTGTACGTGTGCCTGGTTTAGATTGGTGAAAGGAATCTGCGATTGACTGTGAGAGGAGGAGAACCTGATCTACAGTCGATCTACCAGGTCTAAAACCAGCTTGCACGGGTGAGAGAGTGCCTTTTTGTTCTAGAAAATAGGTTAGTCGTCCTAAAACCATTCTTTCGAAGAGTTTGGAGGTGCAGGAAGTAAGAGAGATGGGTCTATATGAGGAAGGTGAGTCAGAGGGTTTTCCCAGTTTGAGAATGGTTGTTGATTGTTTTCAGGTAGATGGGAAGGTGTGAGTTGACCAAGAAAGTTTGAAGATATATAGAAGAAAGTGTAGTGCTGATTGTGGAAGGTGGGTTAGAAGAAGGTAGATAATTTGATCAGGGCCTGAAGAGGTTGAGGTTGAGAGTTGAGAGATGGCTATGGAGAGTTCAAGAGAAGAGAATGGTGTGCAGAAAGTGGAATGCAGGGTGTTGCAGTGTATAGTTCTGATATGATTCATCTGAGCTTTCTCGGTGCTTCGAAAAAGTTTTGGAGTTTGAGTAGAGAAATGGGACTGTAGATGTGAAGAGATATGGTTGGCACAATCTACAGGGGTATGACAACTTGGGAAGTTGGGGAGGGGGAGCCAGAGATGGAGCGAAGTAGAGAGAAGACTTTACTGGGACGGGTTTTAGGAGAAAGGCTAGAGCAAGTTTTCTGCCATGACTTAGCTTTAGCCTTGGATATCACAATGGAGGTATATCTAGAAGTGGCGATATAGTGCTGGCGGTCTTCTTCGGAACAGTGTGCCTTTGCAAATGCCTTTCGGCGTTTCGCGACGGCATCTGCGACTTCAGGAGACCACCAGATTTAACAGATTTCTCGTTGTGAAAGTCGACTGTTTTATGTAAATGACATAGTGACTGACAAGAATATTTACATCAATAAAAAAAAGAAGAGTTGGTCTAATTGTTTATTCCGTCTGCATCTTTTGCTAACTTTTTCAGTGTCATAAGCCCACCTATTCCACAGTTTATATGATACGGGTGCTTTGCATCTTTTTGCCTCCAGACCGCAATTTTATTAAAAACCCTTTTCTCTATCTTTCTCTAAATCCAGTATTTTATTGTTTACTTCTAGAAGATTATTGCTTGGGATCTTAATTGTATTTAGATGTACAGTTAGTATATTTGGCGAAATAAATGCGTGACTTAGCGATGTAATTCTGATATACCCCCTTATCCAATAAAATCTTTCTTAGAACCCCGTCGTACATTTTTATACGTCATCAGACCTAATTAAAACTCTGTCAGTCTGAATTTCATTCGTTCGAAACATTCCGACACTAGTTTAGGCTTAGCAAGCCCTTATTTTTCTGTTTGAAATCAAACGGTCAGTTAAAACCGCGAAGTAAATGACCGCGTTGTTTTGTCCAGCACCTTGAAGCACAGTTGTCCGGAATCCCGAAGATGCAGTCCCGTCTGAACGAGCTCTGTCAGATCCTGGGGGAGGGCTCGATCCATCGCACCGACTCCGAATTGCGCCTCCTTCCCCCTTCCTACTCTACTGACAACTTTCAAGTCGAAGACTCCCCTGTCGAATGATCGCCCGCCATTTCCTGCTTTGATTTTTTTTCTTTACCCAAGTTTCTTAATAGTTAAATGCTTTTTTTGCATTGTGACATAACTTTCATGGTTTTGTGACGTCCTTGCCATATCTAAGCTCCATCCGTCAATGTTTCAGTTTGCGCGGCAACAAGCCAGTGAGTTATTCGCTTGAAAGTTGCTGAAATTCGAGCGGCCTTGTCAAGCGCGTATTAATCGCTCGCCAGTTTTGCCGAGCATTGCGACGCAATCGTGACATCACTGTCCAGTTTGATCTCTGTGTGATTCAATCGTGTACTTAATATTTCTCGGCGTCAGCGTTTGCTTCATGTCGACGTTTTGTCGTTAAACAAAGCGATCTCTGGTTTTTTCAAAAGGGGGAAACTCCCAATTAATAGTAATATTCTGTGTTTGTAAACTCTTAGAAACTTCTTGCTGCAATTATCGAGTCTTATTAATCAAGATTTTTTTTCTTTTCATTTCTTCTTGTGATTTTCAGTTATTATGACTGTGATTTTGATCCTTACGAAATTATGGTTTTGTTTTCGAACATAATTTTTGATTTTTATCGTACGCTATAAAAGTGTTTGTCTCCGTAGAAGTAATTTTTTGTGAAATTTATTAAATGCAAGAAGCGATTTGTTATGTTTAGTAGGCTATATTATTTTTAAAGAGTTATGGTTGAAAAAATAAAAATAAAAAATTCTTTTATTTATATCGCTACTAATGAATGCAGTGGTGCTACTTATTTGGTTGTGATAGATAAAAAAAATATAATCTCTTACAAAGTTTTGTTTTGAAGAATAGGTTACAATTAAAGAAAATTTGCATTTAAGATCCCGAAACATAAACAGACAAAACTCTAAGAAGTGCGATGAATTTAAAAACTTTCAAAACATTGGCGGGAACATTTCCTAAACTGTTGTCCTTTGAAAAAACCTAAAATAATCACGTTAACCATAGTAGGTCTAACGGAAAAAATTTAATCTAGCTCCAGTAATTTTTATTCGACAAGTTTATATCTATTCAAGTTACATGCAAAAATTCTAAAATATAGCATTCTATTTCATTAATTTCATTTTCATCTCTCTATGTTTACTTCTTGACTCGCCGGAAAGCGACGAAGGCGCTACACAATATGCATAGGGCAAACAATTACCTTGACCTGTTTCCGAAGATGCCAAAATATTACTGTCCGGTTGAAATTCTTGTTAGCTTTATAGAGAATTGACTGAAATTTAAAAACGCTCATGCCAAGACTGCTGAACAGAGGAAAGTGTCTCAATAGCTCGCAACAGAATCGTGAGAATCGGTTTTGAACCAAGATCATATGAATCGTTATCACGGCGCTCAACCAAGCTGCACTCGTCTTCGTGGCTGAGTCCAGTGGCTTAACTGGTCGAGAAAGACAATTTCAACAGCGACGGCGATCAGAAAGATCTTCGTTGATCTCTTTATTGTCGTCATCCGACTGTACTGTATCAGACTTTACGGCACTTTCCACTGTTTTTACTGTGTTAAAACTTTAAAAAATATAAAAAACTCTCAACAGAATGCAGTGTCAGAATCCCTTGTGACCGGCCCCCCCATAATATCTTAGCCCCCGGTGTTGTCGCTCGAGCCGCGAGGGAAATGCTGATGACTTTTAACCCTTTAAGGACCAGTGGTACATATGTGTACCATGATTATGATTGTAACGTAACAAAAGCACTTTTGTGAAGGCATTATAATTCTAATTTTTAGATATTTGTGACATCATTATTGAACCATTGTTATTTTATTTTACAATCAAATTCTTGTAGCCCTCAAAGGGTTAAAGCATTTGACTTGATGCAGAGGAAATCAAAAGTGAATAAGCATTGATCCGCGTGTCGATATCGATGTCGGGTTTTTTCGAATCGCAGTTTTACTTTCTTCAATCAAATTCTCGTGCATTCTTCTCAATGACGTCATATTTTTGAGATAGAAATGATGAAACGTTTCATTTGTACAGGTCAACTTACAAAAAGTCTTACTTCGTTAATTCGATTTAAAAACTTTATTTTGGGTCTTTATTTACAAGTTTGCCCTTTATTTTGCTTTCTGATTCCGATGCCTTTCTCAATTTATTCTGCAGAGCAATTGCATGGTTTGTTTTGCTATCAAGGAAGTTTACCTAAGCGTTGGTGGTATTAATATAAGTAACAAAATAAATCGCTAGGCGATTTTTAAAAACGCCGCACCCCTAAATAGTTTTACCATGACAGCTTTCCTGATATGGGCAGATAAGTCCAATCCATGCGGCATTTTTTACGACAATTAGCCCATGATAGCTTCAGCATGAAACAAATCGAGCAGCTGCACCAGTTTCACCCCTAAAAACTTTTTAAAAGTTCTTCCTAAACACAAATTAGCCTTCCCCTTTTATAGTAGCACCATGACAGTGTAAAAAATTTGTTCCATTAAAAAAAGACTTTTCTTGTGATCTTCAATTGTATTTCAATTTATTGTAGCCTATAAAGCCATGTAAACGAAAAAGATATCACGAAAACCGTGTGTTTCATGCAAGTGATGACCAAAAAAAGGTAAAAAATTCGTACTTCATGCGTTAAAATATAATTACGTCATGTCATTTACAGTGGGGAGTGGCTCTCGTTTTTTTGCACCAGTCTCTGGTTTTTTTAAAGCTAGTATTGTTTGCTTATATAGCCATCTTTTTTTAAAAGTCCTTTTTTCTACTTATGTCATTCTTTTTTCAATTTCAATTTTCACTTGTCTTTCAAAAGAAAAAAAATTGCCCAATAAAAATAAAAACCAAAAAATCTTTACTTGTCACTCAAGATTTTAAATGTCTTTAAACCTGCCTATTCACTATTTACACTTTCCTTTTTTACTTCTTGCATACTTTTTGTAAAGCTATCACTGCCCATAAACATGCGAAAGAGCCCCGTATTTTGTTCTCTAACATCATTACCAATTTAAAGCGGTCGGTAAGAATAAATATTTTTGTAATTAAGGATTTCTCCAAAAAAAGAAACTCTCGATTTTACTTCGAAAATGCTTATGCGTGATTTTTTATGTTGATTGACGATTTGTTTGTGCGCTTGTCTGCTATACTGTTCTTAGCTTCATTGTCTTGACAAATTAGCCCCTATTTAAAAGAAAATATGACGCTTTCTTGAGGTCATTACTTACATAACCTAATAGCAATAGAATATAATTTCTTTTTTTCCTTTTTATTATCTATCGATATAAATTGCATAAGAGAGTGACTTTGGTAAGTTGAAATTTTCTTAAATTCTACATTATTGAGTATTAAAATTTAAATCTGCAACAAATTAAAGTCATCCTCTTGCGAAATCGAAAAACGTATTTAAAGCATTCTCTTTTTTTGTCATTTTTTTATTGAAAGTGGAAAAAACTAAAAATTTTTGTGTCTTTGCTAGAACAGCAGAAAACAATCGCATTAAAAAGAAAATTTGTTACCACCAAATATTGATTTAGGGCTTAAAAACAAGTGAATGAAGATTTACACATAACATATTTGTGTCAAAAGCTGTTTGATTGTGCTGTTGCCCAAACTTGTTATTGAAAATTCCAAAGACGCAAGCTGAGAAGTTGCAAGTTTCTAGATAATTTTTTTTGTTGTATTATTTTCCACAAAGTTGCTTGTTTTACTTATTTATCGACACTTAGTGTTTTTTTTTATCATTCCGATTGCTTTTACTTCGACAAGATAATGAATTACGTTTGGACTTTGAGTAATAGGCTATTTGTTTTAATGGATCGCCCCAAGCAGTCGGACAAGATCTAACATCAAGGATATTTATTTGTCACTTGGGCTATTATAGGCCTGTACAATCAGAAAAAATAGCGTTCTTGTTCTTGCAGAAAGTTCAAGTTTCAAGTTTATTTATTCTTCCAACGCTTTATAAGTTCAATAAACACATGTCACATTTGTTGATTTAACAAAAAAAAAAAAAAAAAAAAAGAAACAATCAAAAAAGATATGACATAAGTGTCAAACAATTGAAACAGCGAAAGATCATTTGATCACCAAGTCCAGCTGCCTCAGAGGTGTTTATTATTTTAGATTAACTGAATCACTAAGTTTTTTTGTTTAGATTCATAAAAAAAAGAAAAACAATACTAATAAAAAAAAAAATTTAAGAACATAAAAAAAAGGAAAAAAAAGAAAAAGAGAAACACAAGAAATATACAAAAATTTAATTACCAAAAAAAAAAAAAAAAAGATAAAATTGAGCAGAAATCATTTGCGTGCAGGTCAAGGATTATCATTATTTTATATCTTTTAAACACTTTAAAAATTAACCTAAAAAAAAGTGTCGTGCCTCAAAATTGCAGTACAGTTAGAAAAGCGCCATCTGATAACAGAAAACAACTACAGTTAACAAATTGCAGAGAATGTTTATTCTTATTATCATTGATTTACAATTTTCATTGATTATTAATTTTTCTTTTTCCTCTTTACAATTATATTAGTATAATACTTTTACATAAGAATGTACTATACAGCAAGTGAACATTTGATTATAATGCATACACTAATATATATATATTGTAAACTATGACGTGCTCTGAAATGTAGATGAAGCTAGATGATTTTTTAATTTTTTAGAAAAATTTTTGTGGGAAAATTTTTTTATGTTTTCCGGGATTTCTGACCACAATTTAGCTCCTGTATAACTAATAAGTTTTTGGCTTTGTTGCAATCGATATCGCGGTAAAAAATAGTTTTGTTGTTTAGAGAGCCTAGTAGGGTAGACCTGATTCGTCCTCATTAGGACTCATGAGGATGCCATAACCACGAAAATTATGAAAGTCGGGAATGGAATAACTATGAAAGTCACACTAATGAGGCAACTCTGTTCTACTCGGCAGCTGAGTACTGCGCATCAATCTCGCACGTAGGATCCCAGCCAACATGCCCGTGCAGGACCCTTGAGGGTAAAATGTGGGCAATGCGGGCTCGTGCGGGCAAGTCAAAACTGTAAGGGCCCGGTACAGGTCCGTTGCAGTTTTCACGAGGGTAAAGTGCAGTTTTCAAGTGGGCTATCGTCAATAGCAAACGTGTACAGGAACCGTGCGGTTCCTGTACAGTTTGGTAAGTAGCAAGTGCCAAAATTTTCAAGTGAATTTTGATGTAGTAATTATGTGCAGGAACTGTGCGGGTCCTGTGCAGTTTGCTGTGCAGGCGTTATGCGGGTTTTGAGTGGGCAATTAAAGCCGAAAACCTGTACAGGTTTTGTGCGGGTCCCGTTCAGTTTGTCGTATTGTCTGAATAAGGTTTTTGAAACGCAATGCGTGTGCAAAGCCCGTGCCCGAACTGTGCAGATCCTTCACAGTTTATTACATAAAATTTTTAAACATTATTTGAAGTTTTCGTGTAAAAAATCATGTGCAGGAACTGTGCGGGTCCTGTGCGGTTATCCCGTGCGGTTAAACCCATGTGGGGCCACTTCGGGGCCCGCGGCCAAATCGATACGGGTCCTGTACGGGCTGCCCTCACAGGGCCCGCACAGTTGCCCGTGCAGGGCCCTTGCGGGCCCTGCATTCTATTGTTGGCTGGGATAGTCTAAGACAGCATTGTGAATCATGCCTTGAGCTTAGTCACTGGATGCTTGTGTCTCACTCCAACGAACCACATATACACATAGACGGCAGCATGGTCGAGTGGTTAAAGCACCGGACTGATGATCAACATAGTCTCGGTTCAAAACCCACTTGCGCTATTCTGTTGTGTCCTTGGGAAAGACACTTTACGGCGCTTTCCCCTGCTTGGTGGTCTTGACAAGCAGTTCTAAATTACAGTCATATCTCTACTAAATTACTAGCGGGCAGCAATATCTTGGCATCTCCGGAAGCAGGTCGGGGTAATTGCTTACCCTATGTATAGCGCCTCCGTCGCTTTCCTGCGTGTCAGGAGGATAAATATAAAGATAAAAATTAAAATTAAAAATACCCATACAGCCTGCTGATCTTCACCGACTAAAGGCAACATTCTATTTGGCCAACCGCGGCATCCTGGACCCTGCATATACTTCATGGTCTGCTAGGTCTTTAGACATTTGCCAAAGGATACCAATATTCAGACACCCGTTAATGTCAGTTGAGCGGAAAGAATTAAACAATCTCACTAAACTAGGCTTCCGCGCTGATCAATGCACGAATTATAAATGAAACACGAAGTACTTTAAAAGTACACCTAGGCTTCGTGCTTTTATTTCCAGTACCAGTCGCACCAAGCCTGTTGGAATAGGCCTGCTCAAAAATGTTAAGTTTACGTGCAATTGCTTGTAGACTGGGCACTTTCATTCGTTCATGGACAAACAGCGTATCGCTTTTTTACCGGAATGTGAGAGGGGTGCCATTGAACATACGGCAGATCACGTCGTTTCAACATGCCCCATACATCGAGCACCACATGAAGATAAGATCTGAGAGTTTTTGAAGGACAAAATTTGATGCTGGCTTAACACCATCGCTGCCAGTATCTGATCTGACAAGTGAGGCAGCCTGGGTCAATAAAGGAATAAACGTTTTGTTCCAATCCTGTCTGTGCCTGACCCGGAGAAGCGGATGTTCTTCGATACAACGACAACGACAACGATGTTGATGTTTAATACAAAATAGCATTTTAATAACTTTCTATTCTTATTCAGATTTTTTATGAACAAGCGGGTCTTTTAAGAAAAAGTTCATTAAAACACACCAAAAATAATTGTTTCCTCATTTGCGTTTTTTGCTTATCGGCTTTCATCTTTTTTACATCAAAATATTAACTGTAAAGCAAAAACTTTTTTTGACAAATCCTACCATGCAATTCGGTCATGGTGATGAGATTTGGCCAGTTTTGTTTTTATCTCAAGCGTTAAATTAGCGGTGAAACCGCTTCATCGCTGGGTTCAGTGGGCGGAGTGTTTAAAAGCGTCGTTTTAATAGAGATCGCGATCAATGGAATCTCGGTTCATCTTTTGTTCTAGTTTTCTCCCGATTCGTACCAAGAGAAAGTACTTTGTTCTACTTTCACTTATTGCCAAGCTGTTGTAAATACACAATATGAAACTTGAAAAAAACAAATAAAAAATCTTTAACCGGAAAGCGGGGTAACCGCTTGAGGGTTGCCTTCACCTTAACGTCGTCGACGTTGCCCTGTAGTCAAGAAGAAAAAATGCTGATAATTTAATTTTCAAAGTATTGTGTTGAAGTAATCTAAAGCAAATAAACATCGATCCTCCAACCGATATCGATATTGATATCGGACTTTATTTGCATCGCAGTTTTACTTTCTTCAATAAGTTCTCGTGCAGTAATGTCAATGACGACATTCTTTTTATAGAGAAAAGATGAAACATTTCCGAGACTTTTGCGCGGACAAACCTGCAGAACATTTAATTTTGTTGGTTTTATTCCCGAACTTATTTCGTGCCCTTGAAACACAAGATCCACGAAGGCGAAGCAGTATGATTTGTCTTAGTATCAAGAATGATTACCAAAACTCGCAAAAGAACCAGGTGCTTTTGTTCTCCGATTTAATGACTAAATTCACTATCGCTTGGTTGAAATAACAATTTTTTTAATTAGAGATTTTTAAAAATATAGAAACTTTCCGTTTTATTTCTGAAATATTTCTGCTTGACGCTATCTGCTAATTGATGATTTGTTCGGATTGTTCAGTCGGCAGTACTGTTCTGTTCCAATTGGCAGCTTTTGTAAAAGAAAATATAACGCGTCAATGACGTCATGACCAACCTGATTTAATGTTAATCGAGTTTAATCTTTTTTACAGTTCTTTTGATTCCTATTGCTTTTTTTATTATCAACGCATATAGTGTGGATTAGAGAGTGTTTTTAGTACGGTAAATTTTTAAATTGTACCTTATTGAGCATAAAAAATTAAATCTGCTACTAATGAAAATGATTTTCTTGCGCAATTGAAAAATCTTCTTAAAGCATCCTCTTTTTTATCATTTTCTTATTGAGAGTGAAAAAATTCGCAACAATTTTTGTGTCCTCGCTAAAATCCCAGCAAAGAACCGCAGTAAGGCGATTTGAAAATTATGTTGGAAAAGAACACCATAAAAAAGTTCAATGGTAGGAAAACGACACAAACAAATAACGCTTTTGTTCCTATAATTTGTTGAATGGGTTTTTTTGTTTTGATTTAGGAAACAATCATTCAAAATGTTAATAATATATTATATTTTCCAGATGAAAAAATTCGAAACTTTTTTTTAAGTCAACAATTTTAGATTTTAAGAATATAGGGAAATTTGTTTGATGTCAAATGAAACTTACAGCGGTTATTCCAGCGCTGTAAGTTTCATTCGAGCCCAGGATTTTGCGACTAAGGGTACTTTTCTAGCTTTGTGGTTAGGCTAAATTTAATGCAACATAACTTAATCAGGTATTCAACAAACTATCTTGCTATTTATTTGTTAAATTATCACCATTATTAAAAAGTTTTTTTGAAACCTAAAAGTCAAGTTAAGAGTGAAAAAGGTTTTACTGGAACGCCGCAAATGACACTTTTAACGGAATGCTGTTTCGAAAATGACTTTTATTATCGGAATGACATTCAAGACTGTTAAAGATTAGTTTCACCAAGAAATGAGCTGCTGAGAGATAAATGTAGAAGAAATGCTGACAAACTCGAAATAAACTAAGGATGGATACTTTTACTTGAACTTTTACTTTAAGCAAGTTTTCTTTCTTACTTCAATAAATCGGAAATATATCTTAAAGTCTATTACATTTTTCAGCTTTCCAACATGTTCAAGAGAAAAAGCAAAATATTCTATTCATTTAAATTGCAAAAAGCAGTCTGCTTACAAAGTCTTCTGACTTACGAATATTACTATCGACAAACTTCAGCATTGTTCTCTTTTCTCTTTTTGCTTTTAGCCAAAGGCATCGATACAATCATCATGATCTCTATTAGCTCTGCTGACTTACACGAAGACAATGGAGGCTTAAAATAAAGCACAAGTCAACCAATCACCTAGGCTTGTTTCCAATAATGGTGCTAAGTAATGCATTCAGGGCTGCCATCGATATGAACCCCAAAATAAGGACGACAGGGAAACATAATAAGATAACAAACAACGGAAAGTAATAAACAAAGTGAATTTATGGCAGTGCGACTTATATTTAATCATACTTCAGTACCACTTGAATGATTCAACTATTTCTGTTAGTTCCGGAAACAATGCAGTTGTTTCTTGCAAAAGTAGGATTGGTTTCTTAAACAACAAGAGAGCACTGTGGAGGAACGTTACGACGACCAGAGGCTCACCTGATTTAAAGAAATCCAACAAGATTTGTGGTTGATGTTTGAGCAACAGAAAATGAACTTTGAGTGGCTCCCAGAGATCGATCATCCGCTCAAGGGCAGAATCTAGTGTAGTCCATCTGGTCGGAGTGTCAGTGGGCAAAGTTGAGTAATTATCAAGTTTTTCGCAAAACTGCTTGAGGCTCACTGCTCTACTGGTTTGACTTTTGAAATGACTGCCAATTTTCATAACGATTGTCTCTATATCAACTGTCAAGCGATCTGATTCCTTCTCTGCTGCATTGTGCAAAATATGTGCAGGGCACCCGACTGGAATAAGTTGAGTCGCTCGCTGTTTGAGTCGATAGAATACGTCATTTTGTCCACTCAGCTGCGAAGCGCCGAAGTTTACGGATGCGTTGTCGATACAAAAAGATGTCAGTCGTTATCGACGTTGTTGAATTCTTTTTCATACTCATCACGATAAGAGTTTTTGCGTTTACCCATTTTATCTCTTGTGAAGTTCCAGATCTATACGAAATTTATATTCGTGTTTAGTCTAAAAGCACTGATTGTCAATTAGTATGAGGTCAAATTTAACACAAGCTGAAATGCTTAGAGAAAAGACAATCGCTCAAAACTTGAGAAACTAAATTAGTAGGCTACTGCTAAATTATCAAATCTATCAGATTTTAAATAATACTACTAGTCAACTGAAAAGTTTTGATTAACTACTGCAGCGTGGTCCAACTACGGGCCCGCGGATGGAATTTGTGCGGCCCGCGGAACAATTTTGCACAAGTCTTGTCGATTACAAGCAGCGGCAACCTTTTTTTTTTTGAAGAACGCTATGATTTTGGGACGAAAATAGAAACTTCGTAGATCGATTCCAATTGAAGACCTTTTTTTTTTAGAGAACACCCTGATTTTGGGACCAAAATAGGAATTTCAGAGATCGATTCCAGTTGAAGACCAACAAACCTTAATGCGGCCCTTCATGCTCTTAGCCTTGGACCACACTGAACTACTGTATTCTAATTCCAGTTAAATAAACTGATTTCGATGTCATTAAGGAAATTAATTTTGCTGCTGTTACGTCATAAATGCACGTAACAAAAAAACTTGAAAGCCAAGCAACAAATTAAGTTAACAACAAATTAAGCAACAAATTAAAGTGTTGCGGCCATGCTTTCTACTGTTTTGCACTTTCGCTTTCTGATTACCATATGCATGTTTTAACGTCTGACGTTGTGCTGCTTCTTCCCTTTCTTAATCTTTTTAATATTTATAACTTTTTGTGTTAAAGTGTTAATAATGATTGAGAACAAAATAAATAAATGAAATCATTCAAATTGACCAATCGAAGTGTCTTCAAAACCTCTAACCCTAAAATAAGACAAAAATAAGGACACAAGTCAAAATAAGGACATTTCTTAGAAATAAGGACAAAAATATTTTCTAAGACCAGACCTTCAAAAAAATGACAAATCTTAGAAATAAGGACGTTATGGCAGCCCTGAATGCATTGCTGCCCGGTTAAATACTTTTTATCTGGATATTCTTAAGACTCTTTCGCCACGCCCTAAAAGTGTTGGGCCTACTTTTTTTTAAGCGTTTTTAAAATTGAAGATATAATCAATGACAACCAGGAAGCATTTTTAATGTAAATATGATAAAACCTCATAAAATTGCTTAAACTTAAAAAAACATTTATTATTCTTTTAGTTATTACTTGGTTTAACCACGAGATTTAAAAGATTTGAAGGGTTTTTAGGTTAATTTCACTCAATATCAATTAGATTTCAAAAACTTTAAAATGTAGTGACCAAATCTACTTTTCTTTTTTTCGGACTTATTTTTTACCACTTTATTGATTTTTAATTTCAGTTAATTTTTCTAATCTTATGTGAATTACTTTTAGAACAAAACTTTTGTATAATTTTTAAATCGCTAAACGTTGAATCGACAAACTTTATTCTATTTACTTAGCTTTTGTATATTTGCAAGGGTTGTGCTGCGCTTAAAGCTTACGTTAAATTAGAATGATTTATTTGTTTATCTTGCTTGTGCAGGACTTTAGGAAATGTCAGAAAGTTTTTAATTAATCATCATTGCTAGAGTTATCACCCGCACCCCCCACTTTGGGTCATCCTCGCAAAAATTTTTGGAGCCTACATTCAAGAATTCCAATTTTCTTGGTTTTATATTGATATTTAACTGATTAAGCACTAGCAGCGATGTTGTAAACATTTAAACAATCGTCCAACGAAATCAGCCTTTTAACCAGTTTCCTGACCATCATTAACTATCACTTCAGAATGAATGCCGTTTGAAACAATGTATTGGATAAAAACAAGATGATAAAATGCTTATCGTTTTTTAAAAATTTTAAAATAAAAAAACACAACCAATTTTTGAAAATGTTTTTATTGCTACAGATAGAAACAAGCGGTAAGAATGGGAGACACAATTAATTTAGTTTTGTCGTTGTAGTTTGTTAGCTTTTTGTATATTATTTTCAGCAAGTCTTTTTATATAAAAAGGGGCGTGAAAGGTTATGAAAGTAGTAGTTTCAAAGAAAGCATGTTGTACACTGCTGACTTGGTGGACACGATCTCAGGACACAAAGAATCTGCAATATTCCTTCTTATTCTATCTTCCGGTATCAGATAAATGAGCTAAAAAGTATCAGAGATGAATCTCTGAAACGCAAAGAGTTGTGTTGAAGCCAGTTGCGGTGACTGTCAGCAAAATTCACTCACACAAGTTGTGTCAAATTAAAAAATTATACTTTTTGAAACTCTTTTTTTCTTTTGTGAAAAACACACATTATTTACAGTTTACCATTAAAGACATAAGAGTTTATCATTTTAAAATATTTACAATTTACTATTATTTACATTAGTGTATTATTAACTTATTTTACCAAATATTTTTAACGACGTTTCATCAACAAAATGCTTACAGATTTCATTGTCTTCACAAAATGTTAACAAAAAAAATTTAAATAAAAGCTTTTAATCTATGGGATGAAACAGTTGATAATCAAGAATTTCATCCAACGATGTTACACCTCGATGTTCTTGACTAGTTTTATCTTCCAGCAATATATCAAAGTCGCAGATTGTTTGATTTTGGAAAAGTTCCGATTTTTTCGTGCAAAAATCAACAAAGTTTTCATTTTTTATTTGATAAACGTCATTTTGTTCATTGCGGAATTGCGTTGATTCTTCTAGTTGTTTCATTTTTTTCCGATTTTCTTTAACGATGTTTTCAAGCGCTTTTATATATTCGATGGCGGACCTGAGTGTTTCCACCTGTCAAAACAAGTAAAATTGCTTTTAACTATATGGACAATTTCTGACACAATCCCTTGAATACCTTCAAGGTATCGGTGCAAAAAATGCAATAAGACCATTTCTATTCAATTTATTTTGTTATTGTTTGTTTGTTTGTTTGTTTAGTGTGTTCTTATTGTTTTTGTTTTGAAAATGCAAGATCTACATGGGCACAATTTTCACATATTTCTGGCAAATTGAACATTTTTGTTTGAGCTAAATTTGAGTAAAACCTTACTGAAATTTCACAAAAAGCAAAAAGTTGGTCATATGCCAAAGTAAAGTTTACAAAATTTTTAATAGGGGCAATTTTTTTTATTTAGAAGAGTTTAGGTTGTATAATTCCTTGAAAAAAATCTTTTAACGTAAAATCACTGGAGGGTTGCCCTAAGTTTAACCTATCCGACGTTTTTCTGTGAGTTAGAAGGATAAATATGAAAATTAGAGTAAACAATATTACGTTGGAAACACTGATCAAAAGTGGAAAACATTGTTTGGGACAATACATTTGAAACTGGAGATAACGTGCTTGTTAATCACTAATCAATACTAACTCTTTTTTTGTTGTTACAAGAAAAAAAAAAAAAAAAGCAGGAATATTCTACCTCGAAAATAAAATGCTTTTAGACTTTTCAAATCGAAATTTGGGTTGTTTCTTTTTACATGCATCCTTAATTCTTTTTTTGTTTTATTTTGATTCCAAAGTAAACATAATGCTTAAAAATAGTCACAGAAAACCTTTAAAATGCCGTTTTAAAAACTCGAACGTTTTTGTGAAGGCCTCTACAGGAGAACACGCTAGAAGGCGCTAAAGTAGAATTAACTTTAAATACTTGTTTCTATTGTCTGAAAAGATATATAATTAGTCAAATTTGTCATAGAAAATTCAAAATTTATTAATTTCACAGTTTGCTCTATTGATTGTAAGTTATCAATGTAAAAAAAAATGCGCTACAAGGCGTCGACGCTGCCTAGTGAGCAAGTTATGAATGGAACACGAAGTACTGTGAGAGTACAATCAGATTCCGTGCTTTCATTCCAGGACCAACACTATGACCATATTAAAATTGTCTTTCTCAGAAGAGTTTTGGTCAAGCTCAATCGGTCGTAATGATGTCATAAATATCGAAAAATTAGAATTACAATACCTTCATAAAAATGCTTTTGTTACGTTACAATCACAATCATGGTACACATATGTTCCACTGTAAAGAGTTAACCTAACTTAGCCCAGATTGACAGTAAAATTTTGTTTACAAACATAAGTAAATAGAGTAAAAGATAAATATTTTCGTTTTAGTTGAGAGTCTTAGCATAAAGCTTTAAGATCTGCTTTATTAAAAGTTTGCTCTAACAGGCTTATGCCGACAAAACAAAGTTTTCTCTGCAGTTTGTTTTTTTAAATTAATAACTTGTAATCAATTGATCAACTTGTACAATTAGGCTAATGAATTGGCTTTATGCCAGCGTGATTGCTTTTTTTAGGACAAATTGCAATTGACTCAATTTTTGAAGTTTAGATTTCAGAGGAGAACGATTAAAGTTGTGCAAATTTTACATCTCAGTTTTAGTGTGAATTTTAGACTAGAGTATTTTCGAAAGGAGAGCTTGACGAAAACGTTAACGTCTTTTAAAACTGCTATGTCAAAGATACCTATAACAGTTTCTCGACAAAGTTTATAACTTTTACTGCAACTTAAAAAGTTTGAACAGCAAAAACTGTTTTAGACCAAAAAAGTTTCTCATAAATTAGTTTTTAAGTTAGGCTTTTAAGAATATGATAATTTCTAATTAACTTTCTTTTAGGTTTTTAATAAGAAGAGTTCTACCTATTCAAAGTCACTTAAAAATTATTTGATAAGCGACCAAACAAACAATTAATATTCTTTATTGAACGAAAACATTTTGCCTTGCTGATCTTTTTGTGATTATTAGCCGAAGGCACCCGCTCTCGAAGGAGATCAAAGGCTTGGTTGACTTGGAGGATCCGGCGTCTTTCTCTTGCGTTTCGTTTGATCACTCTTGGAGTAGATTTTTTTGACGTCGACGGCGTATTCGCATCTACTAGTTTTTCCATTTCAAACTCAGGGGCGAATCCTGGAATATTCTGAAAATCGCTGACATTCATTTTCGCTTTTGTAAGTAGGGGCTATATTCGAGAAGAATTTTACAAATGAAGTGCTGAGATTTATTCACCGCTTTTAAAGGCATTTGAAAAATCTTGTTAGCTTTTTTCGTGTTCATTTGTCGTTTAAAGCACAATTGAATTACATTATATTAGGCGTAAATCTTTGCTTTTAAAATCGTCTTCGCAACAAAATGTCATGTTCGATTCAAGTATTGATTTTTTTATAACTGTGTTTATACAATGTGTCATGAACGTAGGCAATTAGACAAGCTTAAAAATAGAATTCCCGACAACAAAATTTAAAAAAACATTCCTGCTAACGTAGAAAACGTTTCGTTTCAGAAAAAAACATAACACAAAAAATAAATTAATGGCTGAAACCGCAAATTAGTATGCTTTTCTCGCCAAAATATAAAAGCTTTCTACAACACTAGTTAAAAAAGCGTTTTTCGGTTGAATACAAGGAGATTTGTGCAACATTATTAATCTTTTTTTAATTTCCTTTATTTCTTAGCGGACCGTTTATAGCTTGATTAAAATGAAATATACAATAGTTAGAAGCTTTGTTGCAAAGAAATAGGCCACTGTAGTGGTTGGTAGGCTTACCATATGTCCCGTTTTAGCTGGGACAGTCCCAATTTTTCAGCTTTGTCCCGGGGTCCCGCCCGGTTAAACATTATGTCTTGGTATTTCCAATTTTGAGTGAAGACGTTTTTTAGAGAATATTACTTTTTAGAAACAAAAATCAATAAATCCGAGACAGATTTAAAGTGAAGACCTTTTTCTTAGAGATCACTACTTTTTAGGGACGAACTTTTTCTTTTAAGTCCCGATTTACCACTTCGAAAATATGCCATGTGGTTGGAGATCTTATATTTAACTTTAAATTATTGGAAGGAAAATCTGACCTGGTTTACTATTATGATTTTATTTACATTGTTCATTTATCTAATTACTAACAGAAACGTTTTCAACGAATAAAATTTTAGGGCAATTTTTTATGTTAACGGCATAGTTTTAAACAAAATTAAATAAAAAATGTAAAAACATCACCACAACTATTTCCGCTTGCCTGGTACAGCAAGGGAATCTAAAAAACAAAGAAGTTGAAAGATGCAAATTTTAAGAAAAGCAAACTTTGTTTAATTTTTTTCAAATAGAATCAAAAACAAAATAAAAAAATAATTAAACTAAATTTTTTCCTATCCTCACCTATGGTCATAAATGTTGGGTAATGACCGAAAGAGTGAGATCCCGAGTACAGGCGGCCGAAATGGTTTCTTAAGAAAAGTCAAAAGTTTATCCCTACTTGACAAGGTGAAAAATACTGACATTTGTCCATCTCTCAACATCAAACCGCTGCTACTCCGCATAAAAAGATTGCAACTGCGCTGGTATGACCATGTGACACGAATGTTTCGCGAGCAAACAGCAAACCAGCAAATGGATGCTCTTCCGAGTGGCAAAAGACCTAAAGGCCGATCCGACTTGTTGGCTGAAGACCTGGCCTGGTCTCGTCTTGCAATTCTACGGGCAGCATTGCCGCTAGTTGCAAAATATTATTCTAGTATCCCGGAATTTCACCGGCGAGATGCTTGGAGATATTCTAACTTGAGCTGCTGCCCCTGCCACCCCAAAAAAACAAGCGGGCAAAGGAAAATACTCTGAACTAATTCACTGTTTTTCCCAAAAATGATGATGATAATAAAAATAAAATCATCACAGTGCTACAAAACTTCTTTAATTAAGGTCAAAACATGTTTTTGGTATTGTTTAATTGATTAAAACCGTAAAGAGGGTTGTGTTCTACCGATATTACATTCAATGGCAAGGACACATCGCTGTAAAAAAAGAGACTGTACTGTACCACGTGATCATGTAATGCAAAATGAAAGGCAGTAAGGTCGAAAACAAAAAATAAAGCAAGAAAAAAATGATTTAAATTGGAATTTTCAACAAAAACTGTTAGTATTAAAACGATTAATCTAAAAGGATTTATTTTTTTCTTTATTTATCCTTCGAACTTCGGAAAACATCGGAAGCGTTATACTCAGAGCAACTGACAAGCTATCAATATAAGCCCAACCTGTTTTTGGAGATGTCAAAGTAATGCTTTTCAGTTGTATTTTTTTAATTTTCAATTTTTTTAGTTTTTTATTAAGCATATAACTAAAATTTAGAACAATTAGGGACATTCCATGTCAACTCACACCCTTTTAGGCATTTTTTTGCCGACCATCTCCGATTTTGCTGAAGTTCGGCATGTTTGTAGGTTCGGATGAAAAATTGCCTCACACCAAATTTCAACTTTTTAAATCAAATAGGTTTTGATATATGAAGGTTGAAAGTTAGACACAAAATCGCCGCTTGAACGCCCCTGATCGAGCAAAAGTGACCCTCCTGGCTTTATTTTTTGTTCGATTTCAAAGATGTTAATATCATTGGAAATCTCTTTTTATCATCTTTCCAATAATATTTATATCTAAAATGTATGTATATAAATAAAAAAGTTATTAGGAACAAAAATATTGAACAAATTTTTTTGTCTAGAGTGAGGGTTTGGGGTCATGCGAGGTCAAGGTCACAAGGTCACGACAATAAATAACTTTTTTATTTATATACATACATTTTAGATATAAATATTATTGGAAAGATGATAAAAAGAGATTTCCAATGATATTAACATCTTTGAAATTGAATAAAAAATAAAGCCAGGAGGGTCACTTTTGCTCGATCAGGGGCGTTCAAGCGGCGATTTTGTGTCTAACTTTCAACCTTCATATATCAAAACCTATTTGATTTAGAAAATTAAAATTTGGTGTGAGACAATTTGTCATCCAAACCTACAAACATGCCAAATTTCAGCAAAATCGGAGATGGTCGGCAAAAGCGGGGTATGAGTTGACATGGAATGTCCCAATTTGCCAAGACCGCTAAACAGAGTAAAGTGCGTCTTTACCAAAGACAAAATAGAACGGCGCAAGTAGACTTTGAACTTTGATTGTGTAGATTATGTTCTCCATCAATCACGGGCCTCTTAACCACTCTTTTCTCCTGACAACGGAGGACATAGGCGTACGCACGAGGGGAGAGGTTTTAGGGTCAAAAACCCTCCCTTAAAAATGGTAATAAGAGATATGTATTTGTATGTATATGACATCTTAGCGAAATTTGGCTATGCTACATGATATAAGTTTTTATCATTTTCACTCTTTGTTTTTTTTTTAAAAACTTTATTAATAACTTTATGAAAGATAGTCTTTTCTGTCGCCACAATTACACTAAAGTTAGCTAATCTGAGTAAAATTTACTATGGTTAAGTATGTAGTCTACTTACGAACTTCTTGTTAAATATGCGGTCTACCACCTGTAAAAAGTCTGTTGTCTAACCATCAGATCTGGTAATTGGTTTTAAAATTCAAATACAATTCAAATACTATAGCCTAGTTTAGAATATAATTGTATATGATTCCTACTAAACCAAATGGTAGACCGCTTACCCCAGGTAGACTGCATATTTAACCAGTACAACTTTCAAAACCGAAAAATATTTGAACATAAAGTCAGGTTTTCTATGCTTCACTTTTGATATCTATTAATTTATCACAATGTTTGCGCGTGAAATGCGAGCCTATTCTACTCCGCTCTAGGATCATTGCTATGAAAAGCGAAGCAAGTGCTAAGCATCTAACGAAGATCTCTAAAAAAAATTCGATTAGCCTATAGGCCTACTCTGGAAAACACGATAAAAAATTAAAAATACATGTAAATTTAACGAATATGGTTTTCTATTTTTGCAAAATTTATTTCAATATGCGAGTTGATCAGTGGTTTTCAATGTCAAAGTCTACTTCCCTTTCAATACAGTGATACCTTTAAAACTGCGAAATTCTGAAATTGCGATTTTGGTTTAGAAACTGCGATTTCAAAATTGCGCGCCTGCGCTAGTCAATTCACAGTTGTTTTAGAGCAGGAAACTTGTCAAAAATAAATAAATAAAGCAGGCGTACTTACCTCATAAATCTTACCATTTGGTGTTATACTGTACAGAGTAAAACCCTACACATGCAGCGTAAAAGCAAAAACAAATCTAAAATGACGAAAGGAGCTGGCGTTAAATAAAAGAAACAATTGAACATATTGATACATAGCAAATTAACTTAATTTTTTACATTCTTATACATATTAAATTTTTCAGTGTGTCAAGATTAGTATAATTTATTTATTTATTTTATCTCTGTATTTATCCTCCTGACTCGCAGGAAAGCGACGGAGCCGCTACATATGGAATAGAATTCAATTATACAATTATACAAATTATACAAATAGAATTCAATATGTAACTATACAAGATAAATTTTTATAGCAATGTTATATGATCGTAGACACTCTTAAAATTGAGTTCGATATGAACTGAATTAATTTAATTGTATTAGTGAGTTACAAGACCATCGTGTTTTCGACTTGCAACCCCCCCTTGACAAAGTTCTGCGTACGCCACTGACGGACAATGATACAGAAAAATTGCTTTATTATAGCACAGAGGTAGGAAACCTTTTTGTTATTGGAGGCCATATTTTATAATTTTGCCAAAAGGAGGCCGCATAAGTTGAAACACCTAAAAAATTGAATCCGTCTACTAGATTACTTTCATTTTTTTCGCCAAAAAGACGTGATCTCTAAAAAAATCTTCATTTTGAATTTACCTCGAAACTCTTGGTTTCCGTCCCTAAATTGAAGTAATTCCTAAAAAAGGTTTCCACTTTGGTTCTGACTCGAATTTCTGGATTTTCGTCTTTAAAAGTCGTGTTCTCTAGTTACTAGCGGTAGCCATTGACACACAATTCTATTGTTAAGGAGAGAGAGAAATTTATTTCATACGATTCGATATAAATACAACAATGCTCACAAAACAATAATAGTAAAAATAATAATAAAGAAGAAAAAGAGGGCATTCTACTGACGTAATTTGTTATACGTAAAAAAACAAATACCGAACGTATGCGGAGACTGCGAAGTGATCAAAAAATATAAATTAATCTTCAAGTCAGGCAGCCACCGATTAATTAAAATTATAAAAATAAACGTTGCTAGAGCAATAAGATAAAAAATGGACCACTGTAGATACGAGTATAAGTTTAACTAAAATATTAATATTTTAGTTTAACTAAAATATTTAACATTTATACATATAGCCAAAATTATGTAAAGAGTAGCAATTACATGGAACATCATTCCAAACTTTAACTTCTCTATATTTATGAGATCTTTGCAAACGATTGGTTCGGTATCTTGGTAAGTACAACATATTGTTGTCGGATGAACGGATTACGCGGGAATAAATTTGAGATACTTTTTTGCAATACTTCGTGAAAGAATTCGATAATTTATATCTGTCAAAATTATAGGCTACATTAATTTTGAAGTTTCAAGCTTAACTAAGTCTTCTAGTTTTAAAATGTTGTTTTTTCTAAACAAAGGATCAGCATTCGATGACCATTGCATATTATTGATAACTCGCATAGCTTTAGTTTGCAGTTTTCTCAAAGGTTCGAGATAACTTTTATATGTAGCACTCCATATTATAAGACTGTAAAGTAAGCGCGAATGAAAAAAGGCAAGGTAAAGTTTTTTTTAAATACAAGAAGAAAATAAATTTTTTAGTTTGCACAAAATACCAACTGCACGAGAGAGCTTGTTTTGAACTTTATGTATATGATCACGAAACAATAATTTGAAATCAATAACGATGCCTAAATAATTAATACTGTCTGAAATTGCAATTGTATTAGAATTAATTTTAATATTAATATTAATTGGCGAAACTAATTGTGATAGTAAAGGCGGTATTATTATAGCTTGCGACTTGGAGGGATTAATAATAAGACAGTTTTTACTCATCCATTGGGACACTCTAAAAAGTTCTTCGTTTATTTTGATTTCGAGTTCACATATACTGGAAGCATTAATTAATAAGGCGGTGTCATCAGCAAAGAGTCTAGGGATACTTTTCAAACAATTTTGTAGGTCATTAATATAAATTGAACTAGAAGCGGGAGGATGGAGGTCGAAGATTCCCACCTCTGGAATAGTATTTCTACTTTTGCTTGCTGAAAATTACTCGTAAAGCATAAATATGTAGAAACTTTATTTTTAAAATAAGCTTTCACCTTACGAAATTGCTTTTGATGAAAAATCTTGATCGATTTTAAGTAATGACTTTTATAACTCATTTATACCACCATGCGGCAAAGCAAACAGCTTTACAACATTTTACTTAACGAAATTAATTTAACATTAAAAAATTCATTACGCATGATAGATCCTTTAAATATGGTTCTTGACCGTTTTTCTTATTTTAACAAAAATTACCAGATTTTTAATTTATTTAGAATTATCGCAAATATGATGTCCAGATCAGAATCCACTGTGCATTGTATATTTTTGCTGCTGACTAGATATGGCCTTTCTTAGGAATTTTCTAGTTTTCTAGTCTCTATAAATCTACAAAAAATTACCCAAGTAAGTTTACCGAAATTCAACCATTTTTGCTATAGTTGTAAATAGTTACTAATTATACGATAGAAAAATAATAAAACTCTTCCATCCATGGCAAGATATTGCTGTCCCGTTAAAGCTTTTCCGTTTTTTTTTTTTTTTAATTGTCATAAAGAGATTAGAGATGGACTCAAGGCACGGAGCTCTGAGAGCGAGACTAGACAAGACTTTGGAGAAGCAAAACCGAGACGAGACACGGGACTTTACGTAAGTTGCTTTAGCTTAAACCAGAGTTGTGAAGACGGAGTCTCATGCTTTTGGGAGGAGTCGGAACCGAAGTTGATTTTTAGATATACTAATGTCAGAGTCAATTTTTTAGATGTGCTAGAATGGACATCTGAGTTGTTATCGTCTTTCAAGACTCCGATTTTTGGAAAATCGCGTGAAAGCTATACTTTATTTTATTTTATCTCTATATTTATCCTCCTGACTCACAGGAAAGCGACTCAGGCGCTAACACGCAGGGTAAACAATTAACCCAACCTGCTTCCGGAGATGCCAAGATATTGCTGTCCGCTTGTAATTTAATAGAGATATGACCATAGTTTATAAGTGCTTGCCAGGACCACCAAGCAGGGGAAAGCTTGGTAAAGTGTCTTTTCCAAGGACACAACAGAATGGCATGAATGGATTTTGAACCGAGACCATCTTGATCACAAGCACGGCGCTTTAACCACTCGACCACGCTACCGACTTACTTACTTAGTTACATTTACCAACTAAATGACCCAAAAATAAGCCAGCGAAAATTATTTTTGAGAATTTTCGGATGTAGTTATTTCTTCCACTCCGCAATCGTGATTTGACCAATAAGTACAAAATATGCATGACCTCTAAGAGCTTTTATCGCACCAAAAATTTTCCATAAAAATCACAAAAAGTTTTCCAGGTTAAAACATTGACCCTCTCTTATAGGCTTAATTACCAAATTTTGCTTCGCGGGCGGTAATTAAGCATGTCAGTTAAACGATAGAATTTCCGCAATATCGATTGGAGTGATTACATTGCTTTGACAAAGAAATTCAAAAAAACTTTGTTGCTACAAAATTTTCTTGATTTGGACACGCTAACCTGGACATTTGCAAAATGTCATCAAAAAAGCAGCCAAAAAAGACTATTCCACGCAGTTACTGAAACAACTGCTTCTATGTTGGGATGCAAAGTTTCCTGCAGTCCCTTGTGATGAGACATAACTCGAGTTTGGCTGCTACGGTTTTACTGATCAGACTTGACAGAAAACGGTAGGATCGATGGTAGACAAGTAGTAGGCCTATCCATTTTAGCACGGAGTATATTATTTATTTTATTTATTTTTATTTTTGTTTTTATCTCTATATTTATCCTCCTGACTCGCAGGAAAGCGACGGAGGCGCTATACATAGGGTAAGCAATTACTCCGACCTGCTTCCGGAGATGCCAAGATATTGCTGTCCGCTAGTAATTTAGTAGAGATGTTACTGTAATTTAGAACTGCTTGTCAAGACCATCAAGCAGGGGAAAGTGCCGTAAAGTGTCTTTCCCAAAGACACAACAAAATGGCGCAAGTGGGTTTTGAACCGAGACCATGTTGATCATCAGTCCGGAGTATATTAAAACAATCTTGCTACTTATCTCGGGTAAAACTTAATTTCCTAGATCATTCATGTTTTGTCAACACCTTATACATTCAAAAAGTAATGCACTCAAGTGCATTGTTCGTACAGGATTTTACCAATCTTGTTTATATTTGGCACAAACATGACAGGACACACCTTTTTGAGATTGTTATATGTTTTTCTTTTATTTTCAGATTTTTAAAACTTAAACTAGTTTTTTAGATGGCTTCCCCTCTTGAAGCTTGTCAGAAACAAAGAGCTGTAATCGAATTCCTTGTTGCAGAGGGAGAAACCCCTCTGAGGATTTATAACCGGCTTAAAAATGTCTACAAGGATAATACCATAGACCAGTGCTTTCCAAACTTTTGTGTAAGTGACACACTTTTAAACCACAAATAAATTCGTGACACGTTTTAATTTAATTTTAATCAAAAAGCTTTTACATGTAATAGCAAAAGGTCAACGTACAATCTTAACGAGATACCGGTATATGAGTGTGAAGACTAAGAAGAAAAAAAAATCTTCACCTTTATTCCGTGTCTAAATTCTCCGTTCTCCTTCGCAATTAATGGTGAAGACTAAAAAAAGGTCACTGAAGCTATTAATTCAATTTGCATCCAGTTGCTCGCGCCCTTGATGAACTTTTCACGCCCCCTCCCCGTTAAAAAACCCCAGGCTAGTGTCAAATATTGTTTCAAATACAGCTGGCGACACACAGTGGTGCAACCAGAAATTATCAAGGGGGAATGGCAATTAAAGTAAAAAAACTTCACTTTGATTTTGTCTCCAAAATCGCTATTATTTTCCCGAAAAAAAAAAAGTTCTTCACTTCGATTTCGCTATTTTTTTCCCAAAATCAAGGTGATCTCTAAAAAAAATCAGCCTCAGGTTTCCCACTTTTTGCCCCAAAATCATAGTGACCTCTAAAAAAAAAAAATCCTCACCTGAAATCAGTCTCAGATTTTTCACTTTTTGTCCCAAAATCGTAGTGATCTCTAAAACTTGAAAAAAGCAAGAAAAAAGGGGTCTTCACATCAAATCTGTCTTCGATTTCTGCCGAAATTGACGGGGCAGAGAGCTTCAAAAAATACTCCGCAGGCCACTCAATACGGCTAGGGCCACGGGTCGGAGCTAGCCCTGAACTAGTCTCAAATATTGCTTCAAGTCAAGTTGGTGACACACCATTGTGCTACAAGTGACACTTTAATGTGTCGCGACACACCATCATACCATAAGCGACACACTAGTGTGTCGCGACACACAGTTTGGAAAGTTCTTGCATAGACTATAGTAATGTAAAAAGATGGGTACAGCGATTTAAAAAAAGTACTGAAGACCATGAAGAGGTGGGTAAAGTCAGCATAGCCGATAAGCCACGTAGTGGTTGCCCATCCACATCTGTCAATCCTGACAACAAAACTTATGCTGATGAGTTGATAAGAACTGACAGGCGCATTACTGTCGAGGAGCTGGCATCCAAGCTTGATGTAAGCATAGGCAGTGCCCATTCAATCGTGGCGTTCCTTGGGTATTCAAAAGTGTGTGCCCGTTGGGTACCGAGACAGCTGACGGAGGACCACAAGACTGAAAGAGTTCGTTGCTGCACTCAGCTTCTGGAACACCACCATGGAGATCCCACCTTTCTGGAAAGAATCATTACTGGAGATGAAACATGGGTATACCATTTTGAACCTGAATCTAAAAGGAGATCAATGGAATGGCGTCACCCAACTTCACCAAGGACCAAAAAGTTCAAGGCCCAAAACTTTGCTGGCAAAATTATGGCCACGGTTTTTTGGGATTCTCAAGGTGTAATCCTTGTGGATTTTTTGCCAAAAGGGGAAACCATTAACTCTGAGGTATACATTGAGACTCTTAGGAAGCTCAAAGCAAAAATTCGACGTGTTCGGCCCAACTTGGACATGGCAAATGTGCTCCTCCAGCATGACAATGCACGTCCTCACACAAGCATCAGGACAATGGAGGCCATCACTTCATTTGGATGGACTTTGATATTACATCTGCCATATTCTCCTGATTTGGCACCGTCAGACTACCACCTCTTTGGTCCAATGAAAGAAGGACTCCGGGGCAACCGATATGGCAATGACAATGAAGTGAAAACTGCTGTCTTGAATTGGCTTAGATATCAACCGGCTGAGTTCTACAACACTGGTATACATGCCCTCGTTCATAGATGGACTGTAGCTCTTGAGAGAGGTGGAGACTATGTGGAGAAGTAAAAATGTAATCCTCACACTTGTACCTTTCTTTTGATGTATAATACATGTTGCTATTATAATTTGTTTGTACATAATGAAGTTGGGTGCATTACTTTTTGAATGCCCCTCATAGCATCGCCCAAAAAAAATATGCTCATGCGTCACACTGCTAAAGCCGACTTAAAGACTTTGGGATAAAGTGCTGATGCCAAAACACAGCTTACAGCAGCCCTATCTTTAGTTTAGTAGAAAGTCTACTTTATAGACCAGCCTGGCCCTATTTCACTTTACTGCTGAATATTGCGCACCTATCTGGTGTTGTAGTGCCCGTACCCTCTGATTGAGTCCACCATCAACAACGCTTTGCGCATTGTCACTGGATGCATACGTCCAACTCCAACGGACAACTTACCTTGTCTTGGCTAGCATCCACCCAGCTAAACTTCGCCGCGAAGAAGCAACTCTAGCACTTGCCCATGGTGCTTTGGAGCCCCGACACCCGATTCATCCCAAAATGATATGCTCTTCCACTAGCACCCAATGGCCAATTAAATCAGACTCCTATCTGTGCCTGTTGCATAAAATTTGCTAAAAACAAGCATTGATTTCAACATCAGTGCAGCACTTTGGTTGGACCACGCATGGAAAAAGGAGTGGAAAGATAATTTCACCAGACTCCACACATATATTACAGAAGACTACCCTACACCATTAGGAATCAAGCTGCCAAGATCAGCTTGGGTCGGGGTGTGTTGGAGGGTTCCGCACAAACATGTACAAATGGGGTTTTGCTTCTTCTGCGACCTGTGAGTGTGACGAAAAGCAGACTGCAGACCATATCATTAACAACTGCCCCATTTACAAACCTTCAAACGGGGAATGCAGTCTTATGATCCGGGACAAGAAGATGAAATTGTTTCGCAATCGATCCTTTCTTAAAGCTCGAATTTGGTAATTGGTTATTGTTTGTAAAAACGTCATTGTCTTTTGTGCGGGCTCAGACCATTAAAATTTAATTAGAAATCATGCTATTTTTTGTTGAAATCCCGTTGTGTTCGCTTTACATTTTTTGTAGCGTTTTGCAAACTAATTGGTAAGTATTGTTTGCAAGATTGCGAAATGGAATGACGTCACATTTTTCATTCTTTTTTTCTTCATTGTCAATCGCCGCAACCACGTGCTACGTCACTGATGTTTAAAATGGTTAATTGTCATTCGCCACGTGCTTAATTGTGACGTCTGTTATATTACTGTTGGGCTCTATAACTTTAGAGAGCAGAGATAGAAACTCGTTCAAATTAAGTGCTTCGCAAAGGCCGTCTTACGTTATTTTTGTTGAGGGCATTCAAGTCGTTTAAATCGCCCGGTAAAGTCGTTCGTTGCTAATTATAGTAGAATCAGTAGTATAGATTTAAATTTGGATAAACTGGAGAAAATTTTCTTCTAAAATCGTACGCTCTGTCGACCTTTAATTTGACTGATAGCATTTAAATAAAGCTTGTTGTCGTCATTTGGAAGGGCATCCACTCCAGGTCAGACAGAAACAGGACTGGGGCTGAGGATTTATCCTTTTACTACCCCAGGCTGCTGTACTGCTCGGATCAGATGCTGGCTGTAATGTTATTAAGCCAGCATCGAGTTTCATCATTCAAAACCGTCAGACCTCGTGCTCCATGTGGTGTCCGATGTATGGGGCATGCTATTAGAACGTGGTCTGCGGTTTGTTCAGAGGCGCCACACCCGCAATTCGGTGAAGGAATCAGACCCCATTTGTGCATGGACAAATGGAATCACCCAAGATCAATCCATAGGTGGTTGAGCTTAACCCAAGCTGTTCTGGGCAAGCTCATCCCAACAGACCTGGCACCGGTCCTGGGCATAAAACACGGAGCCTGGAAGTATTCTCACAGTACTCCGCGTTCCATTTATGGTTTGTCCGTTCAGAAGCACGGATGTCAAGTCCGGCAAAATTGTTTCCGCGCAGCTTGCACAAATGACCGTCTGGATTTTAGTATCTCTTGACGAGCATTTGAAAACCCACTTAAAAGACCATACAAGATATGATCAGGATCCAGAGATCCACGTTGGGCCTTGTCCTTCCAGTTGGTGAAGCTCAACTGGTTGGATGCCTGAAAGTATGGGTTAGTGGTTTGTTGGAGTGGGACACCGGCATCCAGTGACTATGCGCTGTCGATGAGACGCAGGGCGTCATTCAAGACATTGTCTATGAGGCGAGCGTGAGCACTGCGACACCAGACTGGTGCGCATTAAATGATCCGCATTAAACCGAGACGGTGACAACAAAGATGTATAAAGGTTATATTTTATTTTAAGTTGTGATTTGGTAAATTATAGTTAGGAGGTAGGATTGGGGAGAATCATCCAACGAACTCTTCAGAAGATTTCTTTGACGCAGAAGACAGACTTCCTGAGCTAGATAACGATACTTTGGCACCGAAGCCAACCTTATTTTTGACGTCAGATTATTATCAATAAAAACATAATTTTCAATTAAGCTGAACAAGTAAATTTACGTTGGCACCGAGGCCAACAAATAACCTAGCCTATTTTTACTTAAAAATCATAACAAACTTACAACTGTAGGGTTTGCCCATATTGCTTAAATGTCTTGACCTGGACTCGAGACCAGAGGTTTGAAACCAAAACCGATTCGAGACTTTAGGTTTACGACACCTGACTTCAAAAAACGTGTCTCGAGACATTTAGCTATGAAAGAGAATTGAGTTGAGCTGCTTGCTGTGCAACCGCCTAGCCTTGAAAAATATCATACGAATGTCTTTTCAAGGACACAATAGAATGACGAGAGAAGTTGAACCAAGACGGTGATAATAACAATTTGGCTGCGGGTTTGTTTAAGTTGACTTTTAATTTTTTTTTGAAGCAGAAAAGAGTCGAGTAAAAATTATTACACGCGTATTAAATCGCACAAAATTTGTTCTTGTTAATGGGTCAAAATTACACCTACAGCTATCTTAATCCATCTTAAAACTAAATCACATAAATTATAACCTACCCCAAGCCTACCAATTGTTCCCGAACTTTTTTCAGCGAGACCCAAACTTGAGTTAGGTAAGCGTTTAGTCACCCCAGCCTTAAAGAGTGTATTTCATCAGCTCCCACAAAAATAAATTAATTAATTGGTTGGATAATTTTTTTTCTTACTTTAAAATTCTGCCCTCTACTAGATGAACGATTGTTTTTAATTAAGGTACGTATTTAAAAAACACAATTTATGTGACGCGTTTTGAACGAGTCCACATACGACTTCCAACCATACAATCCTCACTTTTAATTTGTTTTAACGTCTATTTCTCAACAAGACTTTGTATCTAATCCGTTTTTTTTCAACATCAAACCCCTACTGCATCCTCTGATGAGCTTACTCTTCCTCGTGACAAGATGTGCCCTCTCTCTCGTCCACACTCAACGGACACAGCACTCTTCTTGCTCCATACATACGCAAGATTGGTCGATCCGAGACTTCATAGTGCAGCAACTGTGGTTCCGAATTACAGGATACCTCCCAGGTTTTCTATACCTGGCCATATCTGGTCATTCCTTTTCTATTTTTGACTTCTGGCCTTGTCCTTGTTTGGGTAACGATCCATACTTTGGAAACTACTGCTAGATACTCTGACATTACACACGCAGCGATGGCTTTATAGGGTGCGAACGGAGCGGCCGCACCAAGCCCCCTAATATACATTAAAAAGTGGCCCCCTACACAAGCAATTACTCTATTTCTTTATAGTGGCACCAGAACGTCGATAGCATGCCAAAAACAAAAAATTTTTTGAAGATTAGCAGCAAGCCCGGGTTCTGCTCCTTAGGTTGTTCTCGCTTGTGCTTGTGGAACTAAACACCTTTTTTTCTTGAGACAGTAAAGTGTCTTTTTATGCTTTGGATTACCCAATAGACCCCTAAATTGAAGACCTTTTTTTTAGTGATTACTTTGTCTCACCATGCTTTGGATCACTCAATAATGGTCCCCCACTAAATTGAAGATCTTTTTTAGAGATCACTTTGTTTTCATACATTAAAAATGGCTTCAGATACCTTTTTTTCGTACACTAAATAGTGGCCCCCCTTTTTTAAGGCTATGACTGACCAAACGCATCGCACCCAACTTATTGAAGATACAACGCAACCAACCAATCAAGCAGGAAATTTAACCAAGCACCACCAAGGAAAATTTGATCTGAAGACAAACAGCCTTCAAAGGAACAAGAGCAGTGCTTTCCAACCGAGCTATCGAGGGAGTTTGTGAAAACTTAATCTTTTTAATTACTAACCAAGGCACAAGATTTTTTGAAAATATGACGAGATTAAACAGACTGAACTTCAAACACGGGGTAATGCGAACACTCTTCTGTATGACGCTGCATACGAAAACGAACAAGCAAATACTGAAAGCTAATCGGATCACAAGATCATACAGCATATACAAAATGCAACTATTTACTTAAAAGCAACTTAAAGCGATTGAAACACTTTACAGGGTCACATTCAAATATTCACAACACTTATTTACGGATAGAAGGAAGCCCTTAATATACAGAAGCTGATTGGACGAAAAGATATGCATTTCATGAAATTTATCAAGCATGACATAACATGTGATTTGCAGACCGGCTTTTACAAAAAGTAAAAATACAATGCAAACAAAACGACACAACTAAATTTTACAGAAAAAATGTAAATACAACAAACCATTCAAATATTCTCAATCTTACAGTGAGAGATTTAAAGCACTCCAGTGTATTAAGTTACAATTTAATTGAACGTAAAGGTTAGAATTAAAGCAATATTTAAAGTAGGAAATAACCAGAAAAATTAAAATCTTTTAAAAGCTTATGAAATGCATGAGATAATAATGCCAACAAAAGTGTTTGTGACGAAGAAAGAAGTTTCTTAAGTTAACAAGATGTCAGATGAAAAAGTAATTGCTTCTAATCAACAGCAGTGATTTGTATTGCTAATTTCAGATAATCACCAAATACAATAAATTTGAAATGCATCATTATATGTAATCGAAGTTTCGTTTCAATATTTAAAAATCAGGAAATATAATATTTTAGAATTAGATTTTTCTATTTTAATATATTGAAGTTTAAAAAATTGAAATTGTTAAACCCAAAATCTAAGTCATAGCAAGAAATTACAAGTAAACATTAATAAAGTGTTTCTGGCTTAACGCTAAAATTGTTTCAACAAGATGCAAACAAATTCAATTAATGATATCTGGTCTGAAAATAATTTAAGCTTTTCTTCTAATACCAGAATTAACTCGTTAACCTGGACGTCGAAAATCCTGAATACTATCTATTAAAAAAACAACAACTCAGCTTACAAAACATTTATAACACAGTCGGCATTTGCAACTTAATTGGTTGGCTCAAGTCTTCAAAATCTTTCTAAGAAAATCATCTTTCTAAGAAAGTCATGACGGGTAAAATACAACTGTTAATGTGTTAACTTTTGTGATCGAATTGGTTATTAGCTTACAAGATATTTCGAGAGCATACGCAAATTTCAATACTAGGAGACAAAAACACTGATATATTCAAGGAAAAGATTGAAAAGCTTAATAGCGGATAAAATTGAATGACCAATAAAACGGAATATTTATAAGGACAATCTAACTAAAGGATTAACATAAAAAAATAATTCCAATCTCCCTGGCACGAGATTTTTCGGAGAAATAAGGAACAAACTGAACTTCTACACAACCATTAAAACATTCCTAGTGTGCGTACAAAATACTCAAGTTATAAACAAAAAGACTGCAAAAAAACGACAAGTGTAAATGTGCGTGATTGCACGAAACATGTAACACGATTATTTGGATCAAGGCACAAGCACATAAGGCTTTTTTGAGTTCAGCTTCCAAGTTAAAAACATTCGAAATCTCAAGAAATTTTTACAGAAACACGAGTAACTACCAATAAAAAATAAAAACCACGTGAGCACGGTTATAAAACAATGTTTCTTGCTGCACAAGAAATTTAAAGGAAATATTCGTAATTATGAAATAGACAAGTAGACACACAAGCGGGATATATTTTCATAAGTGTAGCGCAATAAAATTTTTTCTTAGTGTGCCGCAAGCAAAACAGTTTCAGTAAAACACTAAATCAAAAGCACACCACTGTCCCACCGAGCGCTAAGAGATTACGACACTTTAATCAAGCGTCAGATGTCCCCACATCTTTCTGCCACCTGTGTTCGTGCGTGCATTGTGGTTGACATGCACACCTACATTGCACTGACACGTCATAATAAGTATTAAGGCAGAAATGGATAAACACAATTGCAACGAGGATTGAAGCGAACCCGGGGTTCATTCAACTGGCAGTTAAAGGAAGAAACGCGTCGGCGCGACACCTTGAGAAATAGAAAACGTCATTGACAGTGTTTGAACCCGAGCTCTTCGGATGGGAGTTGAACATAAAGTTCTTCGGCGCACTAGGCGGAAGTCACTTTCTGGGGTGAAAACCGTTCTCCTTTTCTGACTTGACGACCCCGTTTTGCCCCTTCGAGTTCACGAATCGCGACGACAGCGACAATAAAAGATAGACAGCGAAGCCGATCACGTGACCCACAAAACCAATCGACCTGCACGAAACAGAAGGTCGCATAAGCGACGGGGACCGCTTCCGGTTACACGTCGCAACGTCACGTCCGTTTTAAGCGCAACAACACTAACTTGTAGAAGCGAATTGAGCCGGACCACTCAAGCACGACGAAGGGAACCACCGCGTACGCGATTCCGAGCTGCGTGAAAAGCCACGTCGTGACGTCATAGAGCGAGCGGAGAAAAGTGCCGGATTGGAACCACGGCCGGATTAAGCGTCGCGCCTGCAACGAAGCGAATTGATTTTGAGACTCCTCAAAATACAAAGAACTGGTTCGTTTGAAAGGTTTGCTACTGATTGCATGACTGCGACCGGGCGGCAATTTTCAATTTTGTATCCAAGGAATCGTAAACTACGTACATATTTTCAATCTATCAAAAATCCAAATTTTTTTCTCTATTCAAAAAATTCTCATTCAGCTCGTTACATTTCAATCATATTTTTCTATTGGTACATTTGCAAATCAATGATATTTATTTTTTGGTACATTTGCAAACGCTATATATGAAATAGATTGGTTTGTTTATCATCTTAAAAAGTCGCTAAAAAACAAGCTTTGCCATGACAACTAACATGGTGTGCTCCTTGATCGCTACAAGACCTGAGTGATAGAATTTTTATAAGCAGAGAAAAAATTTTTGGATTTTTGATCGGTTGAAAATATGTAGATTACGATTTCTTGGGTACAAGATTGAAAATTACGACCGGGCGAGGGTTTAAACTCGCACATTTCGTTTTTCTTAAAAAAAAACAAATAGATTCAACTTCAAACGCATGACGAACCGTGTGTTTCCTGTATTTGGATTTTTCACACCGAAAAAAAAAAAGGAAAGCACAAGCTTAGCTAACACAACACAAGCTAACACAAACACAAGCTTAAGAAAAGAAGCACACAGACTTCTTTTCAAAATGAACTGATTTGAACAGAGGGCAAATTCGCCAGCTATTATTCCAGCGTTGTGATTATCACACGTGGATAAACGTTATCAAGCGGAAAATTAAATAGAACTTAAAAGTAGACATTCCAGCTAACGTTTTAAAAATCGTTATTTTCACACGGCTCAAACATCGTAAACCCCCCACGAAATCGATAAAATCTTATTATGAGATCCGGTTTCGTGGCGGTCAAAGGTCAAAAACGCAAGTCGTTTATCAGAAAAGCGCGAACCGAATCGAAGTCAGAAACGAGCTGTTCATCACCTTTCGCTGGGTCAAGAGCCAAGCATGGCAAGTAAGGAACATGATGTAATAGCCGGGGAAGAAGCCGTGCCACAAGGCAGAGAGGAGGAAGCTTGCAATCGTGCGATGTTTCGGAGAGGCTCGAGTGTACGACACACTGCAAAGAAACTCGATATAACGCGATAATCATGCCTAGAACAGAATACAGTAAATATTTCGGTCTTTTCAAGAGGCAATCGTAGGCGTTTTTTGTTAGTGAAACTAACCATAATTCTCCTCTTATGGGACGAATAAAAAACAAATTGTTGGAGGAAATTGGGAATTTTTTATGACATTTTGCGGTTAGTTTCACTACTACCAAAAAACGCTTTCGGCCGCTTCTTTACGAGACCCAAGTAGTTTCTCAATGTAACCAACTAGCAACACACAACACTTTGAATAGCGAAGATGATCACATAATACGGTCAAACAGCTTGCAATTTTAACAAACAAAATGGGTTTTTAAAAGGCAAAATATACTTATTGTAAAGCATTAGATGGCAAATTCGACACGCAGTAAATGGATTTGGTGCTATTGGAAAGTCCGTCTTAAAAATAAATAACAGAAAACAAAGACTTTACTAAAAATAGAGCATTTCGAACGAGTTTTGACTGGGCTGATCACGCAAATAGTCAATACCACAATGGATGATATAACCAGCTGATTGTATGTAGGTTTTGAATTTAGACTAAGCGCTTATGTGGTGGTGGTGGAGGGTTAGCCGGCTTCGTGTCCGTCGAGTGCCAGAAAGTTCTACGTCTTTCAACCGACTTTGGCGTGAAGATGTGATGTGTTTAAAACAAACCCTTAAAATTTAAAGCACAATTTACAATCGGAGTAACACTTTTGGCCAAAAAGGCTCAAGAACTTTGAATTAATGCGCCTTAACGAGCAAAATTATATAATTGTAACTCGAAAAGAAAAAACGTGAAAGAATTTTTGATGCAATCAACTTGACAGCGGGCGAAGCGCACGAAGACGCCGCGTGAACATCATATTATTAGTTCAGCTTATTAAAACAAGCACGTGATTGAACGACGTAACCCACTATCGAATCCATCGGACCGTCATGATGTTCCAGTTGTCAATGTACATTTTCAAGCCTGTTGCGAACTGAAATTAAAAAAAAAAATCACAGACGAATTTCAACGCAACAAACACGGAATTGTTCGACGTCCGTAAAGCTTTTCGTCTTTATTATACGCGTTCACACAAGAAAACGATACAATAATGCCCTTTATGACAAGGTGATCTCGCTAAGCATAAGAGGTCGGAAAGTTTCAGATCTAGCATTTTTAAATAGCGGATGGCCCGGCCAAGACGAACAAGTCCCCATCTGAAATAGGTGGCACACTGCTCGTAAATTCAGTCAGTGTTGATTGTGCTTTGAGTCAAGGGTTAAGGGTCGCGCTGTAACAAGCATATACTTTAAAATCAGCTGCAGTATCAAACATTTTTGCTGCAAGCTTTAAAGCCAGATGAGATGAACTTGAAAAATAGTTTTTTAAAATTAACTCTGTTTGTTTACAAATTACCGTCTTTAGAATCTACTTTAAATACTTCAAAACTTAAAAAAAAAAACGAACAATGTTATTGCATACCACTGAGCTACGAAAGTCAACAACAAATTTCGAAAATTCTAGAAAATATTTCCGAGCCATTCATGCTCCATTAAAACTAAACTTAACGCGGCATTATATGTGAATTTCATGTTAGGTTTGTCACGGAATCGCGACGCACGCACACGCGGCATGCACACACAAGTGAAATTAGGTTGTTACGCGCGACATTCTCGGCGCCTTATTCAGAAGTAACCGCACTAACCTTCGAGCTAGTGATTAGAATAATAAAATAGAAATTCAATTCATTTGCCGCAAAAAATCTTCGGCTTACACAGGTTTTAATCCCAAGATCGCTAGGTTTAAAAATAAAACAGCGAATTCCTTTCGGACTTGACGCCTAAGTCGTTGATTTTTCCAGGAAATGTTTTACAAGAAAGGAAAGTCGAAATATTGCGTTTACTCACTCAATGAGTTGCTTCTTATTAGTAAAAATTTACGAAAATATGCAACTGTTTCGTCGGAACAAATTACAAAAGTCGTTTTAGTTTTACTAGAAGCTTTCAAATCAAGTGGCCAAGTTCAACCACTTCATTAAAATATTTTAGAAGCACGCTGCTGCAAAAGAAATGAAATCCAACTTTTGAAGTCACCTTTCATTCCCTGTTTGTGACGATGTAATTAGAACTTGCCTCTATATTGATGATGTTAATGTTCGATATCAGGTCCCACTTTGCTCGTCCGTTTTTATCCAGGCCGTTATGTCCGATGCCCATGGCGTTATGAACTGCGTCACCTGCAGTAAGAATGCATACGGTAACAGTAACAATGCAATAATAATGCATGTTGTAGGACAACTTTTCATAAAAAATCTTTTTTAATCTTGACCAATGAAAACCTATATTGCTGTGCAGTTGCAGAAAACAAAATTAATTTTTTGGTTCCTTTTTTTTTTCAATTTGATTTAATAATAATTTTTATCAAATCAATTTTGATTTAGTAAACAAAATTAACAATTGATTTAATTCAATCTCGTCATTTAGTTCGAGTAAGCGATCAAAACTTTCTGTTTGCCAATTACAAAATCCAGTAATTTTCCGAGTCATCACACTTTTGTAGATACAAAGTTCATCAGAATGCAAATCAATGTAAATGCTTTATTTGGTAACTCGCTTTGAGCTGAGCAATTGACCACCTGCCAAATATTAAACAAGACCTATGAATAATGACCGAATTCACAGTCGCAAAGATAGTCGGTTGCCGGCTCATGCTGATCATCAACAAATGAACATGAGTGACATGCATCGAACGATTTAACGTGTTCGGCTCAACCTTGTCCAATCACGCCACCAAGATGACTTTTATATAAGCTTAAAAGTAACATCAGAATATCGACTAACGTGGGGGGCTTTGCGGCATGATAAAGTAAAAGGCAAATTTGAAAACACGGTACAAGATATACAATAGGGCTCCTAGATAGCAACCTTGTCAGAATAGATAAATATACGACTTTAGCTGACAACAAAAATGTACAATCTACGAACAGATATTAAGCAAATACAGGGTGTTTCAAAAGTCACGCCCGATTTTATACAGTTAAAAAGTCAATGAATATTTTTCTATGATATTTTCTATATCCATGCTTTCTCTAATCATTTCTAACATAGAAATAACAACATAGAAATTACATTGCATTGATTTTTCTTATGGAATTCTTATTTGCAGCTCCTTGTATTGATTATTCTTATAGAATTATTACTTAAAAATAATTTTAAATGTAATCATGCCTTTCCATCTAACTAAAGGACAGAGAATTAATTACAAGTTTTATTATCAAAACAATGAAAATGGGGCAGCAGCTGGTCGTCTTTTTGGCAGAACATTTTCTGTAATTCCATTTTTCATTGTTATGTAGTTATACTACTTATCAGAAATATAAATTCGTTCTTTAAGCACGTTTTTTCATATTAAAAATCGGGCGTGACTTTTGAAACACCCTGTCTGTATAAGGTGAAGGCTGCAGCACTCTAGAAAAAAAAAATCTATCGCACAGAAAATTTTTTTTGATTTGAACAATAGCAACTAATATTTGTTTTGCCAATAACAACAAATAGAAGTTTGTTTTTCAACTTTGTATGTGCTTATTACTGCGCAGTACTATAAAATACAGTAGGAATTGTAATCGTAATCTCTACCCAAAACAATTCAAATGCGCTCGAGATTTTCCTCAGTGTATTTGATGGTTGACTCGCACTGGCAAATTTAAAAACAAGCAAAACACAACTGGACCAGGAATAAGATATGATTTACTCCGAAGAAATTGGAGAACATCAACACAGTATCAACAGACACACATCAACACACACACGAAAAAACGGAAAAAACAAAAACACTGCATTGCGTCCCGAAACTTGCCTGTAAAAAACACAAATTGAAATGCAAATTCGGGATTTTCTTACACACCAACGATGCCGATTGTTGTAGCACAATAACCAAGATAAAACTTGTTATACAACGCTGTTCTAAAATAGATTTTCTGTGCCACAGAAAATAGCAAGAATGACTGTTATCTGACAGTATAATCAGCGATCAAATATGTCATTATCAGTAAGCGGAAATTGAAATTTTTTAACCTGAATTAAGTCAACTTCCTTATAATCAGCAACTATACCGAAACGCATCTTCTTAACAAGAGATTTCCTAAACTTTTTTGAAACAATACCGATTTTTAAATGTAGAACGCGTCACCAGCCCTTCCTCAGCATTGCATTAATGGCGTATATCAAATTCATTCAAGGATGTAACCCCCCCGGGCGGTTTCTCGGTACAGTAATAATCTTTCTGCAACAGGTTGCCGTGAGGGCGTTCAATTAGGTCAATGAAGATTTCAATAAAAGCTTTTGTTCGGTGGAAACGATCAGGGATGGTCGGACCGGAACGATTCAGGGATAATCGGACTGGAACCACGACGGTACGAAACATGAACATATCATCGTGTAAAGTCGCGTGAGGAAACGTATCGGGAAATTAAATTCATATTAATTAAAATGACGTTTTTAGATAAAATAAGCAAGATATTAAACCAAATAAAACGAGAGGCACCAGACCCGAGTTTCGCTCTGGTTAGAAAAAAGCCGGTACAACTTCTAAATTACTTAGAGTTGAGTTGTTGTCCAGCTGTGTGGTCTAGCGGTACTGTCTCCTGCGTGTAGGCCAACATTGAGTCGGTTTAAATTTCATGCATCACTCATCGCAAATTATGATGTGCATCATTGACAAGCTCTAACAAGAGCGAAACTCGAGTCTGGTGCTTCTCCTTTGAAGTGGTTAGTTTCTTGCATACAAACTAAATTCGTTTGCTCTCGCGATAGGTCACGAAATTAAATGGTTGATTTTATCAAGATTAGGATCGAAAATTTTTTTAAGTAACTCCCCCCTTATGGGGATCTTATGAGACGCAAGGGACAGTTTAGGGACCAACGGTTTTAAAAAAGAAAAAGATGAAATTAACGAGGTTCTAAGTTCAACTGTAAACTTTGTCATCCTGGCTTATTGTAAATTAACAATTTATCAAAAATAAAAAAATTAAACAATCATAAACTCACCAAATAACCAGGCGCCGTAGTATTTGGCGCGAGAAAGGAACAGAGAAATGTAAAGATACATGAACCGATGTATGAGCGGCGTTCTGGTGATGAAGTCCATATCTAAAAGTAAAGCTTTTTTAACCCACAGCCATTTTTCAACGACAAAAATCTCAAATAGTGTTTGCGTATGAGAACAGATTTTTTCTTAATAAGTTTCCACGATAACCTTGCCTTGCTAAAGTACTAGCTCTATAAAAAATAAAAATTAAAAAAAGGTTCTACAGTGTTCACGTTATTACTATTGAAACTTAAAATATATTGTTAACATGTGCTATTTAGGTTATATATGTCAAAGACATTAAAAGCTCTGACGAGATAAAAGAACAAAACTCGAGTCTGGTGTTTCTTGTATTAAGTGGCTCAGTTTCTTAAAAATAAGAACTAAAAATAGTTATGTACAAAATCTTTTTCTTTCAATTACAGTAGCACACAAGTTGCCGCCCAAAAACGGCAATAGAAACACAATACTCGAAATAGCAAAAAAACATGTCTTTTTTGAAGTAGCCACCAAAGAGCTAAAAGTTTCGAACGCTCTTTGCTGCTTGAAACTCCGTTTAGCAGACACAAAAGCCCGAAAATTTCGATTTAAACAACTTAAAATAAGCGACGACCCTTCGCCCAATAGTTTCCATACATGACGGGACCTGACAAACTAACCGTTTAAAAAAAATTTTTTGCCCTCAAGTGAAGGCAAAAAATCTTTACTTTATTAGTATGGATAAAAATTTAAATTTGCGGGACTTTATTTTAACAATCACAAAATAGTGTTGACAAAAGAATTTTATTTTTAGAGGCCCTAATGCAAGTGTGGGGGCTATATTTTGAAACTGTTCAAGCACGCCGCGGGAGTGAAAAGGTAGCCGAGCTCTGCATTAAGGAACCGAAAAAGCTTTCTGTACACGATTTTACAAGTCTACTTTAATCGTAAAAAATATTCGCGAACTGTTTAATCGAGTGACGTATTATACTTACCTATGTTTCTGCGGCATGGATACGAGGTTGTACCAACCCAATAAAGATAAATAAAGAACATAGATAGGGATATCTTGATGAAAACAGCCTTCTGAATAGTAAGGAATACAATGTTAACTGGGTGTTTTAAAAAGCATGCTAAACAGGACCTGGGGCTCGTTTCTGGTACGAGTGCTGTCGGGAGCATTGTTTGTTTGTTTTATTGATTTTTTGCTTCGCTTAGCGCTTAAGCGCGTAAAGAAAATCAATAACTCAAAAAAACACCGCCTTTTACAGTTCGTACTGGGAGCGTACCCAGACGCTTGTTGAAAGTTTATTTACAAAGAAAGTCGGGAAACAACAACTGCATCAAAAAGGTTTCAGCTGAAATGGTATCAAATAGTAATCAATACATGTATGCTTAAAGCAAACGATTGTAAAACTTGGCAAATAACAGGGTACCATCTCTACTTGGGATTGGTTTTTAAGAGAGGAAATGACTGGATCTCACGTAACTGAAAAATGTTGTTGCTACTATGGTTACCCGGTTCATTTCTAAAGGATGAGTACTTCTCACGCCTTAAAAAAAATTGCAAGCGAATTAATCTAGACATTATTAAGAGAGTTTTACGTTAGAAAGAAACATCACCCCCAATTACTTGAGCAAGTTGAAAATGACTACATCAAGTAGAGTTATTGGTAGGTGAATGAGACTGACTTAGTAAAGCAGTTACAAGAAACCAACTCCAAAAGACAGAAAAACATTAAAAAGTTATAAAATAGCTTTGTACTTACACCAGCTGATGGAGTAACTGCAGAGCTCTCGTCACTTTTCTAAAAAAATGATATGACTTATTAAAATCAAAACAAAAGCAGTCTTGGGTCTCACGAAAGTCACTACAGCAAAATTTTTTTTAAAACAAAATTTATAAAAATTTAACGCTTTAAACAAAATTATTTTTCTAAAATTAAACATTTTTAAATTCTAGAAAAATGATTTTTTATTATTACACTATAGTCATTTTGATTCCAGTATGACGATTTTTTGAGCTTTGGATCCACTTTTAATTGGTTTGTCAGGCGATTCAATGATTTCTTAATGTACAGTAAAATAACTTGCTTAGTTTGAGAGCTCAACACAAATCTCGAGACCGAAATTACAAATAAATTTGCTTTTTTAATATCTCAGGTTAAACAGGAAGTTGCTATACGAATAACAATTTGGTGTGGCTTTGCAGCAGTAGCTTCTACAATACAAGGACAAAGTCCAGTAAAAGTCAATTAATACAAAAATTATTTCCTAGAAATCGGATAAGGAAAATACTGTGGACGGTACATCTGCCCAGTACCGTCAATTGATGAGCAAACGAATCGTCACAATTTTTAATTTGAGATCAAAATCTATCCACTACATGAAAGCACTAGAATCGAAACAGAGATTGCTGTTTGGTTTAGCAACGTTAGTCTAGTTTAGATAAAAAAGCGAAATTAGGAATCCATACCTTTACGCTGGTCCCGTGTTTTTTAAGATGAGGAATGACGTCGTTATAAAATGCAAAGGGTCCGCACATAATACCAGTAAAACTAAACATGTAAGCAAAGTATTCCGGAAAAGATGGCAGCTGCCTGAAACGTTTTTTTTTAATTTTTTTTTTAAAACCATAGTAAAGAACTGCAACAAGCTCTTTTTCTGCAAGCCTTTTTTAAAGCATGCCACATCCACGTAATCGTTGTATTGATTTTATAACATGTAGAGCAAAGTTTATATTTGCTTGCTATATTTGTATTGATTCGATGATACATTGTGCAGAGCTCGCATATTTGATGTTAGGCATGAAACCGTTGTTTCCTCAAGCCTAATTTTTAAATTCGTGTTTTTACTGTATTTCTTTTCATCCTTCCAGAATACCTGTAGGCAGGTCTTAAAATCGAAATCATTACCCCCTGTATTGCGCATAGCTATCGGCCGGCATGTCACTAGGAAATTGGTCATCAAGCAACTTAATATCGCGTGATTAACAAAAAAAAACATGAATCGAATGGTGGCCAGAATAGATCAATACAGCAATGAGAGACAGGCAAACCAGAAAAGGAAAGGTAAACTTGGCTAATCATAAATCATACAGTAAAATTTGTCTATAAAGACATTGTAAATAATTGTCTATGACGTAATTCGCTTATAACGTCACATTTACCTTGGTCCCGGCAGAATTCCTATTTTTTGGGTACAATCACGTTTGCGTATAACGGCATCGCCTATAACGTTAATTTATATATAACGGCACCTTCTAGTAGTTCTCCAGGACGAATTTTGTTCGTTTATAACGGCACTATAAATTTTGGCTTCTCTGCCACAATCAATCATCATCTTTAAATGCAGTTACGAGTCCTGCTTGCATGTTTTCCTTAATTTACTTGATTACGTCACCCGCAGGCGGGCGGCCAATTTAATTGGGCGTGAAAGAACTCGTAGACAAGTGACTCTCGCTGTAGCCTCAAATCAAAACGACTTGTATTATATTATTCGTACAGTATCAACTAAAAGCTGTAATGCAGTGGTTAGAAAGAGATCTCTGTAGCGAAATGCCGAACAAAAAAATTTTCTCCTTTGGAAAAAATAAAAAATTGATAGCCGAATCAGCAGTGGTATTAATATATTGAAACTTGCAAAAGAATTAAAAATTCCAAGATCATGCGCAGTTGGTAAACTGTCCAGATTAACTGTGTTGGTGACAGACAGTATAACTACAGAAAAATTATCACTTCTTGTCGATAGCGAGGAAGTTCTAGTTATCTAGTACAAATCAAACACTATGTGGTACAAAAATTCGTCTAAAAAACAGCTGAAGATAAAAACTTTTTTGCTAATAAATATTGTTTTGTCCGCATTAACTTTTAATCTATAATTTGCTAATTATACTGGTACTATATATACCACAGTACAACGTAGAAAAAAGTTGATCATTTTTATGTACAGTTTGTTTAATTTTTCGTGTGTTTCACTAAATTGATGTTTTTCATTACTTCGGTAAATTTGTTTGGATAATACACCTCTTTGCGGTAGAGTTAAGTCAGAGTAGTTTTGCAATGGCTGAAAGGTTAGTACAATTTGTCTTCAACGTCAATTCGTCTATAACGTCGATTTTTGCAACCTTTGGAAGTGCTGTTATAAACAAATTCTACTGTATAATGTATAACTGTGTATTACAATTGTTGTTTCTTTTTGATGACAAATTATAACGGAGATTTTTTATAATAAAAAGAATTGATATTTAATTCAAGTGTTGAAAAACTCATCACAGCATCAACGTTTATCTAAATCAACCTACGAACAAGAGTTCAAATTTCTCGAAGACTAAGCAAAAAAATTCAAGTAATAAGTTGAAGGCAGCATTATTATTATGTTTACCTAACAGCATATTTCTTTTGAAAATCATCTAATTTTTCTTCCGTCTTTGTCATACCTAAAAGACAAAAAAATTATTTTTTATCTACAGGTATAAATCCATAAATAATTGTAACAAACTCACCGTCTTTTATGCTGTAAGCTAATGAAGTGATGCGCTGAGTCATTATCATAATAGAACTGAAAAAATATTCTTTCAATTTACGTATGATAGCTATCTTTATTTAAGTTCTTATAAAAGTTATAACATCGTAGTAAGAGATTACATGGTATTCTGCAAACAGAATAGTCGCTCTCTCGTATTAACCGCTGGGGCATTTATCACTGCACGTGACATTGTGATCCATCTACAATACACGAGAAGTACAGATACAATAGAACATACTCCACTTTTAGTAATTAGAAAATCTTTTTTCTTTTTTTATGTTGGAAATAATGAAAGATTTCAAACATTTAAGTTCTTTTATTTAAAAAAAAATCAAACTATCTAAATTTTATAAATTTCGTAGAGAATATAAAATACATAACACTTACCCAGTGAAATCAACAGTTATATCGACAACAAGAGAATTGAGTTGAACATAAAGCACATATATATGACAAAGAGAAAGGAAAGACATGGCAAAAATAAAAATATATCTAAAAAAAGAACTTGATAATAAAAATTTGAATTAGAAAATATTACAATTGACATACATTAATGGCAGGAATATACTAACGAGTAAAACTAAATTTTATGAAGCTGGACATTAAAGCTAAATAGCTTCTTTGGACTAAAAAAACTAGCGGTTCACGAAAATTTGGCGCGGAGAGTTTAGTGACGAACAAATTTGGCGTCTTTTCTTTGATTAAATACTGTAATTACTAGATCAGGAAATATTTTTAGAAAAATGAGATCGAAGTGCTTTTCGTTTTGGTTTTTTTTATATACTGTCTGTTACACATATAAATATAAAAAATATACAAACAGTATTGTAACAATAAGTAACATAGCTTAATTTTATTTCTAAGAGTCCCGAAAACGAAAAACTGTTGGTTTCGATTATTCGTGTGGTTAATGAAATTTGCAAAATTATCAGTTTTCAAACTTTATTAAATTAGGTGTGATGGAGCTTAAGCATGAACCTGAAAATGGAGAAAACAGGTTAATGTCAAAGAATCAGTTGGGTTTCAACTAATTAAATCCTTACAAAATATTGCTTTCATGGGATAAGCTCATCCCCAGCTATTTTCCAAATTTAAGGGGGCAGGCCTTACTGATTCTTTTTAAAACATACCCTGGCTTGAGTAAATAAACAAAAAGGTGCCAAATTCTTACAACTCTGGAACTAGGACATCCATTGGATCATTGAAAAATACAATATAATCAAGCAATTGAAAAATACTTTTTATTTTATTGACAAAATTTTTAAAAGTTAAAAGATAATATTATTAACAAGATTCTTCTATTGTTACATAGATTTAACACTACGTCAAATAAACCAAGCACATACCTAGTTGACTTATCAGGAGGAAGAAATAGTAGCATAAAAAAAGAGAGAATTGCTTGAGTAAAAGGTAGAATGACAATCCTAAAAAAATTACTTTGAAAACATAAAAAACTTGTTTGAGAAGATTAAATCAAGTAATTGTACACTGTCAACATATTGCTTTACTGCATAAACAACAAAAATAAAATTTCAAAATTCTATAAAACATTTAATAAAAACAGCTCTAAAATACAGTTTAAGAAAATAAATTAAATAGCGACAACCAATTTTTTGTTTCAATTGCAATTTTAGAGATGTTGATTATATATTTTAAAGGTAAATGAAAATAGGCAGTGACTCCATAACAAATTTTTGCTAGCTATTGTTATTGGATTATTTAGAGAAGATCACTTATGTATCTGAGTCACATCTAAATCAATGAAGAAGATTCTATTTCTGACCTAATTTAATCTAATTTTTACAAAACAAACCATACCTATAAGACAACCTCAAAACTAAAAACTTTATCTAAACTAAATTATAGAAAAGTACCAAGCAATATTGTAATGCAGGCAAGAACTAAACCTAGAATTTTTTTATTTATTTTCTAACACTCTATACTAAGGTTTCTAAACTTAGAGGCCATAGTGACCCACGATTGAAGGCATCTATAGGATTTTCGCATAAAATAATAATTTGCTATTTGCATTTTACTTTATCAAAAACAAATTATTAGTGATAAGTCAATTACCTAGAAAAGGTCCTCACTTTACATTGAAATATTAACTTTAAAGCAAAAGTGAAAGGAAAAAGACCATTAAGTAAAGTTTAAAATAAAGTTTTTTGCAAAATAAAGATTTTTTTTGGTCTCAACTTCATTTTTTGTATAAATTTTATCTTTTCAATGTAATTGGGGTAATGCACTTATCACTATCAAGTGAGTTTTAAATGAAGTCAAATGTAGATAGCACTATTATTTAATGGAAAATTTTGTGCCCTCTCAGTATAAGTCACCAATATACCCTTCGAGGTCCATGCACTTTAACAAGTTTAGAAACCCAGCTTTGTTGTGTTGTTGTTGCTCCTTCTCCAAGGATATTTGAGAAACCATCTCTTAACCCTTCAAAGAAGCCAATCTAAACTTGCACTCTTTAACAACCCCAGCTGCTTTCAAAAGCATTTTCTATGGACAAGTGGTGTGGTGTTGCATTGATATTTGGCTGCAGTTAAAAAGTTGACTAGTGTTACGCATGTGTTAAGCATAGTCAGAATTTTGGTTTATCAGGATTTACTGTATGTAGATAACTTTGCAAGATAGGTAATTTGTTGGCTCTGAGCTGTGCCAATTTTATATGCATATAATTTGATAATGTTTGTTCTGATGATGATAATCATTATCATCATCATTGTTGTCATTGTTGTTTAGAAGGGCATCCACTCTGGGTCAGGCACAAACAGGACTGGGGCCAAGGGGTTATCTTTTTACTATCCTAGGCTGCTTTACATGCCAGATTAGATGCTGGCAGTTGTTGAGCCAGCATCAGGTTTTGTCATCCATAACTGTCAGATCTCATGCTCTGTGTGGTCTCCAATGTATGGGGCATGCTATTAGGATGTGGTCGGTTGTTTGTTCAGAGGCACCCCACTTGCAATTTGATGAAGGAGCACAATCCCATTTGTCCATAGACAAATGGGATTTCCCAACACCAGTCTGTAAATGATTGAGCTTAACACAAGCTGTTTCAGGCAAGCTCGATCCAACAGGCCTGGCACTGGTTATAGGTATGAAAGCACAGAGTCTAGATGTCCTCTCACAATACTCCATGTTCCATCAGTAATTCACCCACTGAGAAGTGCATATGCCTAGTTGGGCAAGCCTATTTATTAGATTCTTTGCAGCTGGCACAAATGAGCATCTAAATCTTAGTCATTAGAGGACCCACTTAAAAGACCATGCAGCATATAGTCAGGGTCCAGGAATCCAAGGTAAGCCAAAAAGAGTGTTGCTCCTAGTCAGCAGAGATCAGCTGGATAGATGCCTGAAATTATGAGTAGGTGGTCTGTTGGAGTGGGATGCAGGCATCTAGTGATTATGTGCAAGGTGTCATTAAGGACACTGTCAATGAGGCAAGTATGAGCACTGCAACACCAGAATGGTGCGCAGTACTCAGCTGTTGTGTAGACCACAGATAGGGCAGCTATATGCAATATTTTGACACAAGCACTCTATTCTGATGTAGCTTCAGCAGTAAGATGTGCAAAGATAGTTTTTGCCAATAGATGGTGATGGAATGGGAGCTATCAGTCCAGTTTAACCTCAAGCTAAAATGGCAGAATGTTAAAAGTCTACTTTTGTTCTGATAATTGAATGTCATAAAGTGTGGTGTTAGTGACTTGGCTATTTTTTCTCAAATTGAGGCATTGTTAGGTGAGGATAATGTAAATGTGGTTGAGGTGTTCTCTATATTCCTCAGGTCTTATGTTTGGATGGTGATGTTAGTATGACATTTGTTATGAAAGACTAAGGCTTTCATGTTTCTGGATGGATGTGAATGCACATTAAGATGATGTGCTGTTAAATAAGCACTTTTCAACAAGTAGGGCATGCAGATTTTATTAAACATTTTAATTTGGTAGGTGCAAATATAAGCTATTTTATTTTGGAAAATTTTTATCATCAGTTAAAACTCATGCTAGCAATAAAAAGGCTATCTTTTTTTAAAAACTTGCATAAAAAAGTAAAGATCTCATTTTTGTCTACACTTTAACTTCATATATTCTATTTTTTAAATGAAGTCAAGATGCACTGCATTGCTGGGACACAGTAGGTATTTCATAACTTTTCTACAATGTTAAAAAGATCGAGAAGCAGTGCTCTAATAAATAGTATGACAGCTTATTAAACAAAATTTCATTTAATTCTACAAATTTATATATTTAAACCATCTTTTTCTTGTTTTAAATTAGATTTATAAACTTTCAAAAAGCAGCTGTTGAAAGCTACAATACCATATTCCCCTATTATACAACTTTGAACTTGGTTGGTTACAACTCAAGACAAGCTCAATTAAATAAGCTCTATTAACCAGTAACAAAACATATTAATAGAAACCTTTCAAGAAAATAACTTTTAGATAAAAGTTAATTTCTCCTTCTTAGTAAAAAATCTGAACATGTAACTGAAGCAACAATAGACGGCAAAAAAATTGTTATATTAATGTGACAATAGTCACCACAAAATCTATAACTTGGTTGGACAATATTTTTGTGGATATAAATTTAATCCTTTTGTAGAAAACTTTTTTTTACTTAATAAACCTTAAAAATATGTTCATACTAAACTTGTGATCAAAAAAACAAAACTTTACATAAAACTGCATCATACAAAAATTGCAATAACACATGTAACAAATAACTGCATAAATGTTGGCAAGATAGTTTAGTGTGATAACTCAGCATGATAACCAGTGTGACTCTGACTTGCAAGCATTCAACCAGGTTCTAGTTTACTATTCAGCAATTTTAGTTAATTATCTTTTAAATTTTGGAAAAACACCAAAGCCTGCAAGGTCAGCAACAGCAAACAGTGAATGAGACCGGTAATTTCTATTGTTGTTTTAAGAAAGACACTTTAACAAATTTCTCAAAACGATCCAGCTGCTTACCTACTATGACAACTCTGGTTAAAACAGAAAGCACCATATAGGCCAATACTATTAAATGGTAAGAAAAAGCTTGCATAAATTACCAGTATCTGACTAACAAAATATATTATAAACCAAACCTTTGTGCATGCATGACTGGATTAAAAACATTTAAAATAATAAAAGTTAACAAAAAACTTTTAAAAAATAAACTGTTTACATATTTAAAGTAGAAATAAATCTTACCATCCCCACATTGTATAATAAATCCATAGACCAAAAAACCCAATCAAATATAATCGATAAGTTAATGAAAGGAAATGCAATTTATTTTTGACAATGTATGCTCCAATCAGAGATGTGTACATCGAAATAAAATATATAAGCTACAATATAATAATACAATTAAACATTTTTCAATGTAAATATTTCGTGATATGAAAACTATTATACCATAATAAGCATTAAAATATGTAAAACCAACATTTAAAACTTAGTCCAATATATTTTTACCAATCAATAATAATGGATGCTATAAATTTATTCATTTAAAGATGAAATTTTCTTGCAGGTTAAAATATTGTTAATTATCAACAGGTTTAAAAAACAGTTGGAGTCTCTTCAGGTCAATCTAAGCGACTTTTATTTGTAAAACTAACCCAGATCCCCCAGTGGTTACTGTTGCTTTAAAGGTATCCTTTTCCTCTTGGTTTGTTTTTTATTTCATCCTAGTGTTGTAGGGGAGGATTCCGGGTTAGTATCACCAAAAAAAACTGCTTACGATGACTTCTTCAAGAGACCCAAAAGTTCTTTATCTAATTTGATTTTTATAAAACTTAAAAAATTTTTTTCAAACAATCCAAATTTATTTAAACGGTTAATTCTAAGTTAAAGTAATTTAATCAAAATATGAATGCAAGTACGGAACAAAACATACAAAATAAAACATACCTGGTCAGCTTCAATGTATTTTCCTGTTGCAGCATTAACAAAAGAAGTGACACTTTGCAATACAACATTCATTTTAGGCAAGGTTTTGTATATTTGAAATAATCTATTCCAGAAAAGCAAAAAACTATCAAATTTGTACTATATTTTAGCAATATATGTTGTGCGAGTTCTCGTGTTTGCAATTATTCGCGTATCACATGGGTACCATCGAGTACGAATAAAGTTACTAAATCACATTGAAAATTACCGGTAACTTTATGTCAGTTGTCAGGGATTGCGATTTTTAATTTGATCCGTATTTCCTGCAACGGCAGATCAAAGTTTCAAAACTTTCAGAAAAACTTTCAAAATTTTAACAATTTGCAGATCAAAACAGGAATGAATCTCAGGTTTCATAAATAAACTAATTACTTGAATTAATTTCGTTGTTTTTTCCTCCAAATAAATTGTTTTTTCTTCAGTTTTATGGCAAGCAAGAAATTTACTGTAAAAAGCACTGGCCGAGTTAGGAGTGATTCCCTATTCTCATCTTTTAATTGTAAATTGTGTTTTTGTTGATTTATTTTCATTTTTTCATTTCAAACGCAGGTGGAATGATGCGGTGGTATACAAGCTCCATAAGCCAATTCTGCGTGTTACAACGTAAATTATTTAGCTGCCGTTTTCATATTTGCGATTTTTGCTCTGTTTTGCTTTCAGTCATTGGCTGTTCTTTGGAATGCAAAAAATAAAAATTGATTATTATTAATTTTTCTGACTAAGAAAGCAAGTAACCCTGTCAAGATTAGGGGGTTTGTTATAAAACTAACCCTCACACAATATTGCAAAACTTATTCAAATAGAATTTATCAGTCAATTATTATAAAAAGTTAAAAACACGTCTCCATCCCAGGGTAGCGTTATCACGTTATGCACTATTTCGCGGCTTGTCTACTGAGTGGTACAGCCACGTCACAATATATAGTGAGCATGACCGAATATCCGAATCACCGACCGTGAGACACAGAAATGCCGTTGCAAAAAATTTCACACAACAAATATTATGGGAAGCAGAGCACGATTGACAAAGTAAAAGCATTAGCAAAGCATGCAGCAACTACGCATTTAGCGTACACAAGTCATGACACCCGACCTGCTTTTGGAGATGCAAAGCACCAAGTGTTGTTGAACTTTTTTTTTATTTACTTTAAAGTATGGTTAGTCCGCCAAACACGTGTAGCATTCTACTAACTACAGTATAACTGTTTAAAACTATAAGCTCAAAACAACTGCCTTTTTATTAACTTAACGAACAACGACTGAACTGTAGCAATACACGAGGCAAGGTTAGAACATACGAGTATTGTGATGTCATAATACTCTACACTACTCCCTCCCTCTTAAAAGAAAATTAATAATAAAAATAAATAAATAAATAAATCATGAATAACCCACAAGCACCAATTATTGTCACATACGTGAAAGAAACAACAGGGAAAAAAAGACACTGCAGACAAGTAACGATAATACGGAATCATGCAGTCAACAATAATCACTCAAGTACTTAGGAGGGCGATGCACCCTACCAAACTTGGATATTCCCTTCAAATTTTGACCAGACCATTGGGACCCATTGTTACGGCTAATCCGCTTATTTGGTGATTAATAGAATTGTTACATCCGGGTTACGTACCTAATTTCAATCAGCGTTCGTGACTGGTTGCTGTATTTTGGAAGTAGTCATGCTTGTGACAGGATCACTTGGTAATCTAAGGTAATCGATAATTTAATTTTTGCTTTCTATTTGAATAGTAGCCCTTTGTAACTTTGCCCTTTGTAACTTGGAGTAATTTGTGTACTGTATATATTTAATTCTGTGATTTTACTGCCTTTTGTTTCAAATTATATATTTCTCCCTGGTGGATCAGGTGGCTGGTGTGTCTAGGGAGAGCTAGTAGGCTACTTTAGTGCGCATTTTTTGCCTGACCTATCACTTATTCTTATAGAATCCTACTGGCAGTTGACTTGCTCGTATACCCATTGGTATCGCAATCACCATCACAACCTTTGCATTCATTCTTGTCAAACTCGTCATCATTATTTGTTTTATTTGTGGATAAAAGATGTCGCCAATCGGTGGGCATGATCTCTGCCTCATAGGGGCGAAAATTATCTACGTCTACAATTTTGGGTCTAGATGAAGATGAGGCCTGGATCTGATACAAAACATTGAAAACCTTATGCGTCACCAAGTATGGTCCAGTCCATCCTTGGCCCAACTTTTGCTTGGCCTTTGGGGGGTAAAAATACCAGACCCAATCATCTTCCTTCATTTGATTTAAAAACACACGCTTGTCGTAATTACGTTTTTGTCTCAGCGCTGCCTTCTTTGAATGTTCATACGCAATCGCATACGAGCGTTGGGTGGCTTTCTTCACCCACTCTACATATTGAACGTAACCCTATTCTGATGTCGCGGACGGGAGTCGTCCTACCATGACGTCTAACGGTAGTTTGATTTCACGACCGAGCATTAATTTATTTGGGGAAAATTTTGTGGATTCGTGGACGGTGGACCTGAAGGTCATGCACAGGTATGGCAAATGGTCGTTACAATCATTCCGATTTTTGTTCATATATGACGCCAACATTTGCTAAATTGTTCGATTAAAACGTTCAACCAAGCCATCAGATTGAGGTCTATATGGGAATGTGCGTGTCTTTTGAATGCCAAGTAAGTCACAAATATGCTGAAATAACTGAGATTCAAAATCTTTTCCTTGATCTGTATGCGGAAAATACGGCACTCCAAACCTTGTAAAAAATTTAGTGACAAGTGCGTCTGCAATAGTGTATGCCTGCTGATCTGGCAGAGCATAGCACTCTATCCACTTCGTGAAGTAGTAACTGATGACTATGATGTATTCATTACTTGATATAGTTTTCGGCAAAGGACCTAAAATGTCAATCGCAATTCTTTCAATTGGAGCCGTTGCTACAGATTGTTTGAGCAGTCCACGATGTCGCCCATGAGTAGGTTTTCGTTTCGCACAAATAACACACCATCGGCACCAGGTGCGAACATCATTTTGTAGGCCTGGCCAAAAAAACCTTCTTTGCAATTGATAGACAGTACGTTTTATCCCAAGGTGGTCTTCATGAAGTAACTGTGCAGTACGCAATTCATGTAAATGGTGAAACAGCTCCCGCCGTAGCTGTTTGGGTGCAACAATAACACGCGACTCGCAATCTGAATCATGCTCGTACCAGTGTCTATATAATACGCCATTTTCTACTGACACAAGTCCCATTGATTTAAATAGCTTCAAAATTCTTTTCCAACAATTTCGGGGTTAGTTGGGGGATACTGACTCACACTTTTAAAATATAAAATGTTGTTAATTTCCTCATCAACAACCTGCCATTCACGTATCTGCTTCAAACTCCAAACGTCCATCCAATTGGGTTTAGATTCAAATTCCAAACTTCTGAAAGCGGCTGCTTGAATTTTTGGGGAGATAGGCTTATTCTCAATTGAAGCAATTTTGCTTCTTCAAATGGAGAGTCCGCATTTTTAACAAATCGACTGGTGTGGTTAGCTCCATATTAAAGCAATCACTGTGGTCATAGATTGAAATCAAAGTTAAACTTGCATGATTGAAAAGAGTTATTGGCGGCGTAGTTGAGTAATAAAGAGCACTGTGGTTGTGATCGAAATGATCTTGGTTCAAAACCTAGTCGCGTTAATTTGCTGTGACCTTGAGAAAGACACTTTATGGCATTCCATGGTTGGTGATCTCAGCAACCAGTTTTAAATTTCAATCACATGTAAATAAAACTAAACAATCAAAATAAAAAAATTTAAACCGCACATCATCTTGGGATCTTCGGAAGCAGGTCGGGGTAATTGCTTGTCTTATGTATAGCGCCTCCATCGCTTTCCTGCGAATCAGGAGAATAAATATAAAATAAAAACGAAAAAAAATTTGCGGATTTAAAATTTTTTAATTTTCATAAAACCAATTTTGGATTGGATTTGAATTTCATCTCACAATTAAGCTACATACAATTTCAATAATTATTGATAATACTGCTTTTTATACATCAATAATTAAACCAAAATAGAAAAATAATTGGGTTATGATCAAACTTTAAAATTTAAATTTGGGTTATGGATATGCTTCACAAATTTTGTTGGGATTGAAATTTTGATTTAGGATCAGGATTAAATTTGAGACAATAAATCTAAATTCCACGGGTATATCGCCCAACCCCTGGCTGTAATATTGTAGTTTTGTGGTTAAGATTTAAAAATGCTAAGAGAAGAGACTGGGGACTGCAGTCATTAATTTTAGCCTATTCCAGTATTCAGTCCTCCGAGAAAAGCTTCTTCACTCAAAGAATAGTGACTAAATTACAACTGCGTTAAGATTAGTAAAAATCTTTTTTAAACATAACTTCGCCTCTTCTCCTCCTCCTCTTTAAAAAACAAAATGTTTCGGTAGCCAGTTGCGTTTGGTGTTGCCCATAGCCGCACCTGGCGGGGAAAAAGGACGGGAATCGCCCTCAAGTTTCCAAAATTTGGGTAAAATTAAAATTTTTCGGGCAATGACAATAAAATATTTGGGCAAAACCAGAAATTTTCGGACAGCGACAATGATCAATTGCAAAAAATAGTTACCAAATTTAGGTGAAGACCTTTTTTGTTTAGAGAACACCTTGGCTTTGGGAAGAAAATTGAGAAATATGAGATTGATTCCAAGTAAAAATCTTTTTTTTTTAGAAAACATCATGATTTCAAAAGACAAAATTTGGTTTTCGTCGGAGAATCTCAAAAAAATTTTTTGTCCTATCCGTAAAGTAGTCTACTAGAAAATGATAATTTTGGCAAAACATCATTGCCCCCCCAAAGTTTTTTGGCTGATGCGCATATGGTGTTGCCTTACCGTTGTCAAGGTGTTTTCAAGCCAGTTTTTCTGTTTTATTCTCTACAAAGTTCCTGTAAAATCTTCTTCTTCTCCTTTCGGCCTTTCCCTTTAGTCAGGGGTGGCCACAGCATAGGCTATCATCATTCTCCACATCTTTCTGTCTTCAATGTCCGTCTCCTTCGCACCAACTTCCCCCATATCTTCTTTTACCACATCCAAAAATCTTCTCTTTGGTCTCCCTCTTCTCCTCTTTCCTGGTAACTCCATTTCCATCATCTTTCTTCCTAGATACTCTTGCTCTCTCCTCATGACATGTCCATACCACCTCAGCCTGACCTCCCTCATCTTCATTCCTAACCGTTCTACCTTAACAGTACTCCTGATGTGCTCGTTTCTAATTTTGTCTTTTCTCGTCACTCCCATAGCAAACCTCAACATTTTCATCTCTGCGACTTCCATCTCTTCCACTTGTTTCTTTGTGACTGCTACCGTCTCAAGTCCATACACCATTGCTGGTCTTACCACTGAACTGTACACTTTTCCTTTTACTCTAGCTGGTAACCTCTTGTCGCAGATTACTCCTGATACTCTTCTCCATTCATTCCATCCTGCCTGTACTCTCTTCTTTACCTCCTTCTCACAACCAGTGGCGTACGCAGAAATTTGTAAAGGGGGGGGTTTTGGAGCCGAAAATGTGATTGCTCTCAGTAGTCCTGGTAATGGGCAAAAACTTCCAAAATTAGGCCTACATTCAAAAATAAAGTGTTTTGGTTTTAAGAACATCCTGCAGTAGCATAAATTTCTTTTTACCAAACCGTAAAACTAACTATTAAAAAGGTATGTGCGAGTAATTCAATCATGACAAGAAACTTTTCAAATTAAAAGCAACTCGTGTAAATGATGAGAACAATAGGTGGAAAATCAAACGAACAAAAAATAACCTTACTTAACAAATATTTAAAATTTTTTAAAGGCTTATATTCAAACGCCTGTTTTTTTCACTTAATCTGTTAATTACATCATCAGGGCAAGGCACGCGTGTGGCTCCTATAAATGTTTAGTAATGCAGATCCATTAATTCGAGTGGTACCACTTGTGTTTCGTAAGCACGTTTTTAGTCTGCGTAATGTGGAAAGCTTTACAATTGTTCACTAGTGCATGTTATCACTGGAAGAGTTAACAAAATGGTCATCAATGTAAATATGTTCGGAACAGCATCGGAAGTGCATTCCTTGATACTGCTCAACGCATCAGTTGGTCTTTCTGCTGCGTTCAACCGAAAAAGTTTTCTGTAACATAATATCAGTTCAGGCACTAATTCTCCCCAGGATTTCGTTAAATCATTTTCGTAAAATTTTCCCAAAACTTGAATACTTTTAATTTGTTGAGGAGTTGGTGCACTAGTTTGATCAGCAGAAATTAAACACTGAAATTCACCACTAATCGATTTGTGGGCTGTAAATCTTGCTTTGAGAGTGACAATAAAGTTATCAAGAAATAGAATAAAAATCCCTAGTCTAAAATGTTCTTCATCTGTTACAGCAGCAATATTGCATCGATTGGTCTGTCTTCAAGAGGGCATGGTATTTTCAAAATAAAATCTTCGGCTTTGGCCGTTTCTTGCGCAAAAATATAGAGCTGGTGAAATTCATATTCGGTTTTTTCTCTTAGACACTTCAACTTATTTGCAATATCCTGTGCAATGTTGACAGCCTCAAGAAGGTTTATCGACTTTTTTTTTTGCTTAACTTTACACAAAACAACACTGTATCCAAAAACCTATTTTAAAACTAAGAGAGCAATGCGAAATTCACTTTGCGTAATTGTCGATAGCAACTGCAGAGCTCGTGATGAGGTTTCTCTGTCTGGCCATGCTGAAATTTCTGCCAAAGCTTCTACAACGGTAAATTGTAAATTTGAAAAAGTACTAACACTCTCGTGTCGATCGACCCATCTGATAGCACAAATTTGAACAAGTTTTTAAGCTTTTGTTGTTGACGAAATCGTGTTGATGGACTTGCGCAAAATGTTTTGAAGTTTTGCAGCATTAAAAAATTGTAAACTGAAGCTATTGTTCCCATGCAGTTTATTTCCATTCCCATGCTTAACTTTCAATATTTTACAAGTTTGAAAGTCTTTTTCACAGTGGCAATGTACAGTACATTAGCTAACTTTGAAGCAATTTAAACGATAGCAAAAATTGATGAGCAAGCAGTAATTAAGTTTGAAAAGTGCGGTAAACAATAGAAACTAAAATCCTATTATTAAAGCCTATTTATGACCATGTAGGGGAGAGCCTCCAACAGTGCGCCACTTTTCGGAGTTTTTCAAAATTTCGGAAACTGAAAAGCTATGAATAAAAAATTTTTATGACATTTTAATCTCATTCAATTAATATTTAAGGTGTATAATTAGGCTTTTTGTTGAAAGTCTTTATCTTCCGAAAAAATTGATTTTAAAATGAAGTAAAAAAATGGCGCACTGTTGGAGCACAGGTCCACAGTGCGCCATTACGGTTCCAACACTGCGCCACTTAGTTTTTTTTAAGCAACATAGCTTTATATTACCTGATTAATGAAATTTTTAAGTTCTTTTTGTTCATAAGTTTTTCTTTGTTGTAACAGCAAAATACGTGGAACTCTTACGTCAAAAAATATTTTTTTATTCTTATATAGAAAGACAAAACAACTTTAAAACCAATTTAAACAAGTAAATGCAAAGTTTACCATTAATAATAAGTCAACATATAACATGTAACTTATGAATAAAATACAAAAACATAAAAAATAAAACTATTTTAATTAGCAAATAAATAAATAAACAACTTTTACTTTTTTGAAATTAAAAAAATAATATACATTTTAATTTGTGGGTATCCTACACCAGTGGCGTGCGGTCAGGGCATGCAAGTTATGCGTTGCATGACCAGCGAATTCTTGTACGATGACCTTTATTTCTGAACGAAATAAAGAACAGCGCTGCTTTGGGACAAAATTAGAAAAGGTGAGCTGGTTTGAGACAAAAAGTAGAAAATCAGGGAGAGATTTTAGGTGAAGACCTTTTTTTTGTGGAGAACACCATGAATTTTGGACAAAAAGTAAGAAAAATGGGACTTATTTTAAGTGATGATTTTTTGTTTTTTGGAGAACAACATGATTATAGGATAAATCACCAATATTCGGTAACTATTTTTCGTTTAGATCATCTTCTTTTGATCTAAGGTCACAATCGCTCTCACACATATCGTTTTAATAAAATTTTTTTTGAAAGAAAAGGTTTTTTTGCTATGAATAGCAATACAAGCGCAAAAGAAAAAGCTCATTTGTAAAGCCGAATATATGAAGATTCTGTTGTGTATGTTTTTTTAGCAATAGAATAATATGTAAAATGTTTGTTCCAACACTGCGCCCCCTGGCGGGTGGTGCTACTGAGGTGCTACTGAGTGGCGCACTGTAGGAACACCTGCCATTTTGACTTTAACTCTTGATTTCAGAGAAAAGCTACAATAATCGATTATTATCTTTTACCAGGCTTTACTTTACGGTATGGAGAAATTGATGTCATTTTGACTTAATTCCTAGTGCTTTTATGCAATGAAAAAAACAATTTTTTTTTATCAGCAAAAACTAACTTTACTTCCATAAAAATTGAAAAACCTTTTTAAAAAATTTTCTGTTTTTTTAGCATTTCTGAAAATACAAAGAGAAATTGATATTTTAATACAAATTTTGATAATGCAGTTACGATGTTATTTTACGCAACAATAAAAAAATAAAACGCAAAGGCGCACTGTTTGCACCGGCGCACTGTTGGAGGCTCTCCCCTACTGTATATATGACTAAACACTATTCTTCAAGGGGGGGGGTTTGACCCCTGAAACCCCCTCCTTGCGTACGCCTATGCTCACAACCACCACTTTCTTGCACCGTTGATCCCAAATACTTAAATTCCTTTAATCTTGTCACTTTTGTATCCTCCATCTTTACTGTTTCGTCATCATTTCCTCCATTTATGCACAGATATTCGGTCTTCGACCTACTTACTTTCATCCCTCTTCTTTCCAATGCATACTTTGCTTATTCTAATCTCAAATCTAATCAAAGTTCCTGTAAAATATTCCTATAAAATATTTTATGGGAATTTTGATTTTATACAATGGAGTCTATGTTTTACATTACTTGATGTAAAATGTAGTTTGTGTTTCTGGATTTGAGCGAAGTGTTTCAATACAGTCAAAAAGAACGATTGTTTCTGTTTTTATAAAATGAACTAAATTTTGTAATTTTCTAAATTTGTGTGTGGTCGATAACTGCTCGTAACTTTGTGTGAAGATTAATGAGACATTGTTTTGTTGCTCTTTGAGTGTTGTAAACACAAGAATCTGTAGCTAGAAAATACCATAAAAAATGCTAAACAGAAACTACTGTTTGATGTTAAAAATAATGAATGTTTTAGTTAATTATGTATATGCACGTTAGCGCAATTTAAAAACGCAATTGACAATGTATTGAAAGTTCAAAAAGCATTAGTGCAAAGAAAAAAATTAAAAATCTTTCTAATTGGTTATGTATATATATATATCAATTAATTCTCTAATCTATTTTTTTTTTATAAGAAGATTTTGCATATGGTGACTTATTTTTTTGAGAAACCTTGCTTAAAATGTTTGGGTCTTTTTTAGAAGTCACTGCAAACAAGCATAAGCAATTTTTGTTTGTGAAACTAACCTGTATTTCCCTGTGGTTATTATCATTTCTTAAAAACATTCTTTTCCTTTTGGTTTCTTTTCTTCCATCTTGGTGTTGCAGGGAGGATTTTGGGTTACTTTTACTAAAAAATTGTGGGTCTCTTCAAAAAGTCACTGCAAGCAATTTTTTTGGTGAAACTAAACCAGAATGCACCAAAAACACCAGAATGGAATAGAAAAGAAACCAAGAGGAAAAGAATCTCTTTAAAAAGTGATAGTAACAACAGATAGTAACAATTGTTTGTAGTGACTTTTTAAAGAGACCTGAAATTGCTTACAATGACTTGTTGAAAAGACCCAAATGTTTTGCTTTATTAGACCACAAAGCAACTTTGTTTCTAGACATATTTTTTATGAGGCACACTATGCTTTATATTCATTATAAACTTCGTTTTATGTCTTTCGAATGTATTATCTGTAATTTTAGTTTAAATAAAATTTAGTTCTATGATAAAAATGCACAAAAACAAAATACTGGTAAAAGATATTTTATCTTAAATTTAAAGTCATAAAATAGAAGCCAAAAATTATTAAGTCTCATTAAAAAGTCATTAAAGTGAGTTTTTGTAAAATTAATCCAGGATCCCCCTTGCAGCACCATTATAAAATGAAAAAGAAATAAAAAAAGAAGCAATAATAACTACAGAAGAGATCTAGTTTAGTTTCACTCACAAAAGTTGCGTATGATGACTTTTTGAAAAGACCCCAATTAATAATATAAAATTTGAACAACTGTTTTACCCCCAAATGGGGAAGTATCAAATGTATCTTATTCAAATGCTCTGTTTTAAAGACTATTAGATATTGTATATAGAATATTACCAATAGTTTTTAAAGTAAGTTTGCTTTAAATACAGAATAAGGTTATAGTTTGTTATCAACCAAGTTTTACTATCATAGTTTGATTAACTTCTAACATCTTATTTGAAAAAAATTAACATGGCTGAGGATTCAAATGATGCTGAAGATAAGAAAAAGGTATGATATTATAAGTTTGACCAAATAGTTTTTAAAATTTTTTAAATTTAACTGGTATAAATAATTTAAGATATGGAAAATGTCACTTGTCTATTTTTTTTATAACTTTATAATGTTTTGTAAAAACAATTTTAATTTTAATCAGAGTATTATAAATCTATTACAGTCTTTATTTTTTTAAACTGTTTAATATTAGAATTTGTTATTAGTTTTATAGATAAAAAAAAGGATTAAATTAAAAATATAGAAGTATGGAATTATGGATAAAGTGCAAAGTTGCTTGAATGTTAACCAAGTTTTGCCTATGACCAATAAAAAGAAATTAATTGATTATAACATTTTTGTTCATAAATTGTGACAAAATTTTGTTTAGAAATCAGCTTCAGCTGTTTATACCGAATATATGAACCAACTCAAACAGTGGTCTGACCAAAGAGCATATTATTACTCTATGTGGAATCATTATTTTGCTATGCAATGTTATGCTTCTTATGTGCAAGCGTCAAATCCTATTTTGTCTCCGGTATGTTTTTTTCAAATTTAACTTGTTAAGCTTGTATTTTTTAAATATATGGATGTAAACCAAGCAAGGTTAAAGGGCTGACAAATTGATCATTTGTGATAAAACTGTTGCATGGAACAGCATTTATTGAGTCAGAGATGAAGTTAAAAAAAGTACTTTAAGCTTTTATTTCTATTGTTGTTATTTTTTGAAAACTGATCCTGGAGTAACCATCTCTTAACCCTTTAATAAGGCAACCTAGACCTTCACTTTTGGATGATCTACATTGTTTCAAAAATTTTCTTTTATAGAATAGTGGTGTGGTAAGCATTGACCATGTAGGTGTCAGGGTTTATTGTGTATAAGTAACTTTGCAAGAATTGTGATTTATCAGCTCAAAGCTTTGCTGGTTTTGTAAACATATGACATTTTAATATTTGTTCTCATGTGTACATGTCATTAGGTATGGTGTGCATAATTTGTTATTTTTTCTGGAGCAGAGATATTGTGAAGTGTTAGTAGTGCAAAGGTGTTCAAGGTTTTTTTACAGTCTTTAAGTGTGATGTCTAGATCAAAGACAATAACAATCATGGCATCATTGGTTGTGTAAAATTATTGCTAGCTTGCACACTTATTGGTTCTTGTTTGCCAAAAAACTTTTTTCTTGTGGATTGCATATATCAGAGGTTCCCAACTGGTGCATTGTTTTAAAGCTCTAAAGGGCATCACCATATAGCAGAATAAATAACTGCATGTTAGACCAGGAGTTATCAAACTCATTTCAAAATAAATTTTATGTATAAATGTCAAGTGAGATCTTTTTTCTGAGAAATGGGTTATTTGTGATATTTTATTTAGCATTGTCAATTTACTTAAATTGGGAAGCCCTGGCATCATGTATCAAAGAATAACATCAAAAAATTTTCACAATTTCAATATGTGATTAACTGATTTTCTCTTATCAAGATTTTTTGTAAGGTTTGAATATGCCTATATTAGTGCAATTCACTGTCGACTTTTAAGGCTAATGCAAAGTTTAACTTATTGGGTCTAACAATTATTTTTTAAAATGCAACTGAAGCTGGAGTCTGCCAGATTTTTTTTTAATGGTTTCCCCAAAACCCAGTTTTAGTCAATTATACTGCTATTATATAATCTTACATAAAAGACTCTTATTGTGTATTTTAAAGGCAATAAATTTTTAATTTGCTGTGATTTTTAGTTTGAATGTTTTGTTTGTGCCATCTTTTCTAAATAAAGTACCGGTATTTGCTTTTTGTTATGTAGAACACAAGTACCACTGCTGAATCTTCTGTACAATCGCAGCAGCAAGATAATCAGCAAGTTGCTGAAAATAGGCAGAATTCCACTTCCTCCTGTGGTATTACATTTTTAGTTTTTCTTATTGTGTACAGTAGTATAGTCAAAAATGCTGAACTTGATTTTTTAATTAAAATGATACTTGAATAATTTTGTTTTTAACTTTCATAAATCTTTGTTCATATAAATTAAAAAATGATTGTTTTGTATTTTTGATCATTAAAAAACTTTGCATGGATTAGAAATAAATTTAAATAACCTTTATCATCACTTTTTTTGTATGCATGAAAGATGTGTATTACATACACAAAAATTAATTACTTGCACATTATAGTTATGATGAAACAGATTTGGAAAAACACAAAACTAATAACTTGAGAACTATGTTTTCACTGAATTTGCATGAAAACTTTAATTGTGTCCTACTTTATTAACTCTTATTTATTACAAAACATTACACCAAAGCTTTTACAGTGTCCCTCTCTTACAGTTCATCATGATGGCACTGATAGTGATAGTTTATATTTTATTTGAAAAATGTGTATTATGTACAAAAAAAATATTTCATTTGAACAAAAATATAACAATGTCAATTGTGTATGATCGAATATTGTATGCATTACATGGACAATGTTAATTTTGGATGTAATAACATGCTGTCTTATATTAATAACCACTGGTCAATTCAGAAATGTATTAACTCAATCGCCAATAGAAAATAAATGAAAAAGTGAAGTAAAAAGTTACAGATCTTTTTTTAGTCTTCACCTAATTTTCTTGCTCCGATACCAGTTTTTGAGGAGCAAACTTTCCTAAGAATTCAGTTGAAGACCAAAAAATAGAAATAAGCTTTATTGGAAAATTACATTCAGGCTGTGATGACTTTTTTCTCACACTCTTGCCGTTTTTAAGTAGTGCATCAGGGCGTCACGACAAATCAATTGGAAACCTTTAATGTAGTGCAATAGTGTATAATAGCTTTACATAACTATTATAAATGAACAATTTGAAAGTTTGATCAAACGTAAATAAGTATAATGTTGTAATAAATGGTATGAGCTTGTGGTCATTGTCATCGAATGTGCTTTTTTAGGAAAACCAAGATTGTGTTGATATGAGATAGTTTTTTAGAACTGTTTTATAAAATTAAGGATCCCTAATAATATTAAATGTTCAATATTAAGAGTGTTTAAAATTGATTAGTGGGCTGCAGAGAGTAACATCACCAGCTTCATTTTGGACAGTATGATTCTAATGTATTCTTGAATATTTCACTTTGAATGTAGTCTAATAATTTTATCAATAATCATTTTTTCTACTGCATTATGTTGTTATAAAAAGAATCTTGTTTTTATTTCAGAATATCAAATTCCAAGAATGCGACACCGAATTATCGCAGAGATTTTTGACTTTTTTTTTCTTCAAATCATTAGAACTGTTGGTTTTCACCTCATCCTGTTGCTGTTTGCTGAGAAGTTGGTTTGAATTTATATATAAATATGTGCATGTAATATCTTTTCTTTAGAATAAGGGTACGTTGAGCAGAAAAAGGCTTAAAAACATCAACAACACAGACCGTATCATTGTTTCAGCCTGTAGGACCTCATCGGTGCTGCAATGACCAGTATTGATTAGGACTATATGAATAACCTATACAAAATTTAATCTTTGTGGTAACTATACTCGGTATAAGTCAAGGCTAATTGTGCGCTTATGCCCGGGAATTTTTTTGGGTAGAAAATTTCGGACATTTCAGGATTTTTTCGGTAACTAAAATTTTTGCAGAAATGCAATTTCAAGTAACTAAAAAATTTCGTTTGCATAAACAGAATTTCAAGTTTGCATCATATAAACAATAAATTATAACAGATTTTTTTTAATTTATAGTTTTTGTTATTTTAATAACGTTAAACCACTATCACAAAAACACTGGAATGATCTTTTTCTTTTTTTCGTAATTGCTTAAATCGCAAAATATCGGTTTTATACTTCCAATTTTCCAGAATGTACTAATCTGATGATTACGTCATACAGAGAAATAGTTACAATTAGAAAATAGAAAGAAGTACAAGTTTCTAAGTTTAGGACAATTATAACTTTGTACAGTAAGTTGTCATAATAAATAATTTGTGATCGTAGAATTCGACTTGTATATAAGTGTTTTCTTACTTTATTAAATAATGGGATTACACTAAGACAAAACTACAATATTCTTTATAATCTTCTGAAAGCAACTGTATCACAAAAATGTGTAATAATAAAAACTATGATATTGTGTATATTTTGCAAATTAGTAATATCGCCTCAGTAATCAAAAATATTTTGTCCAAAATCGAATTTTTTCCTGGTGAGAAATGTGATTCCCGTTAACTTTTTTTCGTATTTTATCTCAAAAAAATACTTTTTTTAAACATTTTCTAAAAATATATTTAAAAATTTTTTTGTAAAAATCTTTTTATCTGATAGGTACAAAACTCATGACTAAGTTTGAACTGCAAAATAACATAATTCTGTGAACACGTTGTTCTTTTTTTTTAGTTGTCTTGCAAATTTCACGAGATATTTTAAAAGATAAAAAAATTCGGAATAAAATGACAGTTGCCTAGACCTCAACAATGGGCATTGGGGTACCACATGCGGCCCGCAAGCAGCATATTTTGACAAAAGTTCTAAGGTTTCCAGTTTTGAGTTTTTCAAATGCGGCAAAATGTAAACAACGGTTTTCGCAATCATTATGGCAATTAAAACTCATCTGCCATGTTTTGATAGGCGCGTTGGACATAAAGTAAACAATAATTAAAGCGTTGCGCGAAATTTTTGTTGAACTTAGTAACTCAACGAACGCCAGCCGTTATTGCAGATCAAACTTTTGTACAAACTAGTGGAATTTTTTTTCGACATCTTGTTCAAAATTGCTTAAAATTTTTCGGAAAAGTTGCTAAAAATTCGGTCAATGTCCGAAAAAAAATACAGTTTATGCCCACAAGCCGTATCTCCAGTGAAATGGAGGTAGACTTGTCAGCTCACTATGATCAAATCGTAGTATGAATAGAATAGCCTATGGGCGCTATGACATAAAACTTTTATAAGAATTGATAACTTTAATAACAACAACCAATGTCTTTTTTTCGGCCTACAAGGCGTTTCCAGTCCTGTAATCCAGTATTTGCTTAGGATAATATGAATAGCCCTGCAACCTGTAGTCATCAATTATATTTTATGTGGTTTCGTTCCGGCTTGTAAAAATAGAGTTGGTGTTGCAAAAACTTACTGTTTTTTAATTGTAAACTGTCTTCTGCCTTAATCGTCTGTGATTAACGTTGAATAAAAGTTTTAATAGACTTTAGCTAATAAACTTTTGCTGTATACTACTGATGACCAAGTGATTTTAATAAAGTGATTTATTTGAAGAACATGACACTCTTGGAGAAATATGTTTGAGTAATTGGAAATTTCATGCAACGTATGCAAGTCTGTTTCCATATAACGGAGCCCATCTTAAACATTTCTAAAAGGAAACATTGGTTTTATGAAAAGCAGCTAACATGACAAACTAAAGTTTTAAGCATAGCTTTTATTATCCAGGAATTTTTTACGACTGTCATTTTTTTTGTTTTTTGAGTCGCGCAGACCCAATACTTTAGAAAAAGTTATTATGTTGTTAATATTTCAAATGTTCTCTTGTAAAATTTATAGAATATTTTATTGGTGCCTTTGTTAATATAGCAAAATAGCGTACTGCATAAAAATCCGATTAAAAATGTACTAAAATCTAAAATGATCTAAAAGAAAAAATGATTTTTAAATAATTTCTTTAGATTACTTGTCCATGTTCAATCTGAGGAATTTTTAAATTCAAATTTCGTCAAACTAATCATTGAATGGGAAGGCTCAACGAAAAATTTGCTTGATTTTGAGAAATATGCTGCAGAGCAGTTTGATGGTATGAAAGAGGACATTGCTGTTTTAGTTCTCTTAACTACTTTGTTTCTACTCTTCACAGCAATGTATGAGGTAGGCTATCTAGTTTTTCTGCTTCTGCATTTTTGTAAAAATAAGTTTGGTGTCACGGCAAGCAAATTAATCAGTTTAAAGCAGGAATGGGGGATATCGAAAAATCAAACGTGCCGAAACCCGACATTATTCACTTTAACCCAACTACCTTCCCTATTATCACTTATTACTCGAAATTACTCGGTTATTTCACTATATTTCGACTCATCTTCGACTTTTTTCGCTTTAAACCTTTAATCGAACTCTGCTTTAAACATCATGTTTTATCGTTATAGAAAAAGTTTTACCGTATAATCGATTCCGAGCTTTCGGTTCTATTGCCTTAGTTTCTTGCTCTTTTAGGAATTTCTCACTAACGTATACAGGGTTTTTTCTCAGAGTATATAAACGACAAAGAGTACTAAATTTATTTATCACATAACTTATGCACAGGAGTTGAACGTATTTCCTAAGATCTGAATATTATATCAAGTTTCATTACTTTTAGGTACTAATTTTGGTGACCCTCATAACGTCATGGACTCCCAAAAAATTGCATATGCAATTGAGGATATTTATTGACCATTTAGGTCATCTGATCTAACCCAGTGGATTTTTTTTTGTGGGGTAACCTGAAAGATTGGGTATACGTAGGCAGGTCCCACACAACAGAGGGACTAAAACAAAGTATTCATAGAGAGATTACCGCTCTTCCAGCTGATATGCTAAACCGCACTTTTCGTGATATGAAAAATCAAGGTCTTAAATGTTTTAGTCGTAATGGCTAGCATCTCAGGGATGTAATCTTCAGATCTTAGATAATACGTTAAACTCCTGTGTATAAGTTATGTAATAAATAAATTTAGTAATTCGTTTCATTTATATAATTTGAGAAAAAAGCATTAAAAATGTGTCCCATCATTATGGTCCACCCTGTATAATTAAAAAAGAACAAAAAATAGATAATTAATGAATAAAATGCGCATAAAAGTTGACTGAATTTTATTTATCACACAAACAATCACACAATATAAAGCTTTTATTCTAACTTAGGTAAAAGCTTTTACAGTGGTTCCCATCTTTTTATTAGTTACAAACTCCTAAATTTTTTTAAATGTCCCTAACTAATGTTTTTGCAAAGTTTTTTTAAATTCTACCCGACTTTTAGTGCACTCGAAGACCCTCCCCCCCAGCACCCTTTCCACGGGTCCCCGGTCGGAAGCCACTGTTTTATCCGTTCTATTCTTACCTGTGGCTCTCCATGTTTGTTTCTTTTTTTATTCTACTGTACATACATATCCTCGTATTACACCATTTAGAAAATGCACAGATCTTTCTACAGAGTTATCACAGGTTGTCTGTTATTCACTCCTACCCCCTCTTACATCTAAAAGCACTTTTCCTCTTTTTTCAATACCTTTACCCGCACCTCTCTTTCTTACTTTGAATTTGGTGTACTACTACCCCATCTTCTAATTTCTTGTGCTCACAATAACTTTCGAACTCGATAAACAAAGGATCATGGATGCCTTTCTAAAGATCTCTTGATCTTACCTGTAGCCTTCGATTACGCCCAAAACCTTTGATCTTATTTCCTCTTAAGCATTTTGGTCTCCCCCATTTCAATAATCCATTTCCTACCATCTCTTTACTGCATGTTTTTTAAATCATTCTCCTTACCTCCACAATAAAGCCACTCTTTCTCACCTTTCTACTCACTTGGACTGATAAATCGGTTCTTGGCAGGCTGAGGAAGATAGGAGCGGAGATTTCTATTACATACTTTAAATGCTTCACTGCAACATATTTCATTTTCTCTGTCAGGTTCTGGGCTACTAGTCGCAATGCGAAGACTTATACCGTTTTTTATGCACAAGAGTGATTTGCTTCTCACTCCCTTTCCTGTGGCTGTCAATCCATCATCCTGTACTTCGATTCTCAATCCGTCCCGTCAACTCTCTCTGTTCCTTTGCCGTACCTAAGGGCATGTTTCAACTACGAGCGTGGAATGGAGTATTTTTTGTTTGTTTTATTGATTTTTTCTCGTTTAGCGCTCGCTTAAATTTTAAGCGCGGAAAGATCAATAAAAGAAACAAAGAATGCTCCATTTCACGCTCGTTGTGGAAACGAGTCTTAGTATTCACATCTCGCACTGAGACCCACTCTCTCCTAAACTCCTTATATGAGTTAAAAACGGCCCATCTTCAGTGAATACCTGGTCACGCTCTTTTCCCCATGGCAATAATTAAGCGTACCTAATCGCTGAAGTAGACGCCTGGTATATCCTGTATACCATTATCTCTGTTACTTGTAACGTCTATACCAGGGTGGTCCAAACCGCGGCCCGCGGGCCATATGTGGCCCGCTGAACAATTTTACACAATTCTTGTCAATCGCGGGCAGTGGCAACCTTCTATAACAAGGCATGGCGAGATTATGGGGCAGAGTCTAGGGTTGTCATACCCAGTGGCGGATATTGGGGAAGGCAAATGAGGCAGTTGCCTCGGCCCCCCCCCCCTTGAAAATACCGCATATAGTTTCATTTTGCTGTATATATTTTTTTTAGAGATCATCATGATTTGGGGAGAAAAATAGCGAAATGTGGAATCAAATCGAAGGGAAGACTTTTTTTTTGAGATCACCATGGCTTTGGGAAAAATAAGGGAAATACGAGATCAAAGCCCTTTTTTTTTAGAGAACACCAATTTTTGGGAATCCTTGCCTCGGCCCCTGCCTTTGAATATCCGTCACTGGCCATACGGTCCGGAAATTTTCAAACATCCGAGACCGATTCCAAGTGAAAACATTTTTTAGGGGACACCATGATTTTGAATAATTTTTAGCCGGCTTAGGCCCGCAAGCTCGAACAATTTTGAAAAGTGGCCCGCAAGAGTGAAGAACTTGGACCACCCTGGTCTATACCTCTTCACCAGTTGTAGACGCGGTATCCAATCTGGTCTTTTACGTCATCAAATTTTTGCTATATCTTTTAAGGTTACTCTTCCCCGCTTCGATTCCTATGTTTTCTTCTCGTTTTCGCTTTAGCACTCGCTTTATATCTCTACAAGATTTACTGAGGTCAAATTTTTATTTTTATAGAGAAACGGAAGAAGCATGTATTTCGTTTTTTTCTAAAAATATGCTGGACAAGTAAAGTAAAATTTAAAAGAAAGTTTTGGACAAGTTTTTATGAACAATCTCTGGCTTGGTTGATAACATTAAACAACGCCATCTTGGTTGATTTACAGGAGTTTAAAATACAAAGACTGTTTTTTGTTATTAGGGTTGTTAATTAACCCTTTCCTTCATAATGTTGCTCCGGAACAACATTTTATGGCGCGTCATAAACACTTGATCTCTGACAAGCCAATCATAACCATTTTTTTCTATTTTTCATAAAGCTTGAGCCACGTGCTGATGATTTTATTTGGAAGTTTTTTGCTAGCTTGGACGAGAGGGTTGGGTTTATATGTAGTGGGTCACTAATGTAATTTTTTTTAAATTTCAAAATTTTGAAAGAAAGGGTTAAGTTCGAAAAATTGTAAGTGTTTAGTTAAGTGCGACGAACCTTAAGCGTGAATTCAAAAAAAGGAAAAAGCGAATGAATGTCGAAGATTTGATTTGGTTTATTTAAACTAATTAAGCTCACGTAAAATATTACTTTGCTGGAGGCAGGGTCTTCCTCTAAAGATAAATCCATGGCTCTTGTAAATAATTATTCAAAGAAAAGGCCCCGAATTCATTCGCGCCGAGCTTGATTAATTACATTTGCTTAAACAAGTAAAGATTCAAGTTTTCTTTTAACCTGGCTGCTTTAAACCTAAATGCTGGTGCCGAGACGATCGCATTTCACGTTACTATTTATAGCACTTTAATTCTGTTTCAAACGCGTCAGATTATTGCGTCATTTTGGTTTCAGTTCATCTCAATCTGGCTGTTCGGCGCCACTTTCGGGAAATATTTTATGGGAATTAAAGTAATAACTTGTGCCACTGCCTCTCGCAACCAAGCTGATCTGGTTGTCGTGGACCCAGGCACTCCAGTCTCCTTTTTAAGGTGAGTTTGTTTAGAAGTCGTCACTGTCTGACGATCATTGAGCGCGATCGCCCTATGATGTCATCCACCCAACTTTCACACGCGTCACGTCATAGTTTTTCTGGTTGGAAGGTGGTCGCTATCCAAGGTGATTGCTATCTTTGCTAAAGGCTGTTTGATGTTCCCAATCTGAAAGAAATGCATTTGTTTATTTTAATTATGCGTGCTTTTTTTTGGCAAATAAAAAGTGCTTGTTATCATTGTTGAGAGTGTTTTTCCGAACTGTTTTAAAGGGTTTGATGATAATATTTTTTTATTATTATTGCACTATTTACAATTATTTATTAAAAAAATAATTATACAAATAACTAGTTTTTTGACTATTGATACATTATTTTACGGCTTGTGTTTTTGTATTTTCTAAGGACAATCGCGGCGATGCTTTTTATGAGTTGAGTAGTAAATCAATTTCTGTGTTTTGCTTGTTGACACTCGTGAAATCGATGAATCAATCATATGGTTGTATTTGGACTCCTACGAAACACAAAGATTTCGATCTTCGAACGATGCTTTGCGTTCTGGCCCGTTATCTCAGTGAATCTGCGATGTAACTTGCTCGAGTTTTTGTGCCAATCTCTCCCCGAGATTTTGAAATCTTGTAGGCGGAGGGGGTCAGTGTAATATCTATCTGACTTGCGAGCAGAGAAAGCGATTTTCAGTCGTTTTGAATAGTTTCTGGTGTGCCCATAGGGAAGATATTTTCCGACTAATTCCTCATTATAGTCATGTTGCTAACCTGCAATGATAGCTCCGCTTAAAACAAACTAGAGGAGAATCTTTCGCTGGAACCACGTTCGCGCTTATTCATTGGTTGAAATCCGATTTGTATGGCAAACTTTAAATAAATATTACAACCGTTTGTATGTTTTTTAATTGTAAGTACAGATATTTTGTTGACTGCAGTTTTTGATTTTTTTATTTTCAAATTTGATTCCAAGCTGTTAATCGAATTAATTTAGCGCCAAGGAAGTTTTTTTTTAATTAACTTCACCTAACTTTTTAACCCTGTTTGCATATTTTTGCAGATCCCTGATTCGTTCGCTACTCAAGTATATTTTGTTTTCATTGATGCTTTCTTGCTTTTTCTTTCCGACTTTTTCAACTCTTAATCGAACCCCCTACGACGAATGTTCACGGACTATAGTAGTTTGTAAAAGACCTACAGCTCGAAGAAGATGATGAATGTCTACTCAAAAGCCTCGCAATAGTTATTTGGATTCTCTTTAGCTTGTGTTAAATTTTGACTAAGATGACGTGAAAGTTTGTGATATCTGTTAGGCTGGTGTTGAATGTTATAGTGTTATCTTTGCGGCTTTCCCCATTTTATGAAGCATGATATATATTAGCAATATCAGTTTTGATGTAGAATTTGTACAGTATTCAAGTTATTCTATCACATTCCTTTTTTTTGTCGTTGTTGCGCTGAATAACATTAACATCAAAACGAGATTTTGTTATGAGTAATTGAAGCGATCATGCTAATCTCTTCGAGAGTGGTAGTAGCGCCATATTGATTACGTTCGAAATCGACTGTGTCTTATGTTCAGTTTACTTTTCTGTTTGCTATTGTGTCTTTGGGAAATAATTTTAAATCACTTTCCTGGTGATGGTGTTACTTGGCCCCGTTTAGCTAATTGGGGCGTGGAGTTACTCCACTGAGATCCAACAACCAGACCAATTTCTTGCGCTCTTAACTGATTGACAAAAGCTCAACAGCTCCCTCCAGCAACATCTAAACAATTTCTTTCTCTGAAGTGGTTTTCGATCATTGAAGCGTGCCGGGCACTTCGCCATAATCAAATGTTGTTGCCTGTTAATAAGCTGGAAAAAAAGCCAAAAAAGTTTGCCAAAATGCTGTAAGTTGAGATTTAGTTAGAAATTCGTTGAGATCGTTGCAGCGATGAAAAATGAATAAAAGAAACATCTACGTTTTTAATTGATCGGTGACAAAATTGACCAAGAACGAGTAACGACACAAAATCACTTTGACAATTCCTGTTCGTTATGCTTCAAAAATAAAAAAAAAACAAGTAAAAATGGTCAAGTCTTGTAACAAGCAAGTGTAGTCCGCATTATGAAGTTTAGTAAAAGCGGACGCGGAAAAACTGTTGCTGTTGCCCCTCCAAGGATATCTTGGAGTAGCCATTCCTTAATTCCTTAGAGAAGCTAACTTAGATTCCTACTCTTGGATTACTTCCGCTGCTTCCAAAAAAATTTTTTACAGACGAATGACGGGCCGTTGTGTTGGTACTTTGTTACTGTTATTGAGATGATTGCTGCCATGTGTGTGTGTTAAGATGGGCATTGTGGTGTGTAAGTAACAGGGTTTTTGTGTACCTAACTTTGCAAAAGTGACAATTTGTTGGCTCCGAGCTGTGCCAGTTTTGTACGCACACAAGCGTATTTCGGGGGAGGCTATTGTGCCATCCCCCCCCTTGAAGATTATTAATATGTAGGATAGTACTTTAGTGCCATGGTCCCCCTTGAAGATCACTAATACTTTAGGGTTTTATCCCGCCCATTTGGGTGGAAAACAAAGGCAGATTCCATATGGAGACTTCCTTTTTTTGCTTTTTTTAAAGATCATATATTTGTATGTCTTTTTATTTCTCAACCGCAACCGCGCTAATCGAAGCACTAAAACACATTATGTTAATAGCTGACAAAAAGGAAGCAGTAAAAAACGATATTCGTTATAGGACATGCAAACAATACATTGTACAGATATAACAAACGTCATAATAATCTGCATGTTCACTGCACCTTAAAAACAATAAAACACAAACAAAAAAAACTTGAAAAGAATAAACAGAAAAAACTAGCTTCTATGACTTGTGGTGAATATTTATGCCAAACCATATAGGCCTACGAATAAAAAGTTATTTTTATTGCATGTAAATTATAAAATTTCTGTGTGAGTAAGTCATAATACATACATACAGATTTGAAAATTTGAGTCATAATAAAAAAATTTTTAAATATGGTCAGGAGAATAACAATTTAATTTAATAAAAAAAAAGTAATGTCTCGTCAAGCTGGTAGAGATACAAGTAAAGATCACAATTGAAGACTAATATGTAAAAAAGAACATGTCCAGGAGAACGATAAGAACAAAGAAGATTAGGAGAGTCATTTCCAAATAAGATATTAAGCTTTGACTGTCTGAAGACCATGTGAGTGAGTATTCTGCAGGGATAACAAAACCGTTTGTTTTTCCTCGTTTCTTTTCACTCGTCTTTTCTATTACTGTAATATTTTCTGTTCGTTCTGCTAAACTGAGATAATATGACGCTATGCAACTCTTTTAACCTCTATACATACTACTTGGCTTTCACAATCTTCAAAAGCTTGCCTATGCGGACTATCTTTTGTTTTTTCCAAGTTCATGACATATTTACAACACCCGTGAGCTTTTTGCTCACATCGCTGCAGTGTCTCGACCTGGAGTCGAGACACAATGGTCCGAGACCGAGACCGAGACCGACAGGACTTTGCAGTCACGAGACCGAGACGAGACCAAGACTTTGAAAAACGTGTCTCGAGGCACCTCTGGATATAAAAGCAATAAAGTCTTACGATCAAGAAAAGGTTTAATTTTTCGAATGCAATAAGTGCTAGACCTAATCTTTTTTAGAAAATACTCCATATGTGGCTTCCAAGAAAAATACTCGTGAATAACAACGCCAACAAATTTTGTGTCAGAAACTCTTTGTAATGTATGGTTATTTAAAGTACTATTTAATTGTTTAGTGCTTTGTTTACAACGAAGGGTTTGGAAAATTATATAATTAGTTTTAGTAATGTTTAATGATGATTTATTAGCAATCAGCCATTTGTTAACATTTTCTGATTGAGTGTTTGCTGTCGAAGTTAATTCAGATAAACATTTATGTTAAAAAAATATACTGGAGTCATCTGCAAACATTAAAGTCTTTAATCCCTTCTGCAGACAGAGGCGAACTGTCTCCGGAGGCGAAAATCATGAAATCCGAGACTGATTCAAAGTGAAGACTTTTTTTTTAGAGTATGCTTCTTTTGGGAGACAAAAATCATAAAACCCAAGCCTGATTCAAAGTGAAGACCCTTTTTTTGCCACCACTTGAATAAATTTTTCCACTGAGCATATTTGATCGTTTTTATGGCCTCCCTTTTGAAAATCCTCGGTACGCCAATGCGTATGTATACGACGAGTAATGTTTACTTTGATGAGTGAATGTAATAGGCATGGTGTTAGTAACTTTGTGTTTTCTTTTTGGAACTGAGGTATTGGGAGGTAATGGTAGTATAATTGTAATTGAGGTTTTTTTTTACATCCGTCAGTGTTATATCTGGATCTGCAATGATGATGTTAGTGCGCTCATTGTCATGAAAGATTGTGGTTTTCATGCTTTTGTGTGAATCCAATTATGTATTGAGACGATATAAAGTGTGTGTGTGTGTGCGCGCGCGCGCGCGCGCGTTGAGTCAGTTGTTTAAGTTGAGTAGCATGAAGTTTGAGATGATTATCCATTGGAAGGATCTTGATTTTGTCATGTAGGTGTTAAGTTTTTGTCGCTCGTGTACAGCCAGTAGCAATTCACAAAGCTGTGTTCTAAATGGTTTGCAGTTTCTTGATGTTGGAGTTTGAATATCATAGAGCTCCGAATTGTGTTTGGGCATTCCCAAACGGGGCGAGTGATAACTATAAATGTAGAGACGATTAGTTTTTTTTGTTTACCCCATTTGGTAGAAGTACGAGTGCTTTTAAAATGTTAAGCGTTTGTTTTGTTTTAGTAATGGCGACTTTTATGTGTTGTGAAAATGTCAGTTTAAAATCCGGTTGTTCTTCTGGTAGAATCAGAGGCAAGTAAAACTTCAACAAATACAGAAGGCGTAACATATTTATTAAAGAAAAACTCAACGACATTTCGTCCTTTACATCGGGCGGACTTCATCAGTTAAAAGCAAAACACAACGCGCACGGTATTTAAAAGCCAAGAAGATAAAAAAACACAAACTTATAAACACAAGGTGAGAAGCGAACATACATAACAATTTAATAATTACTTCGTGCAAAAGAAACAAATTTAACAGGTTGAAAACCCACATTCGTTGAGATTTTTTATATTGCTATATATTTTTGGAAAAACATTTCGATCTTTATCATTTATTAAATTATTTGTATTATTAATTTTTTGTATAATTGATTTTAAACTAAGTAATATCCCTGGTAACAGTGTTTATATTAAAATGTCAGTTTTTTGGTCAAGAGTGATTTCAAGAATTTTTTGGTGTTTTGTTGTGGGTAAAATTTGATTGTTTAAAGTGATAGAGTTAATGCTATATTCAACTGGGTCTGGTGCGAAAAATGTTTGATCTATTTCATCACTGTATGTCTAGAGGCGCTTTACATTGGGCAAGCAATCACTACGGCCCGCTTCCGGAAATGTCAAGATATTGCTGTGCGGTTGAATTTTATTGTTTTTTATTTTTATTAAAATAGAATTGAAATTTAGGTCTGCTTGCCAAGCTGGAGAAAGTACCATAAAGTGTCTTTACTAAGGCCACAACAGAACGGCGTGAGTAGGTTTTGAACCGAGACCATGTTGGTCACAATCACTCTTTAACCACTCGACCACGCTGCCGACTGCGTAAAAAATGACAAAGCGGAAAGCGTGGAAGCCGATCACAAAATTTTTTTTGTGTTAATGGCAATATTAATTAAGTTTATAGACTCTGGATTTTAATATTGAACTTATCCAAGTATCAAAATGCTTTTAATTTTCGATGTAATGCGTATCTAATCTTAATAGGGTCTATACCCCAATAACATCGATGACAAAGCTTACTTGAGCAATTTAATAAAGCCAGTGGAGTAGTATTGTTCAACAAATGTGAAGAGTGTTTAAATTTACTCAATCGCTTCTCGAGAGTCTTGACTTTAACACTTGAGAAAAAAGGTCAGGTCGAACAAAGAATTTGTACGAAATTGAATCTTCTAATAAATTCAATCGATAGATGGATGAACAATTGAATTTTATGTATTTAATTCGATCGAATTGCAAAAGCAGCAAAAAGACTATTGCTGTACTTGGCACCCAAAGGGTACAGAATATCACATATATATATATATATAAATGCGATTGATGATTATCAGAAGAATAAAAGAAGCTCCTTATCTTCAACTTCGTAAACTAAACCTTCTCATCTTTGCTAGCATTTGCTCGATTACCTTTTCAAGATGGAGACTTTATGAAGCTGACCGAGCGATAAGTATAATTGAAACAACAAAAAACAAACGTGGAATAAAATGCGAGACCATAAAATCAATATTGACTATAATAAATACACGTTTTGAGTGTTTGTCCATTATAAGTGTAGTTAAATAAAAAAATTATAATCAAGATTCATTTCAATGTTGTCACGTTCTGGGTGAATTCAAGAGATTCACTGCGTGTAAGTACACGTCGAAGTAACAAAAACCACGATTGCTAGTCAAGTGATCTTGTTGTTTGGTACAAAATACAAAGTAAATTGAAGGTATTGGTTTCTTTGTTTTTCTTTTTTTCTTTTAGGAAGCAAAAAACAAACAATTTCTCTTGTCACAATGCCTTGTTTAATAATGTCACAATGCCTTGTTTAATAGGTTCTTACTCTATGACACTCCGTGCGTGAGGCTTCAATCAGAGGTTACCAAACTAAGGCCCACGACAATACTTTGCCCGGATCGCCTTGCTTTGCAGCAAATAAGCTTGATATTCTAAGAAAAAAAATTAGAGTAACAAAAGCTTTAACCTACCACAGGGTGCATCAAAAGCAATAACGTTTTGCTTTTCAGTTGATTTTCAAATATTGAGATAAACAGTTAAGAAGTCAGGCCCGGGGACATTACTGTTATAAAAACATAAAAAAGTTGTTGACCAATGGATAAAATTTTAAATCATAAACTAAAAGGTCGGACAATACACTTTCCCAACAAGTATCCATATTAGTATCCATATTAGTATTCATATTAGTATTCATATTATAAGTATCTATATTAACGTAAAGAAACGTGGCTATGATATAAAATTAAAAGGTGAACACAAAAACTTCGCTTTGCTGGAACATGATATACGAGTATTTTGATATAGAAACTGCTTTAGTGACTTGTTTTACTTTTTTATTTATTAAAAAGATATTTAAATAGAAATATTTTATGCTTTGGAGCTAAAATGAAAACTAAATGATACTGAAGACAAAAGTTTTTTTGTTAAATCTTAATTTATTTCATAGTCTTTTCTTGTTGATATAATCAAAAATGGAAAATGACATTTGATTTTGAACTAATTCCTTCGTACACTGTCCATTAATTACAAAAAAATTAATAAACATAATTTCAACTCAATTTATTAAACATTTTTAAAACTCTAATTTAAATCGTCGGCACAAAATTGGTATCACAGTAACATTTTTATAATCAATAATAGATCTACATTCGATTAATAATATACAGAAGAGCTACAAAAATTCAAATAAATTTGCAGTCTTTTTGCCTGCTAAATAGAATGTGTTTGACCAGAGTATGTAGTTCTCATTGAATCTCAATTGAAAATTTATTTTAAGAGTTCGGAAAATTTACTCACGCCAAAACTAAAAAAAAGTTCAATTCAATTAGTTAAGTGATGATTAAAGACAAAAGTCTCAGTCACTTTTTAACCTGAATATTCATATCATGCAGAGAAACAAACGACAGAAAAACAATGAATAAAAATACAGATATTTACAAAATGGAAGTGCATTCTATCAAAGGCCGTGACACGCAACACCCGGCAGATGTTGAAAAATTACAGTGTTAAAATTTTAAGGCTGATATAATTACGACAGTGAGTTGTTCAAGATCTATAATAAGCAAAAAAATAAAATCCAGAGACAGTGGAAAAGAGGCAAAAAGGTAGCAGTAAGATAGTTCAGTACACTACTACAATTACAGCTATCTAAAAGAACTAAAACTTGTTTTAAATACAACGAACGTAAATCTACATTTCGACTATTGAGTCATAATTCTCATTAAACATAACAATATTTTAAATTGATTTGGTAACATAAGTACTAAAAGATATAGGCTTTAGGAAATATAAATTTAATTTAAAAAACTGATTAAACAGCTGCTAAAGGACGAATATCAAATATTAAAAAAGTAGAACTTGCTTTCAAATCACATCACCAACTCTTACTTTAAAATAACCTAGAAGTAAATATTTGTATGAAACAATCTAATTTTTCAAGAAACAACATTGCACTCAAACCTTTCTCTACATCACAAACCCAATAATGACAACAGTTAGAGTATTAAGTGCAGTTGGAAATCTTTTTGATCTATATCAGCGAATTTTGAAGATCATTTTCAAAAAAAAAATTTGACGGGCAAAAACCAATCATTTCTAACTTAGTTTTACGGAAACAAAATTACACAATTCAAGTGCTTGCCGCTGCGAGTGAAAAATGGAATCTTTCTAATGTCCGGGATCGACGATGAGAGGAGCGATATATTCCGAATGCCGGATGCCGAAGGAAAGAACGGGCGCCGAGCGGTGAACGTTCATCATCTGAGCCAGAAGTTTAAAATTAAACGCGTTCACGCCAAATGCTGCCTTTGCAAAATTATAAAGTTTTTTTTTAACAGCGTCACTGCGAAACATGCATCGGCTGAATGACGTAACTATGGAATAATGAAAAAATAATCGATAATGCAACAGTTGCCGTGGATGTCATGGTTTTAAAACACTTTAATAATAAAAATTGGAATTTTCGTGGAATTAATACTTTAGTGGGAATTTTCATTCAAATATAAATAAATAATATACAGGGTATCCATAAATTATCTTTAGAATTTTTAAAGTTTGTCAAAGTTTTATTTTTTGAGATATTTTTATTTTTGTTTTATAGTGAAAGAAAGTGCTTCAAGTTTTTTTTTTTTCTTAAGGAAAATCTTAACAGATATGTACATCTAAGCACAGAGAAACTTTAGTCTGATGTCTGACTTTGTCTCTATAAACCAGGAAACACACTGGGCTTTTTCCTGCGAAGTGCTCATTTTCATTAACTCTACTTTCGCTACTAAATTCAAAAATATTCTGCTTAATCACTAAATAGTAATTTTAAACCTAATTATTTCTACAAGTAGCTGTTAAAAAAGAAAAAACTTGAAGCATTTTCCTTTACTATAAAACAAATCAAATAAAAATATCTCAAAAAATAAAATTTTGACAAACTTTAAAAATTGTAACGATAATTTGTGGACACCCTGTATTTGTTGCAGAAAACTTTTAAGATAATAAACGTTATTAGGGAGGCCATTTAAACTCTTTAGATTGTAAGTAGTCTTTAAACAGACAAGAAAATAGTTTTTTTAAAACGTATTAATATGCTATACAGTTAAAATGGCTCCATCAATAGCGTTTGTTTTCGTCAAGTATTAGTCTTTGACGCTTTCAGAAACTTGGCTTCAATGATCGCTATCGCCTTTTCAATAACGGTATTGTTTTGAAAAGTCCATGGAATTTCATTCTGTTGCCTCGACATGAAATAGCAGTCTTAAACAAATGCTGACCAAAACGCTGGAGCTTTGTTGTTACAAAGAAAAAAAAAACAGATTCTTCGACCTTTCATATCATTGAGTTTTCTATTGTAGTTTGGATTGCATTGTATCCCACCAAACGCTGCTCTCTCATATTAAGCCGTTTGTATCACACCGGTAGGCTTACCGATTGTTATGATTTAAAACATTGCCTGGAAACTGCTTTTAAATAACATTATCCATTGTATTCGTTTTATTTATTCACTGATAAACCAAAACCTTGAATGATGGATGGTTTATAGTAAACAATGATATCTACCGGGACTAGTTTATATGAACATATGAAAAAATTTTTATGCTAATTTATAAAGAATCAATGAAGTCGAAATAGATTAGGCCAATACATAAACTTCTTGTGGTTAAAGAAAGCTTAGTGTTAAATTACCTCAAAAAGGAAGACAATCACTTCTAAAGTAGGTCTATAACCGATAGTTTCGTTTCATTGTCTGCACTCAAATCATGTAAAATCATCATGCAATAGCAGACAGTTGAGAATGACGAAAAACTTAATTTGTAAATTGGAGTGAGGCTGATTATATAAAGAGGGATTTTTTTTAAGATTCGACAGAAACGCCGGATGATATCAAAAGTTTTGATATCACAAGTTTTGATATCGCACTTGGTTAGTGAAGGGTTCCTAAATTTTTCACTTTTGGCACCATTAAAATAAATATTTACTGGTAATTCAAAGCGATTTTTTTGGCAGTTTACATTTTCAAACAAACCCTTGTAAACTTAAATTTAAGCAAAACCTTAAATTTCAAAACAAGAACAAAGTTTTTTCTGCTCAATGCACTATTAGCCTGATTATACAAATTGGTGGGGGAACACTGCAATAGGTGCTACGATGATTTTAAAAATTTCTTAAGTCTTGGTCTACTTGCCTTTTCTGGGCTATGTGCACCAGGTCCAGGCTTTTGGGTGTTATCACTGGGAAGCAAGTTTCGACCAGTCATACTGTAAATGGGCCCTCTATTCTTGTTCACAGACGGAGGAATTACTCTATAAGTTCCTGGTCCAGGAGTCTGCAGAAAAACAAATTTTCGTAAGTATGCAATAGCTAAAAAATAATCAAACTACTGATTTTAATATAAATAATTTAACATGTTGCAAAAATCAATGCAGAGTTCAAATTATTAATAAGTAGTTACATGTTAACAATATTAAATTTGATTGCTCTCTGTCTATTTCGACTATATGCTTTTGTTTTCAATTTTAAAAATACGAAAAGTAAAAAAATTGATTTTAATGTGAATAGACCAAAAAAACAAAAACGAGTAAAAATTTTTACTGAATTATTTTTTTACTGGCAACATTTTAATTCAATTGCAAGTGATAGCTCAACGATGAGTAATTGCAAACAAGAAAAGAGCACTTGAACAATGTACAGTGATTCTGAGTCATGCAACAGGAGTGTTATAAGTTTAAGGGTGATCAACAAAGAAAAAGACCAAAAAAACACAGGCAGATGAAGAAACACATTAAACTAAAGCCTGGCGTGGGTAAAAAAAAACATTTCAAAATTGAATAATACCTCAAAAATATCTAACAGCTAGTTCATTAAGATAAATATTATACATTTTTTTAAAATCAGAAAAAGTTAATGATTATACGAGTATAAAGCAAATGCAATAAAAGTTGAAGCAGATGAATATCTTTGCACAAAAATATACTACATTAGTAAAGATTAAATGTCATTCAAAGCAAGATCAAAATAAATTTCAGCAATATAGACATAATCTAGCATGCAAAATCATGGCAGCAAGATACAATAGTAGTAGTTAAGATTATTAGATTCAAGGAATATGGTTAGTAGTACAGCAAGGTACTATGACAGTTCATCAAAATGACAGTCTATCAAACAACAGTTGATTTATCTGTGCAAATTTTTAAAATTGAACCATCTTTCTGTTATTTTAAATCAAATTTCTTAATGTCAGAAGGAAACTGTGAAAAGCTGTGATACCACATTTCCATATTATGCAATTTTAATAAACTGTTGTTTGATAAACTGTTGTTCAATAAACTTTTATTTGACCAATTGTCATTTAATAAACAGTCAAATCATGGCTTAGCTGTATTAATTTCAGTTGCATAACAGAAACTTAATAACATTATTGGAAACAAAACAATTTTAGATACATATTAATGTTTTTGCAAAAACACTTTGTCAGTTGACTTTATGCCTGCTTTCTTAGCAGTGCACAATACAGAAAATAAACATCAATAAAAAGGTAGCATTTCAATTAAAAAAAAAATATTTGCAAAGAATTTGGTTAAGATTTGGTACAATAAAAACAGCTTTTAAGAAATATAAATAAGTAAAATCGTTTTTAAAATTTGAAGTAACACAAAGCTACAATATTGTATATAATGATTTGAACAACTAACTAATACTTTTTAGAATATTAAAGTAATAGTCAACAAATCAAAAGAAAAGTGCCCAATGAAAAATTTTGTAAATTACATGAACAATATAACATGCAAATAAAATAACAGAATGTCATGATTTAACTAATTGGTTTTTACAACTGTCGTGCAGCTACAAAATCAAACCATTGATAAATCTTCTGAAAAGCTGCCAACATATTTTTTGCCCACTATCGTATATGCAGGTGGCCTGTTTGTTAATATTGGAGGCAAGCCATAAGCAGCAGGGCCTAAAAATGAAAACTTCCTTAAAAGAGCATTAAAATAAATTGTTAGGGCAAAGATAATCATTAAACAGTTAGGTACAAACAATAACTATTTAAAAAAATTTTCATATAAAAGTTTTTTACTGCTGTTGTTTTGTAATAGTTGTACAAATAGATTAGACTATGACCAAACTTTGCTTACACGACTCAGCAAACTTATTACACCTTTTTTAAAGTGATTTAGTTTTTATTTTGTAATTGATCAAAATATACCCTATTATAGATATTAACTCAGTATTTTTATTTGCAAAAAAAGAAGTATACTACTGTATTATTGCACTATTGATAAAATGATATTGGTATTTATTTGAATTATTAAAAGGATACTTGATATGTTTTTACCATATCAAAAAAGTTATAAAACCATGTTGGAAATTATATAAAAGTGTAAAAACAAAAACAAATAAAAAATTTCATAATTTAAAAATAGATTTTCTTTATTGACTTTTAAGAAAGAGAATTTTAATAACAATTCACATCATTATCAACAATAATACTTTTTATCATTTTGCATATACAAACAAATATTGATAAAACCTTATGATTGATATTTTATTATTAATTGACTTCACTTGCATTGTTTTAAGAACTCTTTACCAAATAAAAAAACTACCATTAACAAGATTTTTCTTATGGAGAACAATGAAAATCATTTCAAACTGACGTGAATGATGCTAATTAAACTGCTGCTTCCACCTATGCCAAATTTTTTTTTTTAATTTCATTTAGATACTCTAAACATTTGCTAATGGCTCTAAATAAAATTTCCTCATTATCAACATGTCTAAATAGTAAAATACAACTCTTTACAAAATAGACATAAATAAATTCTTTTCTGGACAACATTTGTAGTAACTAAAAAATATCTGCTATTTATTAAATACAAATAATAAATTTAATTAAAGAAATACTTAAAAAATCAAAGTGCTTTGCAAAAAATTAGATAAACAAGATAAGCAAAAGAAACACAAAAAAATTAGTAAGTATCACCACAAAGCAATAGAAAATTTTGGCATGCTAAACATTTTGTTTTCAAGGAGTGAGAAAAGATGATGACAGCAACAAAAACAAGTGACTCCTAAATGAAAGTGTGTTAATCTCAAACATTCACAAACCCTTTGCAGATCATCATGAAATGAGCCATAGCTTCGACGGCTGACCATGGTGTAACTAGGTAATGATGATTTGCCTACTGCATTAGGTCCAAGAACTACTGGCAGCATATATGCAGCAGGCCCTATAATAGTTTAGAGTAAAATTGAACTGATAAAAAACTATGATTCACAGTATTGCAATAATTTAATTATTTTTGACTAAATGAATAATTCCTTTTATTTAAAAGTTTAACAAAAATATAAAGAGGCTTCGCACAACAGACTATTACACTATTTTTTTAAACCATGGGTCACAATCTAGTGTTGCTTTTTTTTAGTTGACACTGACACAAAAAAAAAACAATAAGTATTTTCGACTACTTGTTTATAGCCAAGACTTTATTCTTTTTTAAATTGCATTCATTCCCAAAATTGTCTTTTCAAATGATTCTGGGTTTCCAAAAAAATGCTAGGTTATAAACATTTCATACAAAAAAAAATTTATAAGAAGTAAAATGCAAATTACAAACCTGGACTGCTATCAGTTTTTAGTGGCTTTGATCTACTGGAAAGAGAATAACAAGGAGCTGAAAAACGTGCTGAGCGACCACTTTTTTCAGGGCTGTAAGTTCCTGAAAAGAGAAAAGAAAAATCAATTTTCATTAAAATATTAAATCACTACTATTTATTCTTTTGATTTGCAGAAAGTTGTCAGTCTTAAACTACAAAGAACAATCAGAATTACTGGCATAGCTTTGTTGATACACCAACTGAGAGCCTAATTTGGCATTTGCATCCTGGTAATGGTAACTAGCAATTTCATTAGGGTTTTCATTTATTTATTCTATCTCTATATTTATCCTCCTGACTCCCAGAAAAGCAACAGAGGTACTAATTCATAGGGTAAGCAATTACCCCAACCTGCTTCCAGAGATGCCAAAATAATGCTGTCTGCTTGAAATTTAATAGAGATACGACTGAAATTTAGAACTGCTTGCCAAGACCAACAAGTAGGGGAAAGTACCATAAAGTGTCTTTCCCAAGGACACAACAGAATGATGCCAGTAGGTTTTAAACCGAGATCATGTCAATCACAATCCCAGCACTCTAACACTTGACTACACTGCCAATGTTGATGGAAAAACTGTTTATTGCTTTGTTTGGGGAAAAGAATTTGAATTTACCATAGTTAATAAAAATTGCCAAGCAGAAGAACTTAAAATAAAATGCACTTTCCAAGAACTCCACTAAAATGTACAGGTCAACAAGGTTGGTTAGATCAACTAGGTTGTCCGAGCAGCAAAATGAGCAAAATTTAAAAGTAGACAACAACAGCAGGTAATTGGTGAATTAAAGATAGAAGTGTGTCATTGGGAATTGCATTCAGAACAATAATTTTAAGTAAGTGATATTATTTAACTGATATGCTGTTCTTGATAAATTAAAATAACAATACAACTAAAGTATTGTAAACATATCACATCATTTAAACAAGATGGATATGCCTAGTTGCCTTTCTTATTTCTTTCACTAAAAATATACAGCCAGTTTCTCAGATCAACATACATTTTTGGGTCAAAAATTTTTTAACAGTTTTAGGGTATTTTGATGTTGTTGAATCCAAAAATGACCTTGGGTTTTTCAAATTGGCTCTAGTTTTTGAGATATTTCATATTTTTGTTTCAAAAAAGCACTAAAGACATGCAAATTTTGACATTGGTATTCTTTTTATGCTTCAGCTTTGATGGGACTGTATTTGTCTTTCAAGCATGACCATACAGTATTCTTTCATTTTCAATTTGATATTGTGAAAGGCAGCAACTTTTATTGAGCAGAACCATCTATATGCAAATCATGTTTAATGTGAAAATCAAACAAAAACTTAGAAAATTAGGTGATATTAACAGTTAAAACATCAAAGCACAAACACTACTTTTAGTGACAATCAAAGTATTGATACAATGTGTAAACTGTCAAAGCATATTAATCAGTCATACAATACCACAAAATTATACAAAGTTTACAAATTTTTGTTTGTAAGACTTTCCAGAATGTGATACGGCCAAGCTGTGATGTTAGAAACTTGAACAGTAGTCAGCCATCGTACAGGAATTCCACCTGCCTGATACCCCTCTTTCATGACCTTTAATGACCTTTCTCCTTTGAAACCTGTGGAACCTTTCTCCATGCTCTTCACTTAGATCACCAAGGTTAACAGGAAAACAGTCTAAGTGACTGAAGTGATAGTGAACCTTGACACTCATCTTAATACCTAAATCTTTGGATTGTTTGAAATTTTCCATCAACTTCTGGTAATATTCAGCTTTGTGGTTTCCAAGAAAGTTCTGCGTAACTAAAACAAATGATTGCCAAGCAGCAGATTTCAGGTCTGTCATAGACTGCACAAAACATTGATCTTTTATAAGTTTGCAAATTTGAGGGCCATCAAAAATGCCTGCTTTCAGTTTTCCACAGTTGAAGCAGGAAAGGCTGTGCAAATATAGTTGAAGCAATCGCCAGTTACAGGCAAGGCTTTCACAAACTGCTCAACAAACCAAGTTTGATATGCAGTGGTAGAATGATACTTTTCTCTCAAGCAACTAAAGGTTCATTGATTACATTAGCTTCACCGACACTCATGAATTTTCTAGGAGGCCATCCTTTTTTTAACCAATGATCATTATGTGTTTGGCTGTCCCACAGGCAGATAAAACATGAATATTTCATATAGCCACTTGCTGGCCAAGCAAAAAAATTACCATTTTCAAGTGTACACAAATTAACGATTGGTGAGAGTCATAATCCAGTTTTTGCAATACTGTTTTAACGTTTTTGTAGTTTTTCTTTAGTTTTATTGAATTGCCAAGTGGGACATATGCATACTGAACTGAAGGGGCACTCCCAGTTTTAGTGGAAGCCCTTCAATATCTTTGCAGTAAACAAGTCCTTCTTGTTCACTAAAATGTGGAAGTAATTTTTTTCTCTTGCATGTAGAATGTTACTGAAACTCTGGTTCTGAGGCACTTTTTTTTTTGAGCCAAAATGCCAAAATTTCTGCTGCTTCTTTGGATAAGTTGAGATCCTTGATAAGATCAATCATGTCTTCCTGCTTGAATTGCTCTAAAAGTGAAAAACTACTTTCAAAACACATTTCCACCACTTTCACTTGCAGAGCTTTCCACCTCTTCATGAAAACCATCATATCCCAGAAATATGTCAGGTAACTCATTAAATTCAGGTACTTCCTCAGTGAGGCATCAGTCACTCAGCAAACACTTAATCAAAGTAATTCCAAGTACTTTTCTTGTTACAATTAGATCCTTTTACCCACCAAACAGAAGTAGCAGTCATTAAAATGTTTTTTTGGTTTTCTCCAAACCATTGGTATGCCAAATTTAACACTTGCAAGTATATCATTGGTCCACTTTTCCAGGTTTTCTACACATGCTTTGCACACAATATAGGGTTCCCCCAGCTTATCTTGGTCACCAAGCTTCACCTTAAAATATGCAAGATATGATATATGATAGCAAGATATACTCACAAAATTATAGCTTTCCTTTGTCTTTGAAGGTATATTTCCCACAGATGTGACAAAACTTGTCAGGATCATTGTGACAACTTCTTCAAGATGAACTCATAACTATTAAATACAGCTAAAGCAATATTTAGAACTCAGTATTTGAAGTACATGCAAATCTGTGATAAAAAATAAATTCTGCAGTTGAGTCACATAAAAATAGATATACTTATCAGTGACTAATCGAAGCTCATTATTGAACCTTTATAAATAAACCCCTGTCTTACTTAAATTGCAAAACCCTTCATGTTTTCCAAACTTTAATTATGTAAGTATGAGCTCAAATTAGACTTGTGGTATTCCTTTCTCTGGCTACAGAGCTATGAAACTTTGACAACAACTTGTAGTCTATAAAAAGATAGCTACATGATCTGCCATGATAGCTGAAGGGAGTATATACAGTACATAAAGCTGTTGCACTCCCATGACTTGGTACATTAACTGATGGTGTATAGTTGGCCAAAAATTTTAAAAATCTCTTGTAAAGGTAAAGATATACAATACAACAACATACATACAGCAAAGAGAAAAATAAAGTCTGTTGAATTGAATTTTGAAATTTTTTTCTCAATATTTTACTACTAAAGTAATGGGTTACATCAAAAATTAGACATATAAGAGTAATTGGTAGAGAATAAATGCATACTACATAAAAGACATTCTGAATATGCACGATTCTGATAGGCCTACTTGTGCTCATGTTTGGCAGATAAAAAATTAAAAAATTTTTTTTTGTCAAATTTGAAAAATATTGATATCTCAAAAATCAGAACCAATTCAAAGAAATGTATGTCATTTTCAGACTTAGTGCCCCAAAATTTACCTAAAAACTGCTAAAATATCTTGGGCACTTGAAAAATCTTTTTTGATGGTCAGTGTGCTGCTTTAGCAAAACTTTAAATTTTAAAGAAACTGCTTTCCAAAGCACAAGATGCATATTAAACTTACATTAAACCTTCAAACAATTGCAAATTAAAAACAATTTTTTCTCAATAAAATAACAAATTGTGATATTAAAAGCTGCTACAAATTTAGTCATATCACAAAAAAATAATTATTTCAAACCTGGTCCTGGATTTCGAAAAGGTTCTACACCACGCTGACGACTATATAATGAATACTTCGGAGTTCCATCCATTCCAATTCTAGTTAACTTTGCAGGAACTAGATAACCTGGACCAGGACTACAATCATTTGTAAATTTTGCATGTCTTGTTCCAAAACTATATGAAGGATTTCTGTATTTTCGTGAATCATGCATGTAAAATCCTAAAAAATGTGTATTACAGGTTTAAATCTAATTTCAATATAGATATACATGTGAATTTTTTTTTAATTTAAAACTATCTTACTGTTACTATTATTCTTTTATAAAATACTTAAAAACAAATTTCAAAAAAATTCAAAAGATTGTTAGTACTGGCCAGAAAAAAAAGAGAAACAGATAAACCAGGAGAGTGGCAAACCCTAGAACTCATGCCATTTGTAGCATGCAAGGTTATTTTCTATGCCACACTAAGAAATTTAACACTCTTGTTATGTGTTCATATCTTAAAATTTGGCAATACTGTATTTGTGACAATTATTTCTGCCAAATCACCAACTTTTGCAATTATAAAATAATAACTTTCGACAGAATGAACTTGGTTGAGTTATCTAAGTTTGCTCAACTTCTGAGCTCATTCATGTAGAAAGTATTTTGGTTGTTGCAACATGCTTTTGTTGGCTAACACTGTTTTGTTAATCTTGTTAAGAAAAAGATTAGGCATATTGTGATAAAGTTTCACTAGATTTTTATTAAGAAATGTTAATATAGTCCAATATCCAAGGGCAGTTTAAAATTACAGAGTAGAGCATGGAAAAACAAGGAAAATGACCTTACTAATTTTGTTTTTATCTCTGCATTTAATATCAATAAATATGAAATTTACTAATCTTTGTTTTTTGTTTACTATTTACAAAAAATGACAATGCAAAACCATTGCTCATGAAGCAATGAAGATAATTTGTAAAATAGAGTAATTCCAAAAATAGTTGGCAAACAAAACTTAACAAAATTTAAAACAGGTACACTGCATTGAAAAGGTTACCAATCCCTGAGATAAACAATATTAATATACTATATAACCTGTAGATCCTGGTAACATATACTTTGGCCCAGGTGATTTGAAATGAGCTCCAATTGGACCTCGTGGTCTGTGAGGTCTCCATTCACCAACCCATGCTGTACTTGTCATTATGTTAAATTGGAGTAAAAAAAATACTCCTTTAAACTAATTGCATCACTGTGAAATCAAAACAATTTAATTAAAATTTTTTATTTATTTCATTATTAAGGAACAATACTTTGAAATTATATATGCTATAATATTAGTAATAAAAATCTGTAACAGCATAAGAAAAATTCCTGGAACATGTAAACTTCTTGCCCACAATTTTGCAATTCAAGACAGCAGTAAAAATAAGGCATCAAGAAATTACATGATTTGAATTTCTATGTATGATATTATTCAATGCCAATAATACAATATTTTTAATAAAAACTAAATGTGCACCAAAACTACTTAAAAATTTTAAATTTTTGATTACTGCTTAAAGTAAATTCCTAAACAAAGTGAAATAGAAAGAATAAAATAATTACAAAACAACTTTTTATAGTTTTTAAATCATAAGAATTAAGGCTTCTCTTATAAATAGTTAAATGTACCTGACTTACTAATAATTATATACATTAATTTGCTTTTTTATGTTTTAAGTAAAGTAACCATGTTAGGTAACATCAAAACCTCATTAAAAAAATTTTTGTAAGGTGCCTTTTCCAAGGGAAAAATAAAAATCATTTAGTTATATTGAACATCAAGCTTGAGTCTTTTATGTTAAAACACTGAGCTGTTGTGCTCAAATAGACACAAAGATGTTTAAAAAGTGGTTATAATTGGCCTATGGTATATATCGATTAGTTCAAACTTAAAAAAGCAATAAATATTAAAATATTTTTTGTTTGCAACATTCATAAAATATCTATAAATAAAATAATCAATACAAATATCAAAAAAACAAACTGGAAGATTAAAAATTACAAAAACAGTAACAAAGAAAAAATGATTAAGGTTTTAATTCAGTTCTATTTCATCTAAAAAAAACTAATTAAAGCATATAACATGGTCAAGTGGTTAGAGCACCGTAATTGTGATCAACATGGTCTTGGTTGAAAATCTATTCATGCCATTCTGTTGTGTCTTTAAAAAGACACTTTATGGCACTTTCCCTTGCTTGGTGGTCTTGGCAAGCAGTTCTAAATTTCATTCATATCTCTATACAACTAAAAACCCAAAATAAAAATTTCAAGCATACAACATTATCTTGGCATTTCCAGAAATAGTAATTGTTTGCCTTATGTATTAGCACCTCCATCACTTTCCTGCAAGTCAAAAGCATAAATATAGAGATAAATATAAAATATATTTTTAACATAGAAAAAAGTATTTACATCAATTTTGTAAGAAATATCAATTGATATAAATTAAAATGATTTATTTATCATCTTATATGTTATCTATATATCTTCCCAATTTGCAGAACAATGTGAAAAAAGTAAGAGACCAACCATAAACCATAACAGCAACCTGTTTTTAAAGTTACTAAGATATGCTTTTTACTTGAAAAATTATGTTTTGCTTTTAGTTATATCTAAAGTGATATGACTATATTTTCAATTTGTTGACCTAGACTGTCAAACACAGAAATTTTTTTAAGGATCTTTTTTCAAAGACTTTTTTAAGCATCTTTCTTAAGAAAATAGCCAATTAATCAAAACTACTCTACTTTAATTGCAATTGCTCTCAAAAAGTACTTTTAATTATTTGACATAAATGAAAATGATATTTTGTCTTTTGTAAAACGAAAAGTAACATTTCATTATACTTGTCTGTATATCTGCTGAATTGGGCCTGGACAATGCAGCCACTAACATGTAACAGTTTTAGTACATTTGCAGTAGCAGTTGTTGGCAACAATGTGTCAGATTTGGCCAGCCAGTAAACCAGGGACATCCAATTTTTTTTGGTGAATGGTGATTTTTCTTTTTGAAAAATATTCGTGGGCCAATAAATAAAATATCATGGGGAAATTTTATAAATAAACATCTTTTTCTTTGGTCCCAATTTTTATGCCAAAAACATATTGCTATCTAAAAGATTTAAAAAAAGACACAGTTTAAGAAATGCCACCCTATTTAGTTTACATTATTTTGGAAAATACTGCACAGGCCACTCAAAATCTTTATGCAGGTCATGAGTTGAACACGCGGTAAACCAACAGTAGCAAAGCCAAAAATATTAATTAACAGGCCTACATTTTCTATGAAATAATAGTTTCATCATGGTCACAACAGTTAAGTGTACCATTGTACAGGATACAAAAAATTATAATCACAGAATCATCTAATGGCCTACGCTAGTTACAATAACAATTTTTAAATTTGATTTACTCGTTACCGCTACTGCTTATTTTGATAAGTTTAAAAATAAACCATAACAAGGCTCTTATAATATAATTCACGCACATGAAAAGCACCAGAAATTTTGTATGAAATTAGTGTTGTTATCTTATTTAAATGCAATAATTATGGCAAAGTGGTAACTAAGATAGTTGCTAGAATATACGTCAGGTGTTGCCACAAAAACATTAGACATAATCATCATTTACAAATTACTCCTAATTCTGCGACCGTTTTAATAATTTGACCAAAATCACTTTTGGCCTGCAATATATGCGTCATTTATGCGATTTATTTCAATAGTAAGAGTTCTAATTACCCCGATGTGTGCATTTTCTTGATCAATTGAGTATATTTCAGGCCGAAAGTAAATTTTATCATACTCATTAAAGGAGAGGCATAGTTAGGAGTGATGTGGTGGTTCGGACTTATTTATTGCAGAACTTTTATAAAATTTTTAATTAACTTTATATTAACTGTAAAAAAACGATAAAGCAAAACACAATAAAGAATATATAATACCTCAAATTAAAATGTCTCGAATTTTCTTTATTGATCCTTTCCGAAAGAACCCAACAATAATAGCTTAAAATAAATGCTTGTCTTCTGTCCGTTCGACTAGTCACTTCTTTTTCAATCGTCACTTCAATTTCTTTTTTGTTATGTGATTTTTATAGTTTTCTTTAAGCACGTTAATTGTTTCGAAATAGTACAGTTTTTGATCTGGGTTCGATTCGCCACATAGCTCCCCCCAGATAGACGGAAGTAGGCTTCGTCTATCGTGATTTTGTAGATGTTGGAAAACGATGAAAACTTTGTAATTGAAAATTTTTGATAAAGAATCTAAAAACTTCTTTCAAATACATAATTAAACGATATAATGCAACACAAAAAATTTTAAAAAATATACATTCCGAATTTTAATACTAAAACCAGCGCAATTTCAATGCAAAATACAATACACAAAAACAGAAGAAAATTTGATAGAAAGAGAAAGACGAAAAAGGGAAAAGATAGATAATTTGAGGGTTCCACAGCCAAATCAGGAAATGTGCGCACCAAACACAAACATGCGGACAACAAATCTATCTCGCGGTCATATAGTCAAAAGGGGAATGAATGAGAAAAAAAATATAATAAAACGAGCTAACTGGGCTAAGTGACGTAGATCAAGTCAAAGTAACTCCTGATCAAGTGAGTAATATTTGCCAATGGCCATAAGACAAATATTGACGTTCGCCCTAGAACGATCAAATTCTAAATATTCTCGTAATGATGAAAAAATATAAGAAATGATTTTCATCCATAAGCTCGAAGGAAAAAATCTGTTCAAGAAATTTCAGATGTAAAAATACTCTGCATCATGTGCCGTAAAGAGTGACACGCGTTACAAGACTAAGTTGGCGCACACAATCTGTAGGGAACCTAAAAAAATCAAAACTATGCACTAGACAAGAAGAAAATCTTTATACTTAGATGGCATCTTAATGCAGCGACCATGCCGATTTTTTAGATTTTGATTAAAATCGGGAACTGGTTCAGCGACGGAAGGATTTTCTCTTTCAGGAAGAAAAACCGGCTTAACACGATCGATTGAAACAACTTTTCTGCTATCTTTGACATCTAAAGTAAAATTTTTATCATCACGTTGCAAAACACGATATGGACCAGAATAACGAGGTTGAAGAGAATGAGACTTTTTCTCGCATCGTAGCCACACATGACTACAGTCTGCTAAATTTTTATCAACATAGGTTGTAATCTGAGAATGATTACTTGTTTGTTGGGGTTTAACAAAGTCAAAATAACCTTTAAGTTTTTCTAAAAATTGATGCGTAGGAGTAACTGGTTCAGAAATATTAGGATGGAACTGTCCAGGTAGTTTCATGGTTTGACCAAATACTAACTCTGCAGACGAACAATCTAAATCTTCTTTGACCGTATTTTGAATGTGGAGTAACACGAGAGGCAATGTAATAGCCCAATCAGTGGGATTTTGTTGAACACGAAGAGCATCTTTCAATCGCCGATGAAAATTTTCAATTAGACCGTTGCACTGTGGATGGTAACTAGTAGTCCTATTTCGTTTAGCACCAATACATTGCATGTGTCCATAAATTTGATTCAAATTGTGCACCTCTATCCGTTGTTACGGTTGCGGGTACACCAAAATGCGAAACATAACCATGAAGAAAAGCGTTAACAACAGAAATGGAAGACGAATCTTTCATAGCAATAGCACTAACATAGCGAGTATAGCGATCTATAATTGTTAACATGTACGAGAAACCATGTGACTCTGGTAAAGGACCAACTATATCCATATTAATGTGGTTAAAACGGCCTTCAGGTAATTTGTATTTTTCTAAAGGACTAATGGTATGTCTGTAAATTTTACACTGCTGGCAAGATACACATTCTCTAACCCATTTACTTATATCTTTTCTCATACCTGTCCATACGAATCTTCGCGAAATTAATTTTGAAGTACCTTTGATTCCAGGATGGCTAATGCCATGAAGTTTGTTAAAAATAATTTTTCTCCATGAAGAAGGAATTACAGGACGAATCATAGACGTTGAAGTGTCACCCAAAGCATGTAATTACTATGTGGAACGGGGTATTCACTTAATCGCAATCCAGTATCAGTAGGGTTTTTGAGTAATTGGTTTAAATCTTAATTTGTTCTTTGATCAAGAGCTATTTGTGCGTAGTTAATGTCATCTTGTAAAGTTTCTATACCATTAATTTCAACTCTAGATAATGTGTCTGCAACAAAATTTTCCGAACCTTGCACGTAACGAATATCTATAGAAAATTCAGAAATGTAACCCATGTGTCGAACGCGCCTTGGAATAGTTTGAGACTTTGAAGAAGAAAATGGTCTAATTAAAGGTTTGTGATCAGTAAAGATAGTAAATGTTTTTCCTTCAATAAAGTATAAAAAATGTTGTACAGTAAGATACATAGCCAGAAGTTCTCTGTCAAAGGCACTATATTTACGCTAAGCAGGAGTGAGTCTTCTTGAAAAGAAAGCAATTGGAGACCAAATACCGTTCAAGCAAATTTGCTGAACTCCTCCAATGGCTACATCACTCGCGTCTACCATTAAACTGGTGGGAGCATTAATAACCGGATATACTAATAGTGAAGCTTAGGAAAGAATACTCTTAGTTTTGTTAAACACAACCTCGCAATCTGAAGTCCAAACTAGTTTCTTATTAGTTTTTGGTTTTCCTTTAAGCATATCTATCAAAGGACCTAATAACTCTGCGGCATGAGGAACAAACCTGTGATAATATTGGATCATGCCGATATATCTTCGTAATTGCTTTGTAGTAGAAGGGATTGGAAATTTAGAAATAGCTTCAATTTTCTGTTTTGTCGGACGAATTCCTTCTTTAGCAACTAAATGGCCTAAAAACTTTAACTCTGTTTTTCCGAACTCGGATTTGGTAGCATTAATAACAATACCGTGTTTATCAAGCCTTTTAAAAAATGTCCTTAAATGTTCGAGATGCTCTTCTTCTGATCTTGAGAAAATAATTATGTCATCTATGTAAGGTAAGACGTAGGGTAAACCGTGGCAAACTTGATCTATAAATCTTTGAAAGGTACTTGAGGCATTACGTAAACCAAACGGTAAAAAGTTGTATTCGAAAAGACCAATTGGAGTGGTTATCGCAGTCTTATGACGAGACTCCTTAGCTACCGGAATTTGATGATAGGCTCTGACCAAATCTACTTTGCTAAAAATGCAAGATCCCTGAAGACGGTGAAGAAGGTGGGTAACTGACGGAGTAGGATAACGATCGGGAACAATTTGCTGATTTGATTTGCGATAATCACCAACCAAGCGAAAATTACCAGGCTGACCTTTTGGAACTAAATGTAAAGCCGAAGACACAGGAGATTCTGAACGACTAATAATACCGCTTTCAAGAAGATAATCAATCTCTTTTTTTACGAATTCAAGTTTCTCAGGAGACAACTGACGTGGCCTAGAAGAACTAGGATACCCTTTAGTTACAATATGATGCACTACAGAATGCTTGACAGGCTTATGCTTATTTGGAGGAGTAGTTAAATCAGGAAACGAAGCGAGCAATTTCAAATATTTGTTGCTGGGCAAGAAAGTTTTAGGAGCGCTAATAGGCTATGAGCTATACTTTTAGTTTGAAGTTCCCAACGAGAATTACAACCAGCACGAACAAGTTTCATAGAGGCAAAGTCGAGAGATAAATCAAAGTGTTTTAAAAAATCGGCCCCTATTATATTATTGGAAACGTCGGCAATTACAAAAATCCAACGAAACGTCGTTATTTTATCAAACGAGATGTACATAGTACGAAAACCAAAGGTAGCAATGGGTGCACCGTTAACAGTCATTAGAGGATTGCTAGCTTGTTGATTTCGATGTTCGTGCGGTAAGGGTTTCACCAAACCAATTTCTGCGCCGCTATCAAGAAGAAATAATAAACAAGATTCCTTATCTTTAATATGTGGCAAAGGACTGCATGACTTGGTCATCACAGGCGCAGCCCACTTTGCCCCAGCACCATTTCTATTTGCTGAATCTGGTTGAAAATTACTTGAATATCTGGGAAAAGAAAACGTTCTACTTCTCATCGGAGCAAAATTGTTGGGACGAGAAAAAATTTTGTTATTTCGAGGTTTAGTACTAGAAAAGGATGTACCTGCGCTTGAAGACCTTAACTGAACATTTTTTAAATCGTTAATGTCTTGGTTTAGCTGCTGGAGTTGAGTGTTAGAAGAGGAAAATTTTCTGTCTAACAAGGTTTCGAAATTTGAATTGTTTGAAGGACCCGATTTTGCATTGGCATTAGATTCTGAAACTGATTGTAATTGACAGGAGTAAACACTAGATGACATACTCAATCGTTGCATTGCGGCATCAGCTGCAGCCGCAAACTGAAGAAGAGGTCTTCCTAAAGTAGGAACTAAAGAGAGTTGCACTTGTTGAGGCAATTTATTCATTACCAATTCACAAAGAACTGCATCAGACATGTCATCTTCAGATATAGATGATCTTAATCTATTTAAAAATTCGGAAGGTTTTGCGTCACCCAAGCTGTCCACAGACATAATTGTATGAACTCTTTCTGCCAAGGATGGAGTAAACTTTTCGATTAAAAAGATTTTCATTTGTTCGTAACTATGATTCCGAAAAATTAAAGGTTGAACAAGGCCGAGTATTTCGTGGTCAAAACAAGGAATCAAAACATGGAGCTTCTCATCATCACTAAGAATTTTATATCGAATGCACAATTTTTCAAAATAGGAAAACCAAGCGTGGGGATTGCTTTTTGTAAAAGTGTGAGTAATCTTTTCACCGGGGCGCAAAATTAACTGGTTATTTCGTAAGTCATTGAGTACAGCATGGTTAGAATCAGCGCGTTTCAAATCACCAGAGTGCGTAGGTTGATCATCATTCATAATGTTAGATTTTAAATATTTTTCGCGCGACCGAGTGTTGTACTGATGAAGTGCCAGGCTTACACATATAAACACAAAAAGAAGAAATAGTACTCACGGTTGTAGTCGGGGTCACCAATGTGGTGGTTCGGACTTATTTATTGCAGAACTTTTATAAAATTTTTAATTAACTTTATATTAACTGTAAAAAAACGATAAAGCAAAACACAATACAGAATATATAATACCTCAAATTAAAATGTCTCGAATTTTCTTTATTGATGATGATGATGATGATGATATTTTATTCACGCTTAGTAACAATATTTAAGTATATGCAATGTACATTAAGCAAAGCATGAAAAGGAAACGCGACACAACGACGAACGTTAAACATGCGAGGGGTAAGAAAGAGAAGTATAGAGAGGGTGTAAGAAAGAGAAAAAAGAAAGAAGCACGGCCGCGTTACCTAATTCAAACTAAATATTATTATTTAAAAAGACAAAAAAGACACAAAAAAAATGACAAGACAAAAAAAAAATGACAAAAAATGTGCAGTGCAGGAACGGTTATGTAAATCATTGGGAGGCACAACCGCCCTATATAGCTAACTATAAATTTAGCTCAACTGAGCATGGTGAGTAAAGAAAACCTCCCGAAAAGAAACCTCACCAGGTCCGGAAACTTTTTCTGGATGCACTGCAAATACAAACATAAAAATAAAAACAAAATATACTTATATATATATACATTATGAAGAGAGAATAAAGAAGTATAAAGTTTAGAAAAGAATAGAACATGCCAACTGTGTAAATTGATTTGAATAATCAGTTAAAAAATAAATAAATAAATAAAAAATAAAGTTGATTGTCCATTCAACGGTTTGAATTTGTTATATCAATTGATTCCAATTTTCTTACGTAGCATACACTCTTTCTTGATAGAGATTGAAAATGTTTTGAAGATTGTAGCCTGATTGAGAATTGATAAGAGAACCAATGTTGATGGTTGTTCTTTAGAAAGACATGTGCTTGAATTTCCTGAATTCATTTTTATCTGAAATAAAAATGCTTTCCCGCAGTAAGTAGCTCACTGAAATCATTAAATTTAGATCTTATTGAATATTTAATTATACACTAATTCTAGTTTACAGATGTATAAAAGCAATACCTTCATGCACTGTCAAGTTATGGCGCCGAAAAGACAAAGCGCCATTAAGACGTGGTTATAGTTTTATAACTTAATTTGTAAAATCTTTTATTGATCCTTATTTATATTGATTCATTGAGTAGGAATTTTTTAAGATTGTTTCTGAAACATTTGAAAGTCTGGTTGCTAGTTTTTAAATTGGCTGGGAGAGAATTCCAAATGAAAGGGCCTTGATAAGAAAAAGATTGTTTTGCAACAGTTGTTTTACAATGATGTGTTATGTATTGAGCTTTGTTTCTTGTATTGTATTTGCATGGATTTAAATGCAAATTACAACTAAAAGCAGGAGATTTGTTTTCACCTTGTATTAGTTTGAACATAAGGGACGCCGTTTCCAATTTATATAATTGATTTATTTTTAAAATGTTGCATTGTTTCATAATGTCATTTATGTTGGAACAATAGGGCAATTCAAATATCATTCTCAAGAATTTGTTACAAATTTGCTGAAGCTTTGTAATTAGAGTTGAATTACCAAAACACCAGTTGAAATGCAATATTGGAGGTGACTGTTAATTAGAGAATGATACAGAAGAAGTAGTGAATCCTTGTTTACAAGTGATTTTATTTTGCACACTACACCATAACATATTGATCCTTTCCGAAAGAACCCAACAATAATAGCTTAAAATAAATGCTTGTCTTCTGTCCGTTCGACTAGTCACTTCTTTTTCAATCGTCACTTCAATTTCTTTTTTGTTATGTGATTTTTATAGTTTTCTTTAAGCACGTTGATTGTTTCGAAATAATAAAGTTTTTGATCTGGGTTCGATTCGCCATAGTGATTTCCTACTCATTTTGTTAGGACTTGTTAGCACTCGTTAGGACACTACAACTTGTTGTCCCCAGCTGAAAAAGTTGAAAACTTAAACAGCTGACATAACTTTTTGCTTGTGGTTTTTACACCTCAAATAGCCAGTTGTGGACCTAAACGCTGGATGCAATATAAGCGTTAGTAAGCCTACTACCAAAATCAATATTTTTGTCCAATGAACTTTGTTGAATCAAAGTTATGAAATTGAATCAATTTAAAACTCATAAATAGTATTCCAATGAATATATTATTACAATCAAAAATGAAATTATTAAAAAAAAGATAATTGGATACAGCCTAACATAGGCCTACCGAATAGTGTGTGAGGTTCTTGCCGTTTTTTTCTATTTTATAAACGAATACACATTTATCTATTGATGACAATTGAGAACATTAAAAAATAATCTTTTTTTTAATAAAAAAGCAAAACTAGGGAAAAAATATTATTCTCATCGGCTACAGCTAACAAGCAGGCGCGCTTCAATCTATAATATTCTGAACGTTTTTTGAGGAGAAAGCGATTATATTTATAAAGCATTTGAAATTAAATTATTGAAATTCTTGAAAGTTGATTACTCGAATCTAATTACTACAACTTGTGACTCTGTAGAAGTGCCTAGTCTTCGATTTTGTCTTTAAAAAAGACCTATAATTTTTATCTTTATCTCTATTTCCTCCTGACTCGCAGGAAAGCGCCGGAGGCGCTATACGTACGGCAAGCAATTACCCCGACCTGCTTCCGGAGATGCCAAAGTATTGCTGTCCGCTTAAAATTTTTAATAGAGATATGATTTTAATTTAGAACTGCTTGCCAAGACCACCAAGCAGGGGAAAGTGCCGTAAAGTGTCGTTCCCAAAGATACAACAGATTGACACGAGTAGGTTTTGAACCGAGACCGTGTCGATCACTGTCCCGGCGCTTTAATCACTCGACACACGCTACCGACCATATTTCAATTTCAATAAGATTTTAATTTCAACAAGATTTCAATAAGATTGAAACTTTTTAAGCATTTCAACCTAGGGCCCAGGCTTACATGAACCAATCACAACACCATAATAAAGCTTACTCTTCAACATCTCTCAACCAGGATTGAGATAACAGAGAAAGTTTTAAAAAACTACCTAACATACTAAATTAATTAGGTCGTATTTAGCCTGGTCTTGGTGTAAAAAATTCAATACTTTTTTTTAATTTAAAAATTTTTGTAAGCCTTAATATTTTTTATTCATAGTTGGATTATTTTTAAACTTGAGAGTGGATTATTTTTAAACAATATCAATTAAATTTTTTTTATATCATTTTTTTCCTGTTTCGCTCGTCTTTTTACTAGCCTATATACTGTAGTTTGTGTTTTTTCTTCTCAATTTTTTTTCAGAAAAACTGAACTAATGAATAAATGAATACTTTTTTTTACATTCAAAAGCAAAAAATGGTAGCCTACAGCAAACGTCTAATTGTTGGAAAAAATTCAGATTTAAAATTCTGCCGCTTTTCTTGTTTTTATAACTCGCAGTGTAGGAAGACATCGGAAGCGCTATGCTTGGGGCAATTCTGTTTAGAGATTATCCGAACTCGCTTACGAAAATGCCAAGATATTGCAGTCCAGTTAAAATTTTTAATTTTCTCAAATTTTTTCATTAATTATTGTAATATTATTTTAATATTGCTTTGAAAAGCGTGTTCATTCCTCAAAAACTTTTCATCTGACACTTATCGGGAGAAATCGTCAGAATGAACTAAGAGCAATACGATCGTGGTTATGTAGGTAAAGAGAATGAGTCTGGTTGGTTAAGAAAGGCAGCCAATCAGGAATAGAAAAGAAAAGAAAACTAGAGTGCGTCTAATTGGTCAAGAAAGACAACCAATCAGAAGTGAAAGTAAAAAAGCGTTAATAAATGATCTTTAAACTGTAAAGAAATTCTTTGTGTCGACAGAGATTAGGCTGAAAGGATTTGATAAACGTAGCTTCAAGAGCGGAGAGGTGGAATGAAGTACGTCCTCGGGCAAGGACAGAGAATTTGGTGTAACTGTATTGGCTGGCACAGAAAGGGTTTTCCGAAAAATGCTGCAAATAGCAGAATTATGGGCGATGATTTAAGGAGTGCTGTTTTTCTTGCAGGCACGGAAAAGACTAGAACGATTTTGGGAAGAATGATGGTTTCCGATCGACCTGGAAACGTGTTGCAACCTTTGGGATGTACGTCCGACGTACCGACTATCGCAGTGGCACACAAATTGATAAATGACATTATTGTGGTGATGGGCAGGTAATACATCTTTCTTGGTTGCGGGATTAAAAAGAGGCCTGGTTTTAAAAACAACACGTGTTTCAGCAGGAAAGTAGCAACGCTGAATGGCTGTAATAAGCTAATTTGCTTTTCGAATTTGGTTAAAACTGTAAGGAAATCTTACCCCTAAAACTCCTATTAAGAGGTAGAGCGGCGAGTACTTATTTATTAATTAGTTTCCCTTAATTAATTAGCAACCAAAGTCTGCTAAGCTCAGACACTAAGTAAAATTCGCAATTTAATAACTTACTCAGCGCAAAGGCAAAATATACCACTTAAACAAAGCAGCTAAACGATGCAGCAGTTAAACGTTAAAACAATTAAAAAGATAAAGCGTACATTTATAAAAAAGAATTTCCACTCCCAGTCTCTATAAGCTTGTGACCTCCTTCCTAAAACTTCGACTTACGCAAAAGGGATTCCCGTGTGCACCTAACGAGCTTATATAGCCGCGCATTACGTGCGCGGATAATCACAACGTTTCATACAAATTAAAAAAGGGAACGAATAATACTGTTTCCTACAAAAGCATTTCCGACCATGGAAGATGGAAATAAACCGGGTATTTTTTGGGTCCATGTTGAGAAGATTAGTTGAATTGTCGGATCTTTTTGGAAAATGTGGATGTAATAACGTGGTTTGGGTAGCCATTAGCAACCAAGCTAGATCGAATTTTGTCGACGTCGGCTTGAAGCCTGCTGCTAGAGCAGATAAACATAGCTCGGTGAACCAATGTAGCCATAAGATTGATTTTTCGCTTCATGGGGCAAAAAAAATCCCAGTGTACGTATTGGCCGTTAAAGATGGGTTTTCTATACACCGATGTGATAAATCCAGTTTTGTGTTTCTCAACTAGGACGTCAAGAAACGGGAGGGAAGACTTAAGTTTTTTTTCGAATGTGAAGTGAAGAAAGAATTTTTTCACAACCATCTTCATTTTCAAAAACTGCAAAGATGTCATCAACGTAGCGAGAGTAAATAAGAGATTTCTTTACGTTGAGAAAGAGTTTGGTTTCTTGGTAACCAACAAAGATATTAGCGAGGGCTGGACCCAACGGGAACTCCATAGCAACACCATCAATCTGTCGGTACATAGTGTCGTTGAAACTGAATTCAACCGACGAAGTGGCCGTTTGCATCAGCTCAATAAAATTTTTTCTGGAAAACAGAGGTGGAACTAGGACGTCATCATAGAGTTGGACAAATTTCGATAGTTTCTTGGAGGGAAACGTTGGAAAAAAGGCTGGAAATATCAAAGGAATAGAGAAACAGTGATAAAGTAGAAAATTGAAAATTTCTGAGAATTTTAACGAAGGTGAAAGAATCAGTTATGCAGTTCGTAGAAAAAAGTTGGAGTACAGGGTCAAGGAGAGAAGTGAACCATTTTGCAAGTTGATGTTGGGCTGACCCAGTCATGGACAAGATGGGGCGTAGAGGTACGTTCTTCTTGTGGGTTTGGGAAAACCATACATATGTGGGCGTTGAGAGCAATCCAATGGGCAGCATGGTCGAGTAGTGAAAGCGTCGTGCTAATAATTGACATGGTCTCGGTTCAAAACCCACTGTGTCCTTGAAAAAGACATTTTGTGGCACTTTTTCCTGCTTGGTGGTCTTGGCAAGCAATTCTAAATTTCAGCCATATCTCTATTAAATTACAAGCGGATAGTAATATCATGGCATCTCCGGAAGAAGGCCGGAGTAATTGCGTGCTTACCCTATGTATTAGCGCATCCGTCATTTTCCTGCGAGTCAAGAGGATAAATATAGAGATAAAATAAATAAATAAACAAATAAAATAAACGAGAACTGAACCAGTGAAAATAAAATTTGTCGAACATAAACCGGAACCTGAACTGGAGCATTACGTTTCGTCGCTCTGGTGTCGATTACGATCGCCATCAAACTGCGCTCTTACGCTATTGCACACGCGGCCACAATGTAACTTTCATTTTTAAGAATTATTTCATAATTCAAATAATTTTTAAAAATTGGTCATTTTTGTAAAATCGATTTTGTCATAAATAATTTAATTTTATCTATTATTGTTATAAATTTTTCTTAAAAAAGTTGGGAACTTTCGTCTGCTCCGCGATAGGCGATCGCGATTTCCTTTTAGGCAAGCAATATTATCATAGTCATAAATAATCAAAAAATGCAGTTCTAATTTTGAAACCAAAATTCATGAAGCGTTATTGATAAAAAAACATAACCCCAAACTTAACCGACAATTATTTGCTAATGGTTCATCATTTTTATTAAATATATTTTAGATTAGTATTTTGTGTTATTTGGTTTTGATGTATCGGTATTGTTGTTGTTGTCATTATGGCGGTCGCATTTCAAATTAATTCTTTTATGTTGAAAAAACGCGTGTAAAAAAGATGTGACAAATAATTACGTCACTCAAATCATTGACTTCGTCTTTTTAAATTACAGTACATAGTTTTTGTTTTTTCTTAAATCATTTATTTATCTGAAGAGGGCTGAGGCAAGCCAAAAACGTTTATGGTTTTTTCTTTTGTTTATTTTTGTTAAAATTTTTTTTTTTTTTTTTCATATTTTTATTTATGATGAATACATTTATGCTGCTATATTTTGTCGTTTTATGGATTAAGAAAACATTTTATTCTCTTCCTAAATTGTATATTATAAAAAACAAACTAAAAAACTAAATAAAAGTTTGAACAGTACACCAATATCTGAACATTTCTGTGATTGTCGGTGTAATCATTTTGCAATTGTAAGTTAACTCTTTTCAAGTTATTGTTTGTCAGTTGAATAAAAATTTCATCTAAATATGCTGTTGCAATCAAAGATAAACCTTCGATCTTATTGACCCTTTAATGGTTTTTATTTTTAACCACAATAATTAAAAGTATTCCTAAGGTAAAAACAAACTTTGTTTTGTTAGCTTTTTTTTTATTCCAATTGATACTTAAATCATTCAATGTAATAGTATTAATAGTACAGTTTATAAATTTCTATTTGAATAAGTTGTAGGAATTCTATTTGAATAAGGTCATTTGAATAAGGTATTTGAATAAGGTTATTTGGATTAAATTGTTAATTTTGTTAATTGACTTTTTGATAAGATATACTGGATTACATTTTATTGGAATAAGTTATAGTGGATTCATTCTAGTTGAATAAGATATACTGGATTACATTCTATTGGAATAAGTTATACTGAATAAACTAATTGATGTTAATGTTGATGTAAAAGAAATCTAAATGACTGAGGTGTTTGATGGATATTTTTCTGGATTAAATATTAGAAAACAGTTATAATCAGCTTTACTTTTTATTCAAATTCAGCATTTTGAACTCTATTGATTTCTTATCAGTTTTATTTTTTTCTTGGTAAAAAAAAAAAAAAAAGTTTGTTTGAAAGTCTTGAAGTTTATTTAATTTAAACTTGAATTTAAACAAGCAGAAGATGCCTGCTGCTTTTAATTCTTGGAAGTTGCTGTTGGTTTTGGTTCTTGAGTAGCTGTCATTCAAGATGAGTCTGTTGAAAATTTATTGGAAATTGATGACGGTCTTCTCATATAATGAGGATGGAATTTTGATGAGTGTAAAATTTGCTTTCAAAGTGACACTTAACATTGCATCAATATTGATGTGAAAGTTTGTTTAATTTAACTTAAGCTTGTTTCAAAGTATAATGTCTCAAAGTATTGTTTAATTTAAGTTTACTTGCCATTTTAATTTGTATAAAAGTTTGTTTTCTTTTTTTTAAGTATTATTGTATAAACTTTCAGTATGCCTATCAAATACTCTTGTATTAGTTGTGCCAAACCTTGCAAACGTAACCAAAAATCTATTTCCTGTGACACCAGCCAGCTGTGGACACATTTCAAATGCACCAGCTTGACAAAAAGTGATTTCAAAACTCTCCAACAAGCAAATCAATCTTATCATTGCATGAAATGTATTTTCCCATTTCAAAATTTAAGTAACAATGAGTTAACAGAATTAAATCTTAATAACAAACTGATCTTTTCAAAACTTTCAGATTACAAATTACTTGATGCTGACAATTGTTACATATCCACACCAGACTTCCAAAATTTATATGCAAATAACACAGACTTCTGTATATTACATATTAACATAAGAAGCTTAAACAAAAACTTTGAAAAACTTGAGGAGCTATTGTCAGTGCTAGGTAAGATGCCAGAAATTATAGCTATATCGGAAACAAAGCTAAACTCAAATCTAAAAACTTTCTTGCCAGGATACACTTTTATACATAATAACTCTTCAACAAATGCTGGTGGAGTGGGAATGTTTATAAAAGACACTTTAAGTTATAAAATCACTACCGAGTATCAATTAAATATAATGGGATGTGAGGAGATATGGGTAAAAATACAGTTAAACAATACAGAAAAAGTGTTTAGTGTTCTTTATAGACACCCTAATTCAAAACTTTCTGATTTTCAATCATCCTTTGAAAAAGCTATTGAAAATTTAAACAAACAGAAACTAATATACTATTTATGTGGGGATTTCAATATTGATTTGCTGCAAAGTGATACCAAAACTGTAATAAAAAATTATTCTGATATGCTATTTAGCCTAGGATGCCTGCCACTAATTAAATATCCCACTCGGATAGCTCACAGTAGTGCAACATTGATAGATCACTTTTATAGCAACAGCATAACTCAAAAAACTACCTCCCATATATTAACTGAAGATATATCAGACCATTTGCCAATAGTACTTTTATTATCTAACACCAATCACAAGACCATAGAGCAAAATATTATTGTAAAAGATACAAAAAACTTTAATACTGAAAACTTTTTAATTGAACTTTGTGAAAACTTGAATATATTTTATAATAATTGTACTGTTGATGAGCAATTTGAGAGATTTCTTGATATTTTTAACAGCACATTAAGTAAGCATGCTCCTCTAAGAAGAAAATCTAGAAAAGAAAAAAAATTAAATAGTAAACCATGGATAACAAAAGGAATATTAATCTCAAGCAAAACAAAGAACAAATTATACATTGCTAATTTAAAAGGATCTGCAAATGATGTACAGTTATACAAAACTTACCGCAACAAGTTAACCCATGTGAAAGAACAAGCAAAAAGAAAATATTTTCAGGGACTTGTCTTAGCATCTAAACATAACATGAAGTTGTTATGGAAAACTATTAATGATATTGCCAAATACAAAAAAAAAAACAATTAGTCTCATCACAGAGCTAACTTGTGATACAGGAGAAAAAATAACTAGTTCGAAAGAAATGGCAAATATGCTAAACAATTATTTCTCTAAGATTGGACAAAAACTGGCTGCAAATATTGAACTAACCAATTCAGCTAATATTTGTAGCAGCACATCATTCATTACTCAAAGGTGCACTTCTTTCTATCTTCAGCCAATAACAGAATCTGACATATTAAAACATATAAGGCAATTGAACCCATCAAAGAGTACAGGCCCTGATGGAATACCCATAAAATATATAGCTATGAATGCACTGATCATAGCACCAGTTTTAACAAGACTCTATAACAGTTGCATTAGCACTGGGACTTACCCCAGAATTCTTAAAATTGGACAAATTGTACCAATTCATAAAGGTGATGCCAAGGATCAGTGCTGCAACTACAGACCCATATCTCTACTTAGCTCATTTAGTAAGATCTTTGAAAAATGCTTGTACAAAAGAATTTACTCTTATTTGAATAAAAACAAAATATTAACACCTGTTCAATTTGGCTTTAAACAAAACTCTTCTACATCAGATGCTGTAAGGCAATTATTTGATAATTTTGCTGAAAATATTGACCAAAAAAAATATACTTGTGCTGTGTTTCTTGACCTTAAAAAAGCATTTGATACTGTAAATCACCAAATTTTGATTGCAAAATTGGAAAAATATGGCATCCGTGGATTGCCACTACAACTCCTTAAAAGCTATTTAAATAACAGACTACAGTTTACAGTTGTGAACTACACTAAATCAAAATTCAATCATGTAACTTGTGGTGTACCACAGGGCTCTACTCTTGGACCTTTACTATTTTTATTATACATCAATGACATGCCTCTAGTATCCAATTTTAATACGAAATTGTTTGCAGATGACACAGTTCTCACACTGACAAACTCTTGTCCAAAACTGTTGAATAAAAATGTCAACTCTGAACTGGTCAAAATTGATGAATGGTTGAAACTAAACAAATTATCATTAAATACTAATAAAACAAGATTTATGGTATTAACCAAACAAAGATCAGCTTGGCATTTTGATATTAGAATAGGAAAGACAAATATAGAACAAGTAAATGAAATAAAATATTTGGGTGTAATTTTTAATGATAAACTTTCTTGGAAGTCTCATATACAGGGTGATTCAGCGAAGTGTGCACAAATAAAAACTCATCTTTCGGACTTATAATTAGGTCAAATGAAACAAGTTATATGCTGTGAAGATAGTAAATTTAATAAGCTTTCAGAAAATATACAAGTTATTCAATATAACCCCCTTTGTTTTTGATTACTTTCTGAAGTCATGGCAGAACCTGGGCACATGTGGCACGCACCACTTCTGGGTCAATTTCGTCTCATGCCGATGTCAATTTTCGCTTTAGAGAGTCCAGATTTGGATGAGAAGTACGGCAGGCTTTTGTCTCTAAAATAGACCATAACCCAAAATCCATAGGGTTCAAGTCTGGTGAAGACGGCAGCCAAAGCTCTTTCTCCCAAAAACCTTTGAAATTGCATCAACACCAAGCTTGAACTGAGTTGGCCGTGTGGGAGGTTGCACCATCCTGTTGAAGAGTAACTCCTTGTTCTCCGACTACTTCTTGGACCCAGGGAAGGACTTTTTCCTCCAGCATTCGCCTATAGACAGTCTGGTTTATCTTGACCCCTTCTTCAATGAATATGAGAGGAGTTTTCAGCCCTTTTGATGTTGCACTTGCCCATACCATTACAGAGGCGGGTTTTTGTCTTCTGAAAGAGCTGCGACGCTCAACTGGGACCATGTTTATGTCTGGAAGCCAAATCCTGTCATTTTGATGGTTATGGACAGCTTGAACAGTGAAAAGTTTTTCGTCTGTCCATAAAACTTGAGGCTGCATGCCATCGACAAGTTTCTTGACCAAAATCTTTGCTCTATCGAGCCTTTTCTTCTTAGTGACCTCCGACAAGAGATGTCTTTTGGTGAACTTTAATACCAGATTTTAAATTTTAACTCTTAAATAATAAGAAACTGAAATGTTAATAATTGAAAGTTAATAATGGACGAAATACATGTACATAAAATTAAGAAAAGTATTTGTGCACACTTTGCTGAATCACCCTGTACAACATGTTTGCTCTAAGCTCTCCAATGGTTCCTGGGCACTGCTCAAACTGAGGAATTACATTGACACTACAACACTAAAAACAGTATACTATGCTTTAATTTACTCTTATCTTCAATATTGTGTCTCAACATGGGGACTGGCTTCGACTAGTGCCCTGGATCCACTGGTAAGAATACACAAACGCATAATAAGAATTATTACAAATAGTCCTTTTTTGTCACATACAAATCTTCTTTTTCAAAAATTGAATTTCTTAAAAATAAAAGATATTGTTAAACTTGAAATGGCAAAAACAATGTTTTGCTTTAATAAAAATTCAACAAAAAATGAATCCCAAACTATTGTAAGTATAACCCAAAAACATCATTATAAAACAAGACTGGCAGTGCAACAAAATTACTTTCAACCTAGAAAGAGAACAGAATTAGGTAAAAAGACATTTTCTTACATTGGACCTAAAATATGGCAAGAAGTACCTTTTGAATTAAAGTCGCTTTCTTATAATCAATTTATGAAGAAATTTAAACTTTTTTTAACTTGTCAATATTAAATAAGATGCCACAACAGTTTGATGAAGTCAGCTGGCACATGGAAATTTATTTAATAACAACTAATATTGCTATTTAATCTTCATTGTTTTTCTAAATGTACTGTGTTTTTGTAAGTGTACTGCTGTGTTTTTTTTGTCCCACTATTTAGAGGGAGGCAGTTGACTAGAAGACCGTATGGTCATTTCGCTGCCTTCCTGTGCTTTCGAAAACTTTTTTTCACATATATTGGTGTATTTTTCATTTTGAAGCACAAAACAAATAAATAGATTGATTGATTGATTGATAGTAGTTTGTTTTTATTTGCATCGAAAAAAACAATCCATGACTGAAAACAAATACAGCAAACATTGCAAATAAAGAAACTGCAACTAAACAATTTACGTTAAAACATGTACAGTACAAGGAAATTGTGTGAGGTCACTGCATAGCTAAATGCTTTGCAGTATTTTGATTGTATGGTGGAACAAGAGTTGGAAAAACTGAACTAAAAATTTTTATTCAATATTTTACTAATATATGTTGGTGGCATTTAGGTTGTTAAACCATAAATATTACTATTGTTTTTGTAGATGGTTTTGCCTAACAAAAGAATTCAATATGTTGCTTATTTTGTTTTTCTGGCAGCACTTACAGCTTACTGTTATTCATTTTTTTGTAATAGATGGTATAGAGTGGAATATAACATCCAGTTACAAGATAGTTTTGTTCAAATAAAACATTATTCTGAAGGACTACTATCTGTATGTTGGTTTGGCGATTGTATAAACTTGGGTATGTAAAATATATGTCTTGATATTAATATTTATCTTTCAGTTACTTTTCTATATTATTCTTTATAAATTTATGTAATATGGTACAAAATATCAAATTACATTTTGCTTAGATTTTTTTTATGCATACATTCTATATTAGTGTTAAACATATTTAGGAACTAGTCATTTTGATGGTTGCCATAATCAAAATAATTTTGATTAAATTTTTGCGTCTTTTCAAGAAGTGACTGTAAGCAATTTTTGTTTGTGAAACTAATCCAGAATCCCCCTGTGATTACTATTGCTTTTTGAAAAGATTTTTTTAAATTTTTTTTTATTTTCTTCTGGTGCTGTAGGGGGGCAAAAAATAGTTATGGTCCCTTCTTTAAGAGACTTGAATTTTTATGGTTATCATTGTGCTGTGTCTTTGAGAAAGACAATTTACAGCATATTTCTGTTGCTTGTAACCTTAGCAAGCAGCTATTAATTTTATTCATATGTTTATTTTTTTTAATTAAAAAAATACAATAGTAAACTTTAAGCTTGGTAACAATGTCTTGGTACCTCTCAAAGCATGTCAAGAAAATATATAATTTTCAAAAAGCTTAATGCCATAGATGTTGCAATAAATCAAGAGGTTAAACAAAATTTATGATAATGATGACTGTAAGTTTAAAACTCTCGCATCAGAGTCCATAATTGTTTTTTTTAATTCTTACTGACAAACAAGCTAGCAACCTTATTTGCAAACTTTATATTTAATATTTAGTAAAAGCATTTTTGAACAATAATTTCAGTGTATAAACAGAATAATTGTATAAAGTTATATAAAGAAAACAGAAAATGTAGTGCTATTAATCAAAAAACTTTATAAATAAACACTGCTATTAATGGAAAAGCTTTATATATATACATATTAATAATAAAAGTTATCATGTTTTGTGTCTATGTATACAATTCATAAATCAGGTGACCAAGTGTTTTTATTTTTGATTCTTTACTATGGTTCTATTATTGATTTGTATTTAGTTTTATTGTGTGAAAAATTATTTCTTAAAGGGCTTAATGAACTTGATATGAAATTTAATTGCAGCTGTGTTTTAATTGCAATTTAATTCAATTGCAATTCAATTGCAGTTAAAAGGGTTTCAAAGGATGCTTAAAATTAATTATAAAAGTTGAGGTGTTATAAGTGGCATTTTTAAAAGCCTATTCCATATAAACTTTTTTCTGACTGTGATATATATAATGGAAAAACTAAGTAAGCCTAACCTTTTGCTTTAGAGATAGTCACTTTCAGTCGCAGCATGGTCAAATGATTAAGAGTGCTCTGATTGATGGCGAATGTGCTTGATATGGTTGGGGTTCAAAGCTTACTTGCACCATTCTGTTGTGTCCATGGTAAAGATACATTATTGCTTTCTTATCTGCTTGGTGATCTTAGCAAGCAGCTCAAAATTCTAGTTATATCTTTAAATAAAGATTAAAAAACCAAATTAAAACTTTCAATTGAACAGCAATGTCTTGGCCTCCAGAACTAGGTTGGAGTATAATTGTTTGACAGCCACTCTTTGCATAGTACCTGCAACCCTTTACTGCCAGTCAGGAGAATAAATATTGAGATAAACAATAAACAATTTTAATTTTGTATCAGTTATATTTTAATTGATCCAATGTTTTATAGGTGTTATATTAAAACAGAAGTCATTAAAAAATATATATGTTTCTCGTTTGTTGATGTTATGTGGGATTTGGACAGTTGGAATGAGCTTTATAGTAACTGTCTATAAACTTCACTTTGTTCCAGATTGGTATGAAAACAGAACTTTGTTCTTTGTTATTGGAATTGTTAATGTTGTTTCTGGTAAGTAACAGTCTAATCAAAACCCAACTTAAATGATGACATAATTGTTTTTTTACATTTACATTAAACTAAACTCTATTATTGTTTTTTAAAAATTTTTACAATATTAAAAAAAATTTGGTGAGCTATCACCACAAGCTTCCACAAAACTTTGACCAATATAGTAAGTCTTCTGGAAGTCATTACAAATACGTTAGTAAGTGATTACCAATAAAAGTTTTTATTACAAAGACAAAATTTATCTTATGGCCAATGCTTTTGCAGTTTTAATTAAGTTAAGATTTGGAATAAAATTCCTTCAGATCTAAAAATGCTTTCCTATCAATTGTTTGGCAAAAACTTGAAAAAAATATTGTTAGTCAGTACTAGATATTTGGGTTCTTCAATGAGAAAAGTACTTAATATAACAACGTTTTATTTTTATTGTATACAAAAAATATCTTTTGTCTGTTTGATTTATTTGTGTCTTTACTTGGTATTGTTAGTGATTATAATTTGGACATTAATTGTATTATAACTGGGCGGTTTTGACTTCATGACCATTTAATTTTTGCTGTCCAATTCAGTCTAGCAGTCAACCTTATTTTTTGTTTTATCAGGTTCACTAACCTTCTATTAATTGTATTAGTATTATGTGTAGTCCCCTGAGTGTATCATGTTTTAAAACGTTTGTATACTGCTTGATTGAACCAAATAAACTTTGTCTTGTCTTACCTATGCTAAGTATAACATAGCTGTTTAATTAAAAAAATTGAAGTTGTGTATTTTTGTAATAGCATGTAAAAATTTATTGGTGGGGCTACATTAAAAATTTTTACCAAACTACAATAATATTTGATAGATTCGGCGGTGTGCTCAAGTGGTTAAGAGCTCCGTGGTTGATGGTGAACGTCATCGACACGGTCACGGTTCAAAACCTACTTGCGCTATTCAGTTGTGTCCTGGGAAAAGACACTTTACCGCGCTTTTCTCTGCTTGGCGATCTTGGCAAGCAGCTCTAAATTTCGTAATGCCTCTTATGAAAACTAAAAAAACTGCATAAGAAATTTCAACGAAAGGCAATATTTTGGTACCTGTGGAAGCAGGTCGGAGTAATTGTTTGACAGTTGCTCAATGTATAGCGCCTCCGATGCTTTCCCGGGAGTCAGGAAAATGAATTTAGAGATAATTGATGACAAAACTGCAATTTTTTATTTTAATTAGATTTTATTAGATTCTTTTATTTTTTAACGTGTAAATAGTTTTATTTGTTTTGTTGTTTGACACAACCACTGTATAAACTTACTAGTAGTTTTATGCATGCTTTTTAGATGAGTAAATTTTCAGTTTCAAGGTTTTTCTATTGACTTTAGTGTTATTCTCCAAAATGTTTTGATTTGAAGACTTGACTTTTGAGTAATTCAGCCTAATGCAGTGCTTCTCAATCTTTATTGTGGCAACCCAAATGTTAAGCAGAAATAGAGACCAAAGTTTTGGTGACCGAATCTTTTTTTTACAGACTTTATTGCAAGCATAAAAATCTCAATTTTTGTCCCGAAAACGTAGTGATCCCTTTAAAAAAAAGGTCATCACTTTAAATCAGGGTCTAAAATCTTTATTTTTATCCCAAAATTGTGGTGATCTCTAAAGAAAGGTCTTCACTTTAAACCTGTCTCGGATTCTTGATTTTCGTCCCCATGCAAAAACAAGTGATTTATTTTTTATACAACTACAGTTGTCGGCAACCCAATCTAATTTAACGACGACCCACTTTTGTGTTGCGACCCAGGTGATCAAAAGCACTAGCCTAATTTTTGTCATATTTTGCTCATTAGAAATAATTGTTTTGATTTTTAAAACCCAAGAGTAAAGTAAATCACTATGATAAAAGTTTAATCAGACCTTATAAATTTAGTTTGTTTTTCTTTTATATTATATTTGACAGCCCTGTCACACAACCAATGAGCTAATGAACTGGTTAATTATCAGTAGCAGGCCAACTAGGCGGGAGCGCTGCGATTATGGCAGATACTGTCGACACAGTCGCGGTTCTAAACCTCTCGACATTTTTTGTGTCCTTAGGAAAGAAACTTCAAGACACTTTCTGCTGCTTGGCGTTCTTAGCAAGCAGCTATAAATTTCCGTCATATCTCTTGACGAAAACGAAAAAAATCAAACAAAAACTTTTAACCAGGAATCAATTGTCCTAGCGTCTCCGAAAGCAGATCGAAGTAATCGCTTGGCGGTTGTCTGAAGTTGGGCTATAGTGAGCGCCTAAGACTTTTTCCTGTGGGTCACAATAATAAATATAGTCAATGAATGCTGAATGGATGAATAATGTAAAGTTTTTTTTAGATTAAAATTGAGTTTATGCTTTTTTATTATTATTATTAATGTTTTTTTCAAGGAATCATTATATCTTCTGCAACGTTCTATTATTTATATTTTCACCAGCTAGCTGTAAATCGTATTGGCTATTTTGATTTTGGTTGCTATATTGCCTGGCTATCAGGTACACTTTTTATTGTTTATGGTTTGTTAATTTTTGCTTTCACAAGTTCTGTACTGGTTCCTTTGGATATAGACGCTTCATCTTATGCGTCTGCTGCTAATAGACCACAGATTAAAGAAATGTACAGAAACACCGATCGCTTATCGCCTTCGTTGTTTCAAAATGCACTCCTATCTGGAAATCGGTCCACATTTACATCATCTAACATTGATAATGAAACAATTCCATCTTCTTTGTTTGACAGTCATTCACCAACGTTAAAGAAAAATTAAGAAACACTTTTGTGATAAACAAGATGTGTTTTTCCATATCGTAGAAAGCTTATTTTTTCTGGCAGAAATTTAGAATCATCCTGATAATTAGGCTACGCATTGGTTAATTTTTGTATGTTTTTGATTTACACTTGAAATAATTTATTGTTTTACTATTTAGCATAAAATGTTTTTTCTAATTAAAAGTGGTTGATCGAGTTCTTGCTGAACCATCTTTATCAGATATTTTATTCACTTTCAGCAGTTGAAAATTTGTCTTGAATGTTTAAAACTAGCCTAAATTAACTAAAAAGTCTAGTCAGTTCGAATTTAATAGCCTTCGAATTCGAGTCCTTGAATGTCGCGAGTAGAATCGAATCGGAGCGACAAAAACTGAACCACAATGATCGGGGAGATTTAGGATGCGCAGCAGAAGTGCCCCCGTGATTCAAGTAGACTGGTCTTTGTCATAGAAGATCAATAACAACATTGTCACTCGTAAAGACTTAAAATAAGGTGGATATAACCCAGTGATCAGCAACCGGTGTGCCGTGATAAAACGGCAACTTTAAACTTTTAAAATAAAAATAGGCTACACGTTTCAGCGACCAAAAAGCTGTAAGTTTCGATCGCTTTTTCTTGCGTCTAATTTATCGGACAAAAAGCCCCAAAAACGTTCATTTCAAACCTCGGCAAATAACGTGAATTACTCATCGGCATCCATTCATGATGAGATCTATGCATTGTTTACGGCTTCTAGAAGCTTCAGACTAGAGATTTAGATATCGTATTTTAGATTCTAATACCCCTACTTCAGGCGTAAACAAACCGTTCAAAATTTAGTGAAGACAAAAAAGCTAATTGTCGCAGAGTTGTAATTTTATATGAGCAGCGTTCAAAGATAAAATAAATAAAGTTTTTGCACCTCCGTAAGTTGTCAGCAACGTAGCTGTAAAAAATTACCAACGCACGTGTTTTATTTTATTTCTCTTGAGTTTCTAATCATAATTTGCGCGACCACTCGCTGCCAGCGCCTTTTTTGTTTTACGCTTTATTTTAATTAATCTCACCTTGGAGCATAGCTTGTGTCTGCAGCGCGTTCATTTTAGAGCTGGCTTTTTTGCGTTTGTACACACTTCTCAATTTGTGAGGCGACCAGCTGCAGTGTTTGTGAGCGGCTGGTTGAAGTTTGAGTAGACTTAGCGTGCAGTTTAAGATAATTCCCATTTTCCCCATGAGTCAGCACCAAAGTGAACTGCTCGGTAAGACACCTATGCGTTTTCTTTTTGTGTTTAGTTTTTAGTTCGTTTTTATTTATTTACAGATTACCGTTCGCTTTCATTTCCACGTTTCAACGTTTCAGTTATTACTTGTTTTCAATTAAATTATTTTCCTTGGTTATTATTTCCTTTTAATTTGTCGAAGCCGGAAGCGCGTTGATCGACACTTCACTTTGCGGTAATCGGCAACTTCACGCCGTTTACCGTTATAGTAGCCTAGTCTTGGTCTTGGTCAGCTTCGTTTGGCAATCTTTCCAAGCGATTCTTAATTTTATTCATATCTTTACAAAAACTAAAAAATAAAAAATTTCAACCAGACAGCAATATCTTGGCATTTCTGGAAGCCGGCCTACCCTATGTACTAGCGCCGCCGTCGCTTTCCTGTGAGTCAGGAGGAAAAAAATAGAGATGAAATAATAATTAAGCTAAGTGTGCCGCGACCAAAAAAAGTCACTGAACACTGGTATAACGTTATATCAGTCTAACAAACAAACGTACGTCAGCTAAGTAGGTTGCCATCCAGAGACGTTAGTTTTTCAGCAATAGGCTGAGGTGAAATCGATCAGTGGGGTTCGATTGCGTTAGCGCGGGCAATTAGGCTATTGTTGCGATCATTGTAGGCTGTTTTGCTCGGAGAGATTAGTGCCGCGAAGGTACTGCCAGGTTTACAATTTGTTCCTCCTTTAACTTCGACTCCTTGAAAGCCGCGAGTAGAATCGCGTCAGAGCAAAACCATTTACAAAACCACAATGACTGCTTGACAAGATTTAGGATGCGCAGAAAAGTGCCTAAAGTTTAAATTGACAGGTCTTTTTTCGAGAAGCATGTTAAATTGTCATCCGTAAAGACTTGTTAAGACGTATATCATTTATAGTTGTCGTCTCCGTATTTGCAACCTTTGCTCTATTTGGTTTTCAATCATCGGTTGTTTTTTTGGTGTAAATAAGTTGTTACTAGTACTACTCTTATAATTTTATCAGTAAATTGATGATGTGAACTGTAGAAAGCTATCCGTCTTTTTTCGAAACGCGTGTATAATAAAAGTGTAGATGAACACCTTTTTTTTGGTTATTACTATAAGTAAGCTTACCATACGTCCGGGTTTTTAGGGCCTTGTCCCAACGTCCCGCCCGGTAAACCATATGTTCGATTTTTCTAATTTTAAGTAAAAGCCTCTTTTTTTAGAGAACACTGCTTTTTATGGAAGAACTTTTTTCTTTTAACGAATCACGGTTTACCACTTCCAAATATATGGAATACTTCACTATAAGTTGACATGCAATGCAAGCATGACGTTGTGCATGTAATAACGTACTTCGTTTAGTCGCTGCTTCCTTATTCACAATCTTTATTTCTACATGCACTATGATTAATTTCAAGTTGATTGTGAATAAAAATGAAATAAATAAATAAATAAATAAGTTTACATGTTTTTTTCCAAAATGAGGTGAAGACACACTGGTGGGTTCCGACTTTTCCATTCGCGATATAAAAAGGTTGAAAGGCACCAGGTACAAAAAACAATTCAACGCTTAATGGCTTGCGAGTTTATTATTTTTAAAGATTATTTTTCAATTGTATTAAATCACTCGAAAATCACAGCTCAATCTGTTAATTTTTCATACTCTTAATTTCTATCCATAATAATGCTTAATATTGGACCTTACACGCTACTTCTACTACGACCGAGTCAAAAAAGTAGCGGACGCTACTGTTTTCCACTAATCGCTAACTCTCCGTTTAATAAAGTACAGGTAGATCGGCCCAGGTCGGGGTAATCCCTTGACAAAGAAAACAATGTTCCACCAGCGCAACTGCAAAAGACACCGCTAAGCCGCAAGGGCATACTGGCGGCGGTTCCGATATGCTAACCACATCGAGCTAGCTAACACGGATACGGGTTAAGACAAGCAAAACCCTGCAGTTCCCATTACAAACATATAGTAAGAATGGTCAAGTCAATCAACAAGCAAGTGTCGACAGACCTGTTTCGTCCTTATTAGGACTCGTCAGGACACTACAGCTTGTTGTTGACCCCAGCTGAAAAATTTTTTAATCTTGAGTTGAATTTTGAAGAACAATTTCAAATTTAGGGCCATTGTCTTGGGAAAAGTATTCACCGTATATGAGCATGCTTGTTTATTGGTTTGGTACATTTGACCAGCTATAGCGGACATGTACGCATAAGCAGCCTAAAGCGGAGTCGTAAAAACTATACCGACTCCCAATCCCGCACATCTGAAGAGCGCCTGCGATTCCAATAAATCTAAAAGACTCCATCAAAATTAAAACGACTCCGGCTCCTCCCTAAAGCATACGACTCCGAATCCACAATTAGAACCAGGCCGGGGACATGATTGTTTAGCACCTCCGATCCTTTTCTGCTAGTCAGGAGGATAAATGTAGAGTAAAAAAATAAACAATTGTAGTTTTGTTTCAAACTTAATATTGCTGCTTTAAAGTTAAAACAAAATTACTACAAAATTACTTCATAACAAACAGGAATTACACAAAATGACACGACGTCATCGCCATGCGGTACAGAAAGACTAGCTGCGCTAAATACAATATAAATTAAGGTAATTACTGTTTCCAACATCCCCACCCCTAAAAGCGGTCGTCAAAAAAAGACGCTCATACCAAAAAAAGGAAACAGCCATTACAACTGAAAAATACTTAAATGCAATAATTTGCTATACATTAACATTGACACAAAAACACACGAAGGCAAAGAACGAAATAATTAAAGACATAAATTACGTCGGTACGGACCATCAAGGCATTAACGAGTTTCTCCTTCCAATAAGCAGAGTTTTCGAATGTCAGAACCGTCAGCCGTTTGCACGCATACCCGTCGTACAAGACCCTTATTGTCCGGCAGCACTTCAACTACAATAGCCTTTGGTCATTTCCCCCGCTTTGTCTATCATTAAGATCAAATCGTCAAGAATTGCGTCTTTTTGCCTTGAGAAGCTTCTCACGTGATTTATCAGTGGGCACAAGGGACCCCAGGCCGTGATTGGCCGATTATACGGTCTAACTCATCAACGTAAGCAAGCAGATCGTGGATCTCTGGTGGGACGCACAGGGCGGGTTAGTGCCAGGTCATCCTCTTCAAACTCTTAGCAGCAGCCACAAATATAGTTCCATTGTCACTATAAATGTCCATAGGTAAAATATTTCAATGACTGCAAAAGCGCTGGAATGTTTGCAGAAACCCATCGGCATTTAATAATGGAACCACTTTCAAGTGTACTATTGCCCTCGTCGCTAAGCATTTGAAGATGCAAATTTTCCGCTTTACTCGGCTGCGGCGAATTGACACAGCGACCGGACCCATTAGATCTGTTCCCACCAATTTAAAAGATCGTTTTTTCCCCACTCGATGACATGGCAGGTCGCCCATTTCTTGTCTTCCAGCAATAACGTTTCCAAAAATGACAAACACATTTATTTTCCTTCACAGCTGACTTTCCGTTGACAATCCAGCACCGCTGATTGATGTTGCCATACGTGGTCACGTGATTGACACCGACGTGCCCTCTTTTTCGTGATGACGAGCAATGAGCAAGTCGGTAACTGGATGACAATGTTGAAGAATTGGATACTTCGCATCAAATGGAAGAGACGAATTTTAAATTCGTCCTCCCATTCTCAAAAGACCATGACAAATAAAGGACTCAGCTTTCGTAGACCTTTTAATTCTTTGCAACGCTTGAGCATATCTTCTATAATTTTATTCCTTCTTTTATCATATTGCGGATGCTCTGGTATGTCAGAAAGTATTTTTGAAAACGATTGTTTTTGCACGGCCCGCAAGATGGCGTTTAAAGCGATTCTGCGCTGTGGCACAGTTATACAGCCATCGGCTGGACGGCTCTCTGAATTAAAACATCTTGAATACAAAAATGACCAAAATCGAAGCAACCATGGTATTACAAGTTCTTATTTGTTTAGAGACGAGTAGCGCGCGAACAATTGACTAAGCTTGTCCTTGGGCATTTCAATTGAATTAAAACAGCAAATCGTCATGTGTTTCTTAACACAGCAGTCCTCATCGGGCAGAAGCGTTGTTCAGGCTACTGATCACAGGTTTGTATTCAAAAGAGCAGTCCAGAAAACCACAAATCAGCAGATTTCACTTTTTGCGAAAACAGACCACGCGACGCACTATCGGCAAGGTACAAATTGCCACTGGTCTGGGGACGTCGTAGTATGCGAATGCTCGATTCGGTTCGCTGCGGATGTCTCAAATTGCGTAGCATTTAAAATATAGCGCAATACAACACTTAAATCGGTCCAAAAGCACACGCAACTCAAAATAAAATCCTTTTCATTTTGAATTATACTGCACAATTCCGCGGACAGTACTGCAGAAACAAGTTCTAAACGAGGGAGACTGTCACGCGCTTCGAGGGGGCAACACAGGAACTTGCCCATCGTCAATGAACACTGCACAGAAGCGTCCGCATAAACGCAACAAATATATACAAAGCTCCATAACTATGTGAGCTGGCATCAGAAAAAGCATGCAGTTGTACCTCCCGCACTTCTTTCTCCCTTAGCAAAACACCTTGGCACATTTACTTGCTGTAAATCCGGTAAGAATTTGAACCTTACGGGATTTACTACGATATTGAAACTCACTCTAGCTTAACAAGGGGTCCGTGAAGCATTTTCAAGGGGTCCGTGAAAACATTTAGATTTGCAGTACATGGATTGATACAAAATAATTTTTAAAAAGCAAACGTGCTGTTTGTTATCGCTCTTTTAAATAGGCCAAACGTTTTGATAAATTGCGATATTGTAAACTTGAGATTGTGACGTGACAAAACAAAAACGTGTGGCATTTTGTTCTTTAGCCCATTGTGATGACAAAACGAAATTGTAGTTTATGGTAAATGCAGCAAGCTATGTTAGTTACTTGAAAGGACAAGTACTTAGTTTCTCATTTGATGATTTCTTTGAGTAACGTGTAGAAAGGAAGAAGTGCTCTTATTGCTTTGATAACTTTACCAATATGGCTAAATTAAGAAAGTACTCAGAAAGTTATCTTAAAATGGGCTTTACATCAGTGATAGATAACGGCAATGAGAAACCGCAAGGCGTTTTATGTTATGCTGTCCTTAGTAATGAAGCAATGAAGCCGTCAAAGCTGAAGCGTCACTTGCTGAAGAAACATCCAGAGTATGTGGGGAAAAACTTATCATACTTCAAAACACGAAAAATGTCTTTAAAACGACAAAAGCTGGATAGCAGTGGATATTTTCACCAGCAAAGCAGTGCATGGGTCGAGGCTTTTTTTGAAGTGGCTTTGCAAATTGCCAAACAAAAAAAGCCCTACACGATAGGAGAAACGCTTATAAAACCTTGTGCCTTAAGTATGGTCAAGTTGATTTTAGGTGAAACAAGCGCTCAAAAAATTCAACAAGTGTCTTTATCTAATGACACAATTAAAAGGCGAATTTCACAGATGTCAGCAAACGCGAAACAGCGAGTCATAAATGAAATCAAAGCTTCTATGTTTTCTCTCCAATTGGACAAATCAACTGATGTCGCATCATGCTCGCAGCTTTTAGTTTTTGTACGATACGTACATACGGAAGACGTAAAGGAAGAATTTTTGTATTGCAAAGTTTTGGACAGCACAACCACGGCTCAAGATGTTATGGACAGCATCTCGACGTTTTTTGAGACGGAGGGTTTGCAGTGGGAAAACTTTGTGGCGTATGCACTGATGGCGCGCCGGCGATGCTTGGAGCCAAATCTGGTTTCCAGACAAAAGTAAAACTTAAGTCTCCTCAAGTCAGAGGAGTGCATTGCATGATACATCGCTACGCGCTCGCTTGCAAGACCCTTCCGAGTTTCTTAAAGGACGTGCTGAATTCTGTGATAAAAATAGTCAATTATATCAAGAAGAGTGCTGTCACCTCTCGTCTGTTCAGATAGTTATGCAAAGAAATGAACGTCGACCACGAGACTCTTTTGTATTATACAGCAGTACACTGGCTTTCTAAGGTAATGTTATTGGCCGTTTTTTTCAGCTAAGATCTGAAATCAAGCAGTTTTTGGAAATAGAAAACAAGGCAACCTTCCTCAAATTCTTCAGCGACGAATCGTGGTTACGCGGCCTGGCATATTTAGCTGATATTTTTGAACAGCTGAATAAGATTAATCTGAGACTTCAGGGGCCTAACACAAACATATTGCAATTTAAAGATGTTTTGTGTGGCCTTGTTGAAAAGATACAAAATTGGAACCGAAAAGTCAATCAAGGGAACTTTGCTATGTTTGAAAACCTTTCAAGATTTGAACCTTCTGGCATCAGTGCACAAACCCAATTGGATATTAGTGAACATTTACAATCGCTTGAAAGAGAATTTCGGAAGTATTTTCCAGATTTGGCTGAAGGGGTTGAAACCTTTCCAAGAAATCCTTTTTTGTCTAAGTTAAATATAGAAACTATTCCAGATGAAGTACAAGACGAACTCCTGGATTTAAGAAATGATTCAGCGGGCCGTGAAATATTCAAGGAAAAATCACTCTCTGAATTCTGGTGCACCATGTTTCGAACGTATCCAATTTTATCTATGGCAGCACTACGCGTAATTGTTCCATTCGTATCCACTTATTTGTGCGAATCAGGATTTTCTACTCTCGTTCACATCAAATCAAAAGCACGTAATCAACTAAACGTCGAAGATGATATGCGATTAGCAATTTCCAAAACACAGCCATGTATTGCAATGCTTGCTGCTGAGATGCAACAGCAAATATCTCACTAAGTGTTTTTTTTTTAAATAAATAGATATGTTGTATTCATTTCATGTTATTTCGGTAATTTTCAACGTAGGAAAACAGCTACATGGGACGATATACACTTGTAGTTACGAGCTTTATGCGACGCGTTGCAAATGTGTTTTACAGTGAAAATAACGAAATTTCATTGAAAGTTTATAGTTAGGGGTCTGCAACTGCTCAAACAGTACCGAAAAGGGTCCGCCATGAGAAAAAGGTTGAGAATCACTGATCTAAAGCTTTAAGTACTAATATGTTTAATGCGGCGCATTCTGGAAATTCCGCAGAATTGGTTTCTTTAGAACGTGTAGATAATAAGATTGAAGATAGCTTTAATCAGCAGTCTAAAGTCTGTGCAGTCTCTAGCGCTGGTAGTGAAGCTGATGTAGTTCATTCAGAAAAGGCAATGAGTTTATCTCAGGAGCTGAGACCATTAATGAAAAGCTTTCTAATGGCTGAAAGACGATTAAGCGAAATAAAGCAAGAAATGTGGGCATTAGTTAAAAATTCAGATACAGAAGAGGATATTGTTAAAATCATAAGAATAGAACTCGCACTGAAATTGAAAAAGTTAATTAACTGCATAGAAGTCTTTTTTGAAACCTGTTAATTAATTCTATTGTTTGCGTTCACTGCTTTATAGGTAGATCACGTGCAGCGATCTTAACCCTACGTTAGTACCCTGGGGTGTTTCAGCACCCCAGGGTATTAAATTTATATGCCGTTTTGAGTTGGCAACACTTGCAACTTTGTTTTTTTAAATACCCTTTTGAATAGGTGAGAGGAAAAAATGCTGAAAATCTTACAGTACTGTGACTTGTTCTTATTTTTTTAGGGTAAATTATGGATAGTTACAGTATAATGTAGAAAGGTTGCAAAGAATGTTGCAAGAATGTGACGTTTTGAGTGATGCTGAAGATGACAGTAAAGGTGAATCAGATTTCGTTATAGAAGATGAAGTTATTTCTGATTCTGAGTGCTATGACTCGGAACATGACGAACCGGAAAAACAGCCCTGCCAAAAACAGCCAAAGTGTGATGGATGGCTGGGAAAAGACAAGAAATCATGGTGGCAGAAAGAAATGCCTAATTCAGCAGTTCCTACCCATCCTCAAAATATTATTCGAGAAAGACCAGGACCTAGAGGACCAGCTCTTCAAGCGAAAACTCCTTATGAGTTTTGGGAACTATTTGTTACTCCCGAAATGCTGGAATTATTGGTTGAAAAGACCAACTTGTTTATCAGAGACAAGAGAGAGAACTATACTCAAAAAAGTAAAGCAAGAGACACTGATAATGTAGAAATGAAGGCTTTTCTTGGTCTACTACTATTGGCTGGTACCTATTACAGCAACAGAATGAACAATACTATACTTATTTTTTTGTACAATACTTATTTTAAATTTCAAGGAAAATTTTATCAACAAATATTTGGTGTTCCAATGGGCTCCCCTATTTCTGTTACTATTGCAAATTTGGTTATGGAGCACATTGAGATAAAAGCAATAAATTCCTTTTTTTCCCCTCCAAAATTATGGTCAAGATTTGTAGATGATACATTTGTAACATTAAAATCAGATATCGTAAAACGTTTTTTCGCTCATATAAATAGCATTGAAGCAAGTATCAAATTTACCATCGAATATGAAAAAGAAGACAAATTACCATTCCTAGATATACTGGTCATGAAGAAAAAAAGTGGAACATTGGCAACCAAAATATATAGAAAAGAAACTCACACTAATCGTTATTTAAATTATGAATCTTGTCATTCACAGCAACAAAAACAAGGTATTATTATTAGTTTATTAAAAAGATTAGCTAAACTAATTACAGATTCAAAAGATTTTAATGAAGAAAAAGAAATGCTACGACGTACTTTGGAAGACAACAACTACCCAAATTGGCTTATAAAGAAAACATTTAATCGATTCAGATCCAATAAAATTGAGAAACATGAAATAAGCAAAAACTACAAAGGAACAGTAACCCTACCTTATTTTCAAGATTTAACTGAAATTTTAATTCGTATAATTAAAAAACAAAATATTAGAGTATATACAAAACCTTTTCAAACAATCAAGCAAATTTTACCCAACTTAAAAGATTCAATTGAACCAAAGCAACAGCCAGGAGTAATTTATGAAATTCCATGTTTAGATTGTGTTGGCATTTATATTGGTGAAACTGGTAGGGCATTTCTTACAAGATGCAAAGAACACATGCGGGATGTGAATTCAAAAAAATTTAGCACGATTAGAAAATAATGATATAAACAACAAATCTGCTCTAGTAAAACATGTATATTCGGAAAAGCATCATATGAATTGGAATAATTCAAAAATTTTGGCAAAAGAAGCAGATTATATAAAAAGAAGATTTTTGGAGTCCTTTTTTATTCATTTTAATAATGATGCTTTTAATGATAAAACCAATTGTTTCTATCCAAATGCTTATTATAATTTAAAATTCTGAATCCGTTAGATGTCGTTTTAAATCAATAATGTATTTTAAATATTTTTTCCTTTTTTTTTTCGCGCCACTGTGGTTTTATTTTGGATGATATTTGTGTTTTGCTTAATCTCCTGATGAAGGTTTACTGAAACATAGTACACCGAAACATTGAGTTTTTGTTATTGTTTTTACTTTTTAATAAAGAATTAACAGCAATTTAACTCAGATTTTACCAGAAGAGCATGAATAAAGATTTTAACAGAATGAACCTTGATAATTTGTGGAAGACTGATGGCACTGGTATTGATGTGTTTTCGGCTGACGATGTCGCTGCATCGCTTTCGCTTTCTACTGTGTTGCATACGGTTCGATGACAAAGCAACACGGGCTTCAAGAAAACTTTTGGATAAGCTTGACCCAATTCGAGACCTTTTTGAGACGTTTGTTCAAAATTGTTTGAGGAACTATTCGCCCTCAGAGTTTGTCACGATTGATGAGATGCGCTGGTGGCTTTCAGGGGCAGGTGTCCATTCAGACAATATATCCCGAACAAACCAGCAAAATATGGCATAAAAATACAAGCAATGGCTGATGCTAGAACGTACTATACTTGCAAAATGGAAATTTATGCTGGAAAACAGCCTGATGGCCCATTCAAAGTTGACAATTCATCTTTTGCTGTAGTTACAAGACTTATCTCTGAAATCTCAGGTTCAGGCAGAAACGTTACATTTGATAATTGGTATACCACTTACCCACTTATCGTAAGTCTACTTCATGACCATAAATTATCTGCTGTGAGAACACTTCGCAAGAACAAACGTGAGATCCCCGACGAATTTTTATTGGTCAAGAACAGGGCTGCGTGTGACAGTATGTTTGGATTTGGAGGTAATGTGACACTAGTATCCTTTGTGCCTCAGACCAAGCAAAAGAAAACTGTTGTCCTCTTCAATAGCATGCATCATGATGATAAAATTGACCCAGAGTCTAGTGACATGAAAAAGCCTGAAATTACTACTTTTTATAATTCGACCAAGGGCGGAGTGGATATGGTTGACCAAATGGCAGGCGAGTACGACACTTCAAGAAATAGTCGACGTTGGCCTTTGACTGTTTTTTACACGCTGTTGAACGTTTCCACTATAAATGCATACATACTCTACTGTCATAACCCTGAAAACAAGCTAAAACGCCGTCTATTCATCAAGAGTGTAAGTATGCAGCTTGTTCAAGAGGCTCTGAAAAGAAGATTGCAGAATATTCACCTGTCAAGAGACCTCAAAAGTGGAATTAGAAGAATGCTGCCAGAGTCAGAAGAATCTTCAACATATTCACAGGCATCGACATCAAATCGTGCAAAGAGATGTGAATTGTGCGAGAGGTCACGTGACCGCAAAGTCAAAACAGTTTGTACCACTTGTGGTAAGCATGTTTGCAAAGACCACAGCAAGTTGTTTGTGCAATGCATAACATGCCATGAATCCGCATCTAACGATGAAGAATCAGAGTAACAAATAACACTGATGGCGATAAGGTTGGAAAAAGACTACCGGGGTACTCGTTTTGGTTGTGAGTTATCGCACATTAATCACTTTACAGTTTAGATTTATTCAATAAACAGCTTTGTTACGGCAAGTACTGAGTTTCGAACCCGGGTTTATTTCTGGCTTTGATTTACTTAATTTTTGTTTTGACATTTAATTTGATTCACTTCATTTTTTCACGGCGCTCGCTTGCTAATTGATTGTTACCTCGAGCTGACTTCTTTTTCCATAAGTTGGGTGAAATTTGTGTAGAAACGCTTAGTTTTGCTACTTCAGCCTTTGTGGAGCGGTCGTAGATTTACTGTTTGAAATACTGTTAGACGCCGTTGGGAGTGCTGTTGAGGCTTTTGAGCTGTTTATAATACTGTTAGAGCAGGGGTGGGGAACCTGCGGCCTTAAGGCCACATGCGGCCTTCTGAGTCATGAAGTGCGGCCTTCCGTGGCTTATGGAAGTTCTTTAAAACTTAAACTCAGAATTATACATCTGACACCTAAGAGTAGCAAATACCAGTTCTGTAAACGCTAGATATTTCTTTTCTGTCATTTATGTATAATTTGACACTATTAGTTATCTATTATCACTTTAAATTTGGCATTTGTGAAATCTACATTTCAAGCAAAGCAAAAACGTACTATTTATAGCAGTAAGAGCAGTTCTTTCATGTATAGTTTGTGTACTAGTGCCGCTCACTATGTTTTACTCATGCTACATTCTTGTTCGGTTGTTGTTTAGCCCACTGCTTCCCGCCTCTATTTGTTTCAGATAGCTTCGTAGTAGTGTCACAGTACAGTAAAAGGTAGTGGTACAGCTTCCATTAGAAAAATTAAACAGCACACGTCATACCTTACTCGCCGTTGGTTCGTCAGATCGTGCTACAAAGGATGTAAACGCGCTCGTTATTGGTTACATATGCAACAAAAACTCTGATCGGTGGCAGTGTTAAACAGTGTTGCCAGGTATGACCATTTAATGTCAATTGGCATTATTGGAGCGTGTTTGGCATCGAATAAATATATCATAATGTCATACACGATTTGTCATTATTTTGCCATTTTCAGATTTTTTTCAACATCATCCTTATTATCACTATGTTATCATATGCATATATGAACTAGTTTTTACAATCGAATAAAACTGCCAAAAATGAACACGTTTACCTCTGTATAAATCAGAAGTCGGTGGCAATAAGTATTTTTGCACACGTTCAAGATATAACGTGTGCGAGATCACGTGAACGTGACTCTGCCACCAATACGAGAGAGAGAGAAAAAAGGCTGCAGATCAGTTCGGTATTAGCAGTGAAGGTGTCGTCATATTTGTTTGAATTCATAAAAATATTTGCTGATAGTTTTATTTTGAGTGTTGCATTACAGTGATTGCACTGAATTATATATATTTTTGTGTACAACATATTAAAAACAATTTTACTTTGATAAGTCCTTTAATTTATAAATTTTGCTAGCAATAAGTAGTGCATTGATGCCAAATACAGTGTTATTGAACAGTTATTGATATTTATCATATAACTTGAACTTATAAAACAGCTATCGCATTTTTAGCGCATTTTGAGGTAAATTAGTTCATTCTACCCATATCATGTCCAAGAAATTGAAAAGAACATTAAAAGATGAACACAGAGTCTTCAATGAAGAGTGGGAGTTGCAATATTTCATTGTGTCAGATAATGGCAAAATGCAATGCTTGCTCTGTGAAACAACAATTGCAACAATAAAGAAATACAATGCGCATCAGCATTATAGTACTCATAAGGACAACAAGCATGCTAAATTAGAAGGTGAATCTCGAAGTATTGCATTAAAGAAGTTGAAAGAAGGAAGACAAAAACAACAGCAATTTTTTCATAGAATAATACATCAGGATAAAGCTGTTACTGAGGCCAGCTACAAAGTTGCATATCTTCTTGGAAAACAAGGTAAACCTTTCAGCGATTCACAACTGATAAAGGACTGTATCATTGAAGTTGTAGGATGCTTAGATCCAGACAAGATCAACAAATATAAGAACATACCTTTATCAAGAAGAACAAATACTGATCGGCAGCAGGAATTGGCTCAAAACATAACAGAGCAGTTAACGAATGTTATGAATAAAAACACTACCTATTATTCAGTAGCACTTGACGAATCAACAGATGCAACAGATTCCGCACAAGTCTTGTATTTTGTTCGAGCAGTAACTGAAGAATTTGAAGTATACGAAGAATTGTTTGCTTTAGGCACCCTTAAAGGGAGGACACGAGGAATTGATGTTTTCAACGACTTCAAAGAAAAATTTATTGAAAAAAGTCTGAATTTTGCGAATATAGTGAGCGTGTGCACAGATGGTGCCCCATCTATGACTGGTAAAAATGAAGGATTCGTAGCACATCTCAAAAAGGAATTTGTAAATCAAGATTTTATTTCCTTTCATTGTATATTACATCAGCAAAACCTCTGTTCCAAATCTGTCATTCTCGATGACACTCTGAAGAATATTGTGGCCATAGTAAACTATATTCGCGCAAATTCTACAAGACATCGCCATTTTCGAGAAATGCTCATGTTGGATGAGGAAATCATCAGTGCAGATTTGCCCTACCATTCGAAAGTGCGATGGTTATCGCAAGGTCAAGTTTTAGTGAAAATTTTGTCTTTACGTGAGAAAATAATTCAACTGTATAATGAGAACAATCAAAACTGCGTATTATCAGATGCTAATTTTCTTCAAGACACTGCTTTTTTGTGTGATATCATGGCAAAACAGAACGAATTAAATGTCTCTCTGCAAGGTAAAAATAAATCTGTTTTCGAGATGTGGCAAAAAATTCAGGTATTTCGGAAGAAGTTGTCTTTTTTCCGATCACTACTTGAAAAATCAAATCTTTCAGAAAATTATTTTCCCGAGTTAGCAAAGTTAATGAATGGAAGGAGCGACGACACTAGTGAATGTGTTGTAAGATACGTCACAGTTTTAGATAACCTGATCGAAGAATATAACGGTAGATTCAAGGATTTTGAGAAGCATGAAATGACATTAAAGCTGGCTTTTCAGCCACACGTACTTGATTTTTCTGAAGCACCAGAAAAGTTCCAGATGGAGCTTATTGAGTTATCTGAAGATAACATTGTTAAAGCACAATTCGACAATAAAGAAGATCCCGCAAGAATATGGAAGGGAGCAACAGAGTATCCTCGTCTTCGTGAACACGCACGTAAGTTGATATCGTGTTTCTGTTCAACATATCTTTGTGAATCATCATTCTCTTACATGAGACAAATAAAAAATGATTTGAGAACTCAGATAACAGACGTACATCTTGAAAACCAACTAAAGCTCAAAACGTCTTCATTGGAACCAAATATCTCAATGCTGGTTCAACAGAAGCAACCGCAGAAAAGTCATTAAACGATTAAAAGATAAGTGAACAATACATTTTCTGTTTCTTTTTTTCAATAATCTTTAAATTTTCATGCTGATTATAGGCATAATTATATCATTAATAACTGCAGTATTAGTATTATATAGAAGTTCGCACATTTATTGTCTGTGGCCTCAAGGGAGAGCGGATAGTGCTGGTGTGGCCTTTATTTTTAGAAAGGTTCCCACCCCTGCACTAAGTTTTGAGAAAGGATAACATTAAATTTTATATTTTACATGAACTTAGCTAAATTGTTGTCAAAGTTAACCTTTAGACTTTTTTTCTCAGTCTCCTTGCGGCCATCTGCTTAATTATGATTGTTAGTGCGGCCTTCATAGAGTAAAAGGTTCCCCACCCCTGTGTTAGAGATACTGTGTCGATATTGTTAGTTTTGTCGGTCTGCTCCGTGTCAGTCTACAGTTGAAAACCGTCCGACTCTATTATTTCCTCCGACTCTATTATTTTCGTTCATCCGGCTTATTTCGTCTGACGATTTTATTTACCCGTCCAATTTAGTTCGTCTTATTTCGCATTGTTTTTATATCTTAATACAAATTTAATTCAAATCAAATCAAGGACGCGTACATTTCCGGAGACAGCCACACGGAGTTTAAGACCGCGAAGAACTTACTGTAACAGCTTTGATGTTTTATTATTGTTTAAATCTATTTAATAAACAAGCATTGAAGCCCAATGTCTATATTGCTTGTTATTGACAACAGTTTTAATAATGGGGTGCTGAAACACCCCATGGTACTAATGACGTTCCTACCCCCAGGGTACTAACGTAGGGTTAATGAAATCTGATTGGCTCACTTACACGTGGCGAGCACACTATAAATTGATATGTTGGTAAATTTAATTCCTCTTTCAGTCGTTGGTGATCAAGTGGTTCGGTGGTTGAGTTTGTAGAGTGAGTTTGTAGATCACAAGCAAAACTTGGGTAACTTTCGTTTTGCGATTGCATCGTTGGCTGCATCGTTGGGAGTACGTTGGCGGCACGTTGGTTGTATAGTTAACTGCATCGTTTAAGCAGTATTGTCGAGAAAATAATTGTGGTCGTTGGCTTGTGGAAGCCTGTTATACCTTCATATCGAAATCTCAACTTTAATAAATATTATAAAGCCATAAGACGTGTGGGAAAGCCAGCGGTGTGATTGGGGAAGGCTCGGATAGCTTCCCTATAGTTTGAAAAATTTGGAGCTAAAGAATTAAATATTAATTTTTAAAAAATTTAAAAAGTGTCCGAACTAATTTGCTCGCTACTGTACAGTACAGATGTTGAGGGGCTTCTTCTTGCTATGGGTTTGTCTGCATATCATTCAAATGACTGGAGACTTTTTATTGATAGCTCAAAAAGAAGCTTTAAGTGTGTCCTGCTCCATAATGGTAACCAGTATGGATCCATCCCTATAGGACACTCTGTCACTCTGAAGGAAAAGTATGAAAACATCAAGGTTGTGCTTGAAAGACTGAAGTACTGCATTCACCAGTGGTTGATATGTGTGGATTTAAAAATGGTGAATTTCCTATTAGGGCAACAAGGAGGTCATACCAAATATCCTTGCTTTTTATGCTACTGGGATAGTAGAACCAACAAAGAGCATTGGCTAAAGTGGTCCATAACTTCCTTGGTAATAAGAGAGCTGACAATTATATAGAGTTGGTAGAGGAGCTTCTTCTCAGCTACACTGCAAACAGGATATAGCCTGACCATGTGATTTTACCTGTAAAAAAGGGTCAGGCGTCATACTAGTAAATCTATAAAATTATTTTGACGTTATATATACTGGTTGGACCGAGTCATGGAGCAGACCGAGACACCCTCATCACCAGATTCTCAACCTGATGGACTTTTGTGTTTGGTCCCTTTTGGAGGCAGATGCCTGTGCTTCTTCTCATGTGTCAGTTGAAGCCCTCAAGAGTTCTCTTGAGAAAGCATGGGCGAAAATACCCCAAGAAACCCTGCATAAAGCAGCAGAAGGCTTTTGTGGCAGACTTGAGCATGTAATTCAGGCCACAGAGGGGGACATATTGAATGACATTTTGTACTATTGTTCATGAAAGTCATGTCAAATAAAAAAAATTGTTTGTATTTTTATTCATGATTTACAGAATTATCAAATTTTTACGTTGTCCAAGGACTTTGTCCACACCCTGTACATTTTGTTTTTTTCAAACGACATACAATAAGTGAATACTTTGCAAAAAACAACAAATAAATTAATATTATGCTAAAAAAGTTATTTTTTGTTTTTGAAAAAAAAAAAACAAGTTTATCGCTTAGCCTACTCTACAAGAAACAATTAAGAACTATAGTTGGGCTAAATAAAATATTGCTTTTTTTTTTTTTAATTTAAAAATTTATCAATAATACAGTTATAAACTCGCTTTTAAGCTTTCATTCTCGATGGTGGTAAAAAATTGACGACTTCTTTACAAGATGAAAATAACTGCAGTTGGGCAAATAATTTAAAAGGAATACATTTCGTCTTTATCAAACGACATAAACTTATCAATAAGTGAATACTTTGCAAAAAACAACAAGTTAATATGATATTTTTGTTCTTGAAAAAAACCAAGTTTATTGCTTAGCCTACTTTACAAAAAACAATTAAAAACTATAAGTTGGATATATGGATATAATATAGAAGGAATACATTTGTTTTTTCAAACTATAGTTCAAACAAGCATTTAATGACATAGCATGTAGTTGTGGCAATTAAAAATGAAGAGAAATATAATGAAAAAGTGATGTTATTGCATTTTGCAGTTTTGTAAGCCATGCTTACCAATTACTTTGCAAAGTGCTACGAAAACTGCAATGAAACTTCAACAAAAAATAGCACAATTCCTTAATGAATTTCTGGAGTCTGATCGCACACAAAAGATAATGAGTTTTGTTATAAACAATGATCCATTACCAAATTAAAGCTTCAAGAAGGGACCGGTTGCAAAATAACATTTGAATTGCTTTTTTTTTTGGCTATTGCTTGGAAATAGTTTACTCATTCCAATGGACTGAGCTGTCATGTTAATCAAATAACTTGCGGAATATCTTTAATAATAAACTTTGACAACTTAGAAAACAGCAATGTGGTGGAATTTTTGGAAGTAAATTATTTTTCTGAAGATGGACTTTTGCTGTGGCTGCAAGACCACAGATTGCTGGCACAAAGACGCACTTGTCATAGATGCACCTCAAACATGAGTTTGCAAAAAAAATCCAGTCTTTTTGATAAGGGTTGTCAAACAACCCAGAGTGCTCGCAAAGGATCTTTTTTTGAAAAAAGCAATTTAACTTTTTCTCAAATTATAAGGGATCTTTTTTTGGGCAATAGACGCACCATTATATATTATTGCACCACAAGCAAAAATAAGTAGACCCATTGCTGTGGATTGGTGTCAATTCATTTGGGAAGTTATTAAGTAAGGATTCAAAGGAAGGATTCAATAGGAAGTAAGCATTCAAAAATTATTATGTAATACTTACACTCATGAACAAAAAAAATGGGCCAAGAGTGAAAGAAGGGAATAAATAGATTTCTTGATATTTTTGCATGAATTTAGTTAAATTTAACTGGAAATTTCTATTTTCAGATCATTATTATTATAGCATATAATAATTTAGTGATAAAAAATAATCCTGAAATGGTAAGATCACATCTTGGCAAAGATATAAAAACCGAATTGCAGGGTTAAGGCAGTCTAAATTGACTTACAAGCAGATATTTGATATTTTAAGAAAAGAAAATGTGACAACATCTCTCTCTACTGTAAAGCAAATTGGTCTAAGGTTTGAAATAAAAGTTCAGTAAAAAGGAAATCTGGATCTGGTCACCCTAGAGCAGGGTGGTCCAAACCCAGGCCCAGGACCTGTGGGCCTGGGCCACATTGCTTTTTGGTGTCTCTCAGTTTTCTTATAATTTTCTATTGATTTATTGTTACATCACTAGCGTCTTTGTTTTATTATGGTAGACTACTAGTCTGTGTGTCATGGCTATTTGAAACAGTCAACTGAGAGTAGCCTAACTTGTTTATTTCTAATCATGTGATTATAATATAAAAAAATTTGTTGTTTGAGTAGTATGAAGATATTGCTGTGTGTTCATCAATACTTTAGTTATAGTGCATTGAAGGGTGCTCGATAACCAGACAGTTAGACCTAATTAATTACTGGTATTTATTTAAAAGTAATTGAAACAAATAAAAATTAATTAACATTGAAATAGATAAAAATTAATTAAAATATAGATTTGAGTTTATATTTGTTTGTTTGGATTACTTTTAAATAAATAACGCTAATTTTAATTTATTCACCATTGTTTTGCAGTGGTTTGTAAGTTGTTTTGTAAACATGAGTTTAAAAAGAAAGCTAACGCTAACCAATTCGAACAGATTTTTTAACTTGGTATGGGAGGAAAAGTACTTGTTTGTGGAAAACAAGGGTAAACCACAATGCTTGGTATGTCTGCAAGTTTTGTCAGTGCCAAAAGAATACAATTTAAAGCGGCATTACAAAACACGCCATAAAAATCAATACGAAAGAGTTGCAATAGAAGCAGTTGTAAAAGATCTGAAAAGTAAATATGACAGGCAAAGAAGTTGTATGAACTTTACCAAAACTACTTTATCTGACCAAAAAGCATCTTACAAAGTTTCTTTAATATTAGCAAAAAATGGAAAAGCGTTTAGTGATGGTGAAATTATAAAGGAGTGCTCAATTAAGATAACCCTTGCCTTTGGTGATGAAAAAATAGCAAAACAATTTGAAACTGTGCCTCTCTCTCACCAAACCATTGCAAGGGTGATGAAATTAAGTGAACATGTGTCTGCAAAAACTAAAGACATAGTTCAGCAGTGTAAATATTACTCGCTGGCTTTGGACGAAAGCACCAATGTTTGCAAAGTTAGCCAGCTTATAATTTTTATCTGCACCATCAATGAAGAGTTTACGATTAATGAAGAGTTACTTCAGACAATTCCACTTCATGGTACAACAAAAGGTTCAGACATTTATAACAGTCTTGTGTCTGTCGTCAATGGGTATGGTGGCTTTGAAAAGTGTTCCAGTGTCATGACAGATGGCGCTCTAGTGATGGTTGAGCGAAAAACTGGATTGGTTGGCCTGTTAAAAAGTAATGGTGTGAATTGCCCAACATTCCATTGTATCATCCACCAGGAAGTATTGTGCACTAAGACCTTGCAAATGAGTGACATCATGAGTAGCATAATGGGAATAGTGAATGTGATCAGAGGTGAAAATAAGGCCCAAAGGAATAGAAAATTTGTTCAGTTTTTGAATGATATGAACGCGAAATATGAAGATGTGCCACTGTATTCAAAAAATCAATGGTTGAGTGCAGGAAACACGTTACAGCATTTCTTTGCTTTGCGCAAAGAAATTTTATTTTTTCTGCAGGACGAATTAGAAGGAATGGAAAAGTATGAAACCATTTTGAGCGATGAAAAGTTTATCGCTTCCTTAGCGTTTATTACAGATTTTAAGTGTCAACTGAATATTTTGAATAAAAAGCTCCAACAAAAAGATCAAAACATATGTCAACTTTTTGGACATATTGAAGCTTTTCGAAAGAAGCTGAAGCTACTATCAGTCAACTTACAAAACAATGTTGTTACTCACTTTCCATCTTGTAAAGAGCAGAGGGAAAAACGGTGGAGTTTTGTGCTTTTGCAGATATGCTTGATAACATGAGCAATGAGTTTGATGACAGATTCGCTGAGTTTGATTTGATTAAAAAACAAATTGAGCTCTTCATCAATCCCATCGAAATAAAAATTGAAAGTCAAGCTGCTGCATTTCAGTTAGAATTATGTGATTTGCAATCAGATCCCTTTCTCTGATCAAAGAAGAATGTTTGGCAGCACCTATATTTGTGAAAGCACCTTCTCCATCATGAAAAGGCTAAAATCAAGCACAAGAAACAGACTGGGAGATGAAACATTGGACGCTTGTTTGCGATTATCAACAACTAATATTGATGTCGACATTGAAAGATTACTTCAATAATGTCTAGTTATTAATTGTGTTTCTGCAATAAAATTTTTTGTCATGGGATTGTGGCGTTTACTGCTTATTAGTTCTAATGTGGCCTGCAAACTACACAAAAATATTTTCGTGGCCCGCAATGCCAGCAACCTTGGACCACCCTGCCCTAGAAGGACGACCACAGGCTTAAAATGACTGTTTTAAAGGACCGAAAGAAAACTTATGTTGATCATAGCAAAGAATTCAAAACAGTGGATGGAAAATCCCTTTCTAGAATGAAGGAAATGGGATTTTTTTCAAAAAGGTGCGCAAGAAGCCATTATTATCTAAGAACATCAACAATAGAAAGACATTTTCCTCATGTTATGGCAAGAAAGATGTAGAATGGTTCAGGAATGTTTTCTGGTCAGATGAATCAAGATTTTGGCTTTTTAGTGATGCTCCCGAATGCTGCGTTCGAAGACCCGAATAAAGATTTTTTCCCAATTGCATAAAAACGACAGTAAAACACAGGAATGGAGGGATAATGGTATGGGGAACTTTTACTGCTGCAGGAGTTTGGGAACTTATTAGATGTGAGACATCAATCAATGCAAAGCAATACATTCGAATATTAGAAACAGGACTGTTACCAAGTATCGAGAAGCTGAGAATATCCCAAAACATTATTTTTCAAGATAATGCTCCTGCACACACTGCTAAAGTCACTAAGAAATGGCTTGCCAATAATTCAATTGATGTGATGTTTTGGCCTGGCCAAAGCCCTGATTTAAACCCAATCGAGAATATTTGGGCCATAATATCTCATGCATTGGCTGGAAAAACTTTTTTGAACAAAAACTAACTGTGGGAAGTTGTGCAAAGTGAATGGAGTAGCATCTCCTCTTCACAGTGTTCCATTTTGGTTGAGAGCATGTCTAAAACAGTGCTCCACAACCCCAAAGCTGTGCTAGGGGTGCCGCGGTATTTTTAGAAACTTTTCTAAGTTGTTTATGTGTTTGTTTAGGTTTTCTAAGTTGTTTGTGAGCTTAATCTTCTGCATTCAGCATAACTGAAATTTAGAACTGTTAGACACAATGGATAAATTTTTAAAGAGAGCAGTTCAACCACCAGATACGTAGTTTACCTACTTCAGCAAGTGATACTGCAAAAGCACAAAAAGAGAAAATACAGTGAAGACTACATGCAATATGGATTTACTTGGTGCGGTAGTGAAGAGGCTCCAAATCCACATTGCTTAGTTTGTGGAGAACAACTTGGTAATCAAGCAATGGTTCCAAGCAAACTTATTAGGCATTTAAAAACAAAACATTCTACTTATTCTGGCAAGGATAAGGATTTCTTTCAACGAATATGGAGTCAAAATAAAAAGCAAAAGCAATTCATGAAGTCAACTTTCACAGTCACGGAAAAGGCAGTAGAAGCTAGCTATCAAGTTGCCAAATTAATTGCTCGACAGAAAAAGCCGCATACTATCAGAGAAGAACTCATAAAACCAGCCTGCCTAGAAATTGTCGAATTAATGCTTGGACAGAAGGAAGCTGAAGAAGTCAGGAAAGTGTCGTTGTCCGCCGAGACTATTAAAAGGCGCATTGGCGATATGTCTGAAGATCTACTTGAAACGCTACTTAATAAACTAAAAACATCTGGAAAATTTTCCCTTCAAATCGACGAAACAACGGACATCAAAAAGCAAGCACAGCTATTGGCTGTTGTACGATTTGTCGACGGCAATGCTATTGCAGAAGAGTATTTGTTTTGCAAAATACTTCCAGAGCGAACAACTGGGCAGGACATTTTTCGCGTGACAAACGAGTTTTTTACTGCCCACGGTATCCACTGGAATGATTGCGTCAACCTTTGCACAGATGGTTCTTCAGCAATGTTGGGCAAAGGTAAAGGTTTTGCTACGTTGGTGAAACAGCAAAATCCTGCCATTCAAGTTACGCATTGCTGCATACATAGAGAAGCCTTGATGACCAAAGTGCTGCCAGAGGAACTGTCCGAAACGATGAAACACTGCATTGACATTGTGAACTTCATTAAAGGGAGAGCTTTGAATTCACGTATTTTTTCGTCATTATGCAAAGAAATGGGTTCAGAGCATCAGTCATTATTGTACTATACGCATGTACGTTGGCTTTCTCGGGGAAAAGTTCTCGCAAGACTCTTTGAACTTTGGCATGAAGTGAGTCAGTTTATATTAAGTCAGAACAACCACGATTTGCGTAAGCACCTTGAAGACGATTATTGGGTTGCAAAACTTGTGTACATGGCGGACATATGTGAACACTTAAATGAACTCAACATCAAAATGCAAGGCAGGGAAGAAAATATACTATCGTGTTCTGACAAGTTGACTGGATTTAAACAGAAATTAGCATTATGGAAAACCGAGTTGGGGCGAGGATCACTGGAAATGTTTCCAAGAAGCAATAATGATTAGAGCGATGTTGACAGACAATTTGTAGTGGATTTGGCTCAAGAACACTTGTCTTTGTTGCAGCAGAAATATGACTGTTACTTTTTTACAATCAACACACAACAATATGATTGGATCCGAAATCCTTTTTCATCCAACGCTGAAATTTCCACAGAAGAGCTTTCTTTGCCGATCAGGGAGTCATTTCTTGAGTTACGAAATGACAGAACTCTCCGATTGAAATTCAGCAAGATGTCACTTGGAGAATTTTGGGTTTCTATTAGAGAAGAATACAAACTAATTTCAAAGGCAGCTATCGAAATTCTGCTCCAATTTTCCACAACCTATTTGTGCGAACAAAGCTTTTCTTCTCTCGTATTGATCAAAAACGAAAAACGTTCCTGCTTGAGTGATATTGATAGAGAACTTCGAGTTGCTCTTTCGAAATTTGAACCTAATATTCAACGATTGTGTTCATCAAAGCAGGCGCAAATATCGCATTAAATTTATTGATGCTGTTCCTTTGCATTTAATTTTTCTCTTTCTAGTTAACATTTTCGCCCCCGGTGTGCCGCCGAGTTTATGAATGTTGTGAAGTGTGCCGTGAGTGAAAAAAGGTTGCGGAGCACTGGTCTAAAAGGATTGATCTTTTAAAGAAATCAAAAGGGAATGCGATTCCATACTAAGCTTATATTTAAGTAAATGTCTTGTTCTTTGTCTATTAGACTCATTTATGTTTTCTTGTTCGATTTATTTTGTTCAATGTAGCTTTTTGTTCAATAAAATGTATAAAACTTGCTTGGCCCATTTTTTTTGTTCATGAGTGTAGATTGAAAGTGAAACCCAAAAAATCTGCTCTTGCAAAAGAAGGCCCCTGCTGTCCCCCTTTGTATTCCAATCTGCTTTTTTATATTAAAGTACTTAACTGAAATTTATATTCTTTTTTTTCTTGCAGGCAAGGTTTTATGCACATAGTAGAAAAAAGGGAATGAGGTACTCTTGATGAAGAGTGGGGTGCTTACCAAGGCATTTCAGGTACCATCTTAGTAGAAGCAACTGGTTGGTTTATAAATTTAAAAAATTGCTTAATAATAGGTATTTTCCTCACTGTTGCAAAGTGGATTTTTGTGACTTTTTTTTGCATAAACAGTGGTCCTTATAAATAATTTATACTGTAGAAAGTCACACACAAAATTTTGTTCAAAAGAAAACCTCAATAAACTGTTTTGCCTTTACAGCTCCAAAAATAGGCCTACTTTCTTACCTGTTTTATTATTGCTCTTATAAGTTTATGTAAGCATGAACAGTAAAACAATAATTTGTTTTATTTTTAGCATTAGGATACACGCACAAAACTGTGAATCACCGCCGGCATTTTATAGATCCTCAAGGAATTTACACAAATACAATTGAAAATATGTAGGGCCAATTTAAGGGACAACTTAGAAGAATGCAAGGATGTCTATGAACTTTTCTTGGTTCATACATCAATGAATTTTTGTGGAGGAGAAATAGAAGCAAAGAGAGAGTATTGCCCGATATATTGCAAGCCATTGCAAGACAATATTCACCATAAATTTAAGTTTTTTTGTGTTACAATTTTTATTTTGAATAGAATTTTTAAAATAAATAAGATATTTTTGTTCATTGTTAAAAGTGATGTTAATATGTGAAAATATTTTAAAAATTCTAGCATATTAAATGATGATTTTTCATACACATAAGACTTTTATTCATTCATATACATGTATAGCATTTCAGCGTTTTGTGTAAAGTAGGCTTTGTATACTTTCAATTAAAAAGCAAAAATGGATATAAAAGTAGTTGTTACCAAATCATTGCATCTCATTTTGGGGACATGCAGCTAATGCAATTATTTTATATGTGACAAAAAATTGGCATGAAGTAACTTGGATTGGAAATCTGCAAGCAAGTCAAACTAGCCTTAGTTGACTCATAAGTTGGGCCTCAGCAAGTTGTCATAGGCTTGTACACATGTATTTAAGCATAACCCAAGCTGTTCTGAACACTGTTTCGAAAGAACCAGTTATCAGTTATGCACTGGTAATGAAAGCACGAAGTTGGAATTTACTCTCATAATACAGTCAACTTCGGATATAAGAGATTCAGATATAAGGAATTTTTGCTTATAAGGGACTACGCAAAAGGTCCCAAATGATTTTCAATATAAACTAATACCTAAAATATTCACTTATAAGGGATGCAGATATAAGGGATTTTTGCTTATGCTTATAAGGGATGCGGATATAAGGGATTTTCGCTTATAAGAGGTTAAATTTCAAAGCCCAAATTATAATTTTCTAGTAATTTCAGTCGGTTATAAGGGACTGTTTTTTTGTTCTGACGATGCATCAAAATAACCAAAACCGTGCAGTCTGATTTCAATTTCACAAGGTCTTACCCTATGGTGAATGTCGGTTTGTCTATCTATGTGATTGTTCTGACTATGTCACAATAAGTAGTGAATATTTCGTCATAGTATTTCGTCATGTAGTTTTTGCTTCAATGCTCATTCTCTATAGTGCACACTTAGGGTTAACAGGCATTTTGGATTCTCTGTAAAAACTTGTGTTACAGTACTATATGTTAAATAAGAAGTTTAGGTTGTTTCCGTTATAAATACAACAGTGTCAAACTTAAGTTATCGATTAAAACTGAATAAAATTTAATTGAATTTTAGATTCGATGATAAGTAGGCTTGGTTTAATTGTACCTCTAGAACTCTAGAACCAAAGAGGTGTGCAAAAAATAACAGTTCGTTAAAAAGTAACAGATAATTTCCTTAACGATTAGTAACAGTTAAGCCAATTGAAAAGTAACAGTTAAGAAGTAACTGTTATTAACAGTTCACTATGATGCAAGAACTGTCTGAGTGTCTGGCAAAAGTGATCTTTTCGCTTATCGAATAAAAATTCACATTTAACAGTAGCAGATATTCCAGATAATGTAGCAATTAGAAGTCTCATATAATGTACTACAGTTAAGAGTAGCAGATAAAGTAGCAGTTAAGTTTCGTATCTGCTCCTAGTCCTAGTGAAAATGCTATTTTCGCTTAACAAATAAAAAGTAAGAAGTTGAAAGTAATAAATAAAATTTTTAAAGTATTCAAAAGAATCAGTTAAGCAGTAATAACTAATAAGCACATCTTTAGACTGTAGGCTACTGCAGTAGATAACAGAAGTGTAGTTGATTTAAATTTTAGCCTCATTGAACAATGTCGGGAAGTCGAAGAAAACGCAGCAAAATATGGTTACATTTTACTGCTAAAGAGAATAACAAAGCAATATGTGACCATTGTAAACATGAGCTATCGTTCAAAACAACAACCTCAAATTTAAGGAAACATTTTGAAACGAAACATTCTGCTCTTGGTCCACTAACGGCAAAGCAACCTATTCGAATGTCAAGTGTAAGTCGCCAGCCAGACTCATCAGCGCAAGCGGAAGCTCCAAATTCAACTACCCCAAATGAGGGAAGCTCATCAAAAATTACAGTTGAGAAACAAACAACATTGTCGTCGTTTATTGTTCGTCCTACTTCATTCGCTCGCCAAAAGCGCTTAAACAACATGCTCTTGAAAATGATTGTTAAAGACATGCAGCCATTTTCTATAGTTGAAGATCAAGGTTTTCAAGAATTTATAACAGCCATCGATCCATCGTACAAGCTACCAAACAGAAAAATGATTACACGGGAACTTCTATTTGATTGCTACAGGGACACATTCCAAAAAGTCACCGCTCTTATTGAGTCTATAGAATCAGTTTGCTTAACAATCGATACTTGGACTTCTGCTACAACCGAAAATTATCTTGCAGTCACTGCACATTTTTTAAACAGAGATTTTCAAATGGAGTCATGCTTACTTGATTGTTCCAAGTTTGGTGAAAGACATACACAAGAAAATTTAAAGCAAGAGTTAATTCGCATTACCAAGGAATGGAAAATTGAAGATAAAGTTGTGCTCATTGTAACAGATAATGCCGCAAACATTGTGAATGTGGTAAAATTGGCAAAGTTTAAGCATTTACCATGCTTTGCTCACACTCTAAATCTAGTTGTGCAAAAGGGTATTCAGAAGCTTAAAACCTTGCGACAAAAGGTTAAAGCCATTATTGAGCATTTTCATCGAAGTACTGTGGCAGCTGAAAAATTTGCATCACTTCAGTCACAAATAAATCCCGATAAACCTGCATTGAAGTTAAAAAATGATGTGTTGACAAGGTGGAATTCCACGTATGAAATGTTTGAGCAAATTGCAAATGTGCAGGAGCCTCTTGAAGCGACTCTCGGTGTACTGCACAATCCAGTAGAGAATCTCTCCACTGAAGAGTGGCAAACATTGCCTGAAATATGTTAACGTTTTAAAACCGTTTGACCTTGTCACTAAAGAGATCTGTGCAGAGAAGTCCGTTACGGTATCAAAAATTATTGTTCTTGTCAATGGGCTTCTTTCTGCATGCCAGCGCATAAACCAGAGTTTGAACTCTGAAATTGCAAAAACAGTAATGGCAACCCTAATCAGCAATATTAACACACGATTTGAGAACGTAGAAAATCAACCCATTTTGTCTCATGCTACGCTTTTGGACCCTTGTTTTAAAAAAAATGGGTTTTGTTCAGCAAGCTCTTATGAAAAAGCCTACCAGGAAATTGTCCAAGAAGTACAGTACCAGAAAAAAGTTTAGAAAGATTTTTATTTTGATGAACTTTTCATGATAAAGTCACTTTACAACAATTTTACAGAGAAATGCTTATTGCTTATTGTGTCTTGTGTTGACTTAACTATTATTCTTTGTATTTTTCAGCAAATAATGGTAATATGTTTTACGTTTGATACGGTTTTTAATAGCATAGGGTTGATTTTCAAAATTTGTTGTGAAAATGGGAAAATTGCCTCAAATTTCAAAAGCTTTAAAAAGCAACGTCATCCTTTTAAAAGAAGGCTACAAAAATGTTGATATTTCAAAACAATTGAAACTCTCTGAAGCATCCGTTAGTTGAATATTACAGAGAAACAAGGAAAACCTCAGTCTTTCTCCCTTGAAAAGAAGTGGCAGACCCCGTACCACCACTCTCAGGACGGACCACAAAATCAAACGACTCTGCCTAGGGCAACCATTCATTTCTTCATCAGAAATAAAAAGATCTATGCAAGAGCTGAGTAGTGTGACTACAAGAACAATTAGAAACCGTTTGCACAAAAATTTTAAACTTCCTGCCTGCAAACCTCTGAAGAAACCCCTGATTACACCAAGAATGGCCCAGCAAAGGCTTGAATTTTGCAGCCAGTACAAAGACTGGACAAGTAAAGACTGGCAGAAAGTGATGTTTTCAGACGAATCCACCTTCTTACAGTTTGCTTCCTCAAACCCTTTGTTTGCAGACCTCTTGGATCTTCACCAGTAAACTCACGGTACCTCCAACCAACCGTTAAGCACCCCCCATCGGCCATGGTGTGGGGGTGCTTTTCCAGCAAAGGTCGAGGTGGTCTTTATTTCGTGCCAAAAGGACAAACAATGAATGCCTCACGGTATATTCACGGATGCACAATATTACATTCACAGATGCACAACATTTCAACAAGACTCTGCACCATGCCATAAAGCCAAATCAGTCATGAATTGGTTTCAAACCAAAAATGTCAGAGTGCTCAAATGGCCAGGAAATTCTCCTGACCTAAATCCCATTGAAAATTTATGGACACTGATAAAAAAGAAAGTTTCTACATCAAATCCGACAACTATGGATGAGCTACAGCAGATCATTAAAGAGATTTGGTGCAAAGATATTGATCAAAATGTTTGCAAAAACCTTACAGATTCCATGCCAAGCCGCATTCAAAAGGTCATTAAAAACAAGGGTTACCATACTACATACTAGAGCAACTGCTGTAATTTGGACCATGTTGGAGGTGCATGATGTTTGTTTCCCGTATTGTTACGTTCAATAAAAAAACATAAAAATGTGTCATTTTTGCGTTTTGTCGGCTTTTCAAAAAATCTTTCTAAACTTTTTTCCGGTACTGTATGTTCACAAAGAAATGTTGATTTCGTTAATCAAAATGAAGTAAGAGGAAGAGAAGAGGAAAACAGCAATGCTCATCTCGATGATTTACTGTGGAGTGATTTTGACCGGAGAAATTCCGAAGATTTGCAAAGAGGAACGGCAAGATCATCTGCTATAGTGGAAGTTCGTCAGTACGTTACCGAAGCGTATATCTCACGCCGTGACAACCCTCTGCTCTGATGGAAAAAACGCGAAAATGTTTATATTTATTTATTCAAGATGGCAAAAGCGCAATTGTGTATGATGGCTACTTCAGTTCCTTGTGAACGCGTTTTTTCCAAATGTGGCCAAGTAATATCCGATCGGCGAAGTCGCCTTAATCCAAAGCATGTCAATATGATTATGTTCTTAAACTGTAATTTTAAACACATGCAATAAACAGGATTGCATTGTATTTTATACTTTTTGCTTCCTATCACCATTCACCAACAGCTTGTTTAGCAGCTTTTTTCTTATTTGTCGCAGACACGAAAAATAACGGATAAAAGAAAAGCAGTACCTACCGTTATGTTAAGTATATAGTAGTACTTTTCTTAACCGTTATTTCCCGTATCTATTCTTTGCTACTAGTTAACTGTTAATTTATCCGTTATTCTCGTATCTGCCAGTTCTCTAAGCAGTACCTACCGTTATGTTAAGTATATAGTAGTACTTTTCTTAACCGTTATTTCCCATATCTATTCTTTGCTACTAGTTAACTGTTAATTTATCCGTTATTCTCGTATCTGCCAGTGCAGTTCACTTGCTTTTTTGTTTTCTCTTATTTCTCATATCTGCTACTAGAGAAAGTGCTGTTTCGCTTAACGAATAAAAAGTAACAGTTAAAAGTAACAGATAAATATAGGGTGTCTCAAAAAAATGTACTCACTCTTAGAATGACGAGAAAACCTTTATTTATGAACATAGAGCGAAATAAAATAGCTTCAAATACATGAGACAAATGTTCAAATTGATGACTATTATAAATGTGCTCACTCTTTTTTTGTGTTGCAGATATCCTGAATTTTTTAGCAAAATATCTTGAATTACTGAAGCCATGGCAGGAAATCAACTTAGGGGCCCCACTGAATACCCTTTGCGTTCCCCAGACCTAACACCCATGGACTTTTTTTTGTGGGGATACTTAAAAGACAAGGTTTATTGCAATAAACCAAGGACAATTGATGCACTGAAATTGGAAATTGAAAGACAATGTCATGATATTCCTAATGACATGTTTTGCGACGTTTGCGAATCCCTAGGTGCGCGTTATCAGCGTTGTCTGGACAATAATGGTCATCAATTTGAACATTTGCAAACATGATTCTTAAATTACATTTGTCTCATGTATTTGAATCTATTTCTTTTCACTCTATGTTCATAAATAAAGGTTTTCTGGTCATTCTAAGAGTGAGTACATTTTTTTGAGACACCCTGTATTTCAAAGTAGCAGTTAGTAACAGTTATTCAAAAGTAACAGTTAAGCACATCTCTACAATCAGATGCTCGGAAAAGATTCAGAAGCAGCAACTTTGGGGACGTGGATGCTGCTCTGATATACTGGTTCAAACAGCATTACGGACGTCCGCAAATCAGGATCGACGGTGATGTCTTGCTTCGGAAAGCAGCATACTTTGCGAGTGTGTTGGAGTACGCAGCGCCGCCAAGCTCATCATGGATAAACCGATGGAAAAAACGATGGGGTATTGGCAAAATAATAAAGTCGGGAGAAGCCGGTGGTGTAGACATGGATGTGGTTGTGGCTTGGAGAACGGGTGAGCTGAAAAGAATTCTCCAGAAGTATGCCCCCAGCAACATCTACAACTGTGATGAAACGGGGCTATTTTGGCAGATGCTGCCGGAGAAGAGCCTTGGGTTTATTGGAGAAAAGCAGAGTGGTAGGAAACAAGCCAAAACTAGGATGACTTTATTGGTTGGGAGTAATATGGATGGTTCCGATATGATGCCGCTTCTTGCTATTGGAAAAAGCGCAAAGCCAAGAGCTTTCAAGGGTGTAAGAAACCTGCCAGTGCGGTACCTCAGCAACCGAAAAGCTTGGATGCGCTCTGACATCTTCGAAACTGAAATGCAGAAGTTTGATTGTCGCATGAAAAAGCAAGGGCGAAAAGTGTGTATGATCGTAGATAACTGTTCCGCGCACCCCCGTGTCGAACTGGAGAACACTGAACTAGTTTTTCTACCTCCGCATACTACGTCACATACACAGCCGATGGACTGTGGGATTATTAAGAATTTAAAATTCTTTTACCGACGAATTCTCGCGGATAAACAAGCGGCAGAAGCCAATATCGACTTTAAATGGGACATCCTAGATTTTTTGATCACCATAAAAGACAGTTGGAAGCAAGTCAAACGAGAGACAATCGTGAACTGTTGGAGGAAAGCAGGATTTGAGGTTCAGATGCCAACTGTTCAGCAGGAGAATGATGAGGTCGCTGGCGATCGTGATGATCCAACGGTTTCGATCCAAGCTGAAGATCAGTTGGGAAGGGGACTGGAAAAAGAAGTACAGATATTTCAGAACATTTGGGAACGCTTGGGAGATGTCCTTCGAATTGACCTACCGGATTTGAACGATTACTTGGCTATTGATGAGAACGATGTGGATGTTGTTGCTGAACTCACTGACCAGGAAATAGTCGCAGAAGTCACGGACATGAACAGACAGGATGTTGAGGAGGAAACAGAAGAAGCTGGAGCTGAAATCACTGAAATTACAATGCTACAGGCGCAGCAAGCGATAGACTGTTTGAAGAGATACATACCGTATTTTCCCGTGTATAAGAGACCCTTTTTTGTTCATAATTTTCACTTTAAAAATAGGGGGTCTCTTATACATGGGAGTAAGTCTTTTGATTACTAAAAAACTTTTTTCCTGAAAATTTTGCCTAAAAATTGAAGGGTCTCTTATACACGGGAAAATACGGTAATACAAAGTGGTGTACCAGAGGATGTTAGCAAGGAGTTCATAGCAGCTGCTGTGAAGGTGGACAAGCATCTGAGTATGACCAGGATGCAAAAAAGGAAGCAGAAAAAAATTACAGACTATTTCATTCAAGTGACTGTTGCGATATGGATACTGTACTGTTATAACATTCATGTGGGATGTAGTACTGTACTGTACTGTAACTGGCGAATTAAAATTTGACCAAATTGTTTATTGAGTTTTTGGTGTGTTTTCATCAATTTTCTTTGCGGGAAATGTGTAAAAAGCTTCAAAAGCATGTTGTGAGCGTTTAAAACTTGCATTCTTAGGGTATCGGATCAAACTTTGCGGCAGTCGGTTATAAGAGACTGATTAAGCTGGTCCCGGCGGATCTCTTATATCTGAAGTTGACTGTATTATATTAACATTTGCTTTTGTGAAATTCTTATATGCCAAATTGTTTTGTATTTTTTTGTAAGAATTGTATTATAAATTTGCTTATCCAAACTATTACCAGTCTTTCATGCTTTTTTTTACATTTTACAAGGTTCACAAACATGTTGATTAAAAAATTGCTTTGAAATGTTCAAGTTCATCTCTTGAAAAAAATATAATGATGAATTCTGATTTGCCAGTAACAATATCTTTAGTTTCAGTATCTACTCAGACTGAAGCACTAAATTGGCTTAACAAATTTCATCATCATCCTGTACTGTTGATTTTGAATGTGATGTTAGAATACCCTTTGAAATAGTGAGCACAGATTCAAATGTGGTATGTACACCACCATATCCTAGTGATAGCAACATCAGCAATGCATCATCAGTTGAATCAGGCAGTGATGTTGCACCACATAATTTAAGCAATGATCAGTCATATGAACCTTCTAGTGGTGGAACTGACAGTGAACACATTAGTGAAGGTGAGGATGTTCCTTCACATGCAGTCACACCACTTGAAGATGTAAAATTGCTTGTGTTTTAATCAAACTTGCTAAAGTTATTTACAAAGTGCCAAGCTGAACCATTCTGCACTGCTCGAAGTAATGCAAGCATAAGTACCATAAAAGGAACTTTAATTGCCGTAACATCCATTTGTGAAAATCATCATACAAACATTTGGTATTCACAACCTTTTGTAAACAGGATGCCTGTGGGTAATATGCTATTAGCTGCTTCCACCCTGTATTCTGGTAATACATATACAACGTTGCCTGAATTTGCAGCTGCTTAAATTTTCAAATATTTTCAAAATCGGAATTTTATAATATACAAAAAAAAATTCTTCTTCCATCTATTTGTCATATGTGGAAAAGTCATTAGAGACAACTTTTTGAAGGTAAACTAGTGATACTGTTAGTAATAACTTTTGATGACTCCTAATACATTCAATTTGAATAAGATAACTGAAGATGGCCTATGGTCAAAATCCATTTTAATCTATTTTATTAAAAGTGTAAAAACAAATATGCAACTGGATCTGATGTGATAATAGAAAACATTTGAATCTTTATTTTTTATTATAGTAATATGGTAAGCTGTTTCGTTCAATCATTACTTTTATAAACTGTTTAAAATATGTAAACAAAAAAAAAAAGTATCACATATATACTCGTATCACATATATACTCATACTTGATTTGCATGAATTTTTGTTATGGCAAAAAGTGTAGTTGTAATGATTATATATACGTATATGTTCTTTATTTTGACGTGCAGACTACAAAAAGGAAAAAGACTTGGTGGTATCTGGAGATGGTCAATGTGATTCACCAGGTTACTCTGCAACCTATGGAACATATACGGTAATGGTTGCAAAAAAAAAACAACATACTAGCTGTTAATGTCATCAAAGTCATTGAAGTTTCCAATAGCTACCAGATGGAAAATGAAGGGTTGTTGCATTGCCTTAGAGAAATGCAGGTAATGCAATGTTAGGAGCATGTTGCTATGACTTTGTAAAGCACATATAGAAACTTTAGCTAAATTTCTACACTTTAGAATGCAGGTATACATATATCTACACTAGCCACTGACCGACATCCTCAGATTTCCAAGACAATGCGGACTAAATATCCTCTTATTAAGCATCAGTTTGACATCTGGCATATGGCAAAATCTCTCAACAAATCACTGATTTTGGCATCAAAGCAAAAAGACTGTCAAGACTTAGATCTGTTGGAAATCTAATCTTGGATAAGATCTGTTGGAAATACTGTACTAAGGAGAGCTTGTTAAGTGGAGCGCAAATAGGGACACTATGAGTGTTTTGTCTTCTTTAGGTCCTGAATTTTTGTCAGCTTCCATATGAGAATTAGACTTGTGTGGTGAAGAGCTAGCCTTGCCTTCTGCCAAAACCTTAGGCTGTGTCTGGGATCCCAACTCAGATGAGTTGCGTATTGACTGTTCATTGAAGCCTCTTGGTAAGTATACACATAGAACCATGCACAGTCAATTAGGACAGAATTTTGATCCACAAGGATTTGGGTCCCTTTTCTTTATTAAAGCACGTTTGATCTTGCAGCAGTTGGCTATAGATAGATAAATATGATTGGGATACAAAAGTCCCAGATGAGATTGTTAAAGAGTGGGATGCATGGCTGCATTCACTTTCATTGCTGCAAGAGTTTTTTGCTTCCCCAATGGTTATTCTTAAATAGCAGTATCCCTTGCTCAATTGATGATGTGAAATATGAGTTGCATTGGTTTAGCAATGCATCAAATCAAGCTTTCTCTTCAGTAATATATGTACACAGACTAGTTAACAGCACACCTAGTTTAACCTTTATTTTTGGTAAATGTACAATTGTTCAGCAGCATCAGTCATCTTGGCCCATTGCAAGAAAAGAGTTAACAGCTGCCATAAACACCTCCAAGTTGATGTATCAAGCAAATGAGGCTTTGAAGCTGGATATTAGTAAGAGATACTTCTGGTGTGATTCTCAAACTGTGTTGTCTTGGATAAAGAATCCAGATTTACACTTAAATAAGTTCATCACCAGATAAATTGTCCACATCCTAATGCTGTCAAATAAATCAGACTGGAGATTTTGTCCAAAAAATGTAAATGCTGCTGATGTGGGGTCTTGCCCCAATCTAATCTTGAAAGAGTCACGTTCTCTTTGGCTAAATGGCCCACCATTTTTGGCTAAGTATGGTGAGCCAGAATTACCTGTCTCAGAGCTTGTGCCCATGCAAAAGATTGACGTAAAAAAGGATGAAGAACTGAAATGAATTGTGCAGGATAAGTTGGAAAGACTGATTGAGAGCTCATCATCATTATATGTATTGCAGAGGCGAGTGGCTTATCTTATCTTTCCTGTATTGTATTCAAAGCAAAATCCAAAAGAGTAAGTATGTTCCTCCAAAACTGGATGCTTCTTGCTTAACACATTAACCACCATAAGACAATTCATCAATTTCTCCTTGCCACCATACTTAAATTGTCCTATTGTTCTCAGTACGTTTGTGACAGCAAACAGGGAAGCACGTGGTTTACTTGCATGATAGTGGAGAAAGGTAAGATACTGTAAAAACCTTGAGACACATGTGGTTCATAAGGCAACATGTATACATTTTTTCTTTTTCTGACGCCAAATGCGTCACTGGTGGATCAAAGATAAAATAATCAAGAAAACACAATAACACTGCATAAAAACGTCATACAGATGGAGATAAAAAAAGAAACAAAGAGATAGAAGTAAGGTTTGGTCAGGTAACACAGAAAAGAAGCGAGAAGAACAGTTACAAAGATTTAACAAAAATTGCTTAATTTAAATTTGTATTAAGCAATTTTTGTTAAACCTTTATAACTGTTCTTTCTGTTTCTTTGTAACTGTTCTTTGTAACAAATTTAAATTAAGCAATTTTTGTTAAATCTTTGTAACTGTTCTTCCTGCTTCTTTTCTGTGTCACCTGACCAAACCTTACTTATATCTCTTTGTTTCTTTTTTATCTCCATCTGTATGATGTTTTTATGCAGTGTTATTGTGTTTTCTTGATTATTTTCAATCAGACCAGATTTTTTTATGGTCAGCACAGACTTAGCCAATCTATGTGTGTAACTGTTAGTGATTTCTCAGCAGTTCTTTGTTTTAGCAGATAATTTAGGTACCAGTATTATAATAATTTTTTATATTTTTATATTTTCGGTTTTTTAATAATGTATATATTTTTTTGAGGATTTTATATATTTTTTTCGTTTTTTTTGTTTCACAGATTCCACCTGATGAGCCGTTTTTGGCAAAACAGGCTGTTGTGGTTTTTAAATTTTATTCTGTTTTAGTGTACTTATTAATATATATACAGTTCTGGCCAAAATGGATGGGACAGGTCCTTGTCGAGTGTTATTCGTTTTACATGCTTTACAAGATACAAGGCTTTCTACCTATGTTGTGTTCGGACGTTTAGACAGTAACCTGGCTTTGTCCAAACTGTTTAATTCGCAATTTAGTACCTGTTTACATTGCTCCATGCCAAGTTCTCTATCTTGGGTCATGAGCAATTCATTTGTATCCAGTTCTCTATCTGGTAATATGTGTTTATCAGTATGGTAAAACCTTTGTATGTCGTCCCTTGTGGTAAACTGCACATGTAATTCGTACCATACTCCTGATGAGCCCTTAAGGCAAAACAGGGCCTTGTCGAGTGTTATTTGTTTTACATGCTTTACATGATACACGGCTTTCTACCTATGTTGTGTTGGGATGTTTAGACGGTAACCTGATTTTGTCCAATCTGATTTTCTAATATGTATATATATTAGGGTGATGCAAAAATGGTGACCATTTCAAAATTTGTGGGGCACCCCTTAATTTTGTTCATTTTTGTATAAAAACACCCTGTGTAATGTTTTTTTCAATTCTAATAATATTTAGAGTATGCTACCACAGGTCAAAGTTTGTAATTTTGTTCTTTTTTTTATTTTTCAGATTATTAAATATAAGTTACATAACCTAGTTATATTTACTAATCAGATACTGTAAAATAGCAATTTCATCACTGCCGCATAATTTTCACACTATCATTGAGTTAAAAGCTAGTCTCACTCTGTTTATACAGTAGAAGAACTGCTCTCCCAAACTTGTCCCCACCTCAACCCCCTGCTATAAGCCCCACAACAACTTGAGCCAATTGTAAGACAGAGCGTCATAGCTTCAGTACCCTCACAGCTGTCACAGAAGGAGGTTGTGCTTCTCTTTGTTCTAATAAACAGTAAGCAATCTTCATTTTAATACACAGTAAGCAATGGAGTCTCGCCATCCAACCAGAAGCATTACAGATATATGGCTAATTGGTCAGCCCATAGAAGCATTAAAAACTTCTGTTCTTCCATCTAAAAGAGAAGCAATGTCATTATTCATGAATTATAAAACAAATTGTAAGCAAACTGTTAGAGAGCTCTAACATCAACTGCTAAAGATGTGATGCAAGTCTGGGAACAAGCGCGAATTCCAACAAAACTGAAAAAACATGTAATTGAGAAATTGAATTCTATTTACAATGAATGGTTGAAATTAAAGAAAAATAAAGAAAATAAGAAAAAACAAAGTCAAAATTTGCTAAATAAACAAAAGAAATGGGATCATGACTTGGATAAATTATTTGATATTGCCCATGCTGATGCTCTGTACTTAATGGACAATGAAGAAGATAAAAAGTTTTTGATGTTGCAAAGGCAGCCTAAGCGTGAAGGAAAAATGGCTGGTGTGGATAAAAAATATGCACAACTTCAAAAAGCAGCAAGTGAAAATGAAAAGAAACTTGAGATTAAAAGAAAAAGACAAATGAGTGATTTTGAAAATACAGTTGAACTTACTGATAGTGGCTCATCATCAATTACTTCTGCAGAAAACTCCAGCCAGGATGAAGACGAAGAGTACACAATTGATCCTAGCAAACCATCAACATCTAGAATCTCTTCAGCAAGAAAAAAAGTCAAATTAATGGATGACAGGCTACTAGCTTCTCTTGATGTTGCTAAAGTCAGTGATAGAAGTGCTTCATTGATTATGATTTCCACTGTAAAAAATTTAGGTCATGATCCGGATGAATTTAATGTCAGTTATTCAAGCATCAGGCGTGCAAGGCAAAAATTTCGCAAAGATATTTCAGAAGCTCTAAAAGCTGAATTAAAAAATGATGTTCTCTTAACTATCCACTGGGATGGCAAACTATTGGAAGATATTTCGGGAGAAGAAGTTGTTGACAGGCTTCCAGTTTTAGTTTCAGGAAATGGAGTTGATCAGCTCCTTGGTGTACCAAAACTCAGCAGTGGCACTGGAGAAAACACTTCAACTGCTGTGTTTAAACTTGTTCTTGACTGTGGTCTATTAAATCAGGTAAAATGCATGTGTTTTGACACAACAGCTTCGAACACTGGCCGTAAAAATGGAGCTTGTGTTTCACTTGAGCACAAAATGGACAAAGATATGCTTTGGCTTGCCTGTCGTCATCATATTTTGGAGATAGTTTTAGAATCAGTTGTGTCCACCTCATTACCAGCTTCATCTGGACCAAATATACAAATATTTAAACGTTTTAAAGTAAATTGGGATAAACTGAATAAAGAATCCTTCCAGACAGCTGAGAATGACCAAACCATAGCCACCAAAATTGCCAAAATAAAAGATGATACAATAACATTTGCCAATAACCAGCTGAAAGAGCACCAACCCCGCGATGATTACAAGGAATTGCTTGAACTGAGTATAATATTTGTTGGAGGAATCCCATCTTCAGGAATACGCTTCAAAAAACCAGGAGCCTGTCATAGAGCCCGATGGATGGCAAAGATAATTTATTCTATGAAGATCTGGATGTTCAAACAGCAGTTCACTTTGACAAAGTCGGAAGAGAAAGGTCTGAGAGACATCTGTTGCTTTGCAGTTGAAGTTTATATTAGATCCTGGTATACAGCACCTGTTCCTCGTTATGCTCCTCGGCTTGACTTGCAACTATTAAAGACTTTAGTCAAATACAAAGAAAGCGAAGAAAAAATTGCAACAATTGCACTCAAAAAGTTCTCAAACCATCTCTGGTATCTTTCTGAAGAGCTTATAGCACTTGCTTTCTTTGATGAAGAGATCTCCATTGAGATGAAGAACAAAATGAGGGAAGCTCTGGAGAACCCTGCTGAGCAGAATAATATCAAACGAACCACTATTGACCATGCAGTAATTGAACAGAAGCAGCTTAATGATTTTGTGACTTCACACACTAAAGTCTTTTTTGAAATCCTTGGCTTCCCGTGCAGTTTCCTTGAATCAAACGCAGAAAATTGGGACTCTAATGATGAATATTTGAAAGCACGTGAAACTGTAATGAATATGAAAGTAACAAATGATTTAGCAGAAAGAGGAGTGAAGCTAATGGAAGAATATAACAAGATCCTCACAAATGATGAGCAACAAAAGCAGTACCTTTTGCAAATAGTGAAGAAGTTCAGATCTTCTCTACCGGACAAAAACAAGAAAACAATTATGTCACTGAAATAAATCGTCATGATGATACATGCTAGTGGTTATGATAGGCCTACTGGGGAGTTTCCACTTAAAAAAAAGCAACGCGCCCATGACTATACCTCATTAGGTGGTGTGGAAATTAGTCTCCAAAATGTAGCAAAAAAATGAAAATTTACTTTAATGTTAGAATTTTTAAAGGCTGGTAGCAACCTCTAAATATCAATTGATTGACCTCAAATTTTGTATGTAGTGTTTTTGAGGCAAACAGTATCAGATTAGAGGGTGCCCCATAAAAATTTCAAAAAATTTTCAAAACCCCCCCTTTTTGCATCACCCTAATATATATACAGTACTGGCCAAAATGGATGGGACACCATGATTTTTGCAGTTTTGGACCAATTTATTATTATAAATCGATTAATTGTTCTTTTGGCATACATGAGTGGCTATCACACATTGAAGCTCACATTTTATGCTTTGTTAATTTTCTTGTGAAGCATTATTTTTGTTGATTTAACAAAAACAATGATTTTTAGTACCGTATTTATTCGTGTATAAGTCGGAAAATTTTGTACCAAATATGTTCCAAAAACTTAAGGGGGCGACTTATATCAACGCCACCTAGACAACAAGGCCTTTCAGCGGTTGCGTGACGTCATCACATCTAGTTCATTTATCGTGCACGTGCGTGCAGCAGTTAGAGAGAAACAGTAACTATTTGGAAGATGTTTGTTGTTAGCTAATTTTAATAAAGTATCAGTTAATTGTCATTTGCAAATACATTGGCTAAGGTACATTTATAAACACCTTTAAATCTGTTTGTTTAACTGAAAATAAAATTAATTTATATTAAATATTTTTTTTAAATATTTGTCTTCAAGTGATTGATGATACTGTATTTATTGAAAACATTTTTGTTGAACAAATAAAAACGTTGTAAATAAATACAATATGTTTTGTTGAACAAATAAAAATAAACTTCTTGTCTTGTCTTAATATGAATCTGGTGTTATTCGAAACTTTACTAAGGAGATTTTATCTAATGACTGTTTTAACAGTTCAATTAAGTTGAAGAAGTTGTTGAGCATACAAGGTCTGTTCAAAAAGTATCCGACCTTTTTCCCTCTCGCCAATAAGGTATGAGCAAACTGCCCGTGCAAAGTGTGGCTGCACACACACACATTCACGCGTAATCGTGAAGCGTTTCAGGCCGATTCGTCATTCGTATCTCTCTGTGTAAAGCATTTAGTGCAGGCGTGTAGTACGTGTTCATCGGTTTTTTGATTTTCAGAAAATTTCATTTCAATGACAGAAAGCATCGAACAGAGGTATTGCATCAAGTTTTGTCAAAAACTTGGTGATACTCAAGTTGAAACAATTCGAAAGATTCAACAAGCTTTTGAAAATGAGGCCTTAAGCCCAACTCAGATAAAGCAATGGTTTAAACGCTTTAAAGATGGCCGTGCATCAGTGGAAAGTGATCCTCGCTCAGGAAGGCCATCCACAAGCCGAAACGAGGAGGCGATGGATCAGGTTCGTGAAAAAGTGTTGGAGGATCGTCGTTTAACAGTACGAGAGATTGCTGCAGAAATGGGAATAAGCACAGGCTCAGTTCATTCAATCCTAACTGAGGATTTGAACCTGCGGAGAGTGTCGGCTAAATTTGTCCCCAAGCTGCTGACGGAGCAACAGAAGGAACTCCGGAAGGAAATTTCGGAGGACATGCTGGATGTTGCAAATCATGACCCAGAATTTATCAAGACAATCATCACTGGTGATGAGACCTGGGTTTATGGTTATGACCCAGAAACCAAGTTTCAATCATCACAATGGAAGCATCCGGAATCACCACGCCCAAAAAAAGCTCGGCAAGTCCGCAGCAATGTGAAAGTTATGCTGACCTGTTTTTTTGATTCCCGTGGCATCGTGCATCATGAATACGCACCAGAAGGTCAAACAATCAACAAAGAGTACTACCTGGAGATTCTATGTCGCCTTCGTGATGCTGTGCGAAGAAAGCGGCCAAACATGTGGGCAGCAAAGAATTTTCAGCTTCACCACGACAATGCTCCTGCTCATTCTGCACATGTGGTCCAAGCTTTTCTAGCCAAAAACAGCATGCCACTTATTAGACAGGCTCCTTATTCTTCCGACTTAGCACCGTGTGATTTCTGGCTGTTCCCTAAGCTAAAAACAACTCTGAAAGGGAGGCGATTTCAGTCAAGAGAAGACATTATGAAAAAAGCGACGGAGGAGCTTCAGAGCATTCCGGGGGAGGAGTTTATGAAGTGTTTTGAGAAGTGGCAGAAGCGTTGGGATAAGTGTGTGAACCACCAAGGGGAATATTTTGAAGGAGATTGAATAAAACTTGCAAAATTTATTGTGTTGTGTGCTTTATACAAAAAAGTCGGATACTTTTTGAACAGACCTCGTATTTGACCTCCTGTAAAATAATTTTTGCTGAATATATCATTTGGTAGTACAAAGCTAACCATATATTTTAGACTATTTAACTTTTCTGATTTTATTGCAATTAAATGCTGTATCTGCTTTTAACTAAACATGTAATTTTTTCTAAACATTTATGACATGTGTATGCTTTGCTTTTCGATCAATGACTTCCATACAGTTTAGTAGATGAGAAGCTATGGGTTTAAGACTTTTTGCTTAGAAACATATTTTTTATCACAAGCCATGATAAATTTATGAGTATTATGGATAATTAATCAATCAATCTTTGCAATTTTGAGACAATTGGGCTTATATTTTCAAGTCAATCATATTTCAAAGCAAACAATCTTGGGTCTTTTAAAGAAGTCTCCGTAAGCAGTTTTATTTGCTGAAACTAATGCCAAATCCCCTTTTAGCACCAGGATGGAGTAAAGAAAAAACTAAGAGAGAAAGAAATAATAGTAACTGATCGGGCATCCAGGTTAGTTTGACAAACAAAAATCACTCACGGTGACTTCTTGAAGAGACTCCATTTTTCTGGATACAGTAGGGCATTAGTAATAGTAACACAAGTCATGTTTACTTTTCCTATTTTCCAGCTTTGTTTTAGCAAAGCTTTAAAGCTTCAGTGGTCTGAATGTAAATAAATGATATATGCAAACCAAAATGTATTTTTTGTATTTAGGATTTTTCTTGGTTGTGTTAAGCTTTAGTGTGTGTTTACAGTAAAAAAATCTTGATTGCTGATTTGCAGTTACAGAAGCATAAGTATTTTATTGAGAGTTAAATTGTGTTGTAAGAATTATAATGCTTTATATGTGCTGTGCGCCAAACTGTAAGGGGAATTATCATAATGGGCCAAAAGTTCATGTTTTTGGATTTCCAAGTGATGAAAATTTGAAAAGAAAATGGATAAATGCCATTCGACGGGAGAATTTCATTCCTTCTGGAACAAGTAAGGTGAGGATTTCAATTTGAAATTGCTTTCTTGTCTGTAAATATTATGAATTATCTTAAAATTTTGTTTGACAAAGAATTTATTTAATCAAAGAAAATCAACTAACATTACAAATACTATAGTTATTGCTCTTTTTTGGCTAAAATTGTGATGTTAAGTTTTTTTTTATATTTTTCAAATTGTTTGCACATAAATTGCTAGAATGCTATTTCTAGCATGTTTGTTTACTGCATATGTTTCAATTTTGAGATTTTAATATTGTCTGATATTTGATTTGAGTCAATGGCATTGTCGAGTAATTAGGGTAGCAAGATTGTGATCAGCATAGTCTTGATTCAATACCTATCCTTCCCATTGGGAAAGAAAATTTATAGCACTTTTTCCTGTTTGTTGGTCTTGGCAAGAAGTTATGAATTTCAGTCATATCTCTGGAAAAAAAACTAAGAAAACAAAATAAAAAAGTTAAGTCAGACAGCAATATCTTGTCATTCATTGCCAAAAGCAAATTGGGTTAATTGTTTGCCCAACATAATAGCACCTCTGTCACTTTCCTGTAATTCAGCAGGATAAACATAGAGATAAAATGAAATGAAATAATATTTGTTTTTGTTATTGACATATTTCTCAAATGTTTTCCCTTAGTTTTTGTTATACTCAATACTTAGCATAGTTTATGTCATTTGGTATTCTGTTTTGAAAAATTGTAATAGTCACTTGGTGCCAAACTTACACAAAACCTAGTGTTGTGTTACATATTTTAGTAGTGTATACAGTGTATAACATTGCACAGCAGCTAGTTGCATCCAGGATTCTTATAACTAACATGTTTTGTGATTAATTAGTGTGCTTGTAAAATCACTAATAAAATATCTGAGTATCTTATCACTAAGGATATAATTATAATAATATTTTTTATATTTTAAAATTGTCATATTCTAGCAATAACATTCAAATGTGCTTAATTACTCAAATTTTATTCTGAAACATAAGTATTTAATTATTTATTATATACATTTTTGTTTTCTTAGGTTTGTGAGCTACACTTCAAAGCTGATGAAATCCAAAATACATCATCTGTTTTTGATGTAAAAACAGGAAAGATTTTATCATATAGTATGAAAAAACCAAGACTTAAAGAAGGCTCAGTACCATCACAGTTTCCAAACTGCCCATCATATATGTCTGCTCCATCGACTTCATCAAGGCAGACCAGAAGTGAAAAGCAGGCAGTAAGGGAATCTAAAAATGTGGCAAAAGCGCTACAAGACAGTCAGCTTGAATATGAAAAACAACAAGCGACAGATGCCTGCTCTTCTCTAGCAGATATTAAAAAGAAATTTGATGCTTCCCAGCCATGGAAAACCCTGCATTATTCCAATTCTGTGACAGTATGTAACATCCAACATGCAAATGATACAGGACCCCAAATTAAAAGTGCTATTTGCATTGACAAAAATTTAATGCTGAATGTATTTGTAAACTTGGTGAAACTGAACAAAGTGGGTCAGTTTGTTTTCCCAATGAAAGTAAATTCCATTCATTTGATTGAACAAGTATGTGACACTTTAAATTTGTTAACAAACTCGTCGGATAATTCGAGAACTGAAAACAAGCACATATTAATTTTGAACTTGATTTTATCGCTGCTTATTCCCTTACAAGGGGATTCCTTTCAATTTCATTCTGTAATAATATTTATTTCTGAACAATTTCGGTTAATGACTTTAAAAGCGCTATCCTATTCTTACAACTTTTTAATTTTTTGCTCTATTTTGTATAATATATCACCAATCAGTTATAGATATCTCCGACATTCTGGAAATTTTATTTTGCCTTGTTACTCTACCATTCATAAGGTGATATTAACTACTTGTATGAGTCCCTTTAATGAACAAACGGATAGCTGTTTTTTGCAGTACATTAAACATAAGTTTAAAGAGCTTTCATTATCTAGCAAAACCATCATTCTTTTGATAGATGAAATTCATATAAAACCGTACTTTGATTCCAAGGCCGGAAGTATAGTTGGTTGTTCGTACAACAGTCAAAAACCAGCAACTTCTGCATTTGTCTTTATGATTCAAAGCATATTATCTGATTTTAAAGATGTTGTACATGTGGTACCTGTGCATAAATTGTCTGCCACCGATTTGCACGTCTTAATCAAAAAAACTGTAAAAGGTCTTGAAATTATTGGCTTTCATGTAATTTGTGTTGTCACTGACAACAATGCGATTAATGGTAAAGCTATGTCGTTTTTTTTAAATCCACCCAAATTGTCGATTGTGTACCCCCACCCTTGTGACATTGATAGGCCTTTATTTTTATGTTTGATTCGGTGCATATTTTAAAGTGTGTCAGAAATAATTGGTTAAATCAAAAATCTAATGACAAGTCAATAATTTATCCATTTTTCGAGTTTGATGATATAAAAACAGAAGGGCTCTCTGATAACATTGCGTCTTTCAATTCTTTAAAACAATTGCATGCTGTTGAAAATGGCTCACTTGTCAAGTTTGCATACAGACTTTCTCTAAAAGCCCTCAATCCAACTAGTATTGAACGTCAAAATGTGAAATTGGCATTGCAGGTAATCAACAATGGCGTAGCAGAAGCCTTGCTGCATCTGGGCGAGAAGTTCAATATTTTTGAATATTACCACACTAGCATGTTTATCAAAATATTTTGGACGTGGTGGCAGGTTGTTAACGTAAAAACACCATTAAAAAGTCAGCGGCTTAGGAATGTTTACCAACAACCCATAACTGCAATGACTTCGGATGCCAAGAAGTTTTTAATCTATTTTCTTCAATGGCTTGACAGATGGAAAATCACAGCAGCCAGTGGTAAATTGACTAGAGAAACTTTTACAGCGCTGTCTCATACTACTCATGCTTTGTTAGAAATATCCGACTACTGTTTGAATGAGCTCGGAGCTTCATACGTTTTATTGGGAAAATTTCAGACGGATGCCTTGGAATCCAGGTTTGGGCGATATCGTCAACTTTCCGGGGCAAAATATGATGTGTCGTTGCGCCAAGTATACGAATGTGAAAAAAAGCTACGGTTATTATCAGTGCTAAGACTCAAACTACACCATAAGGAAGTGGACATATCAACCTTTGACACCGATTGGTGTCAATTTCATGATGATTGCAACAGTATAAATACTGTATCTGTGACTTTAACAACAAATGACTTGTCTGCTGCTCAAGATTACATGCCTGTGATTACATATATAGCAGGATATTGTTGTTATACTGTTACGAAAAAGCTGAGTTGTTTGCATTGCAGAGAAAGAATTGTAAACTCGGAGGGCAATGTTGCCTTCAAAACGAACTTATTAAAAAAACATCTCGAGGTGGATTGCTGTATCCGGCTGTAGATGTTGTGCATATTGTCCTAATAAGTTATATAGTAATTAATAAAATTTGTGATACGGATGAGTTCAAAGGTTCTACTTGCCACAGAAACTATGCCATGAAGTGTATTTTATCCTCCTTGGAAGATGAAGAATTTTTGTTTCTGTACGAAGAGCAATGCATGAACGGCCATGAAAGAATAAAACTGACCAAAATGATCCTCTGGTCGTGCACAAATACTTTATTAAATAATTATTGCTTTAAAAGAAATGATTCTATACTTAATGACAAAATCGCTAAAAGAAGAAAATTAAAAACCTTAGTATAATTCTTTTATGACTCGTCTTTGTTCTTTTCTGCAATTTCATGTGTGATATAAAGCGAAATCATGCTTAAACTTGTTTTATACAAAAAAAGAAAACTTCCATTGAAATTGTTATTGTTACGAGGGTCAGTCAAAAAATAATGAGCCCAAGTCTCTCCTGGCCATATTTGTTGCAATAAAATCAAAAGTCACACATCAAAAGAAAGCCCAGGGATAGGAGATCTCAGTTCTACTTTTCAATGTAATCTCCGCACTTTTCAATTCCAACTGTCCATCGATGAACAAGGGACACTATGCCAGCCTTGTAAAAGTCAGCAGGCTGCATTTTTAACCAGTTTCTTACAGTGTGCTTGACTTCTTGATCACTAGTGAAGTGCTGCCCCCTAACTCCTTCTTTCAATGGTCCAAAAAGATGATAGTCAGATGGTGCCAGGTCGGGTGAGTATGGGGGATGGGTTACCGTCGTCCATCCAAAAGAAGCAATCACTTCACGAGTTTTGAGACTGGTATGGGGCTTGGCGTTATCGTGTTGCAGCAAGACCTTAGACATGTCCAGGTGAGGTCGTACTCTTCTCAGTTTCGCTTTCAGTTTGCATAAAGTGTCAATGTAAGCATCTGAGTTGATGGTAGTACCTTTAGGCATAAAATCTACCAATATCACTCCTTCAATGTCCCAAAACACAGTCGCCATAATTTTTCCAGCTGAACGTTGACTTTTGAATTTCTTGGCTCTTGGGGACGTGGGGTGACGCCATTTCATGGATGATCTTTTCGACAGAGGTTCATAGTGATGAACCCAGGTTTCATCTCCTGTCACTATACGGCTGAGAAAAGTTTTGTCACTTCTGTGACACTCAATAAGCTCCGAACAAGCTTCAAAACGGGCTTGCTTGTGAAAATCCAAAAGTTGCCTCGGAACCCATCTGGCGCAAACCTTTGCAAAGCCTAGCTCATTAACAATATTCACAGCACTTCCATGGCTAACTCCAACACGTTCAGCAATGTCATCAATAGTGATTCTGCGATCATCTCTAATCAATTTCTCAACCTTATCATTGTTTCCATGATTGACTGCAGAAGATGGTCTTCCACTTCTTGGTCTGTCCTGGAGGCTACTCAAACTTGGATCATCTTCTTCGTGTTTAATTCTGGATACCCACTTTTTCACAGTGCTGTAGGCTAATGAAGCATCTCCATAAACATTTACCAATCTTTCGAAAATTTGTTTTGGTGGCTCCCCTTCCGAAACAAGAAATTCAATCACAGCTCTCTGCTTCTGACGGACATCCAGTGATGACGTCATTTCCAAAACACAATACCAAAAGTGGACACGTTGAAACAATTTTTTTTTACAATTTATCTTTAAAGCAGTAAATTTACTAAACACCCTTAAAATTTCTAGAAAAAATATGAAGGTTAAAGCGGTTAAAGTTAACAGGGCTCATTACTTTTTGACTGACCCTCGTAGATAATATCCAAGTTTATGTTGATAATAAACAATAGATTAATTCAATTTCTACATTAATAATTCGAAGTAAAGTACGGTAACTTGCGTTATTCAGCAAAGCGCCACGCCAGCTGCAATGCGCGAGACAGCAAGCGCGAAGACAAACAATGAACTAGTTGTGATGACGTAACCCATGCATGGGCAACCTACGACCCACGGGCCAAATCCGGCCCGTCAAGGCTTCTCATCCAGCCCGCCAATAAATTTTCTAGGGCTGTAGGCCTATGTAATATATCGATATTCATTTATTTTATATAATGTGTGTTACGTTCTCAAAATCGCTTTATGTCAAAGGACATTTAACAACTACATCATGAGAGTGTAAAACGTATTTCATTACACGACAAGGCCCTGTTTCGCCCTTGTGGGGCTCATCAGGTGCAAGCAAAGTACGAGTTACAATATCAATACGTCAAGCAACACGGCACAACGGTTAGTAAATACAATAAAGTTCATGGTGTAAAAGCAAGTGGTTGTAGTGTTCATCTCACTCCACGGAGGTGAACTTCACAGCATGACCAGTTTGATTGATAGTCAGGAGGCGGGGAAAACTATTCCTGCGTTGCTTTGGTCATCTTCTTCGAGTCATAGTAGAGTGGTCTTAGTTCGGATTTATAACCAAGGTATCTAGTCACCAAGGTGGCCGATCGCACTATACTATTGAAGTGAGAAAACCAGTTGCTTTTATACACAATTGTTACATAACGTATTACGCAAAAATACACTTTTACACCATGAACTTTATTGTATTTACTAACCGTTGTGCCGTGTTGCTTGACGTATTGATATTGTAACTCGTACTTTGCTTGCACCTGATGAGCCCCACAAGGGCGAAACAGGGCCTTGTCGTGTAATGAAATACATTTTACACTCTCATGATGTAGTTGTTAAATGTCCTTTGACCTAGCCCAAATCCTCGTTCTTTTGATAAATCGCTTTATTTATGTGTTTTTAGGCCACTTTGGTTGTTATCATTAATTTGGCGTTAGTCTGGCTCAAATAGCCGAAGAAATGGCAGCTTTATAAAGGTTTAATCATTTTACAGTAACTTGGCAAAAAATGGCAACACTGATAATAGAATTGTCTAGTAATTTCTTAATAGAATGTTCGAGCATAATCAGACCTATGACGCAACAATCGTGTTTGTGAATGCTCAATTAATCGTAGTATATTGTAGAATAATCTAGTAACTATGTCCGACAAATATAAATACGCTCGCTTGGAAGCGAGCGGTATTCTAGTATTGATTTGGTAAAAGTGAAATTAGGTTGTTGACCGTGTAAATTTTAGTTTAGAACCGCAATTCTTGGCTGTCGTATCTGTTCCGGAGCTTAAGCTAGTGTTGAGCTTTAGCTACCTTCATTTTGTGTGCTTCAAGTGGCTGGAGCTTGTTTAATAAAGTTGTTGTATAAAAGTCATAGCGTGTTGGGCTAGACTTATACCTTCAGTTACTGGTTCCCAAGGTTAGGTCCAGCTGAAGAAGATTTTAGTTTGATAGGCAGCGAGGTTGTGTTGTCGGTGAACCTACATAACAGGCACCAAAGAAGTGTTAATTCTTACCAATCTAGAATCAAACGGTTTTTAAGGTACTTCGAAAGGAAGTAGGTAAACTTGTTACTTGCGATAGTGTGATCGCAACGAAATTTTCTAAACCATTTGGAGCGAATTCTCCAGTGTGCTGCTCCCAGCAGTACATACTTTGTCATACTAATTATATATTTTTTAGATGGTACTAAAGTGCGAAAATCATTGACTGTAATTAACCTTAAAATGGCGACTAATAAGAAGAGAAAAGTAGATACTGAATCTCGAATTTTTCAGGAAAAGTGGACAATTGATTATTTTTTCACTCAAATAAATGAAAAGCCAGTGTGCTTGCTATGTTCAGAGTCAGTTTCTGTTATGAAATAATATAATGTTAGGCGACATTACGTTACCAAGCATTCTGCTAAATATGACAGTTTTCAAGGTGAACGCAGGAAAGAAAAGGTTCAAAATATGATAAAGAATTTGAAACAACAACAATCAATTTTCACAAAGAAAAGTGATAATGCTGATAACCTTCTTCGTGCTAGTTACATTGTGAGTGAAAAAATTGCAAAACATTCGAAAAATTATTCTGATGGTGAATTTGTGAAGGACTGCTTGATAGTGGTAGCTGAATGTTTGTGCCCAGAAAAGAGGAAAGATTTTGATAATATTAGTTTGTCACAAAGAACAATAACAAGGCATATTGAAGAACTTGCCACAAACATAGAATCGACTTTAAAAGAGCTAGCCTCAAAGTTTGTATATTATTCATTGGCTATTGACGAAAGCACAGACATTACTAGTACAGCCCAGCTTGCAGTTTTTGTTTGTGGGATTGACCAAGAATTTAACATTACGGAAAAAATGCTTGGCCTTCAAGCAATGAAAGACACCACCACAGGAGATGATATTTTCAATGAAGTGAAAGCCTTAATGACAAAATTCAATCTCCAACTTCAAAACCTTCGTGGTTTTTCAACGGATGGGGCACCTGCAATGGTTGGTAGTAGAGGCGGTGTAAGTTCCCTCATTAAAAAAGAATTGGCATCTAATAATGTTGATATGCACGATTTTACTGCATTTCACTGCATAATTCACCAACAGAATTTGTGCACCAAATCAGTAAAATTTGACCATGTCATGAAAAAAGTTGTTTCTACTATCAATTTCATCAAATCTCAAGCATTAAATCATTGCCAGTTTCAACAATTTCTGGAGGATGTTGAGGCAGAATGTGGAGATCTGATTTATTACTGTGAGGTGCGATGGTTGAGCAAAGGAAAAATGTTAAAAAGGTTTTATGATCTCAGAGATGAAATTGCTACATTTATGGATATGAAAGGCAAAATCATTCCAGAATTAAGTGATGATAACTGGGTTCGGGATCTTGCTTTTCTTGTTGACTTGACAATGCATTTCAATGACTTGAACACAAAATTGCAAGGACAGGGCCAGTTTGTTCATCATCTGTACAGTCATGTGAAAACATTTCAAAGCAAACTTCAACTGTGGGAAAAACAGCTTAGAAATGATAACACATTTCATTTCCCGACATTGGCTGGCTGTGGCAAATCAAAATGTGCTCCTTATGCTGATGAGCTCATATCCATGAATGAAGAATTTGATCATAAATTTCAAGATTTTAGATCACAAGAGAGTAGTTTGCATATGTTTTTATCACCATTTGATGTGAATGTTGAACAGGCTCCAGAAGAATTCCAAATGGAATTGATTGAACTACAAGGAAATGATGATTTAAAGCAGGACATGAAAGATTATTCATTGCTTGAGTTTTATAAAAGGTTACCTGAAGAATCCTTCCCAAAGATTAAAGATTTAGCCCGAAAGAAAATGTCACTATTCGGGAGTACTTATATCTGCGAGCAACTGTTCACCAAAATGAAGCACACTAAGTCAAAAACTAGATCAAGACTGACAGATTGTCATCTTGAAAATAGTCTAAGAGTGGCCGCCTCCAGTATAGCACCAAAAATTGACACGTTGGTGAAAAAGCACCAAGCCCAGATTTCCCATTAGAAAGTAATTTAATTAAACATTGCTATTAGTTTTATAGCATATCTGACATATTAAGATTGACAATTCATTGGGTTCAATAAATTTTTCATTTTCATTATTACAATTATATGTCAATACAGAAATTACAGATAAAATATGGTGAAAATGCTGCCTATATCAATATAGGTATACATTTTTTATGGATATCCCTGTGCAAACAAAATTGAAAACACATTGCATGTAAAATAGCATTACATGAATACAATCCAAACCCACAAAAATATGTACCTAGCTTACACTTAAAATCACAATTACGGCTCCGGCCCTCAGTCAAGTTCCAAATGCACATTTTGGCCCCCAGTGACAAAAGGTTGCCCATGCATGACGTAACCGATTAATTCGAGCAAGCGCACAAGGCCTTGTTATCTAGGTGGCGTTGCTTATATACGAGGTTGTGTTAAAAGTTTTAAAACAGCGATGTAAGCCAGCGTAAACGCGCGCATGCACATACGCATGCGAGACAACAGCAGCATGCTGCACATACACATGCGAGCAGGCCTTGCGCATGAGATTTCGGAGAAATGCACGTGTGGCTTTACAATTAAAAAGCTGTTGGATAAGAAGCACGTGGTTTACAAGCGTCTGCAGTTCAAGAGTTACGTATGTTATTTGCAATGTCTTCAACAAAGAGAAAGCGTACATCGTACACTGCGCAGTTTAAGCTGCAAGTGATAAATTTTGCTGAAGAAAATAGCAATCCCGAGCAGCTGAAGTTCAATTTTCTGTCTCAGAAAAACTTGTAAGAGATTGACGCAAAGCTAAAGGAAGCTTAAGACGAAAAAAGCACGGCGGGGAAAAGTTGCAAAGTATCCAGAAATGGAAAAGAAACTTTTTGACTGGGTTTTTGATAAGAGAAGTAATGGCTACATTGTCACAATGTTGCAAATTCAATTGCAAGCATTAAAATTTAGCAATGACGCATTGTTCAAAGCTTCCAATGGCTGGGTACAAAGATTTATGAGGAGATACGGACTTGTCTTGCGACAAAAAACGAAGATTGCTCAAAAGCTCCCAGATGATTTAGAAGAAAAAATAACTTCTTTTCATAAATTTGTGCTCAATCTCAGGAAAGAATACCACTTTGAAATTGCCCAGATCGGCAATATGGATGAAACGCCGATGTGCTTTGACTTGCCTCCAAATCGGACAGTCGACAGCAAAGGTATGTAGCATAGACTTTTTATTACAGTTTATAGCCTCTAGCCTTCTAATTTTGCTTACCAGTACTTTACTTTTTAGGGAAGAAGACAATCTTAGTGAGGACAACTGGCCATGAACGAACACATTTTACTGTTGTCCTGGCCTGCATGGCAGATAGCACAAAGCTGAAGTTGAGGGTGAGAAGATGCCACCCGGTGTGTTAGTGCACTGTCATCCTAAAGGGTGGATGGATGAAGATGGTGTTGTGCTTTGGCTACAAAAACTATGGGACATGAGGCCTGGAGCTCTTCAGAAAAAACTATCATTACTTGTGTGGGACCAATTCCGAGCCCATAAGACGGAAAAAGTAAAAGAAAAGCTAAAAGCTTTAAAAACCACTCAAGCAATGATTCCTGGAGGCCTTACTTCTGTTCTGCAGCCTCTGGATGTGGTCATCAATAAACCATTCAAGGACAGGTTAAGACAAAAGTGGGTTGAATGGATGTCATCAGATGACAAGCCACTTACTAAAGGTGGAAATTTGAAAAAACCAGCTCTTGCACTTGTGACTTCCTGGGTCAAGAATGCTTGGTATGACCTCCCACAGGAAATGGTAAAAAAGAGCTTCCTGAAGACGGGCATTTCCAACAATTTGGATGGAAGTGAGGATGATTTCCTGTGGGATGATGGCCAAGATGAGAAAGAAGGTGACAATGAAGCAAGTGAACAGTACATTCTACCTTCATGGGACACTGATGAGGACTTGCCTCCAGAACAATGGGATGAATTGTTTGGTAACAGCGCAGAGAGTGACTTTGATGGGTATTACCGTAGATGTTGTGTTTGGTTTTAATAAATAAATGTGAAAAAAATTTTATACCATTTTTTGAGCCAAAAGTAGGGGGTGCGACTTATACACGCATGTGACTTATACACGAATAAATACGGTATTTTTTTATATTATTTCAGATAGTAAATTTTAAGTTATAATATCAATATCATTAATATTAAAGTATGACTGGTAAAAGAATTAAAGCGGAGGATCATGCACAAATTAAAGTATTGTGTGAAGAAGGGTAAAGCATTTGCCAAATTGCTACCAGGTTGAAATTAGCTCACACGTCAGTAGCAAGATCAGTCAACAACTTTAAGTCAACTGGAAGATATGGCTATGAAAAACCAAAGGGACATCCAAAATGCACCATTAAGCGTATAGATGATGCCATAATTTTGTCTGCTAAAAAATCACCCAGAAAAACATCCAAACCCATTCATGCTGCTTTACCGCAAGATACAGCTACTGCTAGTGCACTTTCCAGCAAAAGGACAATTCGCAGAAGGTTATTTTGTGCTAATTTAAAATCATACAAACCAGCCAAAAAACCGAAATTGTCTCCAAAAAACATTGCTGACAGATTAGCTTTTTGTAACGAATATCAAGCATGGACACCTGAGCAATGGAAACGGGTTATGTTTTCAGATGAATCTCAAATATCCCAGTTTTATGCTTTTTGCAGACACACTCAACGTCCTCCAAACAAAAGAAACTCACCTCGATACATCATTCCCACAGTAAAGAATGCTGCAAAAGTTATGGTATGGGGGCTATTTGTGCAAATGGAGGGTGTGGTTTGTGGTTCATGCCAGAAGGAACTTCCATCAATGGAGCAGTGTACTTAAATGTGTTGAAGGAAAAATTACCAAACTTTATGGAAATATATCGCTGTAGTCATTTCCAACATGATGGAGCTCCCTGCCACCGAACAAAAACTGTCCAGAAATGGCTTGCTGATAGCTGGATTCAGATTCTAGGACCTTGGCCAGGAAATTCTCCAGATCTCAATCCCATTGAGAACTGTTAGGTTATTTTGAAGCAGAAGGTTGCCGCATATAATCCTAGTTCACTTACCCATTTGAAACAAGTCATTAAAGAAACATGGGTCAAAGAAATCACACCAGAATATTGTGAAAAACTCTGTCTTTCAATGCCAAAACGTATTCAAGCTGTGTTAAACAATAATGGTTTACATACCAAATATTAAGTTGCAATGAGAAGTTGACAGATTGCAGCTACATTTTTCAATAAGTTTGTTTGATTAAACAGTGTGGTTTGTATACAAAAATTAAGAAAAATTTAAAGGTGTCCTGTCCATTCTGGCCAGTACTGTATATATATATAATAGAAATTTTTTCAAAATTTTTTTGGTCGGTGTTCATCAGAAAGTGCTCAATGACGTCAAGTCAGAGCAGTTAGATAATTAACTTATATATAGCAGTTAGATAACAGCTGCAAAACATCATTTAAACTTCAATACAATAACCATAACCAATATTTTAAAGACGGTAGAAAAATTAACTCCACCGAACTATCCAAAGCTGTTTGGAAATTAAAACAATCAGGACTATCACCAGAAATAAGATGGAAAATTGTACAACACACAACTCCATACCAATGTGGTTAAAAAACATGCAACTTATGCTTATCAGAAAAATTACAAATATTCCAGGCTGACCCAAATAAATTACTGAATAAACGCTCAGAGTTGATCTCAAAATGTCGACATTGAAATAAATTTAAATTATGAAGTTTTAATTACGCTGGCAGTTAATAAATATATTTGCAAACTCGGTTTACCTTATTTTTACATTGCACCTTTATCCACTTTCTTGATCAGCAAATAAAACAACCCATCTCTACACGACATGCTTATCAAACTAAAAATATTCTTAAATTATACCCTGTAAAAAAATTTACTATTTTAACTTTTAATTGGTACCCTAATAATTGTCATTTTTAAACGCATTTCTTTAGCATCTTTTTATCGTACTGTATTTCCAATATGCAGACTATTTAATCTAATTTTAACACATTTTTAATGCAAACTTTTTTAAATTTACCCATTATTTTCAAACAATAGAGCAAGCTACATAAAAAACACTTTTTCCTTTGGCAATAAAATTCATTTATCGATTAACATTACAACTGTAGTTTTTCTCTTGTTGTTTTACGCTTTTTTGCCGGAATTCAAGCACTTTGTTTAAACTGTATTTTTATTTATCTATTTTGTTTTTTCAGATTTTTAACTGCCCCCTGACGAGCCCAGGCAGGCGAAACAGTCTGTTGGGGCAAATAAAATTAATGTTAAATTAAAAAATTTTATGTCTGCATATATTTTTTTCTTTAGCAATGAAATGGATGCTAGTAGCTTTTATGGGTATGCAGAACCTCCATCAGATGATGATGATGATGATTACAGCAATGATGAAATTTCAAATTCCTCCCTAAGTGACTCTGATCCGAATTTCAATGAAGAAACTAGCAGCTCCAGCAAATCAGAAGATGATGGTACAGGAGATGACAGTATTTTGCCAGCAACGGATGATGATGGTGCAAAGGATGAAAATATATTGCCTTCAACATCTAATGAGACAGATATTCAACAACAATTATCTCAAGCAAATGGAAACCCTGTCTGGCAGGATACCGTTGCTCTCCCTAGAAACTTTCTATGTACAGCTAGAGAAGAGAAACATTACACTTTGCCATTCACTTCAGATGGAGAAGTTCTTCCACTTGATGTGTATAAATTATTTGTTATTGATGAGATTCTTGCTTTGATTGTAATTGAAACTAATAGATTTTATGATACTATGGCAGCAATGAAGCCTATTACTAGGCACTCTAAGATGAAAGTTTGGAAACCAGTAACCAAACAAGACATTGAAAAGTTCTCTGGTATCTTTATTCTCATGGGTCTGAATAAGCAGCCAACTTTTGAGAGCTACTGGAGTAGGAGCAAAATGTATGGAGTTGATCTTATAAAGACAACCAGGCTAGGAATAAATTTGAGCTGATCCTATGATTTATACACTTTACAGATAATAGTTGCTCAGATGGAAGTGATAGACTTTTCAAATTGCAACCACTGATTCAGCTTTTGTCAAGAAACTTTAAAAAATTCACACCTGGTAAGAAGGTTGTAATAGATGAAAGTATGGTTTTATTTAGAGGTCAAACAATATTACGGCAATATAATCCAAGTAAAAGTCACAAATATGGATTGAAAGTCTATAAATTGTGCTCAGTGGATGGATATACTTGGGAATTCATGATTTACAAAGGGAAAGGTGATAATGCTCCAGGAATAGAACATGCACAGTATATAACTAGGTCACTAATGGATGGACTTCTTAGCAAAGGAAGAACACTTTTTATAGACAATTTCTATTCTTCAATGCGATTGTCAAGGTACCTGTTAGGAAAATCAACTTATGTCTGTGGAACACTGAGAGTGAACAGAAAGTATGTTTCAAAGTCAGTTACATGCAAAAAACTGAAAAAAGGTGAAGTAGCAGCACAGCAGAATTCTGAAGGCATAAAAGTAATGAAGTGGAAGGATCAATGTGATGTTCTTATGCTAACAACAGTCCTTGAATATACCAAAAAATTAGTCAAAACTGGTAAAATAAAACATGGTATAGAGAAAAGCCGCAATGTATCTTGGATTATAATGCAGCCAAAAAAGGAGTGGACTACTCTGACCAGATGGCCTCATATTACTCACCACTCAGAAAAGTTAAGAAGTGGTACAAGAAAGCAGCTTTTGAGCTTCTTCTTGGAACAGCTGTAGTAAATTCACATATTCTCTTCAACAAGTTTCACACAAACAAAATGATTTCAATAAAGAAATTTAGAGAATCTGTAGTATTCTCACTTTTGACAGGTAAACCAACTGAAAATATAAAGATTGGAAAAGATTTTTCACCTATCAGGGGAAAAAGGTCACTTCATGTTTTAGTTGAGTTAGATGGAAAATGTAGAGATGTGAGAAAAAGATGCGCTATGAGTTACTAAGTAAAAATGAAGGAAGCCAAATTGCAGCACGCAAAGCAAGAAGAGTAAAGACAGTGTGTGGTCAATGTGAAGGCAAGCCTCATCTATGCCCATCATGCTTTGAAAGACTTCATTCAAACAAGTTCTAATGTTTCTTTGGTGTATGTAAAATGTAATATTTAACTATATACTGAAAAGTTCCAGATATGGAGCTTTTGCATAATTATTTTACATGAATGTGCTATCATGAAAAATGCCTATTATTTTTTCCATTATAATTAAAAAGAATTGCTTTTATTTTTTCACTTTGATAAAATTCAATTAATAAACTTTGATTTGCATGCAGACTATGGTATTTATAACCCTTTTTACTAATTTATTTAAACAAAAATGAAAAAAGTATAAAAAATCAAAATTGAACCACAGGTACATGTGGCATTTGTCTTGTTCACAAGGTACCACTGGTGGTTCATATGGTGGTTTATGTGTTAAGTAGGGCACTAGAAAAAATTGTGATCTTCGTCCAACAACGTGTCTATGGTAAGTTTATTGAATCCCTAAGTGAGAAATCTCCAGATGCCTTTGATGAAATTACCAAGTGCTTAGAAAAGAAAACAGCACCTGAAATTAGCAAAAGAGTAAGAGTTACGCTCTCTTGAAGAAGTTTCGACCATGCTTAGATGACAAAGGTGCATTGCGTATAGAAGGCCAGTTAAGTAGCTCTCCTGATATTGCATTTAATGTGAAACACCCACTCATTTTGCCATCTAGGCACAGTTTAACAAAGCTTGTCATCCTGTGGTATCATAATTTGAATTGTCACAGTGGAGTGCAACACACTTTGTTGTCAACTCGACAAAAACTTTGGATAGCTAATGGTAATGCGTCCGTGCAAAAATGCGTGAATGAGTGTGGTGTGTGTATGATTAAAAAGGCACAGCCTGGAAGGCAATTAATGTCAGATTTGCCACAGTCACTTATTACTGCAAACAAAAAGCCCTTTTTTTACTGTGGTCTGGACTATTTTGGCCCCATGACATTTGTAGAAGGTAGAAGCCACAGAAAGGCTGGAGCCTCTTATTTACTTGTATGTCATCAAGAGCTGTGCATGTTGAATTGGTGACTTCCCTGATTTTGAGTGAGTTTATACTAGCTTTTACCTGGTTTACAGACTTACAAGGGCCAGTAAGTACAATTTACTCTGATAATGGAACTACATTCAAAGCTGCAGCCAAAGTTCTGCAAAAATTGCTTGAGTCTACTGAAAAATTTCACTTCATAAAAAAGGTATCAACTGGGAATTTATTCCTCCTTACACCCCTGCTCAAGGCAGAGCATGGGAGGCTATGGTGAAGCAAATCAAACATGTGATTGCTAATATACTAGAAAAGTTACAACGCAGACCCAGCTTTGTAGAATTGCTGACATATGTGGGGAGTGCCACCAAGATTGTAAATGATCGACCTTTGACCCCTTTAAGTGATGACCATAGAGATTTCACAGCTATAACCCCTGCCTCGCTCTTAACTCCCTATTCAAACCCATATTGTGTGGTAGGGTCACCACAGGACAAAGACAATTTTAGGAGAGACTATTGCTTTAACCCCTTTGATTGACTACAGTCGCTTTCCCATTGTATACCATTGGTTGCCATAAGCGACTTTAGTCCACAAGTAGTAATAAAAAATTGGAGTCTCTGTACAACCACATACTCCTGACATCTATCCAAATATGAAAAAATTTTCGCGTTATCTCTCTTACCGCACGAGTTATGGCGTTTTGAATGTGCGTCTCTTTAAAGTTTAAATACCTCTGCTCCTGCATCAGTCATATGTCACATATCTCTTTTAATTTCTCGGAAGCGTTGCGTGAAAAAGAGGCGCAGACGTGTTTTGACTAAAAAGATCCTTGGGAAGGGGAAGGAAGTTTTTAACAGATTAATACCAAAGTGCTTGTTCATGCATTGCAGTTAGTGTCATGGTGTTACATGTGGGCAAAATGATAATAATTTAAGTTTTAGAGCATTAAATATTCAGTGCTATTCTTATGTTTTTTTTTGTGTTTGTTTATATTTGATAGGTTACAGGTGGTTGTGTTATTGTTCTCTATATTCTTGACACAAGTCATACAAAATATAGTGGCTCTTTATTCCAAAAAAACAATAAATAAAACAAGAGCAAAACAGTCGATGCCAGGACCGAAAAAAAAACGATTGTAAATAAAAAAATAAGTAGGTCTAATAAATATAGCTAGGTCTAATGATACTGTATTAATTTTATTTTATGTATGAGGTAACATTCCCATGAAGTGCGAAAAGCAGAGGCACTGAGCATGTGACCCACACCTGTAACCTGTAATTAACAGCTAGGATATTGTTTATGTTGCTTCAATAAATACGCCACCGTGAAATCCTATATAATATTATATTCTTTATTTTTTATTATTTAGATATTTATATCCTATATAATGACTAAGAGAAAGAGACCATTGGATGACAGTGAATTTTATGAGCTTTTGAATGCCTCAGATGATGATTTTAGTGACTATGAATTAGAATCTTCAGATCCAGAATATGATTCTTCAGATGGGCGGGAAGAGGAAGCTACTCATGCTCCCCAGATCAGCGAAGGACTAAGCTGGCAAACTATTGACCTTCAAGAAAGTGTACGCATAGGAAGTGTACCATCGTTTAGTGGCAAACATTGTGTTATTGGTTTTGATAATCTCAGTCCGTACGAATGTTTTGAAAAGTTTTTCCCCAGTGCAATTTATGATTTGGTGGCTGCAGAGACTAATAGATATGCGCAGGCGATTTTAGCCTCAATAGAATTGGCACCACGGTCAAGATATTGGCAATGGAAGGACTTATGTGCAAAAGATATTATGGCTCTTGTTGCTGTGGAGATGGGAATAAGACTAGTGCGAAAGCCCAGCTTATCATACTATTTTCAAAATTCGTTTTGGATGACGCAGACACCCGGATTTGGATCCCTTATGTCAAGAAATCAATACCAGCTGATGAGATCCTTCTTGCATTTTTCTAACAATGCTGATGACGACGGTAACAATAGACTTTTTAAAATTAGATAAGTTTTGGAGCTTGTCAAAAAGACGTACACATCTTGTTACCATCCGCATAAAAAACTCTCGGTTGATGAAACCGTGGTAAAGTTCAAGGGTCGGCTGTTTTTCAAACAATATCTGCCCTCTAAACCTTTGTCAAAATGGGGCGTAAAGGTGTTTTCCCCATGTGACTCAACAACTGGATTTTTGTTAAAATTTCGCGTTTACACGAGAAAAGTTATACCTGAGCGGGATATTGGTTTAGGTCACCGAATAACAAAGGAATTGCTTAAAGAATTTCAAAAGAAAGGTCATGTCATTTACATGGATAATTTTTATTCAAGCGTCCAATTGTTTGAAGACTTGATGCAGCAAGACACCAGGGCTTGTGGTACAGTGCGTCCTAACAGAAAAGGCTTGCGATATGAAACAAACAAAACTGAAGAAAGGTGACCTCCCAAAAATGTGGCTGACAGAAGATAAAGCACTGCTTGCCTGTACTTGGCAAGACACCAGCAAAGTCAACATGCTTTCAACAATTGGGGATTCCAGCGTCACTGATGTGACCATGAAGAAAAGAACGGGACTGACGGTAGTGCCAAAGCCATCCATACAAGTGCTTTACAATAAGCACATGGGTGGGGTGGATAAATTTTATCAACTGTGTGGGTCATACAACTTCAATCGGCAAAGCAAAAAGTGGTACCAAATTCTTTGGCACTTTGTTATTGAAGTGGCACTTGTCAACGGAAGAATTTGTTACAACGCAGCAAATTCAGGGGCCACCATAAGTCAAACAGCCTTTTGAGAAAGGGTGATTGATGGATTGTTGCAAGGCTATGAAAGAAAAAGATCATCAAAAGTGGGAAGACCATTCACAAGACCCCTTGAGGCTCGCTTGACAGAAAGGCATTTCCCAGGACAGTTTGCTGATAAGTCGCACAAGCCAAATTGCATTGTTTGCACTGTCCTGCCATCGGCCTGCACAAAAAAAGGAAAAGGACAATGCAAACGAAAGCAAACAACATATTACTGCCCTTCCTGCCCTAACGACCCACCCCTTTGCATTTTGCTGTGTTTTGAAGTTTTTCATACTTGCCAGGTCTACAAAAAAAAGTGCCAGTGCACATAAAGGGGTCAGCAAGAGGCAAGTGGTTTTACTTCAATTTTGCTTTTTTATTGTTCTTTGTCATTTTTATTGATTCCCAAGTGCAGTTATTTATTCTTGTATTTGTTTATTATAAATATATTCAGTTGTTCCAGTACAAACAATGTTTATATTTATAATTAAAACAAAAAATGTTATATCCATTATGAACTATGATCTGCTTTTACTTGATATTCTTGGAGAAATTAATTAAAAATTAATGTTTAGTATTGTTTTTGCTTTATTTCTAACTTATATTCAAAAAATATAATATCCAAGCTTTCCTAAAACTGGCATTTCAACTTGTTTATTGAAATTTTGATTTGTCATAAAAAAATTACACACACCCAGAAACAAAGAAAAAAAATATTTGGCAGTCAAAGGTTTAATATCTCTCTTAGTGACCAATTTTGGCGAAAATGGCTGGAGTTTTACCTGCCTTGGCAACAGGGGAGGAAGAAGTGGTTGAAAATGGCACAGAACCTAAGGCCAGGCCAATTGGTAATTTTAATCTCAATGGAAGATGTATCAAAATGAGGCAAATACCAACTTGGGAAGGTGCAGGAGGTCATTCTCCAGAGTAGAAATGGGAATCAAATTGTGTGTAGAGTTAAAGTTGCTACTACTAGTACAGATGAAAGCACTGGTGAGGTCAAAGTTGTTTATGTCTTGAGGGACCTTTCTTGCATTGCCCCTATAGACAGCCTCTCAGATTAGCTGATCTTCAACTCAGCAAGGTTGACAGAGGGGAGACCCTGCCATATTTTTACTTTGTTTTGTGTTGTTATTTTCTGTGTTGTGTTTATTTATTTGCTTTGCTCACTGGGTTTTGTATTTGAAAATAGACATTCCTGTTGATAGTAGAAAATATTAGCTGTTGCCTATGCTATTTTGGCCCTATTTACATGTAATGAATCTGAGATATTGCTGCTTAAATTGTAAAGGAAAGCTGTGTACTGTTTGTGCCCTAGTGATTCATAAATGCTGACTTGGAAACTGAATTTGTTGATTTGAAGCAGGACAATAAGTTGCAGTAAATGTAAACTGCTGATGTCACTGTTATTCACGTTTGTGCTGTATTCAAAGATATTGATTACAATTGGCTGTAGTGTTAAAGTTAGTGTATTTCATTTATTTATTGTGCTGTGTTTCTTTGCTGTTGATTGAGTATTGAGTTAAGTGAAGTTCTATTTGTACATTGAATTTAAGTATTTGTGTGATTTGTTAAGTTGCGATTTTTCGAAATTCATTTGTGTTTGAAATTTGACAACTGTGTGTCAAATTGGGGCCGCTTTGTTCCGTTCTTAAAAATCGCCCCATTATGTATATTTACAATCTCCTGAACAATCTCTTTAATTTTGCTTTGGTCCAGCTTAAATAGCCAAAGAAATAACGTTTCTATAAGCATTTAAATATTTTACATTTATTTACAAGAAAATGGCAACACTGCTTAACACTTTCGATGCGAAAAGACGATAATCTACATCATTGGTAGAAATGCGTTGCGCGCGAAAGGACGTAGATTGACGTCCAATTTTTTTTGACAATCTGTTGAGTGCGGGAATGAATGTTAGACTGTGTATCTGGACGTATTTAAACGCCTAATGTACTTGTGCGTGCGCTATACGTGCGCTATGCGTAGAAAGCGCATGATACTTTTCTCTTTGATGTAAGTGGTTGATTCAAAATTTCCCAAGAAAAGCAAAATAGGTGAAATTTACAGTTGTAAAACTTATCACGACTTGTATGAAAATTTCAACGTAGGAAAATTAACGTTTTAAGGTCGATCAAAAAGGAATGACTAAATTATGAATAAAATATAATATAACTTGACAAATAGTGATAATCTAGTAAGATTTAAACTATAGGAATACTTCATGTGTAAAAATTATTTTTAATTTAGGACAAACCATTTATTATAAACTTTTAACCTTGAAATGGATAGTTTTACTGCTGGCGATATTATTATGAATGCTGACTCTGATTTGAGCGGACTTGATGACAGTAGCTACGATGAATTAGATTTAATGGAAAGTGACGGTGATGCTGCTGCAGATGAAGTGTCTATTACTTTGCCAACTTTACTACCAGTTACAACATCTAGTCAACTCAGTGACAGCCATGATGATGATGATCTAGATATCTTAGATTTGGCTGATGATAACGTTATTTCAAATCAAGCTTCACCAGTTTTACAACCTGGACCATCTCAGTTGAGAGCAATGCGACAAAATTACATTTGGACAACTGCAAGCAGGCAGCCTCAAACTACTGTGTTTGTAGGAACGCAGGGCCCAACCAGTAAAGTAAATGTAAATGATGTGAATAGCCCCTATGATTATTTTAATCTCATGTTTGACGAAACGTTTTTGGAAAACATAGTAGCAGAAACAAACCGTTATGCCTCCCAATATTTGGCAAAAAATTTAGGAACACTCTCACCTAGGGCTAGAGCCAGAAGCTGGAAGCCAGTTACAAGAAACAAATTAGAGGTTTTTCTTGGATTAGTTTTGCTAACAGGTCTAATTGACAAAAAAGGCGTTTGGAATCTTATTGGTCAAAAAATCCTGTTATAGCTACTCCATTTTTCAATCAGACTATGAGTAGAGATCGATTCCAGTTACTAACGACTTTTTTACATTTTAACGACAATGAAAAAATGTCGAGTCACTGCAAAGATAAAATATATAAAATCAGACCAATTCTTGATTACTTGGTAAACAAGTGGCGTGAGTTATATGCACTTGGGGAGCATATTGCTATTGATGAAGGGATGCTAAAGTGGAGAGGAAGACTTTCGTTTCGCGTTTATAACAAAGACAAGCCAACAAAATATGGAATCAAATCGTACATTTTAGCAGATTCCCAATCAAGTTATTGTTGGAATATGGCCATCTATCACCATGAAAAAAAGACTATCAAGAAAACAGTCTGTGATTTATTAGCACCAAAATGCTTAGGCTTATGGCACTCTCTGTACATGGATAATTATTATAACAGTGTAGAATTAAGTGAGCAACTACTACAAGAAAAAGTTCATACTATTGGCACTCTTCGTAGCAACAGAGGAGAACCACTTGAAATTAGAAAGCCAAAAAAATTGAAAAAACATGATATTGTTGCCAAAGATAATGGGAAAGTTATGGTACTTTCTTGGAAAGACAAAAGACTTGTAAAATTTATAAGCACAAAGCATGATGCGTCCATGGTTACAATACAAAGAAGGAAGAAAGGTGGTCACGGTGAAATGGAACAAGTTAAAAAGCCTGCTTGTATATGCAACTACAACAAAAATATGTCTGGGGTTGATCACATCGATCAAATGATTTCCTATTATCCGTGCACCAGAAAAACATTAAAGTGGACAAGAAAGTTTTTTTTACCTGATGGAATTGACAGTTCACAATAGCCATGTATTATATAAAGCTGTGACCAAAAATGAAAAAATGAAGTTATATGATTTTCAAATGGACATTATTCAAAGACTTTGTCATGCAGACCCGTTTGTTCAGAATGATTGCACAGATTCTTATGAAAATGATCATCCACCATCTAAAGCGCCTCGGCATGACCCAATAAGTAGACTCAGCAGTGGATTTAAATCACATCACATCACTTCGTTTCCTTCATCCACTGCAAAAAAATATCCGCAAAGGAAATGCAGACTCTGTAAAAAAAATGGAGCTCGAAAGGATACAAGGTATTATTGCAAAGAATGTAATATTCCACTTTGCAAAGCACCCTGTTTTGGAGATTATCATTCAAAAAAAAATGTTTTCCGCCTAATTATTTAGAATTGTGCTTATGTTATTCAGCTTTTTTTTGAAATAAATCAGCGTTTTTTTGTGACTAATAGTTAAAAGTTTTATGAAAAGTAAACTCATCTACAAGATGAATGATAAAGCAGAATAGATCTGCAAATTTTTTGTAAATAGTCAGCAATAGCGAAACCTTTCTTTTGCTAATCGCGATGCGCTTTAAAAAGAGAAAAAATGTTGCCACACACGCATAACTTCTCAAAAACGAGTCGCGTCGAAAGTGTTAATTTTGTAATTCTTGAAAATTCCAGAATATTCACTTGACTTGTTATCCATTGTGACATGTGTGGCATAATAATGGTTATTTGTGATTGGCTTAAAGTTAGTGAGTTTCCAAACATTTGAGGAACTTATGACTGATTGATTATTATTCATTTTAGTAATTCGGTATTGAAAATTTGTTAGCTGTGTGAATTCATAGTTTTTGAACGCAAGCCTCTGGTTGCTTACGTTATTGTTGAAAAATTAAGCTAGTGAGCTTAACCTGCTGTTGATTTTATACTATTGTGGGCCCCTAAGTGGATTGGGGCATATTTTTTAACCCATTTATGCCTGGCGTCCTACATATAGGTCAGCTAACCACAAAAAGTTTTTTGTTGATTACAGATGATAGAAAGCTAAAAAACGAATTGTTGTTAATTGTAAATCATTCAGTACTCTTTCCCAAAACGAGTTTCAGTTGCAGATTAGACATTGCACGTAGAGGTTGTCATACAGGAGCGCTCAAATACTGTACATTCTTTAGTTTACCTGAAAAAGCATGGAGCCATCCAAAAGGTAAGTTATGCCAAATGTTAGAATAACTGTTTTATGTCATGAGGTGCATATTCTTATAGTATAATAGCCTGTTATTAGATAAGTATAGAGAAAATATCAAAATATTCAACACGTGAGGTGTGAGGAAATGCTAAACAACGGTGTCCTACATGTAGGTCGCTAGGCATTGAACGAACCTAGTTGACACAGACAGCTTTGTTCAGTACATCCATTTATAGCAAGAAACCTGCTGAATTTCTTTGCTTTATATTGCAATGTACATATTTTTTCATGTATATTGATACATAGATATACTATTTGATATCAGGGTTTAGTTGCAGAGGGCCAAACATAGGTACATTGTGTGGAATATTGTGTTGTCAGATATTAGGTTGCTATCTAAAATGTCTAACTCGCAATTTCAACACACTGCCGAAATTAGACTAATTCAGATATTAGTTCATAAACTCACGAGGTCTCTGTTTTGAAGTTATTCACTAGGAGATAAATTTTACAATGTTTCTCGAATTTCTATTTTTCAGTTCCTGTACGGTAGATAAATTCTATGGCCAGCCTGCGTCAAGATGGGCAAGGATTGCTGAGCTACTTGACCGAATCAACGATGGTGAAGAACCAGACAATATAAATTACATCGAGCCTCCTGACAATGCTACAGAAATACTCACTGATGAAGAATCTGGGGATGAAGAATCAGGAAATATGAATAACTTACCAGGAAGCATGCTTAGGGCTGCAGTAGTTGATTCAAACAGTTTTCCTGAGTCACACATTGAAAATGAGAACCAAGGACCACCTAAGAAAAGAACCAAGAAGCTACCTAAGCAAAGATGTTGGAAAAAGCATGATATTGAGTGTGGAATGCCAGAATGGATGCATGCAGATGTAGAACATCTCTATGGGGGCAGTCTCACACCAGTAGAATTTTTTCAACTGTTTTTTGATGATGATTTGTTTGACATTATTGTTCACGAAACCAACAGGTACGCATCTCAGAAAAATAGAGAGCTCAGAGTCACAAGAGAAGAGATGAAAGTAGTTTTTGGTGTCCTCCTGATCAGTGGCTATGTCTCATATCCGAGACGTAGACTGTTTTGGGAAACTGGATGTGATATGCGCCACGATATGGTGTCTTCTGCTATAAGAAGAGACAGATTTGAATCAATTTTCACAAATCTGCATTTTGCGGATAATCATACGCTGTCACAGTCTGACAAGCTAGCTAAGCTCCATCCTCTCCTACTGAAATTGAATGAAAATTTCATGAAGCACGCTCCTGTTGAAGAAGTATACAGTTTTGACGAGTCTATGAGTGAATACTTTGGCAAGCATGGCTGTAAACAATTCATCAGGGGCAAGCCCATCCAATTCGGATATAAACTATGGAGTGGAACAACCGTGAGTGGTTATCTTGCATGGTTTGAAATACTGTATATCAAGGACAGTCTGAAGAAGCTGATGGAGAAATAGGTAATGATCTTGGAATAGGAGGCAACTTAGTGGTCAAATTTGGAAAGGCACTGCAGAAGAAGAAACTTCTTCCACATCACCTGGTATTTGACAATTTCTTCACTAGTGTGAGGCTTTTGTCAGCCTTGAAAGATATGGGGCTGAAAGGAACAGGCACAGTCAGAGAAAATAGAACCGACAAGTGTCCTCTCATTGATGTCAAAGAGATGAAGAAAAAACCACGAGGCTTCCATGATTTCAGAGTTGACAAAAAAGATAATATCATAGTCTGTCAATGGAATGACAACAGTGTGGTATCTCTATGTTCAAATGCTGTTGGAATTCACCCCCAAACCCAGACGACCCACTTTTCAAGGCAGACAAGGCAACGGATCCAAGTAGAGCAGCCAGCAATCGTAAAATTCTACAACAAGTCAATGGGTGGTGTAGATAGAATGGATGAGAACATATCAAAGTACAGAGTGGCAATAAGAGGTAAAAAATGGTACTCGTCCATTGTGTCATATCTCATCGATGTTTCCATGAACAATGCATGGCTTCTGCATAGAAGGAATAAAGATGCCAAGAAGCTCGATCTGCTAGCGTTTCATAGATGAGTTGTGTCTTATTATCTTGAACACTACGCAAGACCTCCACAGCCAGGTTGCAAAGGCCATCCTTCTGCTATAGAAACAGAGCTACAGTTCGACAAGGTCAATCATTGGGTCATTCCTCAAGACAAGCAGACGGGCTGTGTGCACTGTCACCAGAAGACTACAACCAGGTGTGAAAAGTGTGATAAAGGATTACACGTCAAGTGCTTCAAAAACTTCCACACAAAGTAGATGTGTAGTAGAGTTTTTCTGTTGTAAAGCTTGATCAATTTTGTGCCATTTTTGTTCCGTATTGCCTGGCGTCCTATATGTAGGACACCTTATATTTTTTTATTTCCAACTGATTTTCTTGAATAAACTGTATAAATGTTCTAATTGTGTCTCAATGAAGCCATTTTATCAGTTTTTCCATTGTACAAGCAATTATTCTAACCTTCGGCATAAATGGGTTAATAAAGAAGTTATTGTGGTAGTCTGAGTTGTGGTTTAGCTAGACTATATTTTTGCTGTTACTAGTTCCTAGGGCAGATCCAGTAAGAAGACTTAAGAATTTATCTTGTGGTAAGCAGCCAAAGTTGTGTTGTTGGTGAGAGCCTTCTTAGCAGGCACCAAAAGTTTAGAAGATTAAACAACTTACTGAATTACTGAATCAATTTCTACAAAATTTTCAAAAACTAATTCTGTGGAAGTAACAACGGGTTATTTTCATCTTGTAAAGCATTTGCCCAGCTCTACAATTTCACTTCTTGTAAAAAGCAAGGGAGAAAGAGTGAAAAAAAATGAGAGAGAGAGAGAGAGAGTGTACAAAAAGCAAGTTGAAAACAAGATAATTCAAAAATTAAAAGAGTTTTAAACAGTGAGGGCGAATTCTTAACTTGCTCCAGCAAATCAGGGTGGCATTGGTCAAATACCCCACCACCCACATCTTATACAAGAGGCAGCAACATATTTACTGGAAGTAACTGGGGTGTTCAGATAAGCCCACAAAACAAAGTAAAATGCTTCAATTCATTCTTTTCACCAGCTGTGTTCACTACATTTTGAAGTATACAATGCTGCTGCTCATTATGCAAGAAAGTGCAATGGGATCTTATAGATACCTAGAATTGAAGGCTTTCTTTGGTATCTTATACTTGCTTGGCGTGAGTAAAGACAATCATGAAAGCATCAGAAACTTGGAGTGATGGCCCAATAGCAAGACCTGTTTTCAAAGCAACTATGTCTGTGAATAGGTTTGAAAGTATTTATTGCTATCTGAGATTTGATTTAATGGATACATGAGAAGAGCTCTAGACAAGTTTGCACCTTTTAGAGAAGATTGGAACTTTTTTGAGAGTAAATGCAGAGAAAACTACCATCAGCAGAAGTTTGCATCAACAAACAACTCCATTTTGTGGTCATTGCCCATTTCAACAATACTTGCCCTCCAAACTGGATAAGTATGGCATGAAATTGTTCCTGCTTGTAGACTGCAACACTGGTTATGTCTATACAGGCCAACCATATGTTGGAAGGTTGGAAACAAAATCACATGAAGCTTGGCTGCAAAAATAATTAAATTGCTTGCAGAAACCTTGTCCATACTGAATGCAACATTATTGTTGGATTACTGATTGCAACATACTTATGTTGGAACTTTGGGAAAAAACAAGTCTGACATTCCTGCAGAGTTCCAAACTAACAAAACATGACCAATTTGAGCAACTTTGTTTGGCTTTGATAAAAATACAACACTGGTGTCATTTGTTCCCAATAAGTCAAAAAGTGTTTTGCTTGTTTCCACAATGCACCACGATGACATGATTGACGATCAAACTGGCAAGCCTGACATCATTTTGTATTATAATCAAAGGAAGCAGTGGATACAGTGGATCAGATGTGTCACACCTACAAAGTGCAAAGACTAAAAGATGGCCTTTGGCATATTTCATGAATCTGTTAAATCTTGGTGGACTGAACTCCTACATAACCTACATTACTCGGAATCCACAATGGTGCCAAAAATTATCTCACAAACAAAGGCAGTTCTTAGAAGATCTGGGTTTAGACTTGGTGAAGCCAATGCTGGAAAGAAAAGCAATGTCTTTTGTTGACCTTACTAAGCCAATGCAAGCCATGTCTGTTTGTGGCATCACACCAGCAGCTTCTGTTGATTACAGCCAAGATGAGCAAGGTCCAACAAAATCAAAAAGAGATGCTACAGATGCACTATGGATCAAAAGTCTGCTCGGATCTGCACAAAGTGCAAAAAAACTGTTTGTGCCCACCATTCTACCAAGACTGAAGAAATCAAATGCCAACCTCCATGTCAGCTACAGGAATTCTGTGTTTTTTCAGGAAACCTGCTCCATCTGCAAGAAATGCAAAAAACTGTTTGTGCCCTGTTTGAACAAAAATTGACTTTTCATATTGACTTTCATGTCAGCTATGAAAAATCTTTTGTTTCCTAATAATTTTTTTCGTTAAAAGTGTTGTGTTTTTATGTAAAACTGATTGGGTCCCCAAGGACCCATTTCATGCAAAAATGTTTGCAAAATATTATGCATTTGAGGGTTAACAACAAAAACTAGAAACAGAAATAAGTTTGGACCACAGCGTGTCGAAAAATATTTTGCAAACTAAAAAAATTCAATATTTTAAAAGCTGGGCATAGGTAAAGAATACGGACCCCCCTTGTAAAAATAATTTAAAATAACAAAAATAAAATAGGGTTAGGGTTAGCTAACCCTAACCCTAACCCTAACCTTTGACTCGCTTTATTCTTCAATTTTATTTTTGTTATTTTAAATTATTTTTACAAGGGGGGTCCATATTCTTTACCTACGCCTAAAAGCTGCTTTAAAAGTTTCAACATTTGCTTAAACCGAAGATTCAAGCATTCTGTTTGGCAGCAAGCACTGCTTGGATTTGATCATAGTCTGTGATTGCTAATTTGCAGTGTCATCCACTCTGTCCTTGCAGTTCAGGTGGATTAATTATAAATATTACATCATTTAATGGGATCCAACACTCATTTTTTAGAATCTGTGGCCATGTTAAAACCAAATTATTTCATCACATAAATTTGATATAGACATCTTTGTTTTCATTTGAACTTTTAGTTATTACACCAATGTACCAATCTTAATCATAAATGCAACATATTTTTCAGGACATAAATCATTTTCAATGAGCTGCAAGTGTGGTACAACTGATTTGGTGGTATTATTATAAAACTTTACTAGAACTCCTTCATCATCTAATGATAGCCTTTTTATTACCAATTTTGATTTAGATAATGGAATGAAGCAGTGATGAGATCTTGTGCCAGAAATTGTTGAACAGTTCAAATATCTTTGTTCCAGTTGACAAGTTTTGGCATTTTTTGAAACTCTTTTACTGTTGTGCTTAGTTGTTATTAATGTTTTGTGTGCCATTGTTCATATGGGCTCTAAACCTGAAGTAAATTAATGAATAAAACAAGTGTAACAATCATTTTGTGATTCATTTGTTGTAAAATCAAAGCATTTTATGACAATACAAAAATTGAGGCGGGGTTGTAACTTTTTTTTGCCACATGGCGGTGGCAGTGCATTCAGTGCCATGTGGCAGTGAGAGCAGCACATGGCAGTGGCATGTGACGGCGCCACATGGCAATTGGCAGAGCCTAGTGTCATGCGGCAGTGAGAACAGCACATGGCACATGGCAATGTCATTGTCTTCACTATTTTGGAAGCAGTATGTGGCAAGTAAGAATTGTGATTTTTCATAGGTGATTATTTATTGAAAGGAATAATATAAAAAATATTATGTTGCATTATTTTAAGCTTTTGCTTATACAAGTATTATTTTAGGAAAAATACTAATTTAAAAAACTTAAAATTTTTTGTGGTGTAAAAACTGAAAAAGATTAATTTTCAAATTGGTTTATCGGTAAGTTTTGTAGAAAAGTGTTTATATATTTAGTAGAAACTCCACTTAGTATTTTTACCTTTATGTTTTTGGTTGTCTAATTTTATTATGTTTTAATGGTATTATATACATATTTTTATGATGTTTTAATGGTATTATATACATATTTATTGTAAACCACTATTCGGTTTGCAATTAATCGGTTTAAAAGACTATTTTTTTTATATTTAGTACATCTAAGTTTGTTTTCTTTTAAGAAGTGCAGAAGTTGGCCAGTGTGATAAATAATAAGTCATTATGTAGCTTATGCCAATAGTTGTCAACCTTTTTGAGATTATGGCACACCACCAAACTAAAATATATTGGTGTCATATATGCCATGATAAAATTAAAAACACTAAATGTTATATCAAGATCTTTGTGCTTGTTTGTTTTAAAGATCCATTTTTCATTTTTTATTTTATTAAGCTACGGTACGAACATCATGTGAAATCAAAAGAAACATTTGGAAATATTTTTGTTCATTTCTAAAAATCTGATGAGAACTAGGCTTTTTATTCTTGTGAAGTTCTAAAAAAGTTTTTATAATTGTTAAAAATGTAAATAAATTATATAAATAAAAAAGAAGTATATACAAAACTAAGGTATAAATGTCGAGTAGCTTAAAAACACTTATTTTATCTCTATATGTATCCTCTTGACTTGCAAAAAAGCAATGGAGGTGCTAATACATAAAGTAAGCAGTTACTCTGACCTGCTTCTAGAGATGCCAAGATACTGCTGTTCACTTTTAATTTAATCAAAATATGACTCTAATTTATGAACTGCTTGCCAAGACCACCAAGCAGGGGAAAGTGCTGTAAAGTGTCTTTCCCAAAGACACTACAGAATGACACAAGAGGGTTTTGAATCAAGACCATGTTGATCATAAGCATGGTGCTTTAACCATTTGATCGCACTACTGACCACTTGCAAATTGTTACAGTATCATCCTGCAGCACAGTGGCTGAGAAACACTGCTGTAAGTCTTTTCCAAAGCTTTTTTAAATACCAAAATGTTTTATGAAATTAATCAAACATTGCAAGGTAAATTTGGCTTAGGTTTCAAAAAAAATTGTATTCATAATGGTCATCCATATGATCATATAAAGTTGTTGTTAGAAGATTTTGCAATTTTGTTAATTGTGAAAAGCCTTTATTACCAGGTGTGGGTTAAGGTACAATAAAGCCAACCTTCTTGGTTTTTTTATAAAATGTAAATAATCTCAGTTGCTACATTTTAAAAATAGATATAATTTTAAAATGCATAAAAAGTTGCAGTCATCTTTAAAATTATTTGGATTAGATTAGTTTGAGTAAACATACAAATGTCATGTAGATTTGCATTAATAAGAAATAATAAAACATGGCCAATAAAACTCAAAAATTTTATTTTAGGTTATAGTGTTTGAATATTGTTTAAGATTCCCATAATTTTACTTTTTACAAAGTATTTCTTTGTTTAAACTATTGAATTTTATAAATGTTTTATGTTTTTTTAAAGGTCCCAAAGGATTTAAACATTATGTCTGCATGTCCACATTCAATTTATTTATTTTGTGAATTAATTAATAAAGATGGTTATTTTACTGCCATTGAAGACAATTATAATGATATGAAATAGTATGAAATTGTGTGTGTATTGGTCATGTTTTTGTGTTTGTCTTGCAATTTGAGAATTTTTGACGTTCAATATTTACAAGGTTTTCTCAGGAAAATTTAAACACTTAAAACTGGAGATAGAATTAGAACCTGGCCTGTGGACCAAATAAATGTTTTTAAAGCTAGATAATGGTTAAAAATTACGTCGATAATTATGTACAAAAATGATTATGTACACTGTTCAGTTAGCTAGCTACTGTATAAGTGTATTTTTTTGTTTATTCAGAATACCAAGACGACCCATGTAATTCCTTCCACTGTAGCAACTGCTTGGTATTACGTGCACAATGATCTTTGTCAAAAAACCGTGGTACGTGAATAGATCAAGTAGTTTACATTAATTTAGATTAAAGTGCCTCGCTATATATAGGCTCGGCGAATCGGAAAAGTCCCTTTTGTGACTGCTTTGCACGTTGACGGAAATCATTGGATTTTGCTGGTACGTAATGCATTTAATTAATTTATGTTAATAGCTGCTAAATGTCTGTAAAAACCGTTGCAATTGTCCAGGCAAAACAAACTGATCACTGCTATTTGTACGACCCTTATGGAAGAGAAGACAAATACAGAAAACGCGTTGAAGACGGATTGCGGTAGGATTTTAAGTTTATTCAGGTTGATACGCAATGAAGATTGTATAAGTAAACCATGTTTTAGGTTGTTTGGGGAAACGTACAACTGCAATCTGCTGGGAAAAATGGATTCTGTGTACGTGCGCATTCATCCTAATCAAAAGGATGGAAGTAGCTGTGGACCATTGGTTTTAATTGTACGTTGTTAATTTTCGTATATGTAAGACTACTCTGTTGCTAGACTATGTAAAACTACTCAAAAAAGTGCTACTATCGTGCTTACAGCCTAGGTTCTTAAACTGAAGGCGTGAAAGATTCATAGGGGGCGCGAGCAACTGGCTACAAACTCAGTCTTACCCGAATCTGCCGACCAAGTTTTCAAAATTTGGGCAAAATCATTATTTTTCGGACAGTGACAAGAAAATATTTGGGAAAAACCAGAATTTTTCAGACTGCGAGATTAAAAATTTGGGGAAAATTAGAAATTTTCGGCTGCGACACAGACCAACTGCAATTATAGGTGAAGTCTTTTTTTTAGAGAACAGTATAATTTTGGACAGTAGTCGAGAAATCTAAGACTGAGTCAAACTGAGGACTTTTTTTTTGTCTTTATCCTAAGAATTTCATGCTTTTTATAAGGTTCTGTTGCTATCATAAAAGGGGGCGCGGTCTCAAAAAGTTTAAGAACCTCTGTGCTAGAGTCAAGTATGCAAAAATAGTTGCTGCTATAGACGTACATACAGTAATTTTTGAATTGTTTGCTATCTAGATTCATCTGCGTTTCTTTTATGCGACGTTTGACATGGATTCACAAAAAAATATGTTGATTAATTCATCTAATTTACCTACTGTCATTCTTAATTGTATCTAAAATTTTTATTGTTTTGAAGGAAGCCCAAAATTTTTTTTTTGGATTTGGCGATACCAAAACGGATAGCGAAGCATGTCGTCAACACAGAATTGTCATTGGAAATATTTTGCTTCATGCAACAGGTCATAACATATATGTGTTAAAATTAGCTCACGTATAGAGTTAAGGGCTCGTTTCCACTATGATCGTTGGTGGGAGTATTTCTTTTTTTTTGCTTTTTTTAGCGCTTAAACGCAAAGAGAAGTACAAAAATCAGTAAAACAAACCAAAAATATTCTCTCCAACACTTCAATTGGAAACGAGCACTAGATCAGTAAATAAGGTGCATGTAAAACCATAACGCATGACTGACTGCAATGAGTGGCAGTTGCCATGTTATGTACAATGTGATAAAAAAAATCTTATCAAATAAAACGTTGTGGACTGCGTTTTCAAGCAATGTGCAAGGTTGATTGTAGTAGTATAACTTAAAGTTACTTGGTTTTTTGACAGAAATCAAAGTTTTGTCCATTTGTTAAGCAATATTAAACTGTTTTGGTTATTGACATTTTTGTAAACGTAGCACTACCATTCGTTTTAAAATTAGTTTTTTTTACTTTTCGAGCTTCTACGAGGGTAAATCAAAAATTATCCGGACTTTTATTTTTATGGATTATTTTAAAAACACAAAACACGAAAACGATTTATCATTTTTCTACATAATCTCCACCCATTTCGATGCACTTGTTCCAGCAGTCTACAAGCTTATAAATGCCATCTGAGAAGAAAGTTTTTGGCTGGTCACACAACCATTGATGCACCGCTTTTTGCACTGATTCATCAGAAGAAAATTTACGACCCCGTAATGCATCTTTGAGTGGGGCAAAAAGATGATAGTCGGAAGGAGCAAGATCTGGACTGTATGCAGGATGCTCCAGCACTTCAAAACCTAGTTTGTTAATGGTTTCAATGGTTGCTTTGGCAACATGTGGGCGTGCATTGTCATGCTGCAGCAAAACCTTCTTTGACAGTAATCCTCGGCGTTTGGTGCGAATTGCAGGCTTCAGGCGGTTGGCTAGCAAATCACAATAACTTGCACTGTTGATTGTACTCCCTTTTTCCAGAAAATCCTCCAAAATAGGCCCTTTTGAATCCCAAAAAATGGTTAGCATAACCTTTCCTGCAGAAAGTTGACTCTTGAATTTTTTCTTTATTGGGGAGGACGGATGTTTCCACTCCAAGCTTTGCCTCTTGGTTTCAGGACTGTAGTGATGCACCCATGATTCATCTCCAGTGACTATTCGACTCAAAAATGTCCCCGATGAACCTTCTGACCACAAAAATCGGACCACAGCACGTTGTTCTTCTCTGGTGCATTGTGCAAGTGGAGCGTCCATTTTTATCAACAGAAAATAACATGTGTTAAAACTGAACGAACAATTAGATTAGCAGATCGTGATCACGTGACACAGTAGACAACACGTGCAAAAAAAATTTTGAAAAAGCTAAAGCAAGAGTGCGCTATAGAGCAATTCCGGATAATTTTTGATTTACCCTCGTATGTAACATTGTAATGCAATATCTGGCTTTTTATTGTTTGATTTATATCAATCGGCCCCAAAGCGTCAGTAGATACACAGTTTTTGCAACTAAATTGTTTCATGTTAATTTGTTTTATTTTAGATGTCACTGCACTGGAATGGTACTGTGTTGTATGCAACAAAACTAAGAGTAATGGAAAGAAAATTAAATGGGTATGGAAATAAAGTTGTTCATTTTTATATTGTGTTTGCGTATAACTTTAAGCGCTACGAAATAATTTAAAGCTGTCCCGTCAAACTTGCGGCCCGCGAAGTCTTCTGAACAATTTTTTTAATCAGATGCTTGCTTATAAATCGAAATATTAATTAATTGGAAAAATTTTGTACCAAACAATTATGCTTTTATGTGGTAAAATGACAGAAAATTTTGTAAGATTTCGAAAGAAATACGTAGCATCATGCAACAAAAAATATTTTTGAAAAACTTTATGTGATTGGCCAGTAACATATCACAGAAGAAATTGTCAAAGGTTTCCATTCAACGATATATTATTATCAATCTAATTTTAATCTGGTTCACATTTCCCCATTGATTGGTGGTGGCTGGATCCATTTTACTATATCCGTAACTCTTTCTACACCTCTCCACGTACACCGATCTGCCGCATCTTTAAGCCAATCCTTCCCAGGTTTCCTTCAACTTGTTCTTTCCATTTCATCCTCGGTCAGCCCTGTTTGAGTTTTCCATCCACTTCATGTACCATTGCCTTCAGCCAAACATCTTCCTCAGGTTTTTTTAAAACATGACCACACCACCTCAAACCATTCACCTTGCCAGCTTATATGCTGCTTCCTTCCATCCCAACATGTCCATCAGCTCCTCTGTATTCCTCTTGTCCACCAACTTTACATCGTACATCGCTCTCACCATAGATCTTTCTGCTCTTCTCAAAATACTTCATTTTGTTTCAAACATCACGCTTCGCTTCCATATAACATAGCTGATTTTACCAAGCTTTTATATACCTTTTCTTTCATCCGCAAAGAAAATCTTTTTCCAAACGTATCTCCACATTTTCTGAATTTCTTTATTCCCCATCTTGTTCCTGCAATCACTGCGGCTTCACATCCTTCACTAACAACGATATATGTTACATATATTACTAACAGATATTTTTAGATCGAATGCGAAGGCTGCAAAAGGTGGGCACATCGCGATTGCTGCCAAGAATTTATCTCGAAAGCAAAGTTTTTTTGTAATATTTGTATGTAAAATGTGTCTGTGTTATAAGCAGTCTTAAAATTTTTGTTACTTTTTTACTGAATAAATGTATATTCAAAGATTTGTAAGCGCATTTATTTTTTTTGTGTAAACCAAACAATCAAAGTTGATAGTAATGATAGTGTTGTCAAACTTTACGCCGTGTAGGCGTAAACATAATTTCTAGTTTAGAATCAAACTGGCAATTCCAAAAAATATCTTCGGACAGCGACAAGCATCTAACGTATGTCCAGCAATACCAATCAAACAAATTTGTTTGATTTAAGATTGTCGTCGTTTACCTTTCTTAAGCAGTGAAACAAAATCCTGTTTGTTACTTTTCAATAGCAGTTTCGAAGATCAGTAGTTGCTTTTTGAGATTGTGATGCCAACGTAAAAATAAGGTTAACCGCTGATCGCCCATAATTACTCAATAAAAGCGTAATATTTGTTATCCTACAAGATACTATAGTGGGCTAATCAAAATGTGATAACTTTAAACAACAATGATAATAATTTCACAGATATCTGTCAGTTTTTGACTGGCACATAGCAGTAAAGGCACCGATTGCCATTAAGTGGTAGACTCGTCTAAGAAGTGAACCTCAATTTATCGTTAACAAGGCCAATAATTATCCGTTTATCAGTTCAGGGCAACTTTAACATTTTTACTGCACTTGGGACATTGCACAAAAAGCCATGGCACGCAGCATTTAAGAGCTGCCAGTGACGATGGAGACATTGCCATATGACAATAAAAACACTGCCATATGGCAGCAAAGTCACTGCCATTAGTGGTTGAATCGACTAAAAAGTGAAAACGGATTCATTTTTGGCAAAAATAATAGCATGTCGTTTGTCGTTGTGGTGACAACCTAATAAAAATTGTAACCGATAATTTACGTTGATGAACAACAATAGCAATTTCAAAGCAAGTTTTAAAAATTTGAAGGTGTTTGGCACTCTGACTGGCACACTGCAGTAACAGTAAGAATTACAAGAAGAGTAAGAAACTGCCAGTAATAGTGGAGCCACTGCCAACTGGCAGTTAGAAACTTTTGCTGCCGTTCACGATGGTGGTATTGCCATATGGCATTCAAGGCATTGCCATATGGCAGTCAAGACACTGCCATATGGCACTCAAGCCATTGCCATATGGCACTCAAGTCACTGCCATATGGCAGTCAAGCCACTGCCATATGACAGTCAAGCCACTGCCATATGACAGTCAAGCCACTGCCATATGGCACTCAAGCCATTGCCATATGGCACTCAAGTCACTGCCATATGGCAATCAAGCCACTGCCATATGGCAGTCAAGACATTGCCACCGTCATGTGGCACAAATTTGTCACAACCCCTGTTGCAAAAATTCCTAATTTTTCTGCCTTATTACATAATCAATAATTTTTTTGTAACAATACTTTAATCTGTGGGATTGACACTAATCTTGACACCAATGCCATTAACATTTTTGAGCATTACTGGCATACATTACTGATAAGTTTATGTCATCTGAAAAAAATTAAATGTATTCCTTGAAACTTATTCGCTTAACCATCACTATTTTCATCTTGTAAAGCATTTGCTCAGCTTTACAAATTCACTTCTTGTAAAGAATTTCACTTCTTTTAAACAGAAACAAAAAGAGAAAAGAAGAGTGAAAAAGAACAAGAGAGAAAAGCGAGTTTATAACAAAATTCAAAATAAGAAAAACAGATTTAAACAATGAGAACAAAAATGATCAATGTCACCCCATTTTACAATACCAGATTTAGTCACCTAATCAAATACATAAAAAGCTGTTTTAGAAAAACACAAAACAGTTGTCAGTTGCTGCCATATGTCAATGACCAGTTGCCAACTGCTTAAAACTACTTAAAATTTGCTGTGGTTTGGCACCATATTTATCACAACCTTTATTACAACATGGGCTTAGAATTCAAATCACGATTAGAAAATAAGGCCATTACTTGATTGTTTTGATTTCATCATGGTCATGACCAAACTCCAACATCATAACTTAAATCAATAAAGAGAATAAATTGACTTACCAAATAACGTTGAAGTTTCAAAATTCATAATTATTCAACTTTGGAATCAACTTAAACCAACTTTACTTATTAAATAATAAAGATTTTTCTTCCCAAAGCTTTTCATCTGACACTCTTCAGGGGAAATCGTCTATTTCTCTCATTGGTTGACTCTTTCAGCCAATGAGAACTCTACTTTCTTCCTTTATAAATTAGTTCGGTTTCAATTCTACTTCATTCTGACGATTTCCCCTGAAGAGTGTCAGATGAAAAGCTTTGGGAAGAAAAATCTTTTACTTCAAGCAATCTTCAAATTCTGTACCACCAAATGTTTATTTAAATAATAAACTATCAATTTTGTGTAAATGCAATATTCGGATTAGAAGAGTATTAAATTATTTAAATCACATTCAATAGAGTATTTTAAAAACATTTCTTCTAAGCTTTCTATATATGACACTATCAGTCCATCTATCAACATGCAAATTAGCACCAAATTGTGTCAAGTAACATAGTAGTTTATGTAGCATTCTCACCGGTGCCCTACCATAAACTTTACGCGACTGTAAGAGCAATAGTGTTGAGTAAATGCAATTTTATTACATATAAAAAAAATTGCACAAAATTAGCTGCTCTCGAGCAGGCATGCTTCACAGCAAAACAAAACATTGCACAATGAAAATAACATGACGTCATCACCATGCGGTGCAAAAAGCACTAGCGGCGCTAAATAGCGCACTAAAAACAATTCTAATTAAAAAAGTTAATTGCTGTTTCCAACCAACGACATACGTACGACAGTGTATCGTTGTCCAACAAATATGTCATATTTGGTACATGGCGCAATTTCCAGTAAAATAAAGTTTTTGATTTAGAAGATTATTCTAACGTGCGTTTGCCTAAACAAGCAAAACTCGGGCCTTTTTAAGTTGTGTGACGACGATGACAACATTGTTAATATAATGTAAATTAACTTTTCTCAACCTATACTATAAAAAACATTTACAAAATTTTTATGAGTAAAAGTGAAAATGTGTGGTAAAAAAAATATACAGCTTAGAAGTAAAATATACACGAATCTGGATGGAAAAGTTACACTATTAGTTTTTAAAAAAAACTTGCCTAGCAATCTAATTCGATGTAAATGCCGTATTTCTTTGATTAAAATGCGCTTTTGTTTACAATGTGCACAAATTCACAAAAAAAATAGAATGCACCCTTAAATACAGTGCGAATTAGGGTGGGGTGAATCAAAAATTTTGATTTGGCTTGTTGATATTTTTTGCGGAACAGCCTAAAACGACCACATACCAAATTTGAGAAAATTTTGATCATGAGAAGGTACCCACTTATTCAGCTAAAAATTCTTTATTTTATAAAAAAATATGCAAATATTTTCTCATATGAGCAAGTCTTTGCAACCGTTTATGTGTTGATTTTGCGGTGATTTATTACATGATAAGCAGTTTAGAAATCGTTATCTGCTTGAGATACAATTTTACAGTTAACGCTGGTGTTTGGACTGGCAATGGCTTAAGTTTTATGCAAATTGATTCAAAAATCAGTATACAGTATAAATGATTACTTTTAGATGATAGATTGCTTTGTAGATACATGTACCGGTAGACCCTAATCAGCTAATTACTTCAGTAACTTTAAAATGGAATGATTTGTATTGTGACACGGTTGTCTAATGTCTATTACGTCACGCTAAGTACAGGTAAACGCAATATATGATGCAGAATCAACTACTGTTTTGTGTTTTCAGTATTCACAAATGTGCTTTAATGTAGTCTGCCATGGTGTCTGCTACAGGAATCATATTCCTGGAAGCGATACCAGCTCGAATAAATCCATCTCTTCTGGCAAATCCACAGACTTTGTATGACGCGTCGGTCACCAATTTTATAACTCTCTCTACCGACTGAGAGTGGTTTGGATAATGATCTACTTCCATCTTTCTTTCTCTGTATGCAATGATTTCATCAGATGCTATATCAGTTGTAAAGATTGGTTCATGATGCAAATCTGTTATCTCAGAGTAATGATTGGCCTCATAATTTAAAGCTGGAACAACAAATTTCCGAACTGAACTGTCACCAAAATTTGCCCTACCATGTATTTTCAATATGGAAGTAACAGATTTGTCACAAATATCCCTGCTGTCGTCTGCAAGCATTGACATCAACAAACACAATTTCAGAGTGTGCCGAATAAGCATTCCTGAAAAATAAACATGATATTGTCATGTTAGGCTTGCTTCTGGTATGCGACATCGTTTTACATTTACACATACTATATTTTAAACTCTGTCCTTAATCTTTGGTACTGGCTTTTAAAACATTGTAAATACCTGGAGATATAAGGCTTTACAATATTTTCAACATCAGGGTCTAGGCACTTGAGAAGTTGCATTTGATGAAAAATATGTCTAGGTCCATGAATGTATGAAGGCCAGCACCGAATACGGAACCACATTAGAGCATAATTTGTGACAATAAAATGACATTGCTTTAAGTTTTCTTTTTCTTTGCCTTCCAAGCCATGCTTGCTGGTGTAAGTTCGGCATACTCTGAAAATATATGACATATCGTAAATATAGCGTACCAACTACATGCCTGGCATGCTTTTATTCTTTTACATTTCTAATTATGGGAAGGCGAATCTAAAATTGGTTAATGCAAATGCATTTCTATTTGAACACTTACCTGTTTGCAAGAGTTAACCATCGTGAGTGGTTAAAAGATCCAGGTTTCCACTTTTCTATACCAGGTGACAAGTTTCCAGATATAATGCTCTTCACAATTTGATACAGATAAAATTGCTCTGTTGACAGCTCTTGCAGTCTTCCTCTGGAATTTCTGTTAATCCGTCCACACTGGGCTCATCTATCTTCTCATAAATGTCCACTGGAAGTGATTCAGCTGTTTGGCATAACTTTCCGATTGGTCCTGTCAATAAAAACAATTTAGAAAAATGATCTGTATAGTATTATTTTATTAAGCAATGATAATAATGGTAACATGCAACAGTTACGCACCTGAAAAACAATCCTTTCCGGTAGTTTTTCTATCAAGCTTTGTGAATAAATGACGCAAAGGCAATTCGTTTGTATGTAGTAAGCAAATCAACCACATTAGCTTGTGATCTAATTTTTCTTCAATCAAATAAATTACTCCCCCATTGGAACCAGTGTTAACATTTGTTGAATCACACCCAATCACTTTCAGTGTATCATTAATATCATGATTGCCAGTGAACTCGAGTATGCATTACTAACTGATACTGCACTTCCTCTTTCTAGTGTTAGATGAGTGAGATATTCTCCATGTGGTTGCTCTACCAAAGCATAATGCTTTTCTTTTATGTGTTTGAGCCCCTTTGTGTCTTCAAGATGAACAAGAGTTTGATCTTTCCTACCATCAAAATGATAGCAGTAATTGGTTCATCTGTATCATTTGGCTGAGAGTCATCAACTAATTTGTTTCGGAATACGTTTCGTTCCCTCCTTACTTTGTTTTTATCAATTATCATTGTCTGATTTGTATCAGTCACTAAGCCAATATCACAAAGAAGTGCAGTGCATATTGTTGCAGTAGCACGATCAGATAAACCATATCTATCAGCTTCTCGTGCGACGTGTTCTAATCGTAATCTCGTTTGGGAACCTAAACAATAATAGCTTTCTAAAATATCAGTTAAATTACAGAAAAACTTACTAGTTACTACTATACATTATAGAGACACATACCTGAAAGCAAATTAGTTGGTGGCAGATCAATTTCTTCAGAGACAGAAGAATTGCAACTATCAGTTGAATCATTAAAAAACATCAAGCTAGTGCCTGGATCAGAGTCGTTTTCTAGATCTACCACTTGGTTGTCTTTTGTACTCGAGAAATAGCCCTTCTTTTCATTGTTTTGGCAATTTTATCGGTTGCTTTGCGGTCCAACCCTGATATTTGTATATTTCCTTTGCTGCCAACTTTGTGTCGCTGATCCATAACAAACAATAGCTCTTGATGTGGAATCTGTTGCAACAAAATTATGAGGTATAAGGATAACTTAAACTTTATTGGTATTATTCATTGTAATTCTTACCTTAGTATCTCTGAGACATTTGCAAATGACAACATGAGCTTGAAATTTACATCCATCATATCTAGCATCAAAACATTTTTGAATATCACATTTGCATTTAATAATGTCAAATAATTTATCTAATCTGCTATCAAATAAAATCTTTTTCTTTCCTTTTTTGCTTGATGTTCTGCACGATTTCTTGAATTCATTCCATTCTTTTATAAATTTATTGTAAATTGACTTATATTGGTATAAAGTTAATAAATTTACTCTTTTGTAACTCTGTAAGATGATAGGAACCATTTTTTCTCCCAACATTTGGTTTGTAAAGTTGTTATTGGTTTGATTTGTACTCTCCTTCAACCATATTGCATTAGCTAAAACATTTCTGAGAGTTGAAAGATCTCCAGGTGGGAGTTCTTCTATAGAAGGCCCAACAATTGGGCTAACTGCACTTCTATGTGATGCTTTTCTTTTCACAACAGCCATTTTATGATTTGCAAGCAACAGAATTATCTTATTAATTAGAGTGTTATGCTCTGGTAAGTATAAAAATCTGTAAAAACACAATTTCTCAAACAGAGCTGTCAACATATGACTATCTCAGACACTATCTAAGAATGATATTAAACTTTAAATAAGATGACGTAATTATACTATAAATTTAGCCAATTTTTTTAGAAAATTTAGGTTTTGATCTTCATTTCTTATAATTTATTGCATCAACTAACTACATTTTTCTCAATATTGTAATAACTACTTAGATAACTAACTCATAGAAGCACAGTTTTAAAAACTTTGAGTTTTTTTCAAGCTTAAATAATGCAAAAAATATAAATAAAATTTTTAATTTTTTAAAGAAATTTTCAAAATTTTCAGTTTTCACCCAAAAAGTGGGCAGGATCCTGTGGACAGAAATCGCCAAATTTTTGTGTGTAAGATTTTCTCACAACTGCGCAAGAAATATCTTCGAGCCAAATCTTAATTCCAAAATATGTAATATTTCACCCCACCCTAGTGCGCATAAAGTGACCTAGCGCAGAACTAATTCTTCTTGCCTGCTACATGAGTACTTTTATAATTTATTCTGTATAAAACACTCATTATTTTGAATTTAAGGTGGTCGAAACTATTTTTAAGTAGATTACGGTAGGAAGTTGGCCGAAAGTTGTTATCAAAAATAAAATTTCCCTTATTTAGAATGCGTACAAATTGGCGATAAAAAAAAAAAAAAGAATGCGCGCATTCTACTCGAAGAAATACGGTAAGCAAAATATTTTTTCAAATTAAGGCCCTTTTCTACTACGAGCATGGAAAAGATTATTCTTTGTTTGTTTTATTGATTTTTTTTGCTTTGCTTAGCGCTTGCTCCAATTTTAAGCGCGGAAAGATCAATAAAAGAAAGAAAGAATGCTCTTTTTCACGCTTGTAGTGGAAACGGGCCTTTATATCAAATATAGGTTAAAAAAGTCACAACAAAATAAGCATAAAACATATCTAATTCCAATAAAACGAACTTAATTTAAATAAGTTAATAAAGTCAACTTTTTAATTCCATAGAGAAACATTATTTTTTTAAACAAAAATTGGTAAGAATTATTGATCGAAATATTTATTTTTACCAATGGTTTTTAAACTACAACTTTTTTTGTTTATTTATTAAACTATGACATGGGATAAATTAAGTCTCATTGGCCATTTTGTAAAAAAATTTGCACTGTTTATAAAAATCATCATTGATAAAATAATTCATATTGGTGCAGTGTTTCCCAAACTTTTTGGTCCACGGATCCCAATTTGCGAATCTTTTTTTTTACAGACCCAATCTTATGTCACACAATTTTCTGCCCAACCAACAAAGAAAAATAATACAATCCAAAAATAAGTAACACAAAATCCGTTGAAAAAAAATAAATTGTTACAAACAAGCATACCATATTTCCAAAGAAGCAAACCGGGACGGCAGTTAATAGAAAAAAATTGATTACAGTGATGTCATTCAGCCAGCATCGAGTTTCGTCATCCAAAACCGTCAGACCTCGTGCTCCATGTGGTGCCCGATGTATAGGGCACGCTGTTAGTACATGGTCTGCAGTTTGCTCAGAGGCTCCACACTCGCAATTCGGTGAAGGAGCGAGACCCCATTTGTGCATGGACGAATGGAATCGCCCAACACCAGTCCGCAGGCGGTTGAGCTTAACCCAAGCTGCTCGGGGTAAGCCCATCCCAACAGGCCTGGCACAGGTCTCGGGCACAAAAGCACGGAGCCTGGAAGCATTTTCACAGTACTCCGTTTTCCATTTGTGATTTGTCCATTTAGAGACACGGATGCCAAGTCTGGCAAGGTTGTCCAAAAGATTCCGCGCACCTGGCACAAACGGGTGTCTGGATCTTAGTATCACGTGGCGAGTATCTGAGGACCCACTTAAAAGACCATACAAGATATGATCGGGGTCCAGAAATCCACGGTAAGCCAAGGAGAGTGTCGCTCCCATTCGGCGAAGCTCAGCTGGCTGGATGCCTGAGAGTACAGGTAGGTGGTCCGTTGGAGTGGAACGCAGGCATCCAGTGACTATGCGCAAGGCGTCGTTCAAGACACTGTCGATGAGGCGAGTGTGAGCACTGCGACACCAGACTGGCGCACAGTACTCAGCTGCTGAGTAGACTAGAGATAAGGTGGCTATGCGTAGTGTTTTAGCACCAGCACCCCATCCCGAGCCCACGAGTCGCCTCAGCAGTGTGACGCGCGAGGATAGTTTTTTGTGCAATGCCACTAAATGGTGACGAAACGTGAGCGATCTGTCCAGTTTTACCCCAAGATAAGTAAGGGTTGGACAGAACGGTAAAAGTCTATCGTTGTTGTAGACCTTTAGCTCACGCTTGGCCTCTCGGTTGTTTAAGTAAAAGGCTGCCGTCACCGTCTTAGTGTGACTAAGCTTCAACCTCCAAGTCTGAAGATACGCTGACAGTGTGGACATGTCTTGGCTTAAGGTCCCCTCCAAGTCCTTCCAGTTTTCAGAAGAATGCAACAATGCTAGATCATCAGCATAAGCAAACTTTCTGGAAATCATGGAAGGAAGATCGTACGTATAGATGTTAAATAGGAGGGGAACCAAGACCGATCCCTGAGGAACGCCGTTTTTAAGACGGCGTAGCCTGCTTTGCTTGCTGTCACCGGTGGTAAGGGTGAAACTTTGATTTCGGACAAGCTCCATGATCATTTTGACCGTATGCTTATCCGGAAGTAGTCTCAACAGCTTGCAGGTAAGGCCACGGTGCCAGACGGTGTCATAAGCAGCTGTCAGATTGATAAATACGGCACCGGCCTTCTTTTTAGCCTCGAAAGAATCCTCGATGTTCTGGGTTAGCAGAACAACTTGATCTACGGTTGACTTCCCGCGTCGGAACCCAACCTGCTCTTTGGGGAGCAGTGGATCGATTAATGGTTCAACGCGGGCGCAGATAAGCCTCTCGAGGACCTTGTAAGGGACACAGAGCAAAGATATTGGTTGATATCTCTGCTCTTTGTCCCCTATGTTCTTTGGCTCTTTGTCCTTTGGGTCCCCCACGGGCTTTCCTGGTTTTGGGATCGCGACCACAAGCGCTCTTCTCCAGATCTTGGGAATTTTGAGTCGGCGCAAACAGGAAGAAATGAAGTCACGTAACCAGGACTTCAAAGCAGCTCCAGCATGGAGTATAAGCTCGGGGCAGATGGAATCAGGTCCCGGAGCTTTACCTGGTTTTAAGTGTTGAATCACGGCAAGCAAGCGTGAAAGCACCTACCATCTGTGTTCTCTACAAAAATGAAAAAGCTCTTCACTTCGAATCTGTCTTGGGTTTCATGGTATGGTATAACATATTTTACCAAATATACAGTTTATGTTTGACAAATTTTGTCATATCATCGCAGATCCCTTGTGCAGTCATCACGCTCCCTTAGGGGTCCGCAGACCCCAGTTTTGAAAACTTTGTATTGGTGCATGTTAAAAAACAGAAGATAAAGAATTTAAAATTTTTTCAAAAAAGATGAAGAATGTAAATACAGTATAGCCTAATAAAAATAGCAATAAAATAGGTTTGAAAAGAAACAAATTAGGGGAAAGTCGGATAATCCGGACCCCGAGGAAATATGGACCTCTTCTGATTTCTCGAATATGAAAATGTATTAGAAAAACCAATTTACATTATTCAAAACTACATAAAAAAGTAATCAAAAAATGTTTAAGCAAAATTAAATTTTATCTTTATTTTTTTGCATTTTCCAAAAACAATATTTTTCTTTGTTTGATGTTACTTGTTAATTTTCTTGATTTAAACTTTTTTCCCTTTTAACTTTTTTGAATTTTTTTAAATTGTTGTTTAATCACAAGTTATCAGTCTTTTTCAAAATGTAGAAACTTGGGGAAAAAATGCTTCCCATAACGAAAGAATCAATTTTTTTTAAAGCGTAGTCGAAAATTATAATATGGACGTCTAAGTTGTTTGTAACACGGACCCTTATTTATCGACTAATCAATTTTCATTGAGAAATTTCAAATTGCATTGGACTACTTCATCATTAATCTGGTGTTCCAACCAGGGATGGGGTAATTACATGACAAATGAAATCGATTATGATTACGATTACTCACCGATTCTGCGATTACAATAACTCAAAATTTAAAAGTAATCGATTACGATTACTTAATTATTTCATGATTACGATTACGATTACGATTACTCAAAATAATCTTGTGTTTTTTAAATAACCTACTACAACATAAATTCTGAAAAGCATTGATAGAATACAATTTTTTTTAATCAGTAAAACAGTCAGCATTTAAAATGTTTGTTACATTTTATAAACATAATATTTTTAAATCGTTTATCTGAAAGGCGACGTCTATCTGGCTTAAATACTCGTCTAACATATGATGTCACAAAGGCAATTGACGCACTGGAATGTAGCTCCATGTAATCGATTACATTTAAGTTTTTTTTCAATATATTTGATTACGATTACATCTAAGTTTTTGTCAATGTAATCGATTACGATTACGATTACATGAAAAAGCGTAATCGATTATAATCGATTACTGATTACGATTACCCCATATGCTTATGAGACAAATTTTTTGTAGGCCTACTATTTAATTTATATTGTTATTATATTTACTTGACTATCTAGGTCAGGAATTATAAAAAATTAGTTTATGTGTAAAAGTGAACAAATAAGCTAAAATATAAAGTTAATACTAAAATTAATGCTCGCATTAGATTTTCGCTGTAATTTATCATAATTTTTAATTTAACTTTAGATTTGCAAGTTAAATAATAAATTTTTTAATAGCTTTGAGTTGGACCATGCTGATTGTTATGCTAAAAGATTACTGCTTGTTGCATTTGTTCAATTTATAGATTTTTTACCTTTATGATATTCTGCTGTATTATTGCTCAGGATTATCAAAACAATAGCTAAAAGTGTTTGTTCATTACTGTTCCTTTATAAAGCTAAGAAGCAAAAATGTCACCACACACTGGAAAAAAGAGAACTAAGAAGTTTAGATTTAAATGGTCTTTTGAAGCAATGCAGCTAGCAATTTCTGACATTCAGCAAAGCAAATTAAGCAAGAAAAAGTATGCTGCATATTATGGTGTGCCTAAAACAAATTATTTTCAATTTTAACTGGGCTGGTCATTGGTCAATTGGTCAAGTTATGTATCAAATTTTTTACCAATTAACTTAATAAAAAATTTTGTTGTCACAGACATGTTTTTGTATATTTCACAATGCTTTAAGACAAAAAACAAAACAAAAAGTAGACCAGTTAAATTTGAAAGTCAAATAATCTTGTTTTAAATAAGCAATGTAGTTTAGTTTATGTTTATCTATACAATTATCCAGGTAAAATTTGTGGGTGAGATAAGAGTGTTAATTTATGTATCAGATAGATCACACAAAATTTTTGAAATCAAAATGTGCCTTGAATTTTAGATACAGCCCTTTTTTTTTTTAATTTTAGAAAGCAACTAATTTTTGTATCACCTGTAGCTTGATTATAAGTTCTGTTTATATATATATCAAAAAGTTGTTATGAATTATTTATGAGTAATACTTGTTTATTTATCACTGATCCTTTATTGCTAGTGCAATGTGACATCATATGTTACTGTATAACTTACTTGCAAATAATAAGTGCATTGCTGGTTTTTTTGTCTTATTCTGCCTTTTTTTGCTTGTCTCTTATTAATACGATTTTTATTGTATTAATTTCTTGAATAAACATTTGGTGGTACAGAATTTGAAGATTGCGTGAAGTAAAAGATTTTTTATTCCCAAAGCTTTTCATCTGACATTCTTCAGGGGAAATCGTCAGAATGAAGCAGAATTGAAACCGAACTAAGTTATAAAGGAGAAAGCAGAGTTCTCATTGGCTGAAAGAAGTTAGCCAATGAGAGAAAAGATTAAGAAATTTTCAAAGAGTAGACGAATTCTTTTCGCTTACACAGAAGGAGATTGCGAGATTTAATGAAAGTCGCTTCAAGAGCAGAAAGGTGAAAAGAAGAGCGACCTCGAGCGAGAATAGAAAATTTTTCGTTGCTGTAATGAAGGGCGCATTGGGCGTTGTCAAGAAGATGTTGACCAATGGCGGATTCGTGAAATTGTTGTGGGCGTGTGTTGGTCTTGCAAGAGCGGGAAAGACTTTGGTGGTTGACCGAGGCAGGAGGATTGGCAATGGATCTAGGAACGTGTTGTTTAATTCGCTCTTCTAGCCGTTGAAACGTGGACCATATTATACTTCCGGTACGTTGATGATACTTTCGCCGTATTCAACAATGAAGAAGACTGCAACACTTTTTTCATCCAGCTCAACTCCCTTCATCCCTCACTTCGCTTCACCTATGAAAAGGAATCTAATCACTCTCTCCCTTTCCTTGACGTGTTGGTAAAAAGGCATGATTCGAAATTTCTAACTTCAGTATACAGGAAACCCACTTCACTGGCCAATATCTACGTTGGAACTCTTTTAGCCCCCAGAAACGGAAAATTACTCTAATTGGTACTCTCGTTCGCAGAGCTTTTAGGATTTGTTCTAAAAGCAAACCGGACCAAGAGCTCGGCAAAAGTCGTTCAATTCTTTTGGAAAATGGCTACCCGGAACGTGCAATCAATTCGGCTTTCAAGCGAAAACTTCAACAACTAAATTCTAACTTGGTCCACACAGTAAAAAAGTGCCCTGTCTACCTACACATCCCATGGATTGGAAACGTCTCGATGAAGTTCGAAAAGCAGATTACGTCTGCTGTGAAACGCTGCTTTTTCTCCGTCGAACCACGTGTTATTTTCAACACCCGACAGCTCTTTCCAGCGATTAAGAAAGACGTGTTGCCTTCCCATCATCACAGCAATGTTATTTACCAGTTTTTGTGCCACTGCGATAGTCGGTACATTGATCGCACGTCTCAACGGCTAGAAGAGCGAATTAAACAACACGTTCCTAGATCCATCGCCAATCCTCCTGCCTCGGTCAACCACCAAAGTCTTTCCCGCTCTTGCAAGACCAACACACGCCCACAACAATTTCACGAATCCGCCATTGGTCAACATCTTCTTGACAACGCCCAATGCGCCCTTCATTACAGCAACGAAAAATTTTCTATTCTCGCTCGAGGTCGCTCTTCTTTTCACCTTTCTGCTCTTGAAGCGACTTTCATTAAATCTCGCAATCTCCTTCTGTGTAAGCGAAAAGAATTCGTCTACTCTTTGAAAATTTCTTAATCTTTTCTCTCATTGGCTAACTTCTTTCAGCCAATGAGAACTCTGCTTTCTCCTTTATAACTTAGTTCGGTTTCAATTCTGCTTCATTCTGACGATTTCCCCTAAAGAATGTCAGATGATCAATCAATCAATCAATCTTTGTTTATTCATTGTAGATTGCCATTTAAATATAAAACAAAAACACAAAATAATAGAAATATTGAGCAATACTACAACAGGGTTGCAGCGAAAGACCATCAAAGGTCACCTAGTCAGCCACAACCCAAATTTTATATTTAAACTAATGAATAAACAATTACAGAAAAGAAAAAAAGAATAACGTAAAAAAAAGCATAGGCCTAAGCAAATAATAATAATAATAAATAAATAAATAAAAAAAAAAAGCAATCCAAATTCTATATTTTACAATCTATATCAACACATAAAAAAGTATAAAAAAAAAAAAAAATTTTTTTTATGGGTTAACAAATAAGTAAACATTTATTAATCTCATCATATATCATAAGACTTCATTAATAGTTTTTTGAATTCTTTTTTAAATGAAACATAAGTCCGAGATTTAATTTCTTGAGGAACTTCAGACCATATTTGTATTCCAACATACTGAAGTGTTTTTTTACCATAGTTTGTGCGGAATCTTGGAAGAAAAAATTTACTTTTTACTTTATATCGTGTATTGTATGGATGAATAGATTTTAAATTGGTAAAATAATTGTTAAAGGAGATAGGTAATAAACCATTTTCAAATTTGTACATAAATTTAGCACATTCTAATTTATACAAATCTGTAAGTTTTAGCACATGAAATTTGGCAAAAAGATTTCCAATTGCATTTCTTTTATGGTAAAACAAACTAATTCTAATAATCTTTTTTTGTAATTTTTCTAAAGGACTAATCGTACTTTTATTGGCACGTCCCCAGTTAATTAAAGAATATTGCAAATAAGACTGTACTAGTGAAAAATACACAATTCTTAAGGTACATAAAGGAACATAATGATGAGCTAAGATGAAAAGCTTTGGGAATAAAAAATCTTTTACTTCACGCAATATTAATTTCTTCAGAATAAGTCTGGGTTGTTGACAAACTCGATTGATGCCAATGGATTACATTTTGTATTTTAGCATCATATTTTTTCGTCGCATGATAAGACGTTGCTTTGAAAGGTTTTAATAAATAAATTCATGCATTTTAGAGAAAGTACTTCTAATTTTTTAATTGGTATAATTAGTTTCAAATTACGTCATTTCCGGTTGGGGTTCTTATTACAAACACAGCTTTTGAAATGAATCCCTTTATCTAAAAAGTTGGGAGGGTCGTCACAGCTTACATAAAACAGTTTACAGGCTGTTATTTGGATAAAAGAAAGTTTAGGTTAAGGACATTTTGTCAAAAAAATTTTGTGTTTGGAAAATTAAAAATAAAATTTTTACGGAGATTTTTGCTTAATGGTACATAATACCCGACTTTCCCCTACATATAGTATATGAAAAAAAGAAAAAAGTTTAACAAAACTCTACAAAATTCAATAATCCGTATTTTCTTTTATTTTTTTAAAAAATATATTAACGGTCTTGCAATTTTTAATTTTTTAAATATTTCCACTAATAGGCCTGCGTTTCTTGTGATTATATGTCCAATAAGATAAACAGAGATTTTATTAGCATTGGTTACGCAAAGCAAACTCTTCTACGCCACCTAACGGTATCATTCTTAACACATTGACGGCCGCGTGTATCAACAGTCATACATTCCCACTTTTGCATGTTGTGTTAGTGCATTACCGGTGATACATGGGCACTTCTTTAATATGGCATTACTCAGGTGCCAGTATATCACCAGTGAACACACAGCAAATTACCACAAAATCATAAAATCATATCAAAACACAAGTAAATCATTTTTTGTTTATAATACATGCAGGAAATAAGTCGTTGGCATTTGAAAGAAGGCTATTGTATACGGGAAAAGGAAAGCCTGGCGGTCAACGAGTGTAGCAAATTTTTAAAAATTTGCTAAAGTTTTTGAAATTTTGTTACTTCCACAAATTTTAGTTTTTTAAATTTTGTAGAAGTTAATTTGGTAACTTAGTACGTTATTTAATCGTCTAACCTTTCGGCGCCTGTAAGGAAGGCCTCGCCGATAACGCAAACTCGGTGTCTACTAAGCGATAAAATTCTTAATCTTCTTGCTGGATCTGACCTTCGAACCAGCGACAGCAAAATTATAGTCTAGCTAAATCACAGCTCAGACTACCACAATATCTTCTTTATTAAAAAATATGCTCCAATCCACTTAGGAGCCCGATAGTATAAATCAACAGCAAATAAATCAACAGCAGCTCACTAGCTTAATTCTTCAATAATCACGTAGACCAGCGTGGTCCAACTTCTGCACTCTTGTGGGCCACTTTTCAAAATTATTCGAGTTTGCGGGCCTCAGTCGGCTAAAAATTCCTATTTTCGTTCCAAAATCAGGTGTTCTCTAAAAAAAAAAAAAAAAAAAAAGGTCTTCACTTGGAATCGGTCTCCAAAATTCCTATTTTGGCGCAAAATCATAGCGTTCTCCAAAAAAAAATTACGGCTGCTGCTTCTGATCGACAAGACTTGTGCAAAATTGATATGCGGCATGCGGCCCGCGAGCCCGTAGTTGGACCACGCTGTTATAGAAGATTGCCGCTACTTATGATCGACAAGACTTGAATTGTGCAAAATTGTTCCGCGGGCCGCACAAAATTGTTTCGCGGGCCGCATGCGGCCCGCGGGCCTGTAGTTGGACCACGCTGACGTAGACAACCAAAGACTTGCGACCAAAAACTATGAATTTACACAGTTAACAATTTTCCAATTCTAAGTTACCACAACGAATCATCGAATCATAATACTGCTTTCCAGCGAACCTTATTTATACCAGTCGGTAAGGTTTCTCGATCGTTCTGAAATTTACTCAATCATACAATGACTATTACGTCATAGTCAAAACAGGTCGAGCGGATAGTTCTGGATCTTACTCCAAAATTCAAGAAACTAAGCAGTGTTGCCATTTTTTTTATAACTAAATGTAAAATATTTAAATTGCTTATAAAACCGTTATTTCTTCGGCTATTTGAGCCGGACCAAAGCGAAATCAAAGAGATTTTTGATGAGATTGTGAATATACATAGTGTGGGCGATTTTTAGGAACGGAACAACGAGGTAAATCTTATGGTTAGGGCTGTGCAAGCTTTAGCGCTGCCGAGCCAAATCTGCGGTTCGAATTCGCATTACTCATTGCGTAATTATTTGTTTCTTCAAAAGTGATTTAATCATTTGCAAATCATGAAAAAAATTTTTGCATTCCTTTAAATCAGTAGTTCGAAATAGGTCTAGTACGTCGATCATGTTTGATCAGTTTATCTAGGCTTAAGAAATAGAACCATTAGTAGGGCATAAAACTATTCAACAATGATTTGAGTGGTTTGGGCCATCAAACTTTTTCAAAACCTCAGCTTTCCGCGGGCTACATCAATTTCCCATGCTGACCGCATATTGCACGCCCCTGTCCTAAGCAGCGAAATTTTTTTTCAAGTGATGACAAATAGTATACATCAAAACCGACACCCCGTGGTTTATTGAAAACATAAATTTTATATATATTTTTGATGCAAAGCTGCATATAGTTACTGTAAATACACAAATATATCTTTTATATCATGCATACCCTGCATTATCCGGTAAATACTACTCGTACGTACGTACGTAGGCTATTATTAAGTAAAAATAAATGTAAAAATTTAAGAAAAATCTATTTTAGGTCAAAATAAAAATGGTTCTAATTACGCGATAAAACGTCTCATCACGCCGATGCAAATGCTCGGATTCGTGTCGTATTTCAATTTAGCAACGAGAAAATTTCAATCTTGAAATTTTTAAAAACAGGACGAAATGTTAGAGAATAACTGACTTTGTTACATTCAACTTATGTAGCAAAGATTTTTTTTTTTTTGTCACACGTCAATGTTATAAGTGATGTGCCGTCACAAAACTAAAAATAGCGAAAATTTTGCTTGTTTAGGTAAAAGGACGCTAGAATAACCTTCAAATCTATTTTTTTGGCGATTGTCCATGAACCAAATATAACATATCTATCGCATAATTATCTGAATATGATAAATGCAATCGTGGATCAATATTACTTCTTCCAAAATTAAAAATGTCATAACATACAGTAATTACCTACTTCAGTGTTTTTTACATCCCTTTGTAATTTTTAGCATAGGGTTTCAAAAAAAATTTTGTATCAGCGCTTTTTAGTTAAAAATCAACAAAATTTGCAGTGCCACCGCCCCCTCCTATTAAAAAGTGTATTTGCATAATAATGTAATGGATTTGAATAACGATAATTTGGGACGAAAGAAATAAACATGATCTAAAAATATATTTCCTGAAGTCTACAAACAATTTCAATGGTTAAAATGCTGCATTAAAAAAAAGTTTAGTACAGATCTTATGTCAGTATAGCGACCACCATAGCAATGCAGACACCATACAGCAAAAATTAAACAAATACGTGTGCTTCGTTGCCACCGTTAGAAACAATTAGTGCTATCACTTGAAGACATATTTAGGGGTACTACGACAGTTGACCAAAACGACAATTGATCAAACGACACTTGACCGAATGACAATTGATCGAAACGATAGTTGATTGAAATGACAGTTGATCAAAATGACAAATTGATAAAAAATTGATAAAAAATTGATAAAAAAAAGAAAAGATTTACTTTTGTACTTTTGTTCTTTTACTTTTGTTTCTGTGATTAAACAATCTCTTTGTTACTGAGTTAGATTCATAAAGAGCAGAGACCAGCAGTAAGAAAAAAGTTTCTTTTTTATAATTTTTTTACAATGTCATAGTCAGGGTTTCTTAACAAGTCCCTGGATAAAGCATTTTTAGGGAAAAACAAGTAGATCTCTTGTCATGTTTAGGTTTCGTAGATGGCTATTGCTGCCATTGTAGTCAGTGGCGTATTTAATTCAATTCAATTCAATTCAATTCGATTTTATTTGCAATCAAGGTATTACGTTTTGAAGTTCTTATTAAAAAAGTGATTGCGAAATAGGAAACAGCGGCTAAACGATATACGTTATTACACGCCCAACGTCAATTATGCGTGGTCGCCGTACCTTAGTACATATTTAGGGCGGCATTGTGCCATGGCCCCACCCTTGGAGACCCCTTGGAGAAATCAGAGATAGATTCAAAAGGAAGACTTTTTTAGAGATTAGGCTACAAAAATTTCTATTCGATCAAGTGTCGTTTCCACCAAATGTCGTTTCGATCAACTGTCGTTTTGATCAACTGTCGTTTCGATCAAGTGTCGTTCGATCAAGTGTCATTCTATCATATGTCGTTCGATCAACGTCGGGTCACGATATTTAGGGGCTTCCATTGCAACTAACGCTGTAATGGTAAATATGTATGTATCTGAATTGCAAATTTTTGGTTATTCATGTTATAATTAAAAATATTTGGCAACAACGCTTTAGAGAATACTGTATACTAAAAATAGAAAAGCAACGAAACAAATATTTAAAAGCATCTTTTTAGTGGGCACATACTATAACAAAAACGAAGACTGGCTGTAGTTTTATTGAAAAGCCTATTTCCGCTTAGCAAACAGGTAATTAATGCGATAAAGTGCTCATTAAGTACATATGACTAGGGGTCATAAAAAATTAGTTGGCAATAATTGATCCAATGAATTGATTGCAAAAAGACCAGTGATGGCTTTAATAGGGTGCGAACGGAAAGGCCGCACCGGGCATCCCCTAAAATACATCAAAAAAGTGGCCCCTCCTACGCAAAATAATGTTCTATTTTTTCATAGTAGCACCTGGATGGTAGCATGTCTAAAACAAAGACTTTTTTTTAGAGATAACGTTGTTTTAAAGCACTAAAAAGTGGCCCTTCCAAAAATGATGACATTTTATTAGAAATCACACTGTTTTGGAGCATTTAACAGTGGCCTCCCCTAAGATGAAGATCTTTTTTTTAGAGATCATTGTTTGATCCGCTAAAAAGCGGCTCCCCCTATAACAATGACCTTTTTTTAGAGATTGCTTTGCTTTGGGACACTGAATAGTAGTCCCGTGGCCCCCGTTACTTTTCTTGCACCGGGCCCTTTTTTGTAAGGCCATCACTGAACAAGACTATCAATTGAATAATTGATTAGTACAACATTATTAATTACAATTAATTGAAACATTGGTATAACTAGAAATTTTTTTATTAAAACCATTAAAATAAAACTGGTATGCTTGTAAAAGTAAAAATAACAAATAGGTCAACACTTTTTATAAAATACTTAATGTTTTTATAAAAGCAGTAAAAGAGTGCAGGTGCAACAAAGCTTTTAAATTGTTTTCATTTTTCCATTTTTGTCCTTAATTTCTTACCTAGGACCGCACAAGTACAATTACATATGCTACCACAAACTCAGGTGTGCTGAATAAGAAAAAATCAGTTATAATTTATTTTTCATTTACAAAATTTACGAAAATTTTTATGACTAGAACAAATACTTACTTCTCGCAGCGACTAAGCAATTTAAACGAAATCACCGCGCTAAGAAACAACTGACATTAAAAAGAAACTCTTGTGTAAATCAGTGAGATTATTTTAATTTCTATTTTATTTATTTTTGAACAATGGGAAACGCTCTGTTGAAAAATGCTCTCCTACCTTATATAAACAATATTGTTATGTGTCTCACAAGACTTAAAAAAGGCGCAAATTTTGCTTGTTTAGGTGAACGGACGCTGAAATAACCTTCTAAATCGAAACTCTATTTTGTTGGCGATTTTTCTTGTACCAAACATAACGTATCTATGGCTTAAATATTTCAATATGACTGAATGCAATTGTGGATTAATATTACTTCTTTCAAAATTAAAAATGTCATAACATAAAAGATCTACATAATATAAGCAAAAAAAAAATACTGTGCATTATAAATAGTTATCATACATTCATTTATAAGTAATAAACTCTACAACATTTTCATACTATTTTTATCTTAATCTTCTATCTTCTGAAAATCTATGTGTTCTCTAATAAGTCTTTTAATTTCTAAAGAGGCTTACTTTTTGAAGCTATCGCTTTCCAGCGGGTTAAGTGGCAACCTGACCAGTCGCTACTGAAGGCAAAAATAAAACAGTGATGAGCAAACTACGGTCCCTGGCCAAGTCGGACCCGCCAACTGCGGTCCTCCAAAATTTCTGCGGTCTGTCTACGGTCTGTCCTCTGAAAATCCTGCGGTCTACGGTCTGTCTCCTGTCCTCTCTGCTGTTTACGTTGGAGAAATAACCGTTACCGTTATTAATAACCGTAATTTTTCGCGTTCCTTAAAATTGATCTCTCTCATAAATTGCGCAAGATGCGAAATGCGAAGAGCAATATCTGTCTGTATGCAATTGTGTATTTATTTAAGTTTATGTATTGACTATGTATCGTATGCACGGTAAATATAATAAAAAAAAGTATCGGAAGCACAAATATGTAAGTTTTATTTCTTTTCTTTCGAAAGAAAATGTTTAATCACTTCTTCCTTGGTGATTTTCAAGTATTGTTCGTTCTTTCGAATGATCATTTGCTCTTCTAACATAAGCGGTCCCAATCTATTCTTTTTTTGCTGCAGTTGCAATACCGCAGTCTGAGAAGCACCGTTCAGATGGTGTCGAAGCTGCAGGCACACTGAGCCATTTTCTTGCTAAGAATGCAAGAATTGGGAATCGAATTTTATGGTCTCTCCAGAAGATTAGCGGGTGAGTCTTCTTGTGCACAGATAGGTTTCCTTTCCTGTAATCTTCCAGTTCCTTCAATACTGTCTGACGAATCATGATTCGATTCTTTGTAGCGACAGATTCTTGTACTAATTCAATATCGGCAGCCGAAGTCTGAGTTTTCACAGATGAATCAAAAAAGTTAAGGTGAGCAACAAAATCAAGTTCTTCATCTTTATCATCTTCTTCCAGAACAATCAAATCATCACTAACAGATCTTTTTTTTGTTTTATCTTCATCCAATAAATCATTCCTCAACGCATCTTCCATCTCATCGATAATATAATCTTCGGCTGTCTTTCGTTCAAAATCATTCAAATGAGATAGTTCCCTCAGGCGTTGATCTGAGATAGGTGTCCAAAGAAATTTTTGGTCAAGGTTATAGAATCCTTTTTTCATTTGGAGCACGAGATTCTTTTGAATGAACTTGAGGTCTTCAAAAATCTCTTGGAATCCATCAATATCTTTGTAGGACTGAAAGAAGTTCAAAAATAACGGTCGTTTGATGTGGACCACAGAAGAGACCGCAGGATCAAAGGACCTACGGTCTGTCTACGGTCCCCTGCCAGGACCGGACGGACCGCAGATCTGCGGTCTGACAGAGGACCGCAGACATCACTACCGCCAAGCATTCAATGTAAATAGTGTAGCAAATCTAAAGCCAAGACCTTTTTTAATTTGTTTGTTATGGTTTTCACCTCTGTATGGTGTACAGATCAAACAATTCAGAGTAAAGACTTTTTATCTTTGAGCAAGTTTAAGGCATAAATTCACGTTTTAAATACAAGTGCGGCCCGCTCGATCGAAATAATTTTCTATATCCGGCTTGCGAACTTAAAAACGTTTTCCCACCTTTGTGCACCACTACGCCAAACGGCACTTTTACAGAATTATAAAAACTGAAATAGCCGTAATGATTCTAAGTAAATGACTAAACAATAGTATTAACCTATTCCCAATATATTGCGGAGAGAGAGAGGCATTTTGAGAGAAAGACATTTTATTTCTGACCTTGCACAGATTTGAAAAACAATTTTGGACAAATACAGAAAATTACAAGCTATTCACCATGGAAAGGTAAGGAAGCATCGAAGAACTTTCAAGGTTATTAAATTAAGATGCTTCCTGATCAAAGTAACAATCAATTATCACTACCGAAAAACAAAAAATAAAAAACGAAAGAAAACGAAACCAAACAAAGAAAAGAACAATTACCGTAAAATTTCTAATTGAGCGCCACCCTGTTTTTTCAAAAATAGCCGTAAGCGATTTACTAACCCAGATTTTCCTGCGGTTACTATTGCTTCTTCAAAGATCCATTTTCTCTTAGTTTTTTTTTTATTCTATGCTAATGCTGATGCTGAAAGAGGGATTTCGGGTTAGTTTCACCGCAAAAAGAAATCGCTTACGGCGACTTCTTGAAGAGACAGGGTGGCGCTAAATTAGAGGTTTTACGGTATTCCAAAACGTATAATAACTAAGAAAGAAACATTAACTATTACACAAAGCGAAGCAAAACACGAAACAAAAACATAGCAAAGAGAAATAAGATCGTTTGCGAGAAACAAGAAACATTTTTTATAAAATTAAACTTGTAAACTCAGTAAATGATTTTTATAATTTTTTTTTGAATGAAACCCATTTTTGAACCAGAATATTGATCTATATTTGTAGAGAGTTCAGCAAGCGGATACTCCCGGGGAGTTTCTAATGTTTGCTGCTGTTGATCGAACACGTGATGCTGGCTGTCACGTTGGGTTAACCTGAAATGATGAGGTCAGTTAATTCAACGAGCAATGTCAAAAATCGCAGACATGATAATACCTGAATGTTGCGATCTTTGCAAAGCAGAGTTTTGATGAGAGATCCTGGGCGCAGCAGGTTGGTTAAAACCAATCATCGGTTCCATGGTCATCAAGTCTTTCTACCCAACTAAGTTGTGATGTTTTTTCGTTTAAAAAAGTTCTTCATTAACGAATCGCTTGAATTCAGTTCGCCTACCCAATATGATGAAACAAATTATTCACGTTATTCAGATAGGTACGTTTTTCAAAAATTCAACAATTTTACGAAATTTTTTCGTTACTAATAAGCTCACTCAACAAAAACGCAGTGTTTCCAAAAATGTTTCACAAACAAGCACTCTAAAACGAACAAACTGACCTCAAATAACGCCCAATAGATATGGTCTGACATTGCCACTGGGTTGCGATATGACAGTAACAGGTCATTGATTTAATTAAGACACTACTGATTTCGTTTGTCACTTTATAAAACCTAATCTTAAAAAAAATTTATTAAAACAATGAGCAAATTGACAAAGCAGTATATCTTTTTTTGTAAGCTTAAAGAAGTATATACACTTCGGCTGTTTTTTTTTACATATTAACTCCACTGTTACATGCAATAATAATAGTATCGAAACCCAAAACTCAAAAAAAGAAATATCGGTACAATTAAAATTATGTGACAAAACATTGTTTTTTAAATGATCTGATTAAAACAAAACAATGCAAACGAAAAGAAATCAACATTGTTATATTGGCATTTCTAAAATATAAAATCAATCTTTTAATTTTGGCTTTTGCAGCCTACTGTTAGTAAAAGTTTTTTTACCTTGGCAACTTTTCCTTTTTATAGCTTACCGTAGGCTAGGTTAGTTGATTTACACTACCTAAAATCATCAATAAACATATGCATCACTGGCTATTGTACTGTGCTGCAAGTAACTCTCTTAACACTAGGTATAAGCATTCGCATTATAGATATAAAGTAGGAATTTTTCCATGTGCAACATAACACTCTGCTGTGGCACAACCGCACAACACTGCAGAACTAAAGATGTGAGAAAAAAAGTACAGTGCTTCCTCGATTATCCGTACTTTGTTTATCCGGCATTCGATTATTCGGTCACTCTGTTTTGCGACATTTTAACGTTAATTAGCTTTTCAATTAGCTCTTTCGCAAATTGTTAGGCCTACCGGGAACTTTACGTCAATTTCCGTCAGTGTAAGATTTTAAGTTTAACATTTTCCTTATTTTCGTTTGCCTTTTTAGTTTTTCACGCGGCAACCTAATTTCACACATCTTCTTTCTCTCCTTTCGGCCTTTCCCTTTAGTCAGGGGTGGCCACAGCGTATCATTATTCTCCAAATCTTTCTGTCTTCAACATCCGTCTCCTTCGCACCAACTTCCCCCATATCTTCTTTCACAACATCTAAAAATCTTCTCTTTGGTCTCCCTCTTCTCCTCTTTCCCGGTAACTCCATTTCCATCATCTTGCTTCCTAGATACTCTTGCTCTCTCCTCATGACATGTCCATACCACCTCAGCCTGCCCTCCCTCATCTTCATTCCTAACCATTCTACCTTAACGGTACTCCTGATGTGCTCGTTTCTAATCTTGTCTTTTCTCGTCACTCTCATAGCAAACCTCAACATTTTCATTTCTGCGACTTCCATCTCTTCTACTTGTTTCTTTGTGACTGCCACTGTCTCAAGTCCATACATCATTGCTGGTCTTACCACTGAACTGTACACTTTTTCTTTTACTCTAGCTGGTAACCTCCTGTCGCAGATTACTCCCGATACTCTTCTCCATCCATTCCATCCTGCCTGTACTCTCTTCTTTACCTCCCTCTCACAACTATCCCTTTCTTGCACCGTTGATCCCAAATACTTAAATTCCTTTAATCTTGGCACTTTTGTATCCTTTATCTTTACTGTTTCGTCATCATTTCCTCCATTTAAGCAAAGATATTCGGTCTTTGACCTACTTACTTTCATCCCTCTTCTTTCCAATGCATACTTCCAGGATTTTAATCTCCGTTCCACTTTTTTCCCGGTCTCTTCACAAATCACAATATCATCAGCAAACAGCATCGTCCTTGGTGGTTCTCTCCTTATTTCATCCGTTAGCCTGTCCATTATCACTGCAAACAGGAACGGACTTAACGCTGATCCCTGGTGCAGTCCAACCTTAACCTTGAAACTTTCTGTAGTTCCTACTGCACACCTCACCACTGTTTCGCTTCCCTCAAACATATCCTGTACTAGTTGTACATACTTTTCCACTATTCCGGATTTTCTCATACAGTACCACAGCTCTTTCCGTGGAACCCTGTTGTAAGCCTTCTCTAGGTCCACAAATACACAATGTAGCTCTCTTTGACCTTCCCTGTACTTTTCCGTCAACATTCTTAGAGCAAACATGGCATTGGTGGTTCCCTTTCCTGGCATAAATCCATATTGCTATTTGTTGATCTCCACTCTATCTCTTAACCTGGTTTCAATAATTCTTTCCCATACCTTCATTGTGTGGCTCGTTAGTTTTATTCCTCTGTAGTTTCCACAGCACTGTGCGTCCCCTTTGTTTTTATAGATTGGGATAAGCACATTCCTTCTCCATTCTTCTGGCATCCGTTCACCCATTAATAGTCTGTCGAACAGTCTGGTCAAAAACTCTATCCCCATCTTTCCCATGCACTTCCAAACTTCTACTGGCAACTCATCTGGCCCAACTGCTTTACCTTTTTTCATCCTTCTTAGTGCGTTTTTTACTTCTTCTCTACTGACACAATTTACCTCTTCGTTAACCACTTCTGCTTCCTCTGTCCTAGGCTCTCTGTTATTTTCCTCGTTCATCAGTTTCTCAAAGTACTCCTTCCATCTCTTTAATACTGCTTCCGAATTTACCATCACATTACCATTTTCATCCTTTATAACCCTCACGTGCTGTACATCTTTCCCTGCTCTCTCTTTCTGCCTAGCCAATCTGTACAACTCCTTTTCACCCTCTTTTGTTTCCAATCTAGCATACAAATTGTCATACGCACGTCCCTTTGCCATCGCAACTGCCTTCTTTGCCTTACTCTTCGCCTTCTTTGCCATTAATTTCACACATGTGCTTCGTAATTCAGTCACAATGCCCATTGTTTCGTTTTTCGTAGGTGTGTAATTTTTTCACTGAGCATAGTGGAATTTAAACAAGAAGCAGCTAAAAATTAGCTAGTTATGTTTATTTTTAAAGTTTTAATTTCAGTTCTATAGTTTTTAAAATTCTGATTTGTTTCTATTTTTTACATTCTATTTGAATAAGTGTATTTGAATAAGTTAATACCAATTGTTAATGCTTGAAGTAGTTTGTTAATTCTGTGACAAGATTCAGCAAATATTATTTATCAAACACATCGACCAGCGGCATTGTGGCCCAACAAGCCTGGTATGTTTATTGTCGATATATATAATAATTGTACAAAACTATCAGCAGTTAGTGGTTGTTTATTAATATTAAGTACTTCTGTGATTACAGAAGAACCGTTCGTTCGTTCATTCGTTCGTGCTATCCTGCTATCGTTCGTGCATACATTCATTATTCTATACATACATACATTCATACATTCATTCACTGCAAACCGTGCGTGTGCTTCAGCAGGGAGGTCAGTCGCTGGTTGTGTTGATTGCTTATTCGAATAGAGTCAACCGACGGTGTAGTTGGCGTTTAGGCCATCGCCGTTAATTCGTTTAAAAACTACAGTAAGAAAATGTGAGATGTGAAAATGGTAATGGCAACACGTATTACGTCACTCGCGCTCGTCATGTGATATAGTAAATTCTATTGTGCGTGGATATAATATAGGGAGAGTGGTAAATAAAGAATAAAGTTGTATCCGTTAAAATCTGTGTTAATTGAGTAGCAAGTTGACTAAGGAGTGCAAGTTACTTTACAATGAAAATATAACATGGCGTCGTCGGCTAACAAAAAGAAGCTGCAAATTGCTTAAAGAGAAGTGATTTAAGCAAAGATAGATAATTGTAAAGAACTGTGTGACTATAAGCTGCTGAAGTATATATCCCTTTTTCAGTAAAAAAGTACTGTTAAAAATATGCCTAAAGATAGAAAAAATCAAGCAGCAAGCAATGAAAACGAGACAAAAAGCTCGACCCAATCAACAACTGCTACGGCGCATAATATAGCTGAGCCTCCGGCGTGGCTCCAACAGCTGCTAATAATGCAGCAAACCCAAATGGAGCAACTGCAAGCTCAAGCTCAACAAGTTCAGCAAGCCCATATGGAGCAAATGAACCAGTTATTTGCTCAGCTGATCCAAACAAGACACGACTCCATCAATCGAGAACATGAAAGTTCAGAACAATCACTTGCTCGGAACAGCGAGCAACATTCGAGCTATGCGAGAAGGTCTAAAGCAGATGCTCCTAAGCCACCTATCTTAAATGTAGATATTTCCGTGGCCGAATTTTCTAAATGGAGAAAATTATACAACGATTACGTGATTGTATCAGAGGCACACGAACTGCCACGAGCAAGTCAAATAGCATTGTTGCGATCGTTCTTCTCCTTAGAACTACGAGATGCAGTTGAACATGTCCTCCTTATTCCGGACGACACGGAGCTAGACACCAACGCGATCCTAGAGAAAGTCCACAACTACATCAGAAGCCAAAGAAACATTGCCCTCGATTGTGTTGCATTCGAAGAGCGCAAACAAGCAGTTGGTGAGTCTTTCGATTCATTTTTGATCGCTATTAAAACGCTTGCAAGAGATGCCGATCTCTGCAATGCATGTATCGACCGCCGACTCGTAACTAAAATAATGTCGGGTATCTGCGACAAGCAAACGCGGACCAAACTTTTAGCAATTTCGCCACTCCCCGATTTAGAAACCACAACAGACATTTGCCGATCCGAGGAATCAGCGCGGTTAGATGACGCACGGATCGATAACAAAAAACTCATTAACCTAAATAGGTACAAACGCGGTCGCTCCAGGTCAAAACCTCGCAAACCCGCCTGTACTAGATGTGGCAACATGATATGCCCTCCAAAGGGACAGGGAACTTGTCCAGCGCGAGAAAAAATTTGCTCACCTTGCAACAAAAAAGGACACTTTGCGGCTGTACGCTTTTCAAGCAACAGTAGATCTAGCAAACCACAGGGCAACCGAAGCAAAGCCACAGGCCAAGTCAAAAAAGTGTCGCAAAACTCAGTTAGGGACGCTGACACCAATGCAGCACCGCAAATATCAATCAAGTTAAGCTCCCTCCAAAATCGAGCATCCATAGGAACTTTGCAGGCAACACCTGATACAGGGGCTGAAGCTTCAATAATAGGAATCCAAGAGATCCGAAGCCTAGACTTTAACATGAATAAGTTAAATCCGCCTGCCAAAGACAAATTAGTCGCTGCAAATGGCCAATCTCTGAAGTGCATAAGCACCCTACCATGCATTATCACATATGGCAACAGGACAGCCCAGGATGTTCTTCACGTATGCCATAAAATTGAACAATGCCTGTTAGCGTGGTACACTTGCAGGAACTTAGGAATTTTGCCTCCTAACTACCCCGAGCCAATTGAGCTGACTGAAGAAAATAACAGGTCTATATCAGGCATCGTTATACCTAGTCAAAGATTGGAATTCACAATCTCTCAAAGTCCTTCCCCAAATGAGTTGGACAGAATGAAGCAAACCCTTTTAGATAAATATAAAGATGTTTTTAAAAGTGATGGCCAGTTGCATGAAATGAGTGGCACACCCATGAAAATTTTTTTACGTGAGAATGCGACACCCTTCGCTCTATCGTCTCCGCGACAAATACCGTTCTCATACAGAAATCTTGTCAAAGACGAATTACACAAACAAGTTAAGGCTGGCGTCATTGCACCAGTAACCGAGCCAACTGACTGGGTGCATCCTTTGGTAGTCGTACCTAAACCAAATGGTGGTATACGCTTGTGCGTCGATTTTCAAAAATTAAATCAGCACGTTCGTCGCCCGTATTACCCCACAAAAACTCCTTCAGAGGCGGTATCAAACATCAATCCCAGCTCAAAATACTTCACAACTTTTAATACAAGAACGGTTATTGGCAAGTACCCCTTGAAAAAGAAAGCCAATTGCTCACCACTTTCATTACTCCGTATGGAAGGTACAAATTTTTACGTGCCCCGATGGGATTAGCTTCATCCCAAGATGAGTATTGCTCCAGGGGAGACACAGCCATACAAGGCATTGAGCGTGTGGAAAAAGTGGTGGACGACATACTGATTCACAACTCTTCCGCTCAAGAACACTTGAGCAATGTGGTAAAAGTACTGGACCGATGCCGCAAACATAGAATTACCTTGAACCCCAAGAAGTTTAACTTCATGAGACCTTCAGTTGAATATGTAGGGTACCTCGTAGGAAGCGAGGGTGTGCAAGCTGACCCGAAAAAGATAGAAGCGATATCTCAGTTCCCTTCTCCAACCAATTTGACGGAACTGCGCTCATTTATGGGTTTAGCAAATCAGCTCGGAGGATTTACAAACAAGCTCAGTGAAGCTGCAGAGCTTCTGCGTGGCCTCATGAAGCCCAAAAACGCATTTGTGTGGACCCCAATGCACGATAACGCATTTCATGAAGTGAAAAGGATCCTCTGCAGTCCACCAGTTTTAGCGCCATTTGATCCAAAATTGCCCACGATGCTTCAAACTGATGCATCACGTCTCAAAGGTCTGGGATTTGTACTCATGCAACGGCATGGAGACAACTGGAAATTAACCCAAGCCGGATCACGATTCACTACCGACATAGAATCAAGGTATGCCATGGTCGAACTAGAATTGCTGGCAGTGGTCTGGGCAGTAAAAAAATGTTACATCTACCTACAAGGTTTGCCGTTCTTTGAGATCGTCGTGGATCACAAACCGTTGGAATCAATTCTAAATAGTCAGACCCTGGACATGATCGACAACCCAAGGATCCAGCGATTAAAAGAGAAACTGAGTGGCTATGTCTTTCACGTGAGCTGGAGACGAGGCAAAGACCATGCGATTCCGGATGCATTATCCAGAGCTCCTTGCAAAGATCCAGAACCGCTAGATGTTATCACAGAGGACACAAAAGTTTTCCTGGAAAGAAAAATCTCTGCTATCTTCCAAGGGGGAGAGCAAGGAGAAGAAAGAGGCCAACACCTTATTGATCCAATTCTCCAGGAAATCAAAGAAAGCACGGAATCTGACGAGGCATCACAAGAGCTAATCAAAGCTCTACAAAACGATTTTGCTAACTCCCGTCTACACTCATCAATAAAACATTACAAAAAGCTGAAAGATCAGTTGTCAGTGGAAGACGGACTCATACTCCTCGACAGTCACAGAATCGTTATCCCTCAAGCCAAGCGCAGAGAGATATTAGCAAAATTGCACTCATCTCATCAGGGCATTGAGAGGACCAAAAGAAGAGCTCGACAAACAGTTTACTGGCCTGGAATTAACAACGACATACAAAATGTTGTTGAAGCCTGCAATGCATGCCAGAAAAACCTCCCGAGCCTACAAAAAGAACCGATGATGTCAGATCCACCACCGTCACGCCCATTCGAAGACGTTTCCGTTGATTTATTCTGTTATGCTGGGAAATCATATATGGTGTACGTCGATCGTTTATCCGGATGGATCAAAATAGCCGAGTTCAGACAAGACCCATCCTCCCAGCAAGTCATAAGCACCATCAGAAGATACTTCGTAGATGCTGGAGTCCCAGTCCACATCCGCACAGATGGTGGCCCTCAATTTGCCTCCAACAAATTTCGGCAATTTCTGCTGAGATGGGGTGTCAACCATGCTCTCAGCACACCACATTATCCTCAGTCAAATGGGCATGCAGAATCAGCAGTCAAAGCTATGAAAAGCTTAGTCGCCAAATCAGCAGAAAGCGGCGACATTGATAGCGATGAATTCTGCGAAGGCCTACTGGAATGGCTTAATACGCCCAAAGCTGCAGGTTTATCTCCAGCCGAAATACTATACGGCCATTCGCTCCGCTCCATAATTCCTGCCAAGATGTACAGTTACAAACAAATTTGGAAAGAAAAATTCGACAAGTGGGATTCGAACGTTGTCGATTCAAAACGAAAGGAGAAAGACAGATATGACTCTAGGGCGAAGCCTTTAAACCAACTCCAAATCGGCCAAAAGGTTCGTATTCAAGACCCCAATTCCAAGAAATGGGACAGAGTTGGCCACATCGTCGGAATTGGCCGTAATCGCGACTATCACGTGAAACTGCCATGCGGTCGCGTATATTGGCGGAATCGGCGATTTATGAGACCAGTGGCACCCACCGAAACCACTGCTGAGTCTCCTGATAGAGGTTCCACTGCTGAGTCCTATGGGCCGGTGGTTTTCTCGTCTGACGCGCGCGCTAATGAAGGACCAGTGCCCGACAGCACTGCTGAGTCCGTTCGCACCGACCAAAACGTAGCGAGTAATTGTGATGTTATCGCCGCGCGTACAAAACCGAGTGTTCGTTTTAGCGATGTGGTACACACCCAACACATTCCTCGTCGAAGTAATCGCAAAACTAGACGCAACCCCTCATATTTGCGTGAATTCGTAAAATAATGATTGATGCGTAATAACAATGTTGTTATCATAAAAAAGGGGGTTGTGAGATGTGAAAATGGTAATGGCAACACGTATTACGTCACTCGCGCTCGTCATGTGATATAGTAAATTCTATTGTGCGTGGATATAATATAGGGAGAGTGGTAAATAAAGAATAAAGTTGTATCCGTTAAAATCTGTGTTAATTGAGTAGCAAGTTGACTAAGGAGTGCAAGTTACTTTACAATGAAAATATAACAGAAAACAGTTAAAATATTCTAAAACACTTTAAATTAAAACAGGTGAAATACTGTATTGTTGTTAGTCGACATACATGACATGTTATTACTCGACATCGACATACATACAGGACGTAGAACACAAAAAGAAAAATGTCCTGTTTCGCACGCAGAGGCAATGCGAATGTTTGAACGTTGCCTAACGTGGCCCCGTTTTGTCAGATCTGAGGCATCAGTTTCAAACACTTCCACATTCATTCATTTATTCATTCATTCATTTTTAATCTCAATCATTATTATACAGTTTAACACAAAGATTATAAATATTGAAAAGATCAAGAAAAAGAAAAAGTAGCACAACGTCAGATGTTAAAACATGCATAAGATAATCAGAAAGTAAAAGTACAAGACAGTAGAAAGCATGGCCGCTACACCTTAATCAGATAAAGATAAAAGAAGTGAAAAAGAAAAATAATTACATAATAATAATATTATCAAACAAACCGAGCGATTAAATAACCAGTGCATGACTAGGCTGCGTAATGATGATGGGTGGCACAGCTAGCCAAGATGGGAATTTAGCTCAACTGAGCAAGGTGAGTAAAGAAAAACTACCCACAAAAAGAAACCTCACCAGATCCGGAAACCTTTTCTAAATGCAATTTTAAAATTTAAATCTAATGCAACTGGTGACTATAATGGAATTGTGAATAATGTAGAGAGTACATACAAAAAAAATTACGGAATTATAAATCTAATAATAAAAAAATATTAACAAAAAAAAAGATAACACAACATAACATAAAAAACTATTATGCTAGTCGAAGTTGATGGAAAAAACATATATGAATAATATAACAAAAAATAAATAATTAAATAAAAAGTAAAAAAAAACAAAAACTTAAATTCATGAATTAGAAAAAAAAATCAATTAGATTAGAAAACAACAGAATTCATGAATTACAAAAAAAATATTAGATAAAATTTTTACAGACCAGTATAATAGCAATGTAAACAAATTAAAAAAAGTCAATAGCATTTTAGTAACTGCTTTGAAGTTTACAGTATTTTACAAATTTAAAAATAAAAAATTATTTTGTAAAATGAAACAGTAGACCATTGCTAAAAAGAAATTTTAATTAAAGAGCATAGATAAGGGTGAAAAAGAATCAATTTGATTGAGTGATTGATTTGAAATTATGCAGACAAACAAAATTTAAAAGAGTTCTTTAAAGCTTTGTGAGCAGACTGGATATCTTGATCGTTTGAGCTTTTCTCCCAGTATTCAGATTGAATTCAAAAGTTTTGATGCCATTTCTATTTCCTTTTTTCAGAAACCTATAATCAAAAATACATAGGGCAGTATCGTGCTTAGGAATCTAACACTACAATTAAATATTATTCCCATTACTTAAAAGATATTTATAAACCTCAAGAGTAAAAGATCGAACACTTTGTTTCTTATTTTTTAAGTCAAAGGGAATGCAATTCCAATAAACTGGACCACGGTGTAAAATAGCTTGCTGATATACTGTGCTAGAACATTTCTTTAGAATAAAGATAGATTTGTTTCTGGTATTATATTTAGATTCTTTAGTAAAAACATCTTTAAATGCAATTGGGTTTTTACCATTTTTTTGCTTAAACATAAACACAATTAGTTCTTTATCCAAAAGTTGATCTATTGTTAACAATTTATTTTCTTTTACAATATCACAAACAGTGGAGTTACTGTTTGTACTAAAAACTAATTTAACAAATTTATAGCACAGTCCTTGTAATCTTTTAACCAAAGTTTTATTGCCATAACACCAATTTAAAATACAATAAGAAAGCTGACTGTTTACATGTATAATAGAGTGATAGAGTAGAAGAGATCTTTTGTTTAACAGTGACTTCACTTTATTAACAGTTCCAAGAACGCTACGTAGTTTAGATATTAGGTGATTTATATGTTTTAACCATGATAAAACACCAAAAAATTTAATACATTCAACTTGTTTAATTTTATTTTGTTGCAATCCAAGAGTTTGCTTTTTTATTGTTAATTTAGATTGAGCACTCCTAAATAAAATGTATTTAGTTTTTGAAACATTAACTGATAATCTATTTGCTACCAACCACTAATCAACTAGTTGAAGTTCTTTATTATCAGCATCAAAAAGCTTCTTGATGTCTTTATTTTGTAAAAAATGCTTGTATCATCAGCAAACATCAAAGAATCACTATCATTCAGACAATTTTTGAAATCATTGACATACCGGTATATCAAAAAAAGAAGTGGTCCTAGATTAGAGCCCTGAGGTACACCACTTGTAACTTCAAGAGTAGTTGTAGAAAGAATTTCTGCATATTTTACTTGTTGTGTGCGTCCTGTTAAGTAACTAGTAAACCACTTTAATGCATTACCTCTGACCCCATAGTGATTAAGTTTGGAAAGTAATATTGAATGATCAATTGTATCAAATGCTTTAGATAAATCCAAAAAAATTCCAAGGGTTGCCTTTTTACAGTCAAATGACTGAGATATTTTTTGCACTAAAATTGAAATTGCATGTGAAGTAGAATGATTTTTTCCAAAACCAAATTGATAATCGTAAAAAAATTCTGCTTTTCTAAAAATGAGTACAATCTATTATACATAACTTTTTCAAGTAATTTCGAAATATTTGATAATAAACTAATTGGTCAATAGTTATTAGTATTGTTGGAATCGCCTTTTTTGAACGCAGGACATACAGTAGCAAGCTTAAAGCAATCTATGAATTCACCTTTACCCATTAAACACATGGCTAAGTGTTAGTAGAATATTGTCTGGTGAGGATTTAAGAACTTTGGTTGGAATATGATCTGGCCCCGCATTTAGTTTGTTTTCTGAATTTTTCAGAATGTTAGAAAGTTCTTGAGGGCATGTTGGCCAAGTTAACATTGATTGGCATGTGGAAGATTTTAAATATTCTGAGAAATGTTTTTTTTTGGGAGGTAAAGATTTCACTAATTCATTAGAAACATCAGTAAAATGTTTATTAAAATAGTTTGCTATTTTTAAAGGATCATGAACTATTTGCCATCAATAATGAGGCTTCTACAACTAGATTTACGTTTTTTTCCTATAAAAGAATTGTGATGGTAGGCGTTTAGTTTGTTCCTTGTTTTAATTTGAAGTTTATTTTTTTGGCAATCCGGTTTGAGTTGGAAGTTTGCTATTGGTTGTTTCTCTCATATTTAACTGGGTGCAGCATAGTTTTTCTTCTTTCACTCGTTCATTCGTCGGTTAATGAAGACATTTCGCGGTTGGTACAGACATTTAAATCATTCATTCGTTCAAAGAAACTCGTATTAAGCAGGTAGAACTTGATTTGTTTTATTGTGTTATTTTGATTTATTTAATACTGTTTTGTGTTTTATTTTAGTTACCGTTGTCTCTAATACATACAATAACATTGGTTCGTTGTTTGTTGGTGGTTATTGTAAAAATGACGTCGCGTAAGTATCGAAGCTGCTTAATATTTCTACCTCAAACTGCAACCTGGTGTGCTGCAGCTACAGAATTAATTAATTTCCAAGTGCTTTTAATGTCTTTTTTACAGCTGTTAAATTTTAAATTATAATATTCCTGTTTTTTTTGTTTTGACAGTGAAAAAAATACAAATTTCTGGCTTGTGTAAATGCCTGTCTTGTTTGTGGGTTTTTATTATTTATGTATCTTTTGTACAGTTTTTCTTTTTCGTTTAATAGAATGTGAAGATCAGAATCAAACCACTGATTATTTGTTTTTTTGCAATAAATTTTAGTCAAAAGAAAAAATTTTTCAAATTTATTCATATAAAGCTTTTGTAATGTTTGGTAGCTGGATCACATAATACAGGAGTAATATTGCTTTCTGAGAGAGCTATAGAGAATAGATTTACATTTCGATCTGTAAAATGGCTATATTGTTAAACGTTTTGTTGGGAAACATGATGACAGGAAGGTGATCGGATATACAGTGGGTTAAAACACCACAGTTTATCTTCATGCTTACCAATGAATTGCTCCATATACGATCCAAAAGAGTTGCATTATTTTGTGAGATTCTTGTAGGTTTATTAATAAGAGGGGTAAACCCATTATCAAACATTCGATCTACAGAATCTGAAACCTGAGGTTTTTCACAATTAAGTATACAGTAATGTAATTAAAGTTACCTAATAAAAAACAATCTTTCTTTTTTATACGGTTTAAAATATTATTTAGATAATCTAAAAAAGAAGAATGTGATACAACATTATTGCATGGAGCCCTGTAAATGCATCCAAATGTAATGGTTTTATTTTTAAATTTATAGCCAATGAATAAAGATTCAAAAATTTTTTCCTCCATTCGATTATAAATCTAGTCAAGTTGAATAAACTAAATTTTCTTACACAATGAAGCCAACACCACCTCTCTCTCTCACCACCTCTAAATTTTCTTTCACATATGACTCAAAAACAGGATACTTTCCTCCAACTGATTGGTCTGAGCATCCATGTACAATTAGGCAGTTCCGACGTCCATATTGCTCCAAATCATCCAAGAAACTTTGGGTCTCTCGAAGTGATTTTGCCAGCCCTTCAACAATGGTATCGACCCGAGCAATGGCATTCTCAAGGTCTTAAAGTTGCTGGCTCTGACCTGAAATACAAGAGCAAGCAGCAGCACCACTGGCAGAATCATTCAAAAATTGTTCAGCATTCCTTGTTTGAGTAGATTTGATTATCTGTAACTCCTTCATTACTACATCTAAAGATAACTTACCATCAGCCATTGCAAATTGATAAAAGATATTCAGTTAGTTATCAACAAAACACTAAATTATTTAATATAAAAATAATACTTAACAATAATAATTAAACACAAGCCTTTTTGCCGAGCAAAAGTAGTCAAGTGAACATCTGAAACTTAATCCAATGGAATGGGTACGACTTCGCGAGTTAGCTGCAGAAAAATGCCAATCTGCCTACAAGCATATAAAAGTCGATTCCTTTTTCCTGTAGATTTACTGATGCAATTGATGAAGATATTGAACTTCTATAATTTTTCAATCATAAATGTGTTATGTTTTTGTTCGTTACTCTTTCGGTGATTTAACACGTGATTTCAATTATCCGTTTCTTTGGTTATCCGTTCAGATTTTTAAAAATATTGTCCCAATTAGACCGGATAATCAAGGAAGCACTGTATTCATTAAAAATATTAAATAATTTTCTTCATGAATATTAAGTAAAGTCAATTGTAAATTAACCGTTATGAGCGCCGTGATTGTGATTGACATGGTCTCATTTTAAAACCTACTCGTGTCATTCTGTTCTGTTCTTGGGAAAGACAAATAAAATAGCCTGACACTTAAGCAGAGAAATAGGTTTATTAAAGGTTTGCTACATGAAATAGTCTAATAAATTCTGAAAATAAAAATGACAAAAAAAGAAATTTATATTATAACTATACCCGGTATTGGTTATACTAAACTTGTCGAAAGTTTCTTACTCTCAAACAAAATGCCTATGATAGCTTGCTCTGTCTTTTCTATTCTAAGATGTTTCAACAATTCAATGATTTATAAATATAAAACCTGCTACTTTTGGCCTAACATCTATCACTCCAATACTATTGTAGCTATCTCAATTAAAAATTTTAAAAATAAAGAGAAAAATTGAACCGGACAGCAATATCTTGGCATTTGCAAAAGCAAGTCAGGGTAATTGTTTGACGATTGCTTTATGTGTAACAACTTTAACATTTTCCAGCAAGTCAGGAAGATAGAAATAAAGAAAAAAAATATATATATTTTTAGTTTGTCAATGATTGCCTAAGCAAGTGCTTTTCAAACTTTTTTCATAATGGCACACTAATAAATTTTGAGTTTGCCTGCGGCACACTTACTTCATAACGGCAAAAACCTACTTAATACACTCTTCAAGTTTACATACAGAAATTATATTTAATATATGATAACAGCAATATAAAAGGGTGTGTCTACAAAATTTTTTTGATACTGGCAGTGGTGGATATTGGGTGAGGCAAATGAGGCAGTTGCTTCTGGCCCCCCCTTGAAAATACTGCATAGAGTTTCATTTTGCTGTATATGTTTTTTAGAGACCACTATGATTTTGGGAGAAAAATAGTGAAATATGAGATCAAATCGAAGTAAAGACCTTTTTTTTAGAGATCACATTAATTTTGGGAAAAATAAGAGAAATACAAGATCAAAGCCCCTTTTTTTTAGAGAACACCAATTTTTGGGAATCCTTGCCTCGGCCCCTAACTTTGAATATCCCAAAAAACAAACAACTTTATAGATATGGCCTCTTTCCTTTTACATTTTTATTGAAGCAGCCTATATTTAAGATTTTTAGCAATACTAAAATTACTTAAAATCCATAAGTAATCTGTAGACCAAGACTCTATGGCTTTCTGTCAAAACACAAAAATTTTGCTGCATACCTTAATCCTTTTCGCGGCACACAGTTTGGGAAACCCTGGCCTAAGCTATACTTGAATCAACGATTTTTTTGCCTGTCGACATTTTTCGATGGTTGCCCAAAAAAAAAAACGGCAGAAAAATGTTGCAGACTCAATAGATTTTTATTTTCGGAAATATAACAAAACAAAAAACAAGAAAAAACAAAATAACACATAATTGAATAAACAAAATAACACATAACTGACCTAGGATATATTATACTGTATGTAATGATGCCGCAGGAGACAGACAGACAGACAGACAGACAGACAGACAGACAAGTTTATTTCATACAATTCCGTATTAATATATAATGCACACAAAACAGTAACAGTAAAAATAATTATAATGAAGAAAATGAGTGCGTTTAATTGACGTAATTTGTTACACGAAAAAAAAAAAAAAAAAAAAAAAGATAATAATTATACCGAATGTATGCGGAGACTGCGAAGTGACCAAAAAATAATTAATTGGTCTTCAAGTCGAGCAGCCACCGATTAATTAAAGTTATATAAATAAACGTATGTTATAGAAAAAGATAAAAAATGGACCACTGTAGATATAAGTTTGATTTGAAATATGGATTTAAGGATAAGAATTTAAGATATAACGTTTATACATGTAGCCAAAATTATATATGGAGTAGCAATTTTTTTTTAAATTACAAGGAACATCATTCCAAACTTTAACTCCTCTATATTTAAGAGATCTTTGCAAACGATTGGATCGATATCTTGGTAAGTATAACTTATTATTGACTGATGAACGGGTTACACGGAAATGAATTTGAGATACCTTTTTGAAATATTTTGTAAAAGAAGTCGGTAATTTACATCTGTCTAAATTAAACATTAATTTTAAAGTTTCAAGCTTGATTAAGTCATCTAATTTTAAAATTTTGTTTTTTCTAAACAAAGGATCAGAATTTGATGACCATTGCATATTATTGATGACTCGCATAGCTTTATTTTGCAATTTTCTTAATGGTTCGAGATAAGTTTTATATGTAGCACTCCATATTGTAAGACAGTATAGTAAGTGTGAATGAAAGAAAGCAAAGTAAAGTTTTTTTAAGAGACAAGAAGGAAATAAATTTTTTAGTTTGCATAAAATACCAACTGCACGAGAGAGTTTGCTACGAATTTTATGAATATGATCATGAAACAATAATTTGGAATCAATTAGGACGCCTAAATAATTAATACTGTCTGAAATCGCAATTATACTAGAATTAAGTTTAATATTAATATTGCTCGGCGAAACTACTTGTGATAGCAAAGGCGGTATTATTATAACTTGCGACTTGGAGGGATTAATAGCAAGACAATTTTTATTCATCCACTGGGAAACTCTAGACAATTCATCGTTTATTTTGATTTCGAGTTCAGTTATATTGGAAGCATTAATTAACAAGGCAGTGTCATCAGCAAAGAGTCTAGGGATACTTTTCAAACAATTTTGAAGGTCATTGATATAAATTAGAAATAGAAGCGGGCCTAAAACAGATCCTTGAGGTACACCCATTATAACTCTTTTTCAATTGGACTCAATATTATTTACGTACACATATTGCAATCTATTATTTAAATAAGATTGTGTCAGATTAAAGGCTATTCCTCTTATTCCATAATGGTCAAGTTTTATCAAGAGTCTTTTGTGGCATACAGTATCAAATGCTTTAGTAATATCAAGTGTAACCATTCCTGTATATTGGTTATTATTAATATTATCATAAGTTGAAGTTACTATATCTAGAATTGCGTGAGACGTAGAGCAATTTTCTCGAAAACCATATTGATTTGAAACCAGAACAGAATGTTTATTAAAAAAATTTAAGAGACGATTAAAAATGACTTTTTCAAAAATTTTTGTGAAACATGTTAATATAGATATAGGGCAATAGTTGCTTACATCAAGTTTATCACCTTTTTTAAACAAAGGAATTACCTTGGATAGCTTTAATTTTTCAGGAAAAATACCTAGAGTCATAGCCGAATTAACCAATGTTGAAAGTACAGGGGTAAGCACTGTGGAAGAAAGTTTAATAAAATAACATGAGATATCATCATAACCTGAAGCTTTGTTAATATTTAACTCATTAATAATATTAAGGATTTCATTGACGGAAGCTGGCTCTAGAAATATAGTAGATGTGACTCTATTAATCAAAAAATCCTTTACGCAGGTTGCAGAGCAATTCGACAAATTACTTACAACACTTCGTCCGACTTCACTAAAATAGTTATTAAAACAATTTGATATTATAGTAGGGTCAATTATGGTACGATTGTTAATATTAAGTTTATATGGAGTAGACTTAGTATCGTCTTTAGTATGGAGAACTGAATTAATTGTAGACCAGGTTTTACGGGGATTTTGACAGTTATTTTTAAATAAATTATAGTAAAACGTTTTTTTAGCTTTGGTTTTAATTTTATTTAATTTATTTGAATATTGCTTATAATATGTCTTTTTGTCTACATCATTCGACAAAAAGTGGGAACGGTAAAGTTTTTGCTTATACTTTATGGAAACAAGAAGACCTTTTGTTAACCAAGGTTTAGCTCGAAGACGCTTTTGTCTGCGAGAGATTTGACGTAAGGGAGCGTAAAAGTCGATTATTAATCTTACCCTTTTTATAAAATCATCAAAAATGGAATTAAAATTATTGGCATTTATACAGTCAAGACAATTTTTGAATTCGTTCATATTTTTATCAAGGTCTAGTAAATAACTTTCTATATCGAGATTTTTAATGTCTCTACAAATATATTTTTTGTGTTTAACAGATTCAGGGTTACGTTTTAGAGAAGTTGCACAGTAAGTAATAAAATGATCACTGATATCATTAAGAATTATCCCCGGAAATATAGGATTAGATAAAGCGCTTGTAAAAATATGATCAATTAAGGATGCTGAATTTTTGGTGACCCTGGTTGGTTTAGTTATTAATTGAAAAACACCGTTGCTCTCTAACATAGATAAGTAATTAATAGAAGATGAAGAACAATCACTTTCGCTAATGTTTAAATTGATATCGCCCATTAAATAAAAATCGTTCTTATTGCAGTCAATTTCACCCAGTTTGTTATTAAGGGTTTCAATAAAAGCATTTGAATCAGATCTAGGATGACGATATATGACAGCTAATACGACTGTGCGCTGGACTCCCGGAAAATTTGGAGAAACCCAGAGATCCTCACAGCCAACATTACTAAGTTGATTTTTACCAAGTAAGTTAAAAGATATCGAACTCAAAATATATAAACCAACACCACCTGCGCGAGTAGTAGAATTAGCATGCAAAAACAAATAATTAGGTATAGAAATATTAGTAAGAGGAGTATCATTAATTTTTGTCTCGGAAATTCCAATAATTTGTGGAAGAGTCGGAAGCAACTGCAAAGATTCATAAAAAGTTCCAAAATTTTTTTGAAGGGATCTAATGTTAAAATGAAGCATAAATAAAGAATGGAATACATCTACTCTACTGTCAAAATTTAAGAAATCTGTATAAACGCAATTTTTCAAATTTGCCGAAATTACCTGATTAATATAGTTGTCATTTAAATTATTTCTAAGATCTGCATCAGAATACTGAAAATTATCTGTATCTGCTCGACTTGAAGCCAAAAATAAATTCAAATCATCTAAACAATCAATAGTAGTCGACAGTGAATACGCAAAGAAATTGTTGACAAACAAACCAGACTGAGAATTATTAAATTTACCAGAGAAACAAGTAAAGTTGCACGAATGGAAAAAGATTTTTTTTTGTCGCCGAAAATTAATAAGCGAGAACTGTACAAGGTTCGATTCTTCTAAAGAGTAATAAGTAACAACCACTTACATTATAATACAACAAACTAATTAACTATATTAAAAACAAGATAAATTATACAACGATTGACCCAGTATTTAGATTTACAATTTAGTAAAAGAAGAGGAAGAGCTTTTAACAAAATCTACTTTAACATTATTAACATATAAACAATAATAACCATTTTCGGCTCTCCAACTTACTTTTTTTTTCATACGCTTGGCCTCTTTAAATTGAGGGAGCAAAGCTTTGCGTTCTTGTTGAAACTGTTTGGGCAAATGCTCGGTAACATAGTGAGGTTTCTTATCGACAGACTTTCTTATTTCATTATATTTTTTGAGATTTTTTAGTTTGGTAAAAATCAGCTTTTTATCTGTCGAGTTAGCTAATTTAATTATAATTGGTCGGTGTACCTTATGATTGTTTCTAGAAATCGGTTGTTGTGGTAGTCGATGATAGTCAGCAAGAGAAATCGTTGATGGATCGTCGATTAGAAGACCATCTTTCATAAAATTATGGATTAGTTTTTTGGTTTTTTCAAGGGTTTCCCAAGCATCAGATTCTTCTTTTCCATGAATCAACAGATTTAATCTTTTGTCATAAGACTCTTGCATTATGTCTTTCGTTTGTTGGGTAATCTGTTGCTGCTCAATATTTAGTAATCTGAGATTAAAGTTTTCTAAAACTGTACAGTCAACTTTGGTTTCCAACTTATAAATTTGATCGTCAAAAGTTTTTTCTAGATTGAATAGTCTGGTTTCAAATAGTTCAAATTTAGAATCTAGTTTATCTATTCTTGTCGTTAAATTTTCTATTCCTTTCAAAATACGATCTAGTTTTTCTTCCATTGTAACTATTCGGTAATCAATTAGTTTTAAAACTCGGAAATTTATCTCTGTTTTTTTTTTAAAAACGCTGATTAGGTTTCTGCTTTTCTGTCAACAGAGATTACACACATCCTTCCATTAGCATAGCACAATCAAGAATAAAATATAATAGCATAGCACAATAAAGAGACTGCAAATTAACCTTTTGGTCTTCTAGTCAGCAGCCGCCGTGATTGCAAAATTGCGCATAATCAATTACCTTTAAAGTGGTGTGTTCAATTTAAAATTAATTTTGGCTATAATTTGCTAATAAAAAATCTTTAAGCTTTTTTTTAAATAGCCTAGATTGGAAGATGTTTTTTTGTATTCTGATGGAAATGTTGTTCCAAATCTTAACTCCCTAGTACTTTATGCATCTTTATAAACGAGAAGTGTGCTAGAGAGGAATATAAAGAGATTTGTTTTGCTGGTACGATGATCCTAATATTTTTTTTCGAGACCAGGCTTGTTAAGGTAAAAAAATTAGAAATGTTTAAAGGAAGCTTTTTCATAAATTTTGTATGAACAAATTTACCTACTTCAAGTTCGACGAATCTAAATTAAAAAAAGTTAAAAAATTTCAAACAATAATAATATATTGGTGCTGCACTTTCACTAGATTTAAGCCTCTCAATAAATTTAATTGCTTTATTTTGAAGAGTTGTTAACTTCTTAAGGTATGAAGAAAAAGTAAAACCCCCAAACTCTCAGTTCATATAATAAGTACGTGTGAATATGAGAAGAATAAATCTTTAATAGTGCTTTTTTGGTAAATAATGACTGATTTTTAAAAAAATTCTAATTGATTTAGAGACGTTATGAACAATGGTTGTGATGTATGATTCAAAATTTAAGTTCATATCAATGGTTAAACTAAAACATTTAACACTTGATTGTGAAATAGTAGGATTTCTTAAAATAATTTTTGTGTGTGAAACGGTTTGTTTAGTTTATGGGGAATAATCAAAAAGCTTAATTTAGATTGAGTCTACTTTTTTCAAACTGCAAAGAAAGTCTTTCAAGTTCTTAATTCATGTTTCTGGTTAACCTATTAATAGACAAAGTTGGGTCGGATATAATCAAGCAAGTATCATCAGCAAAAAATTTTGGTACGCATTTGACTGAGTGTGACACATATTGACATTCTACAAGAAATAAGAGAGGGCCTAGTGTCGAACCTTAAGATACTCAGTAGTTGTTTTGCAATAATTTAGATCTTATTCTATTGATAGAAACGAATTGTTTGCGTGACAAGCATGACAAATAAGATTGAAATAATCAGTTAGTCGAATCGTATATGCCAAGGATGTCCAAGAACCTCGTTTCATTGTGGGCCAAATTATAAATTCAGCTAAAGTCGGAGGCCCGCAAAAATGTCTTAACTTCAAAACAGACTCTAATTTCTCGATTTTGCGTCTCCAAAAAATAAGTTGGAATTAGTATTATCGTGAGAGTTAGTGATAACGTCTATTAAGGCATGATTAGTTAAAATACTGCTCTCAAAACCATATTGACTATTAACGATTTATGTTTATTAAAAAATTGATTACAGAATCCCTCACTAATCTTATGCAATATACTTCTGACAGTTTCTTTATGTGTAAGCCGTTTGTAACAGTTTCTAAATTCCGCTATTGTATAATAGAGCACAAAGTAGGCTAGTAATAATCATTTGACTGCTTGAACTGTTAAAACTATAATGTTTTTTTCCAAATGAATACTGACTTTTTTAACGTATATGAAGTAAAAGAAAAAATGTCTAAATTATTCCTTTGTGCCTATCGAATGTAATTCGACAAAAAGTAGATCGTAAACAAATATAAAGTAAGAGTAAAAAGTTGATGAAAAAATAGTCTAAGTTGAAGTCATTTTCAGCTTTTTTCAACAGAAAAAGTTAAGATTGTTGAGAACATTCCTTTTCCCGGCTCTGCTGTAGCACGATTAGTTAATGTTTAAATTGCATCGTGCAAAACTTCGAGGGCAAATGCCACTCTATGTTTTAAAAATATTTCTAAATCTCTTTTTAGCAAAACATGTGTTACATAATCTAGATGGCTGAAGTTAAGCCATGGTACACGGAACTAATGGTCCGGTGATTTTTAGTAGAAATAGTCTTTTTTATTTCTATACTCTCACGTGCAATAGATCTCTTTCACAGCTATTTGCAATAAAGCGGAAAACGGCAAGCAGACGGCGAAATTTTAATGATATACTGTATTTGTGACAAACATATCAAGTTTGCAAAAAGATTTCAAATGTCAGTTCTTCTATTTACTATACGATTTTTTTCCGGTCCGTGAACATTTTAAAAAATTTTCCGGTCTATTAGTACAGAAAGGTTCGGAACCACTGATTTAAATGGCCCAAATTAAGCAATGGTATGCAGAACTACAGGTGTTACCCAAATCGAAAAAATTGTTCAAGCGTAAATTAAGAATTTAATCAATTCGAGTCAATTTGCTGTAAATCGCCCAATATGGCAACACTGTGACAGCGTGGTAATTTAATAAGATTCTTTTATTCGTCAAGCATTGGTCTGGTAATTTTTGTAGCAATTGATCGGTTTTATTTGTTTACCCGTGTTTGCAATAGATTTCTTCCGCGGCTATTTGCAATAAACCCGAATACGGTAAACAAACGAGGAAGCTACTGTAGTTATTGATGTAAAAAATTTTTTACACTCTTTAAAAAACCTTTATCTTTCTATATACTTAACCAATTTGAGCAATTTTAATTTCAAATGAAAGTTTAGGAATTATTCGTGAATTTAAACTTCAAACATTTGTATAAAACAAACATTTTTATTAAAAAAAGTGTTTCATCTAGTACTTAAATAGGTTTTTCAATTAGCATATTCGTTATAGCTAGCGTGTTAATTAAAGTTTAGCTATAGTAAAAACGATTAATTAGAATCAAAATATTGATTTGCAGCTTTTTTCAGTTAATAGACAAATAAAATGAACACAAGTTTGTGGATCTTAAGCATAGCTTGACTCATTTATTTAATTTAACTTTGGGCGAATATTTTTTACCTTACATATGAAGCAAGCTATTGTAATCCCTGTCCATAAGAAGACATTATGCGATCCTATTTCCAGTTATATGTCTATTTCAGTGGCGTGCGCTGACCTTTGAGTCTGGCCATGCAATTGCATGCCAAAATCTGGTCATGAAAATGGGTATGTTATGGGTAATTAATGAGTGAGACATGCAATATTTTACTGGCAGGAAAAATTTTTGCGTGAGATTGTAACTTTTAGTCGTAATGTCATGGTGATCAAGACCAATTTTTGGCCTAGATTTTTGCTTATATCTTTAAAAAAAGGTCATTACTTAAAATTCTTGCCTGGTAATGCACTTTTTTCTCCTGAAAATGCAGTGATCTCTAAAAAAAAAGGTCATCACTTAAAATCGTTCCGAGTAATGCATTTTTTGTCCTCAAAATGCAGTGATCTCCAAAAAAAAAAGTCATCGCTTGAAATCGTTCCGGGTAATGCACTTTTCGTCCTCAAAATGCAGTGATCTCCAACAAAAAGGTCATCACTTAAAATTTTTGTCTAAACATACACTTTTTCTCCTGAAAATGCAGGACTCTCTAAAAAAAAGGGGTTATCACTTCAAACCAGTCTCCGATTTCTTACTTTTCGTCTTAAATTCACGGTATTCTCTAAAATAAGATAAAAAAAACGGGTCTTCGTCTCGGATCGGCCTCAGATGTCATCCCGAATAAATAATATTTCTCATCGAATTCAACAATATCTACCTCATCGCGCAAAAGTTCGTCATGCAATTCCTGACTTGCATGTCCTGACCGCACGCCACTGGTCTATTTTACTTACCTCAGTTGTGTGTCAAACTGTCACATATTAAAAAATATTATTGGTGGCAGATTAATAGAGACAGTGGCGTACCGAGGATTTTTGAAAGGCCGGGGGGGGGGGGTATAAGACCACAACCAAATATGGTTAATGGAAAAATTTATTCAAGTGGTAGAAAAAAAAGTCTTCACTTTGAATCAGTTCCGGATTTCATGATTTTCATCCCAAAAAGAAGTATTTTCTAAAAAAAACAAAAAAAAGTTTTTACCCGAATTTCATGATTTTCGTTTCTTGAAGTCTAGTGATTTTTTGAAAAAACAGGGAGTCCGTACATGGCATCTATCTTTGTTTTTTTAGCGGAGTTTCTGTCCAAAATATCTCCAAGGGGCGGCCATGGATCTCTAAAGGGGGGTCATAGCACTAAAATTGCTGTCCAACGTATGGTAAGCCTATGAATTAGTGATCTCCAAGGGGGAGGCATGGCACAATGGCTCTCCCCCTAAATATGCTCCTGAACGGAAAATTAATAAAGTTTTTTTGAAATAGTTGTTTAGTTTTTTTTATAGATCGACAAGTTTTCTATTGCTTAAACTCTAAAAAACTAGTACGATGTTTTTAAGGGAAGTACTAATGTTGTTGCTTTTTACATATATGGTATTGAAATAAGGAAATTCAACGTGCTGTGGACAATTCATATATTTATGCAGACAATGCCAAGATTTTTAGTAATAACAACGAAGACTCACAAAAGAATTTAAAGCACACGTGTACTTGAAATGGCACAAATACGCCTAGCCCCAGCTTAATGCCTAGATCTGTTTTTTACCCGTAAGCAGTGGTGAGATCCAGTCGGTTCGCGTCGGTTCTGTAGAACTGTTTCACGGAATTTTATTGGTTCAAAGAACCGGCTAAATTTACTGCCTATATAGTGTAGTTATATAAACACTCCTTCATATCGTCATAATGATGCTTGTTTAACAAATATTTGGAATTGTTATTTGGAAATAATTAAGATTGATTAATTTATTTGTTGGGAAGTTTTACTTTCGTTTTTAATAAAACCGGCTGACGAAAAATTTGAATCCCACTACTGCTCGCAAGTTTCAGGTTATCGCTGAATACTTTTATCACTGAATCATTTTCTTGTTGTTACAGATTAACTAGTGAGATGGAAGGAAAACAAGCAACACCAGATTTGACTTTAGAAAATGATATTTTCTATTTAATGCAAAACAATTACAGTAAAACGGATTAATACAACAGTGAAGAAAGATTGCCTTGGGGTAATTAATAATGTTTATTTTACGCTTTTATTTCTATTTTACATATTTATAAACTTTTGCTGCTCTTTAAAACGCTTGTTAAAAGCTTTAAAGCATACTTTTTATTTTCTTTGTGTCCATAAAAAATCTTGGCAATATCAAAAATAACTTCTGTACAAAGGGAAAAAATTGCTGTTGCAGAGGCAAAAATATGGTAAACAAGTCTTTTCAGCTCAAGGTTTTCGACGGAAGAGCACAATTCTTATTCAACAAATCGATACCATAAAACAGGGTGGTCCAACTTCTGCACTCTTGTGGGCCACTTTTCAAAATTATTCGAGTTTGCGGGCCTCAGCCGGCTAAAAACACCTACTTTCGTCCCAAAATCAGGGTGTTCTCTAAAAAAAAAAAGTCTTCACTTGGAATTGGTCTGCAAAATTCCTATTTTCGTCCGAAAATCAGGGTGTTCTCTAAAAAAAAAGGTCTTCACTTGGAATTGGTCTGCAAAATTCCTATTTTCGTCCCAAAATTAGGGTGTTCTCTAAAAAAAAAAAAAAGGTCTTCAATTGGAATCGATCTACGAAGTTCCTTTTTCGTCCCAAAATCATAGCGTTCTTCAAAAAAAAAGTTGCCGCTGCTTGTACAAAATTGTTCCGCGGGCCGCATGCGGCCCGCGGGCCCGTAGTTGGACCACGCTGCCATAAAATATAAACGTAGAGTTAAAATATTAAGAACTAAAGTAAAATGTGTTTAAACTTTCAAATAAATAGACTATTACAAGTCGAAACGCTTGTTTAAAACAATTACTAAAACAAACTTTTAAAAAATGTTTTAAACTTTTTTTGAAATCAAAATTTTGTAATTTTTTTAAGCATTACAATAGTTATGAAGAGGTTTTTTGAAAGAAATGGGCATTAACGCTTTATTTTCCGTTTTCCGCCTCACTGATTGCGTGCGGAAAAGGTCTATTTTTGTTCTTTGCAAGTTGGGCCGACTTAGCGAGCAAACTTGTTTAACTATGATATAATGCATTCCAATTTTTTGTCTGCTTATAAAGTAAGTGCTCGTCAAGAAATTTCAAATATAATTCTTATGTTCTTGGCAGTTTATTGCTCAAATAATCACGACCTTTCAAATAGGCTTTTGCCTAAGCCCTTGACCCTTACCTATGTAAAGTTAGCTGCATAAATTTACACTAAGAAAAATTACAGGTGGTGCACCAAATCCCGAACACATTGAGTATACGTCCGAGGCGCCTTGCCCGCTTTGGATGGGATATTGTTACTAGAACACTGTGTACAGCTGTATCAGCTGAGTACTGCTCGCCGATCTGGTGTCGCAACGCACAAACGCGCCTCATATACAATTTTTTGAATGACGCTTTGCCACAAAAAGCATTTAATTCGGGAAGCATAGTAGTCTGGAATAGAAAAAGTATACGGTCTTGTCCCTTGTTCTATCTGTGTCTGACCTGAATACGTTTCGTGAATACTCTTCAAAATAAAAACAACAACCTTTTTAGGTCTATATAAGTAAAAATTCTTTTAAAAAATAGCATGTTAAGATACAATCAAGCTTATGTAAGCGGATTAGACGTAGCCTGAGACCTTGAGTATTTTACACAAATAAACCATTTTTTAGTGTGACTTATATTTGTTGGTGTTGGCCTAGTACTAATTGGCAAAGGGTTCCAAAATTTTTCAGCCTTAAACATCCATTCAGTTAAAACTAATTAGGCTTGTTAAAAACAAGTATGGCAGTTCTTATTCAAATAGAATCTGTGGTCAAGTAGTCTTTTTTTGGCCTATTAGGTAATACGTTTTGCTACAAGTTAATTCAAATCATTACCTCTTGCTATGCAATTCACAAAAAAATATAATCAAGCCACTGTTTAGCTCACATTTTAAACTTTAACCAATTTAATACAATATAAACAGCAAACATCTTCAGCTAATTAAATGTCAAAACATCTTCATTCCACCAATGCAATATTTAAATTACAACTAACAAACCAAAACTAAATTTCTAATAGAAAAGGCAAATTTTAATAATATATTTGTTATCAAAATATCCAAAAATATTTATACAAAGTTGTAGAAGAAACTTTATTTTTATTCAGCAGCAGCATTGGTTGTAGGTAACATCCACGGAAATTGAAATTGTGCGTCTAACATGCGTTAGGGTATATATCCCAGACAGGATATACAAAAAACAAGAGATCCACATCAAATAAAATGAGTGACCAAATTTAACTTCAATTGAACTTCTGTCGAGATTGTTCCATGCGATAAACACGATGCCTCCGCACCCGATCATAATTGCTATTTAAAAATGTTTTAGTGAGTTTGTATTAGGCTGATGAAATTAATTGAGAACCAATTAGATAATCGAAACGAACTTTCAATCAAGATATTTAAGAAAACTTAAAACTTGACGAAATTAAGCCAATTTACCGTTTATGCATGCACTTATTTCGATTTATTTTTTCTTAACTAATAAGCTAAAAAGCAATAGGCTTATTTGCAAACTATAATAGTGCATTTTGATAGATGTGCTTTGGAAATAGCAAAAGAAATCGACAGAATGAAGAAAAACCAAGCGCAAATTAGTTATGGAGTAAAGAAGAGAGCTGTCATTGGTCGAGACTGATTGACCAATGAGAAGAAAACTAAAAAAGCTTTTGGCCATTTGTACAAATGCTATGGCGTAGTTTAGGGGTGGGCAATTGTTTTGGCTTGGGGGCCGCATCGTGATCACGGAAGCTAACTGAGGGCCGCACTTTTTAATGAATGCACTGGTATATTATTCTAGCCCAGGGATGGGCAAACTTTTTAGCTTGAGGGCCGCATTCGAAAGTTGAATTTATTTGCGGGCCGCATTATAGTAATCTCTAAAAATATTGATCTTCATTATCAGCGGTGGATATTCAAATTCAGGGGCCCGAGGCAAGAATTTTTAAAAGTTGATGTTCTCTAAAAAAGAAACTAGGCTTCGATTTCGTCTTTTACTTTTTTGTCCCAAAATTATGGTGATCTTTAAAAAAAAGATCTTCCCTTCGATTTCGTCTCCAATTTCGCTATTTTTCTCCCAAAATCACGGTGATCTCTAAAAAAAAAAAAGGTCTTCACCTCGAATCGATCTTGTATTATTGTATATTATACTCGGGTGCGGATAATACGTCGAAAATTACGGTATTTATTTTAGCCGACGATTCGTTTATTTTCATCGATATTTTCAACGAAAATTTATATCCATACAAACTATAGTCGTGGTTTCGACAGGCACAAGTGGCCCGGATAAAACACTGCGGTGGGCCGGATCCGGCCCGCGGGCCGTAAATTGCCCATCCCTGGCTCAGTTCGTATTACTGCGTCACAATATTTTTTGTCTGTATAGTTGTTTTCTGTCTCAGTGTTAGTTCAATAAGCTTAAGCTCTAGTTTAGTAGCGTGTTTAGTTTTGAGTCGTTTTGTTATTTATTCTTTTATTTTGCAGACAAACCATTTCGTCATTTTCGTTTTGTGTATTAAATAATATCATTCTGAAAATAAGTCATATTCTTTCACCATTGGCAAAATCTCTGTAAATTTTGCTGTTCTTGATACCAGGTATATTATTAAAATCTTTGTTCATGGTCTTCTGGTAAAATTTGAGTCTAAATTTCTGTTAATTTTTTATTAAAAGGTAAAAACAACAATAAAAACTCAACGTTTCGGTATATTATAACTCAGTAAAGCTTTATCAGAAGATT